>OY757915.1:33404464-33426964 GCA_963585895.1 Sepioteuthis lessoniana
TTTCGTAATAGTCACAGAATTAAGTTACATATATCAACTAAAATGCTATCATCAGTTGAATCTCAGAAGCCTGACTTGTATAACCTACTTAGGCACAAAAAATATGAATATATTTCAGAAAAATACAGTGAAACTGGATGTTATATATAGCTGTCATATATATCCTCTGCACGAACAGGATGTAACACAAGGTCAATTTTCTTTCCGGTTTGAATTCAGTATTTTCCTTCTCCTCGACTAGTTGCCGTACCAATAATAAATCTACCCTAGCTGGAGGGAGAATATTTGGATGCATAACCTTTCCCAAGGGTATTAATGCTATATGAAATGTAAATAGTCTCTTTCAGGATTTGAACTTGGTTTGCTGTGCCCATTTCCTCGGCGATAACCATTACATTACGAGCACCCGAGCACCTCCACGTATATAGTGTATGGGTTGTCTCCTTAAGAAAATTCATAAGTCGTATGTAGAGATATAAAACAGAGGTGACCAATTTTTCACGTTGTATGTATTATTTATTTATTTTTTTACGCATATGTTTAGAAGCTCCTTATAAATCTTGTAACTCCCCCCCCAAAAAAAACAAAAACAAATATTATATATAAGTGTATTTAACATTTTCACATAATTTATTGATTTATCATAATAAATACCCCCCCCCAGGATGCACATTTATTTCCATCTTGAGTGTTCTGATTTCGCTAAAATTTTGTTTGGTATGAGAGCTGCAGATTCTTTAAATTTTGGTCAAATACGACTCGTTTTGATTGATTATTTTGATAGCATGTCAACCTGTCGAGGGTTATTATATGCCTTGAAGTTTGGGAATCACGCACATTGTACGTTTGTATCTACCTTTTTGTGTAATTTTTTACTCAGTCATTATATCAAGTATTCTTATCTAATGCAAATCATTCCCAAACAAATCTATTTGATCCATAGATATGGTCCTGATAGGTACTATCACTTCCGGTCAGAGTGGACCTGGGAGGAGTACTCTGACGGTCGGCTGAAAAATTTATAGGTTGACCAAGATACTCGCATGGAATGTGACAAAATAAGATTTCTTTCAACATAGTCTCACACACTTCTTATATCAGGGTTGCAGTATTTGGATTCCAATGCTTAAAAAGGTCAATAGCAGATATTACATCATCATATGAACTTTTCGGCCTATCCTCATATACTCTCTAGATCTTGATCTTCACCATCAGGAGGGTCTCATTCTTTTGCATGGAATACAGTGAGCGGATTCGAAACCCCCATCGATCGGACTTGTGATTTGTTTCGGCGAAAATAATTCTTCACGTTTGTATTCGTTGTTCCAAAATGTTCGATATATTTTTTAAGAAAATTTTCTTCAATTCTGGAAATGTTCACTGAGAAAATTTTAGGATTGAGGGAAACTTGTGAAGTTTTAATTTTCAATAATGGATTTATATAAAACGGCAAATATAGCTCATTCAGCTGGGATTGTAGAATACACCGACTGCATCTCTGCAGTTGGGTAAGAGCTCCTGATAACGCGTGTACTAGATATGATATTAAACAATCTGATGTTCAGGCTCCAGTAATGCTGGAGGTTTAGGGAATGCGGAGTACCCCTTCATTACCCTTGCTCCCAAGTGCACTCTGGGTCAGAGTGGCGGCACCTGATAGGGTCCTATCTATGGTTTAAATAGAGGTTTGACATTCAAACTGTGTGCAAACAAATGACTCATGAGAAATCGAATTGTTAGAAATAGAACTGTTTGATCATTTAACTATGTTTAAACAAATGACTGATGTTTAATTGAATTGTTAGTGGTACATAATAGTATTTGGAACCATTTAACTGTGTGCAAACAAATGATTGATAGTAAATAGAATTATTCGTATTATATAGCAATACTTGCAACCATTTTACTGTGTGCCAAAAAAAAAAAATGATCTCAGAATCGTTTACAAAATGTTATTAACAAAAAGTGTTTACAAATTATATATATATATATATATATATATATGATTTGTAAACAAGATTTGGCATTAAATAGCCTACAATGGTTGATGCCATAAAACCAAACCAATACTTGAAACCATT
This sequence comes from Sepioteuthis lessoniana, assembly GCA_963585895.1. Lineage (NCBI taxonomy): Eukaryota > Metazoa > Mollusca > Cephalopoda > Myopsida > Loliginidae > Sepioteuthis > Sepioteuthis lessoniana. Next base: position 33,406,546 of record OY757915.1, read on the forward strand.
TAACTGTGTACAAACAAATGAGCTCAGGCTCATTAAAAAATGTTATGTACAAACTATTTATAAATCATATACATATTTAATTCATATATGCATAAACTGAATATGGCCTTAAATAACCTACCAGGGTTGATATGTCATAAAATACAACCAACCAATCAAAATAGCAAATCGATTATCCCTTATAAATTAATTGGCGTGTAATACATCATATCTAATCCTGCAATGCGCTACGGATTAGACATCCCGGGTGCAAGATAGTAAATCTTTAAATCTGATTTTAAGAAAGATTATGAAAATGAATAAATAATTGGAAGAATGAAAACAAAAAAGCTGTGCTAGTTTGCATATCAGGGAAATTTATCAAACATAATTCGTTTTAGAATTTATATGCGAAAGTTTTTAAAAATAGCAACTTTTGAAGTAGCCGTAGAGTTGCTGTTTTCAGGGTCTATTCAAAACAGCATGAATAGACATCTCCCTTGAAAAATAATGATCAGAGTGTGCGCGAATGCTAACCCCGTGATTAATTAGATTAGAAATTCAAAGAAAAGAAATTAAGAAAGGGGAGGCAAGGGTTGTAGAATCCGGTCGTAGCAAATGAACTCTATGATCTGAGTAAAAATTCCAGACACGGCTGTTTGCTTATTACTGAGTGTGAAAGGTATGAATTCATCTCTTCATTTTCCCATATAAAGCTAAACAGTAGGTTATACTAGGCTCTCTAGCCTTCATAAATCAACCAGTTTAGGAGAAAGCTCTGAATTCAACTCCCCTATCATCATAGTAGATGACGAATTCAAGGCGCTGTAAACCCTAAAACAGTCCCACGTTGTGTTCAACCATGTTCAGGTAATTGCTGCAGCGATACTAATGCCTATATAACACTTTGTCTTGGGACAATATCTATAACATAAACAGGAGGCTTGCTGCATGGGAAACTGTATTGAGATTCTGGTCCAGATTTATAGTTTCTTGAGACTGATGTCGGTTTTCACGTGGTAACACCTTATTCAGACCTTTTCTTTTTTTTAATTACCTTTTCACAAATGTGATCCAGTCTTTTTGGGAGAGAGGAAGCCCTCGTGGTGTGATGGCTAAAATTGCTGGAATGCGGCCTCAAAGTAAGCGAGCTCGAACTCCAGTCGTGCTATTACGTTTTTTTTTTTTTTTTTTTTTTTTTTTTTTTCGGACTAAATACTCTTGGGTATGAACCCCCTTGTCAGGCCCAGTCAGATGAGGCTGCAGAATACACCGACTGCATCTCTGCAGAGGAGTAAGACTCCTCCAACAAATGTCGTGGATATGACACAAAACTATCTGATGGTGAGGCTCCAGTAATGCTGGAGCTTTGGGGAATGCAGAGTACCCCTTTATTGTCATCGCTTTCATGTCTACTCTGGCCTGGAGTGGTAGCACGTGATAGGGTTCTATCTATGGGTTAAATAGAAATAACTGTGTACTTATGCTAAACTGAATTGTTTAGAATAGAACTGTTTTGACATTCAACTGTGTGTAAACAAAAACTCTACTTATGCTGAACTAAATTGTTTGAAAAAAAACTGTTTATTTATATAAAAATAGATTTAGCATTAAATAACCTACAATGGTTGACATCCCATAAAACCAAACCAAATCTCTTTATCTCTCCTTCTCAGTTATTGGTTATATAGTATCACCGCTGTTCTTTTTGAAGGATGGCTTTGGCATCAAATAAGCTACGAAGGTTGATATGCCATTAAAAAAAGAAACAAAGTCGTTATAACCTCGTCGGCTGAAGCTGTAGAATACACCGGCTGCATCTCTGCAGAGGAGTAAGACCCCCTCCCCCAACGAGTATCCTGGATATGACCTCAAACCATCTAATGGCGAGGCTCCAATCCTATAACTCTGGGGAAAGGAGAGTACCCCTTCATTGCCGTCGCTCCCAGGTCTACTCTGGCCCATCTATGGGTTAATTAGAACTTAAACTGTGTACTTATGCTAAATTGAATTGTTTGAAATAGGTCTGTTTGGTCACTTAACTGTGTGTAAACAAATGACTGGTGTTTAATTGAATTAATAGTGATACATAGCAATACTTGGAACCATTTAACTGTGTGCAAACGAATAAGTAATATTGAATAGAATTATTAGTGTTAAACAGCAATACTTGAAACTCTGTACGTCTAAATGGAATTATTGGTATAACATAGCAAAGCTTGGAACTATTTGACTGTTTGCAAATGAATGAATAGTGTTGAATAGAATAATTAGTGTTAAATAACAATCCTTATAATCATTTCACTGTGTACAAACAAATAAGTAATATTAAATGGAATTATTGGTGTTAGATAACAATAATTAAAACCACTTAAGTGTGTAGAAACAACAGCTATACTAGTATGCTAACTAATGAGCTCTCACTCATTTAAAAAGGAAATTACCTACAAACTGTGTGCAAACAAGTGACTGGTGTTAAATTGTAACTGTTGTATAGCAATACTTGAAACCATTTAACTGTGTGAGGAGGAAAAAAGAATGTACTTTGGCTCGTTTAAAAATGTTATCTCCAAAAATGTGTTTACAAATTATGTACTCTCTCTCTCTCTCTCTCTCTCTCTCTCTCTATATATATATATATATATATATATATATATATATATATATATATATATATATATATATATAGGACTTGGCATGAAATACCCTACAAGGGTTGATATACCATAAGACTAAACCAAATCATTATGGTCGATCCAAGCGTCGATTCATGGTTTTGCTAGACTGACGTATGGAGGAAAATAAGACGTGAAAACCAATCTGGTGCTCTTTGTAATCTCGAACCTCTCTATACGTGGATGCAACACTGTCAATTTTTTAAGTGGAGTTTAGCTTCTGGGTACGGAAGTAAAATTAGGAATATTCTCGTATAATGATAAACGACTCTACTATAAAACAAGATCAACTTTAATTAAAAAAACAATAAACTAAGAAAGTAGACACAAAACGGCGAATTTACTCAATATGGCCGCCATTGTTTTCAATTATTGTATCAATACGCCTTAGAAACAAATTCTTCAGATATTTTATTCCATTCCTCCTCAATAGCATTATTAAGCGACCCAATATTTGGATGGGAAGTTGTATTTGTTTTGTTTTTAAAAACGTCCCATATAGCGTAATCGAGGGGGTTAAAGTCTGGGCTTAAATCTTATTTAGTTGCTGTCCTCACAGTTTTCTCGTGAATCTTCAATTTATTAGCGTGCTTTTTTATTGACGTTGTGGAGGGTCCTTAACCGCCGTAGCGAGAGCAGTTAAAGTGGGGTTTTTTTTTCGTTTTTTGTTCAATTCTCCATTCCCCCTTTTTCTTAAAAAGTTCTTTTTCGGTAAAAATTTTTTTTCTTTGCTTTGTATACGGTAGACAAGAAAATCCCATTATTTCGGATTTTTTTTTGGCTTGGTTTCAGCGTTAAGCAAATCATGGATTCTTTGTCGTTTCTTTTGTTGCTCACTCATATTGGACTGAATTTCAATACATAAGTGCTTGAATAATAGAGCTAATCATGAAAATTTAGATTTATCGCTTTTTTTTCAAAAATCGGACTAATCAGACTTTAAAAAATTTTTAAAAGTTGCTTCCGCATCCTGTAGTTTGAATTTAGTTTTTCTTCTTCTATATTGGTTGCCATACCAAGGTTAAAGAACCTAGTCTACCATACTATTTACTCCTAGCTAGAGGGAGAATAGTTGGATGCGTACCCTTTCCCAGGGATATCAGCCTTATGTGAAATGCAAATCGTTTCGTTCAGGATTTGAATTCTGTTCGCCGTGTTAATTTCCTTCGACGATAACCATTACACCACAGGTGCCTCTTTTCGTTGCTGTGTTTATATATTATTAAGTTTCCCTCTATACGAGTTTAATTAGATAATGAGCTCATTAGATATTTTGAAAAATAAAAAAATCAACGAGAATGAAAGCTTAATATGTGTGTGTCATATCAAGAGATAACATTTTTTTTTGTTTGGATTTAACAACTACTTTTCAAGGGGAGAAAGAAAAACCTGAAATCTTATCACAAGATTTAGAATAGTTAGTGTTTAGTGAGTATTCCAATATTTAAAAGCCACCTCTACCCAGCATTACCAGAGAGTTACACGAGTCCGGTCCTGTTTTTTTTTTTTTTTTCTCTCTCCCCCTACTGAAATTTTATTCACTGAACGCCTAGGGTTCCATCGTCCTCGATACAAGCGATACTAGATTTTCTTAAAATTATGAATTAAAAAAGAAAGCACAAAGATCCTGACTTTCAGCTATTTTTGTATGTTTGGGGTTGTTGAACGGAAGTGGTGGATGCTGTGCGTGCGTCACGTCATAGTCAAGGCCCTTGACACAAATCAAGAACAGGAAGGTGGCGTAAGAGATGAAAATGACAAGGATATTTGCTGATTTGTAGATATCATTCACCCGCCTATCATAGCGAATTACAACTGTCGGTGCTAGAGGCGCTCTATATGATTAAATACCAACCAGTTTTTTGCAAGTAAAAGAAATTCTACAACTTTTTGTTCAACCCTACTGATTACATTGCAACTAAATGTGATTTAATCCAATAATAATTTAAAAAAAAACTTTTATTAATCCCTCCTGGTGAATGTTTTTTTCTTTTTTTCTTTTTTTGCTTAGTCATCTATTCCTCGTTGTTGCTTGCTTCCGTCACGGAATTCTCTGACGAGACGTGACACAAAAAGAAAGGTCCTTTTTTTTCTCGAACTTATGTACGCTGTACTTTTAGAATTTTTTACATACTCTAGGAGATATATGTGTGTGTGTGTGTGATGTTTTGGTGGCGCATTTTATATTATTTTTTTCCGTTTGTCTTTTCTGTCTTTATTTAAAAAATTAGTTTCCTTCTTTCGCAATTTCAATTTATTTTTCCTTCGTTCTTCTTCTAATAATCCAGCGTCTCTTTTCTCAGCTATTTAAGTCACCTCGTGTGGTGTAATGGCTTACAAGATAGATTAGCGGACAATGTTTGTGAATTCGATTCTCACTGGGTGCCCTTCACTTCTAAACTTGTGCTCCAACTAAACGAAGCTTGGTAACTAACTACCTGTTTATATTTCTCTATTCTACTAACTGCGCTCGGCGGTCTCAATTTTGACCATTTTTCTCTTTTATTACAATTTCAAATATTATCGTTTTGATTGGTATTCCGATAAAATTCAAAAGTCATTACATTAAATAAGATTCTTAATAAAATATTAAGTATCTTGATTTTTAAGTTGGTCGATGACACAAAATCACATTCTTCTTCAGAAACTATCACTTCTATATCACTGTCTCGATGCAGTTTTCTAGCCAACGTGTTTCTTTTCTATAAGATCGGGGAATTAAGGAGGTTATGATACTATAGGAATTTTCTTTTGGGCCCAAATTTTGTTAACAGAAAGTGTCTGAAAAGTAATTACTAGTTATTTTTTCAGGTTGGTAACCCTGATTGAAATTAGTAAATCAATATTAATTATTCTCTAATGATTCTCACTGTCAAACGTCGATTAGATCTGATGAGCCTTTATTTTTATTACGTTTTCCTCAGTTCCTAAATTAGCCGGTGGGCTAACACGAGGTTAATTTTTCATAGTCTATGGATTATACAAAAATACCTTGTGCCCGGATGGAACTTGATCTCCATATTCCTGTGTTATCTTGTTAAATACTTCTGTTGCATTGGTAGAATTTGTTCGTGTGTTCAATTTTCGTGATACACTTGACCAAACATATTCGTAATAATTTAAGATTACTCCTCTCAACGTGAATTCTGAGAGGCAAATATGGATTTAGTGTTAAGGGTCAATTTCGATTTGCTGAGTTTCAGTTAAAGTTACTTACCTGAAAAATAAAAATCTGCTCTATAACATTTATAAAGCTACCTCATATTTTAATGCATTTTCATGTTTAAACCATCGGCAGTTGGTAAATATGAAGCACAGATATCTTTTACCTTGATGGAGGAATTTTTAGTTGATAATATATCTTCGTCTCCAATTCTAAAGTGTCTGTATAATTATCCAGATTGGTGCATATTTCGAAGGTGATACTCCATTAAAATTAGCATGTACTAATTCTTTTCAATCTGTGATTTTGTATCGTAGATATTATCTGCTGCGTTTTTCTCGGCCATTTTGTTTTCTTTCTTTTAGAATTTTGACCCCCTCCTTTTCTTCATGATCATTTCATGTTGGATTCTTTTATTGTGCGTGTGTGTGGTAAAGAAACCTATTTTGGAATTAAAAAAATATTTCTGTTTGAATAAATCAACATGATTCTTGTTTATCTTTGTACTTAGCAATTATTTCTCTTTTTGGTGTGTGTGTGTGTTGGTGGTGTTTGTTATATTTTTCGACGAAATAGCTTTTGTTTCTTTTGAATTTTTTGTTTTTATTTAAATTCTTTTTTCTTCTCATTTGGATATTTGGGGGTTTGAGAGTTTAGTACAGTTCGGGTTTGTTTAAGCAGATGTTATAAGTAACCCTGTATTGAATCTATTTTCTTTTCGGTTTTTTTCTGCATTTCTGGAAGGGGTCCATTCCACTTGGACAGAGAAGCACTCTCTGACACCTAAATTTCATTCTCTTGTGCTCATTCGTTGATAGAAAATTGGTTGTGTGGTGGGGCTATATTGACTGTACGGTGGTAGGGGATTATGAGGGGGTGGTTAGAGAAATCTCAGAGAGAGAAAAAAATGAAGTAAATTTCGGTGGAAGAGGAATTAGAATTAGCACAACAAACGAAGTGCCTAACCAACTGGCTGTTCTTTTTAATCGGCCTCACCCATGTAGAATGGCCAGCGTTCTGGAATCAAATCTTGTTGAGGAAGAAAATCGGAAAAGAGAATGACGTGGAGGAGGAGGAAGAAGATATGAAAATCATTAACAACAACAAAAAAAGAAAACAAAAAACAAAATCTTTAACTTTTCTTTGTGTTAATTCTTATGAAATCAAATTTTTAAGTTTCTTTTTCATTCAACTCTTCGTTTTCTTCTTAGCTACTTTCAGTCTTTGCATATTCAGCTTTTATATTTGCTTATTATATTCAACCAGATATAGAGGTACGGGTTTTTCTAAAACGATTTTTTCCGCTTACGTTCACCATTTTCCCCACTCTCGTTCTTATTTCGCTCTTTCATATTTATTTTATTTTATGTTTTATTCTTTTTATCGTTCACCCCCCCCCTCGTCACTCTCGAATGTTTGGCTCCTCCTTTCTTCGTTACACTGCATCTCGTCCTGACTGTCTCCCTCTTGTTTCTCTCTCAGGTGTTTTGCTTCTTACTCTCTATTTTCTGTCCTCTTCCTCTCTGACATTTTGAGCCATCTTTATCTCTGTCATTTTGCTTCATTCTTCCTCTCTCTTTCTGCCATTTTGTTTCATTCTGTCCTTTTGTTTCCCTCTCTTTCTCTCTTTTTGTTACACGCACACTCACTCACTCTTTCTCTCTCTCTCTCTCTGTCTGTATGTGTGTGTCTCTCTCCAAACCTTATTTGTTTCTCTCTCTCTAGACCATTTTACTTCTCTCTCTCCTAACTATTTTGTTTCTCTCTGCTTCCCACAATCACTTCTTGCACACTTCAGCTTTCTTTCTTTTTTTCATGTGGACAGACTTTAAAGACATTTTTATGGTATGCTCTGCAGATGTGTGTTACTCTGTAACCACTGCTGAGCATGTGTTACAAAATAATTACCAGATCATCCATTCTCATAAATGAGAAGCAAAAACTCAATTCTTTGACATTTTAGACTTAAAACGAATCTACTAAACTTTTAAATCTGTTTTTGTTTGATTTTTTTTTTCTCTCCCTCCCTCATTCCTTATTTCACTGTTTTTCTACTTAACACAGTTTAAATTATTTCCCCCATAGTTAAGAAATTTGCAGGGGAAATATATTGGATTTTGCTGTTGATTCAAAATAGTCAATACTTGGTTTTTTATATATTATTGAAGTCCTACTTAAAATTTTTAACAGCGTCTTTTTAAAATGCCCATTTTAAAAAAGAACTAAAAGATTACTTCTACATTTTTTGCATTTTTTGGACTATTGTCTTCATCTTTGTCGCCATGTTTATTGCAACGTTTCGGCCGTTGTATGCTCCGGCCTTCTTCAGATGGTTGGAATGTCCTCAAGGACACATGGCACAGTGGATAAAGGCGTTGGTTAGATCCAGTGACATACCCAAAGAGTGTGAGTTCAATACCCGATGAAGGCAACGAGAACTTTCAGAGGGGAAATTAACAGGAGATAACTGATAACTGACATCCATTAAACATGGCTTGTGGAACTAGAACTGTCTACCCCGGTAAGTGAATAAAGGGTTAAGTTTGACATTCCAATCACCTGAAGAAGGCCAAAGCATACAACGGCCGAAACGCTGTGATGAACATGGCGACAAAGATGAGAACAATAGTCTGAAAAATGTAAAAAATATACATAATACCTCATCTCCGAAATATAGACAGATTACTTCTAATTGTCAAAAAGATATTCTGGATTTTTTTTTTCTTCCTTTGTTTTAGCAGGTTTTATAAATGACAGAATTATTTATATATGGATTAGCACTCAAGCCGAGGATCATACTACAATCTCGCAGTCCAGCACTTTATCCATTATGCCATGGGAACACCTTTTCCCATGATCAGAGTGTTGTTCTTGTGGACTTTGTGTAAGATTAAGGTATTGCCTTTCCCCCTTCATGTATGCCTAGGATCAATGTAGTATCTGCTGAAGTCACTAAGTTATTTTTAAAACTACGTTGAATGAAAAAAAAAAAACTGCAAAAGTGTTGGTGTGTGTGTATTTATATATATATATCTATATATATCTATCCACTTACTTTTCAAATAGTGGACCCATGATTAATGATAATACAGCAAATATAAAAGCCTTGTTATCTTGAAAACAGAATTTCTAATTAATAAGTAGTAACAACAACAGGTTGTTTACACATTGCAAAAAGGGCTGTAGATGAGTGTATATATTTATCTGAACTGACATGCAAATGATTAATCATGCTTTGTGTTACCATTATAGAATTTCTAATTGCTCTGTAGTGAATCTAGGTTGTTTGACTGATATACGAAGTGTGATCATAAAGTACCAAGACTTAAAATTTTTTAAAACGGAAAGATTGAGACGAAGATTGGGTGTGCCTATTTTACTTCTTCTCTGAGCAACTTGTCTAATGAAATCTGCCACTCGAGATTGTATGAGGAAGCAGCGTTGAATCAACCGAAAAGGACATCGACACTAGGTTAACGAAAGCATGGACAGCTATCAATAGGCTATCGATTATATGGAAATCAGACCTAACCGATAAAATGAAACGCAGTTTCTTCCAGGCAGCGGTCACATTGATACTGCTATATGGGTGCACTACATGGACGCTAACAAAACGGCTGGGGAAGAAGCTAGACGGCAATTACACAAGAATGCTGTGTGCAATCTTCAACAAGTCCTGGTGGCAACACCCCACAAGACACCAACTGTACGGCCACCTGCCTTCTATCACGAAAACTATCCAAGTTAGATGAACCAGACATGCAGGACACTGCTGGAGAAGCAGGGACGAACTCAAAAGAGATGTACTCTTATGGACCCCCACACATGGCCGTGCAAAAGCAGGACAACCAGCACGAACATACATTCAGCAGCTATGTGAGGATATGGGATGTTGCACTGAAGACCTGCCTAGGGCGATGAACGATAGGGAGGAGTGGCGAGAGAGGGTCAGGGATATCTGTACTACCAGCACGACATGATGATGATGAATTAAAGAAAATGATTACAAGATGCTATCAATACGACTAGTGCAAAAACAATAACAAGGGTAGAAAGAAAAAAGCTAGTTAATGAGGTTGTCACTTCATTCCCTTGGCAGGAAGGAAATGGTATGTTGGTTACAAAAGCCATTCATATTTATTTTACTTGCTAGGTCTTTTTCTTGAACCAGTCCTCAAAATAGACATGGTGTGGTATGTTTTATAGCTTGAAGAAAAATTTCCTAAGATGTTGCTCACTTTTAATGTGAGGATGGTGTGTGTGTGTGTGTGTGTGTGTGTGTGTGTGTGTGTGTGTGTGTGTGTGTGTGTGTGTGTATTAAGTTCTAAATTAATCTTCTATTCTTTTGGGTTTCAAAGTTAACTTTTTTTTGAATCTAACTAAATCTCTTGTGACCATCCATAGTGAATCATGAGAACCCAGGCTTGCCTCAGTATAGATTGAGCCTTTGACCTGTCTTTGTTGATCATACATACCCACCATCTGCTATACCAGGTATTGGTGGTGGTGGGGCTATTAAGTATAACAATATAGATTGAGAGACAGAATAAAAGATGGGCTTATAGTTTTTTTTGTTCTCTTTTTTATTTGGCTAACGAAACTTCTTGGTCAGATGGTTGAGCAATTGGTATTTTAACAAGGTTTTTGTGAGGTAAAGAGATGAAATTTTGAGTCTTACAAAGGACTTATCCTGTATTAATGTTTCTTGTCATTCCTTAAAATCACAAAATATGATGACCTAAGTGAGACACAATTTAAAAAGAAATGTTCACTCAAACTTAATAATTAGCAGACCTGTATGTTAATTTGATGATAATAAAAATAGTAAAAGTTAGTTGAGCTGTAAGAAAAAGCTTACTTGAGAGAACTGTGAAGCAGATGTCCATTGGGGAGTGGTCCTTAAAGGCTACCTCTTCAGTGTGGACAGCACAGAATAGTTCAACTGGTTTTGAAAATAAAGTATGATAGACTTAGTTCAGAGTTTCATCTTTGCTATTGGTTCCTTGGTTAGAATTAAAAAGAAATTGGATTGACTAGATAATTGTCTGGTGACTTAATTATTTTCCCTATATTTTATGCAATTATTTTCATCGTGATCACAACCTTTCATACCATTAAACAGATTTTGGGAACACATTATCATCTCATGAAACACCCTCTCCCCCAACAATTTTATATCATTTCATACAGATATTTTCAATTTTGGTTTAGAATTAAATAGAAATTGTATTGACTTGATAATCATCTGTGACTTAATAATTTGGTGTAAATTCCAGTTTTTATAAGTTTTTTTTTTAATGATTTTTATAAACCCAACCAGCTGGGCCTGTAAAATACACTGACTGTATCTTTCCAGAGGGGTAAGACTCCCACCCTCATAAATGAACTGGATATAACATTAAATCTTTTGGTGGTGAAGTTTCAGTCCTGAGGTTTTGAGGAATGTGGGGTACCTCTTTATTTCCATTGGTCTTAGGTCCACTCTAACCTGGAGTGGTAGTACCTATTAGGTTCCCATCTATAGGTCAAATAGAACTGTTTAATCCTTTACTCTACTCAAAACCATTTGACTTTGTCCAAACAAACGATTGATATTAGATTGAATTACCAGTATTACATAGCAATGCTTGAAACTGTTTAAGTCTAGCAAATAGAACTTGGTATTTGATAGCAATACTTGTAACTATTTAACTGTGTGCAAACAATAAATTGCAATACTTATGAAACCATTTAACTGTGTGCAAACAAATTTGCTCTGGCTCATTTAAAAATGTTTTCTACAAACTATTTGTTTACGATTCCTATATATTTGATATATGTGTATAAATAGGATTTGGCATTAAATAGTCATAAAACACAACCAACTAAACTCCCTAATTTCTTAAAATAAATTTACCAAGAAAACCCTTTTCAAATTAAAAATGTCCCCTTTGAATTACATAGACTTGTTTAATTTTGTGTAAATTATTTTAGAGATTATCATTATTTATTATAACTCATTACTTTCTTCTCATTCTTCCATTCTTTTCTTGTCTTCCTTCTTTTTTTAATCTGTTTTATCTCTTGATGGTTCCATTTGTTTTGCATTGTTGCTTTATACAGTCACATGATATTTTTTGAAATATGAATGCTAATTTATTGATTGAATGATTGTATGTTCTCCCTTTTTCTGGATATATAATTTCCCCTCCCCCTTGTTTTTGTATTTCATTAAACATCCATTGTTGATTTAACAACGCTAGATATCATCTTATCTAAAGCCCTGATGATGGTTTATTTAAACCGAAACGTTATAACGTTGACTTTCTTTCACCATAAATTCTTCCCTTTGGATTAATTTGTTTTTTAATTTTTCTCTAACTCATTACTTGCAAACAAATAAAGTGACTAGTTCAAATTTAAAGTTCGGTTTATTTTCATCTGTCAATAAGCACAGAAGATTTTTATTTAAGATAAATAATTTGTTGAGTTTAAGAAGATTTTATTTTCATTCATGAAATATTACTTGTTTTTTTTTGTTTTTTTTTTTTAAATTCAAATAGATTATATATTTGTTATAACTCATTACTTTTTTTGCAACTAAACAAATAGTTTAGAGTAATTTGTTTGCCAATGGTCCTGGAGACTGGGGTTCCCAGGTTGAGTTACAACAATGACTCAAAAAAATGGTACTTGATGCCACCTTGCTTAACACTCAGATAACGATCAAGGGAAAAGTGGAGCAATCCAGGGAAATGGAGTAGCTCCCTCCCCTACACCTTGGTGTAGTGGTTATTGAAAAGGGAACCTTCAGGTCACCCTCGACTAAGGTTGTCGACTTTACTTTTACTTAGACCAGATCTGATTTAGTGTTCAATTTATTTTTATCTCTTAATGAATAAGTATTGATAGTTTTTTTTAAATTGAATAATTTGACTCTAGGAAGATTTAATTTGATGAAATATTACATTTTTAAATTCTTTTTTTTTTTTGTTGTTGAAAAATGAACTTCTAAAATAAATTGTTAAAATAAACATTTTTTATTTCTTTCTTTTACTCATTTTTGTGTCTCTTCTCTATCTTTTTTTTCCCCCATTTTATTGAAGCAGACGATAAGCATCTAATATCTAGTTTTATTGATTCCTCTCTCTTTTTTTCCTTTGTTGTATTTACACTTTTTTTCACTTTGATGTGTAGCATATTTTTCTTTTATGAAATATGTTTTTTTTTTTGCTTTTTGTTATTGAAAAATAAACTTCTAAAATAACCATTCTTTATTTTTTTAACTCCCCTCTCTCCCCCTTTTCACTGAAGCAGATAAGCATCTGATATATTGTTTTATTGGTCTCTCTCTCTCTCTTCCTTTCCCCCCTTTCTTATATTGGCTCTCTTTTTCTCTCTGATGGGTAGCATATTTTTTTTCACTTACTTTCTTCACAATTTATCTGAGGTGATAACAAGGCATAACATGATCACATCTTATTCTATTAATATCATAGATGACTGACAATGTTTTATCTAAAATAAAAGAATGTTTCATTGTGGTATATAAATTAAAGTATCATTTCTCCAAATAATTCATTATTACTGTCTTTGGTATTATGCCTATTTGATATTCAGTTCTTATTTTTTGTGTAATCTTATGTAACATGTCTTTTGCTTTTGTCTTTTTTTCTTTTCTCTCCAGGTGAAACCTTTGTTACTCGTAAAATAACGCGAGCAGTAGCAAAAATCACGTTAGGTCAACAACAATTCATGGAACTTGGAAACCTTGATTCTAAGAGGGACTGGGGACATGCTAAAGATTACGTGGAGGTAAGTATCAGATGCCAGATGTTACACAACTCTGTTGAGAGGGCTTAGAATACACCTCTGAAGAGAGGTAAGACCACCACCACCTCCCCTTGCTAAAAGGGGGATGTCCTGGTTATGTTGCTAAATTGCTCTGATGGTAAAGTTCCAGTCTTGGAGTTTTGCTGGGTACCATTTCATTGCCATTACTCTCAGGTCTACTCTTATCTGCCATTTCAGAGCTTGCTTGGTATTCATGCTGGGTAAGTAGTTTAAAGTTAATCACCTGGTCCCAGGGGGCCTTTCTCCCTAGGCAGTACCTACTTAGCAGTGTTGAGTTAATTAGTTGGTGCCTTAGGTCCCCCTTAAGGAGAATGACAAGGGGGACCAAGCATTTTTTTTTTTAAATGGCCACGCGAGTCTTAATTCATGTGCGTTCTCTCCACTACAAAATTATTTCATGTCAAATCCAACTTGTTGGGAAGCCAGATAAATTCCTTATCCTGAGTTTTTTGTCTATCTGTTTGTTTGTTTATCCTCATAATGCCATCTGATATATTTGTTCATAATATTTTTAACTTCTTTTTACCAATAGTTTTGACTTAAAATCCTTTAAACTTGTAAACTTAATATTTTGGAGCTGAGTGCTCTTTTATATGACAACTCCTACATATTCACAGGTGATAGTCATCTTCTCCCATTAAATTACAACTTGAACATCCTGATTAATAGTTGATTCAACTTGTGAAAAATATACAAGATGCATTAAGATTAAGTAGCAAGACATCTGTACATTGTTGGATCATAGTGACATATGCTTGTACGACACTTATGCCACTTTCTGGGTCTACACAGCTATAGCCAAGTAACGAGCATAGTAAGATAACTGGTGTGAAGAAGAAACTAGATGGCAATTACACAAGAATGTTGCGAGCAATATTGAACAAGTCCTGGCGACAACACCCCACAAGACACTAACTATACGGCCACTTGCCTCCCATCACGAAAAATATCCAAGTTAGACGAACCAGACATGCAGGACACTGCTGGAGAAGCAAGGACGAACTCATCAGTGATGTACTCCTATGGACCCCCGCATATGGCCAAGCAAACATACATACAGCAGCTATGTGAGGATACGGGATGTAACCCTGTGAAGACCTGCCAAAAGCGATGAATGATAGGGAGAAGTGGCGAGAGAGGGTCAGGGATATCTGTGCTGGCGGCATGACATGATGATGATGATGTAAACTGCAGGTTTTATTTCAGAGTATCTTCTCTTTGACTTTTTCTGTCAAAGGATGCTTACAAATCGGCAGAGGTTTGATGCTGAAGCTTCCTTCTCTAGTTTTGATTTTGGAGTTAACTTCTCCTAGAAGGGTTGCCTTCACAAGCCTTTGGATTTTCATGACCTTGTAAAACTTCAATGATCTTATTAATTAGATAAAAATAAACAAGAAAGTGTCACCTAAAAGAAACTAAACACCATATATCTAAGAAAGTTTCTCCCATTCTTGATCAAACTGAGAGAAATGAATGAGAAAATAGAAAGATTGCTCAAGGAGATCATGTCATATGAGGGGCTGCTGAAAAGTTCTCTGTCCAACCAAAAAGAAATTGCCCAATTGGCTAGGGCTGTAGAATACACCGACTGCTTCTCTGCAGAGGGGTAATACCCCTCCGCCTAACGAGTGTCCTGGATATGACGCAAAACAATCTGATCGTGAGGTTCCAGCAATGCTGGAGCTTTGGGGAATACGGAGTACCCCTTTATTGCCATCGCTCCCAGGTCCACTCTGGCCCGGAGTGGTAGCACCTGATCAGGCCCTATCTATGGGTTAAATAGAACTATCAGCATTCTTATGCTAAACTGAATTGTTTGAGTAAACTGAATAGCTTGAAATAGAAATGTTTTTGACAATTAAACTGTACTTACATTTAAACTGCGTGCTTATGCTTAACTGAATTATTTGAAATAGAACTGTTTTTTCAACATTAAAACTGTATTTTCGTTTAATTGTTACATATAACTGCTTGAATAGTTTGAAATAGAAATGTTTTTGACAATTAAACTGTGTACTTATGCTAAACTGAATTGTTTGAAATAGAATTGACTATTTACATAAAAATGGATTTGGCGTTAAATAAGCTACAAAGGTTGATATGCCATAAAACCCAACAAACCAAAAAGAAAATTACCTTTTTGATTTTATGTATTTTTTTAAGGGCTAAAGAAATTTAAGAAACAATATCTCAAGTATGTTGAACTTGGGAATGATTGTATTCTTTTAAAGTGGAGTTTAACTAGTTTGAATTCTGAGTTTTCTATCTCTTTGACTGGTTGCCATACTAAGTTGGTAGAGCACAGTCTGCCCTACTATTTTTCCCTAGTTTGGGTGAGATTAGTTGGATTCCTATCTTTTCCGAAGGGTATTAATGTTATGTGAAATGCAAACGGCCTCACTCAAGATTTGAATTTGTGTCGCTGTGTCCATTTCCTATGATGATAGCCATTACGCCAGGATTAGACTGGAAATAAAAAAAAAAGTTTAAAGAGGTCATTTTCTTGTTTAGATGCAGCCATCCCCCTTATATATTTACCTAACCCCTCTGTTATAACCAAGATATGATACAAGGCCAATTTTTAAGCTGAGTTTAACAGGTTTGAATTCAGATTTTTCCTTCTTGGCCATTTGCCAAACCAGGGTTAAAAAGTCCAGTCTACCCTACTATTTACCAACTACTGGAGGGAGAATACTTGGATTCATGCCTCTGGAATGAATATGTTGATTAGCATGTATATTTTATGTCTTTAGTTCATTCCCTTCTTGGTCAGGCTGAGAATTTTACTGTACCCCTTGTATGTTTTAAAAAAAGCTTAATAGTGTGACCATTCACAGCCAATTCTTTAAAAAGAATTGTCTTAAGCAAAGATGTATGCACTATAAAGCAAAGTTTAGATCTTGTATTCATTGATTTATTTACTTATTTGTTGTGAATTTTGTGTGTTTCTACAGAGGAGATGAGGTGTTAAAAGTTCAAAAGATATTAGTTAATGTCATGTGAATTCTATAATAAATTCTATAATAAAATCATCTATCTTTTCATGTTATTCCTCACATTTCTGAAACTTTGATAGTTAACTGTGTATGTGTGTGTTTTATGGACCCCCGCATATAGCCAAGCAAAAGCAGGACGACCAGCTCGAATATACATACAGCAACTATGTGAGGATACGGGATGTAGCCCTGAAGACCTGCCAGAGGTGATGAATAATAGGGAGAAGTGGTGAGAGAGGGTCAGGGATATCTGTGCTAGCAGCACGACATGATCATGATGATGATATGAACTAGTATTAATTTATTGATTTAATTGACCTTGAGAAGCTTATAAGATAAGATATTTATTTTATATCTTTTTAATTCATTTACTTCTTTTTTATTTCTTAACACAGGCAATGTGGATGATGTTGCAACAAAATGAGCCAGAAGATTTTGTCATTGCAACAGGGGAAACCCACAGTGTACGAGAATTTGTGGAAGAAGCCTTTAAATGTGTTGGAACTGAAATTGTGTAAGTAGATTTTTATTTGCGTCTTGGTTGATTTGATAAATTTTGTCTGAGATGAGGATTTTTCATTACTTGTAGTACTTGCTCATATTGCATGTGGTTTGTAAGATGGACACTGAAGGCTCTCTAGATGACTTGTCAAGAGCAATGACTGATAGGGATGGATTCTTCTAGATGTTTTTTTGTTTTTCCCCCAAAACTAATATGTAATAATCTTTTATGTCGCTCTGAGAGAAATGATACTTTGAAATTCATGAAAGCTTGAATGGAATTATGTTATTGCCAGTTACTTATGTTTTTAATTCTTGTTGTTATGGGGGGGGGTGTCCTCGTGGTGTAATGGTTAAAGTGATGGACTGTGAAATCATAATAAGTGAGTTCGAACTCCAGTTGTGCTATGATGTTCACTCTCGGACAAATACCCTTAGGGAAAGGTATGAACTCCCTTATCCTCCGAAGCTATGGGTTAAATAGTACCATTACTGTTCTTCTAGGAGAATGGCTTTGGAATTAAATAACCTACAAAGGTTGATATGCCATTAAACAAAGAAACCAAATCAAACCAAACCTGTTGTTATAAAATGTTTTCTTTTAGATATTTACCCAAACTCAATTGCCATGGACACAATGTGACACAGGATCAGTTTTTGAGTAGAGTACAGCTGGTTTGAATTCAGAGTTTGATTTGTTTACCATGTAGCATATACTTAGTATATATACATGGTGTAATGGTTATCATCATAGAAAATGGACTCAGTGACACAAGTTCAAATCCAGGATGAGGCTGATTGCATTTCACATAACACCAATACCTTTGGGGAAAGTATGAACCCAACTATTCTCTCTCCAGCTAAGGGCAAATAATAGGACAGACTGGGCTTTTCAAACTTGATATGGCAACCAGTCTTGGAGAAGGAAAACTCTGAATTCAAACCTATTAAACTCAGCTTAAAAAATATGTTACATGTATGTATTTACTCCTGTTTGTTCGGAGGGGTTGGGTAGATACATACATATAATAGTCAATCAACTTTAAACTTGGCAGCCTTGTTTGTTGGGAATGAGTTTTACCTTGAAGCTATATCAAAGCTCTGTATATTTCTTGGTTAATTGAGTTGCCTGGAGATGCTATATTTGTGTAAATCATGAATTCTAAGACTCTTTTGATATTTTGCTGTTAATATTGCTGCTGCTGTGCCCACTTATATATATTCCAACCAACACAGTTTTCCTTCTCCTAGATGAGTTGTCATACCAAGGCTAAAGAACCCAGTCTGCCATAGCTGAGTAGAAGAACAAACTTCATTATGTTTGAATTCAGTTTTTCTTCCTTAAGATCAGTTTCGGTAGCAAGAGTAAAGAGTGCAGTTTACCCTACTATTTATCCATGGCTGGACTTGGGGGCAAAGAATAGTGTATGTTGGTGAAAAATCTGTATAATGATCTAATAAATCTTGTCATTAGCCCAGTAAGCAAATAAATCTGAAAATATAATTGTTAAAGATTAGAATGGCAAGAGCAACACTGAAAATGCATTTTACTAATATTAGTTAGAATAACCAAACCCTCTTTTTCTCTCTTGTTCACATATTACTTAATTGTTTCTTTGGTACACAATTTGTGGCAAGTCAAATTGGCTAGGGCAGTAGAATAAATACACTGACATCATCTCTGCAGAAAGGTAGGAACTCCGCTCCCAATAAGTGTCCTGGTATGATATTAAACTATTTGATGGTAAGGCTCCAGCCCTGGAGTTTTGGGAATATAGTGTACTCATTCATTGCCATTGCTCTCAGGTTCACTCTGACTCAGTCCATAGTGGTAGCATTTAATAGGGTCCTGTCTATGGTCTAAATAGAACTGTTTGATGTTTAAACTGTGTACAAACAAGTGACTTAAAATGAATTGTCAGAAATAGAACTGTTTGACCATTTAACTTTGTGTAAATAGATAAGTCTTATATATATATGTATAAAAAGGATTTGGCATTAAATAATAATGGTTGATATGCCATAAAACCCAACGAAACCAAATCTTATATATCTAATATATATGTATAAAAAAGATTTGGCATTAAATGACCCACAGTGGTTGGTATGCCATAAAACCAAACCAAATCATTTGAACCAGGTTAATTAAAATGGTGTTTTCCTTTTTTCTTTCTTCCACTCTTGGAGTTCTTTTTTTTCCTTTCAGCTTATGATTGACTTTCTGTATTCATTGTAGGTTTTTCTTACAGCAATTTTTTTCTGAAAAAAGGTCTTTTTTTTTTCTATAAATGAATCTGCTATCAAATGCAATTTTGAAGTTTTGTACCCACAGCAAACTGTTTATCTTCTGATTTTTAAATGCTATGAACAGAAGAAAGTAATTTAATGTATCAGGGGTAATAATGTAAACATGTCAGTGACATGTACCAAAATTGAATGCCCATTTAAACATACTTGTACAATATTTTCTTTAGAAGTTTCTAAAAGCTTGTAAAAATGTTTTCTCTAAATACCTTTTCAAAAAGTCATATGAGGATGATAATTTGATGTATGTGTAAAAGAAAGTATAATCTTCATTTTGATATTTTAAAATTTTTATTTGTTTTTGGATTAAGTTCCCTGTATGATATCTCTGTGTGTGTATACAGGTATGTATATCTAGGCAACATTTTCTTTTAAGCATGTTTGATTAAATAAGACGGACATTTCATTTCTGCCTATTTTATCATTGATCTGTTTGATTTTTGTATGAGTGACTTCTTGATGGAATGAATTCTAGAAGGTGCCATATTTTTCCTCAACTACTTTCAGTTCTAGCTGGAGCCATCTTTTGGGGAATAAATAAGGAAACGATAATGATGAGTCATATATGTTTACATATAGAGTAGGAGGAAGATCAAGTGGAGGGAAGTTTATGGAAGAAAATTTTAATAGAGTTAAGTGGAAGAATTAGCAGGAAAAGTGCTATAGGCATTTTAGAATGTGGCTGTTATATTCGATGTAGATTTTGTTAAATGAAGGTTCGTTAATCTTTATCCCTAGAGCTTCAAGAACTTAGAGTTTTTGTTTGTTTTTTTTTCTTTGTGTAATATAGAGGTGTTTTCAGTTAGAATTTTTTTTTTCTGTTTTTGGAGGAGGGGCACAAATATATTAAAAGATGGAACAAGTGTCACATAGGTGAAATGTTAAACATTTAGATAGTAGTTGTTGTTAAGTCAATCTAATTTACTCTTCCACTTGTTCTTCCTCTTACTCTTTATACATATAACTTA
>OY757915.1:33431964-33516964 GCA_963585895.1 Sepioteuthis lessoniana
TATTTGGAGGAGTATTTTGGGATTTGAGGTTATAAACCTCTTTTTTAACATAGTCATTATTTTCACATGAGTCCAGGTAGAAAAAAGCCTTCCACCACAATCTTTTGATGAAATCCACTATTTTTTCTGTTAAAGCCAATTGAAAAACATGGTAAGATGGATAAGGGATATTTTTCAGTGAATATTCTGGAGTATAAATATCCATTTCTGAGTTGGTAAGGTTTCCGATAATATGTTTTTAAGTTGGAATTTTCCAAAGAAAGCTCAACCATTCAGGAGCAAAATGAGTATTCTTTGGTCCAGTTAAACCGGAGTTGGGAGTAATTCTATCAGGACAAGAAATTATTCATGAATGAATATTTAAATTTTCCTGGTAAAAAGCTCAATGTAACAATAATACAGAGCAATAAATTCTTTAAGAAAAACAACAAAACCGGTCACATAGGATTATAAATTTATTTCCATCCTGTTTTGAAATTTTCAAAAACACGAAAAAAATTAACAGGACTTCTTCAGATCTTTTAGATAAAAAACTAGAATAGACACAGAAAAAAGTGGGTGGGGATAGAAGATGGGTGAAGAGTTATCTCCTCAGTTTAAATCTAATTTAATATAAAAACTGTAATTTAGGTCAAAATGTAATTAAAAAATAAAAAAAAATTTTTAAATAAATTTACTTCATTTCTAACCGAAATTGAAATTAAAAACGGAAGTGGGCTTAATATACACACACACACACACACATATATATATATATATATATATATATATATATATATATATATATATATACACATATATACAAATATATATATACACTCACACATATATATGATTTGTAAACACATTTTATTGTTACACACAGTTAAATGATCAATCAGTTCTATTTTTAACAATTCAATTTAGCATAAGTCATTTGTTTGCACTCAGTTTAAATGTCAAACAGTTCTATTTGACTCATAGATAGGACCCTATCAGATGTAACCACTCTGACCCAGAGTGGACCTGGGAGCGATGGTAACAAAGGGGTACTCTGTATTCCCCAAAGCTCAAGTATTACTGAAGCATCACCATCAGATTGTTTAATGTCATGACTGGGACACTCGTTAAAGAAGGGGTCCTACTCCTCTGCAGAGATACAGTTAGTGTTTTCTGCTGCCCCAGTCAACTGGGCTAGTCATCCCATTAAGTAAAATTTAAGAAACCTGTATAAAGTAACCGACTAAAGTGATGGACTTTATAGACTCCTGAGGTGGAGGTAGATAAAATTCTCTCAAACTTTCTGGACTTCAACTATTCACATCCCCAGTCCCAATTCCTATCCAGAGTTTTTATTATGACTTTAACAAGATAATGCTGATGAGGATTCTATGCAGTTTATGTAGAATCCTATATGAACCACTTTGAGGAGGCCTGATCTTTACAATGGCAGACTTACTAGTGACTGAAGTCTAGCTGTAACATAACATACGAATATGTGAAATATTCAGATATGTAAAATATGCGGATCTGTAAAACGTTTGTATGCATAGGAATCCCGAAACACTGACGACTTTCTTTAGTTCAGGTATGAAACTTTTATTACCTTCTTGACTTTTAGGTTTTCAACATGAGGAGAGAGAGACACAATTTTTACTATGCTAACTGTTCCATCTGACCCTACCACGTGCGGCGCATCTCATAGACCCAACTGGACTGGCTTCACCCAGGTCCAAAAATCAACTAGCCTCCTCTAGGTTCAAATCTCAACTAACTGCTTTTTTTTAAACATCACCCAAAATCCTCAGCCCTTCGCTTCCGGGCGTGACATCATTTACATATCCCAGTCATGTTTTCTATCTGGGGTTTTTATTATGACATCTGTGATTGTCACATCCTCCCCGCGTAAGCTTGAACACCTGTGCTCAATGTGTGCCCCTACCCATGCAGAAAGCCGAATAGTTCTAAGCCTAATTAAACCGAAAGATAAAATATAACCAACGAAAAATGATAATATAAAAAAAATCCTTCCGCAATTATATAACATAGCGAGATGCTATCATTTGTGTTGCATTTAAAATTTTAATCAGGTAAATAAAAGCATAGAATCTAAAGGGGGTGAATTCACTAGTTTGCATTTATAAATTTCTTTATAACAGGAGAAAAAAAAAATCTCTGGATAATGTAAACTAGTTGCTAGATATCATACACATAATTAATTGGGTGTGATGGCCACAAGTGATGTCATTCACATGACGTGTTTAAAACACACAGGTTATTTAATTCATTGCATGATCTGGCTTTAACTGAAAAAATCTGGATCTTCTCAGCTTTTCTATTGACTAGGTCTATTGGGTAGAGTGCTTGCCAATGGTCTGGAAGACTGGGGTTCAGTCCCAGGTTGAGTCATACAAAAGACTCAAAAAATGGTACTTGATGCTGCCTTGTTTAACACTCAGAATTATAAGGTATGGATCAAAGGTAAAGTAGAGCAATCCAAGGAAATGGAGTTGCGCCCTTCCTTACACTATGGTGTAGTAGCTAATGAAAAGGAAGCCTTCGGATCACCCTTGATGACATTTGCCAAATTTACTTATATTTAAAATGAAATTATTTGGTAAAAACACTAAATTCTAAAATGCCCCATTTTTTTTTTATAATTGGTTAAAAGAAAAAGATTATTTCATAAAAATATTGATTTGATAATGAAGAAGTAAAATTAAAATTCAGTGCCTGATATCTTGGTTCTTATCAATGGTAACAGGTTTTTTAATGAATAAAATAGAATAATTATTAATGAACAATCCTGCTCTGACCAAAGAGATCTGAATATTCACTTGTTAAGTCAGTTGCCAGGTATTTGTTGGCATGAATGTTATCATATAATTCAATATTCCATTGATAATTATTTTTTTGCCTTTTGTAAAAATCTAAATCTTGAAATTAAAACTCAACTCCTCTTATCATGGCTTCCAGTGAGATTAAGAAAAAATGTTGGTATTATTGAATTAATTTGTGTGGGTGAGTGGAAATTAATATCATTAGAGATCCCTTGTAATCTCTGTCAAAAGAAATTTTTCGTAAAAAATTTATAAAAGTTGATGTTTGACCATTGCATTATCTGGTTATATGTATTTATCAACCATTCACGACTGACAGGATTTGACACAAGGTCAATTTTTGAATGAAGTACAGCTGGTTTGAATTCAGTGTATCACTTCTGCTAGACTGGTTGCAAAAAGAACCCAGTCTACTCTATTATTTACCCATGATTTTGATAGGTTCATGCCTTTTCTAAAAGAATTAATACAAAGGAAAATACTGCCTTGTCCAGAGTTTGAACTTGAGTTGCTGAGTCTATTACTTGTGATGCCACGAGCATCTCCATAACAAATTATCATTTAATATTGCCAGTATTAATCAATTTATTCATGCTAAGAATGACTAAAGCTGAGCAAGGAAGATTTGTAGTAGAGGTAAAGTCAGTGGGTAGGAATAAGAAAAATGGAAAATTGGGTTACTGGGTGTGAATGCAGTTGGTGCTAATTTACAATCATGATTTTTTTTTTTTTTTTTTTTTTTTTTTTTAAGATTTTTTATTGGTTTTGCTTTGCTAGGATTTTCTGTTTTACTGTATATGTAATAATTATTGAATGAAAGTTTTAAGGTATTTCATAAATCTTACCTGTGATATCACAAGTTATATAGTGCTTATAGATTTATAAATCAATATAGTATACAAAGTAAAAATGAAATTGTAACACTTAATGTTTTAACTTGCTCAATATCAAACATCCAGGTTAATATAGCTAGCTGGTTGGTTGGTTGGTTGGTTGGTTTTATGTCATAGCAACTATTGTTAGGTTATTTAATGCTAAAGTTTATTTTTTCTATGCAAGCTATGATAGGGTTTCAAGTATATTTATGAATAATTATAGCTTCAAGAAACTATTCATAATACAAATAATTTGTGTAATTACATGGTTTCAAGTATTTCTCTCTAATACAAATTTTCAAGGATCTATTTAGCCTATAAATAGGATCCTTAGAGGTAATGAAGATGTTACGATAAACATTCCAGAACTAGAACCTTACTACTGGGTGCAATTTGGTGTTATACCCTGAAGACCCTTTTTGGAAAGTCTTACTCCTCTGTATTACAGCCCCATTGGCTGAGACTGTAGAATACGTCAAGTGCATCTCTGCAGAGTGCTAAGAACCCCACTCCCCTCAAGTGTTCTGGATACAACACTAAACCATCTGTGTCCAGGGTATGACACTAAACTGCCTCTGATGGTGATGCTCCATTCTTGGAGTTTTGGGGAATGTGGAGTACCTCTTCATTGCTATTACTCCCAGGTCCATTTTGACCCAGAGTGGTAATACCTGTCAAATAGAACTGTTCAATCTTTTATTTGGGATTATTATTAAATAGAATTATTGGTTTTAAATAGTGGTGCTTGAAACCATTTGTGTGCAAACAAATGAGCTCTGGCTCGTTTAAAAGTAATGCTTCATGCAAATTATTTGCTTACAAATTATATATGATATATATCTCTATAGTCTATACTATATATATATATATATATATATATATATATATATATATATATAAACAGGATTTGGCATTAAAGGTTGATATTTCTTAAAACACAACCAAACCAAATTCCCTACATTATCTTTTTTGCTTTAATTCATTTGGAATAATCATCTAACCTGACTTTCTAAACATTGAAGTGTCTCTTGAAGTACAAGTAGTGTGAACTTGAATAAAAAAATGAAGACCTTGTTTAAGGTATTTAGAAAAAACATACCCTATGAAGTGATCTAAACAGACTAAGCCTAGTTTAGATTTGTTCATAAGGCTAAAAGCATAGGCCACTTAGTGAGGACAGAGTTCAGTACTAGGTATTAGTCATAGCTTAGTTTTACATGGGTCCTGCAGTGAGAATCTAATGCCTAGTAATGGTCTGCTATGTATATCTAAATATAAGGCTAATATATGATGGATATTACGAAAGCAGTTTATTTAAATATCAATCAAATTGTTTATGTAAAAAGTATATTTCTCAAATTTTGAAATAATTTAGTATAACATTATAATTCCTTCCTGGGCTTATTCCTATTACACATGGATTGTAAGATGGCCACTATTATAAATAAAGGATGTAGTTGTTTCAATATTTATTTTATGATGTGTTACTTCCTTGTTTACACTGATCGTGGTGTACAGAAGATGGATTTGTTTGGAGATCTCAGATATCCTTGAAAACTTCTGAAAAAAAAAAACCCCATAAAAAACAAAAATTAATGTTTTAAATAAATATTTAATTTTATTTTTCAGACTTGAAAAAGTATTAGCCTAAATTTGAAAAAAAAAACCCCTAAAAAACAAATTGGAGTTTTTAAGCTTTTTTGGCTGGGTGATCACTGAAATGAATTCCTTCTCTTTAGAGGGTTAATGCCCAGCAGAAAGGATTTAAGTCCATAGCCTATGTGAGTCATCTGTTTGTCATAACGATTACTCAGAGTGGGTAAGTTCTGTATGATCGACAGTTTTTTTTACAACAAGTAGGTCTTTAAGACAATGTTAGAGACTGATCCAATCAAAAAACACTCTGAGCTAGATCTCCTAGTATAGTTTAAAACTGTTCTTCCCTGCATAAATATACCAATTCCTGAAAATCTGTCAAAAAATAATGTAGCCTTAGCTATATGGACAGAGAACCAGGCCTAATTCAAACAATTCTTGAAAGTTTGGTTGAAATTGGGCCAAAAATAGTGGAGCCTTAGCTATGAGAGAAACGGGTATAATTTGAATATTTCCTGAAAGTTTGGTTGAAATTGAATCAAAAATGGTGGAGCCTTAGCTATGAGAGAAACAGGCATGATTTGAATATTTCCTGAAAGTTTGGTTGAAACTGGGCCAAAAATGGTGGAGCCTTAGCTATGAGAGAGACAGGTATAATTTGAATATTTCCTGAAAGTTTGGTTGAAATTGGGCCAAAAATGGTGGAGCCTTAGCTATGAGAGAGACAGGCATGATTTGAATATTTCCTGAAAGTTTGGTTGAAATTGGGCCAAAAATGGTGGAGCCTTAGCTATGAGAGAGACAGGCATGATTTGAATATTTCCTGAAAGTTTGGTTGAAATTGGGCCAAAAATGGTGGAGCCTTTTTTTGACTCCTTCTGTATCGCCACACACATAAGTTAATATTTATTTGAAACAGTCATGAAATGTTCTCTGGTGCGTTTGTCCATTTGTCTGCCACCAGGAAGTGAAATGCATGACCAATTTTTTCAAGATTCTAATTTTAAGCTCTTCGCACAAACACACAGAACTGAGCAGATTGTAAATTCCAGTCTTCACCTCGAACCAATCCAACCAGGCAAAAATGTAAGCCTAATGCAGGATGTTTAATTTGTACAAGATGCCCACTGTTTTGTTTTTGATGTCATAGTGAAGATGAAAAGGCTAAAATTTTGTGTGAAAAATACACTCTCTCTCTCTCTTTCTCTTTCTCTCTCCTCTGGAACTTTTGAAAATTAAAAGAGGAGGAAATAATTTTTTTCCACTCTATTTCTATGTGACAGGTCTTTCTCTCTTTTAACACAATATATTCTGTTTGTTTAATTTTGGTTATCTGTACCCTTCCAACTTTTCTTCTACTTAATTTCCTCCTTTCTTAATCTTTGCGTTTCAGTATCTCTCTCACTTTCTCTCTCTACTTGTATCCATTTATATGCTTTTGATACGCACTTCAGTTTTTCCCTCAATTTTTTCTTTATTCTTTTGTAAGATTTCCTTCCTTTTCTTTCCTTCCTCTTGAGATTTCCTTTTGTTTTTTTCTTTCTTCTTGGGATTTTCATTTCTTTCTTTACTTCTTTCCTTCCTCTTGGGATTTCCTTTTCTTCCTTTTTTCCTTCTTTGGATTTCCTTTTTTTTATTTTTTTACTTCCTTCCTTCCTCTTAGGATTTCCTTTTCTCCCTTTTTTTCCTTCTTCTTGGGATTTTCTTTTTTCTTTACTTCCTTCCTTCTTTTTGGGATTTCCTTTCTTTCCTTTTTTCTTTCTTGGGATTTTCTTTTTTTCTTTACTTCCTTCCTTCTTTTTGGGATTTCCTTTCTTTCCTTTTTTCTTTCTTGGGATTTTCTTTTTTTCTTTACTTCCTTCCTTCTTTTTGGGATTTCCTTTCTTTCCTTTTTTCTTTCTTGGGATTTTCTTTTTTTCTTTACTTCCTTCCTTCTTTTTGGGATTTCCTTTCTTTCCTTTTTTCTTTCTTGGGATTTTCTTTTTTTCTTTATTTCCTTCCTTCTTTTTGGGATTTCCTTTCTTTCCTTTTTTCTTTCTTAGGATTTTCTTTTTTTCTTTACTTCCTTCCTTCTTTTTGGGATTTTCTTTTCTTTCTTTTTTCCTTCGTTTTTGGGATTTCTTTTTCTTTCTTTCCTTCCTTCCTCTTGAGATTTTGTTTTCTTTCTTTTTCTTTTTTCCTTCCTTCCTCTTGGGATTTCTTTTCTCTTTCTTTTCTTTCTTATTAATGTTTTCTTTCCTTCCTTCCTTTCTCCCATTAAGATTTCCATACTGTCCCTTCTACTTATCCAAATCCCACCACTCTTCCCTTTTCCATTTCCCCCCTTTTTTTCCTCTGTCTACAATTCATTTTCCAACTTGCTGCCTCTTGTCCAAATTCAAAAAACTTCACTAATTTGCATCAACACAGAGAAATCTGTTTAAAATTTACCAGTCACTTAAATTACAATTTGTGTCATATTAATTGCTTTGATGTTTTTGCATAAATTAATTCTGAATTAACTTAAGGTATAAAGAATTGAAACAGAAAACATAAATGAAAAAAAAATTATCTTTGTAAAAAAATAAATAAATTTCATATAGCTGAATAACACAAAGCAGCATTACTTAAAAAAACAAAAAAAACCCAACTTAAATTTAATAATCTGTGTGGTATAAATTCTTTCTTGGGTGGCTGGTTGGCAATTCTTATAAATATGTAAGTTAACAAGAACTTTTTAGGATAAAAGTTGAAATTCAGAAGCAGCCATCTTAGAAACTATAAAAAAGCCCTGAGTGTATTGTACTTTATAGTTGATAATTAGGAAAAATAATAGATTGATAAAAATGAGTTGAAAATTCTGGTATAAGGTAAAATGAAAATGGTTTTATTGGAATTTCTCACTAAGTGGTGAGAACCTTCAAGCCAGCTTTTGAAAATTAACATTTCAAATTGAGACTGGAATACCAATTTCTGTTGGGAGCAAAAGAATTATGTCGGTTGCAATGCTGCCTCTTACCTCAGGTTCAAAATCCTTTCTCTTTCCAACTCGGTTAGGGATAACAAGCCTACATCAATGTCTTTGGTGCAGGGGTTTCTTTTTTTACTTTTAGATCCTTTCTCTTTAAAAAAAAAAAATTTTTTTTCTTACTTGACTTAGTTTCTATGTAGGTAATTTATTTTAGTTTTTTTTCTGTACTTATCTCTCTTTTTGAATCTTATCTTCTCTCTATCTATCTCTCTCTGTTTTGACTTGTCTTCTCTCTATCCTCTCTCTCTCTATTTTGACTCGTGCTCTCTTTCTCTCTCTCTCTCTCTCTCTCTCTCTCTCTCTTGGTCGACTCTTGCCTGGCTCTTTTTTTTTTACTCTTGTCTTCTCTCTCTCTCTTTATTTTTGCCTCTTGCCCTCTCTCTTTTTCCTCTCTATTTTATTTTTTGACTCTTGCCTTCTCTCTCTCTCTCTTTTTTTCACTCTTTTTTTGACTTGCCTTCTCTCTCTCTCCTCTTTCACTTTTTTTCACTCTTGCTTTCTCTCTCTCTCTCTCTCTCTCTCTCTTTTCTTGACTCTTGCCCTCTCTCTCTCTCTCTCTCTCTCTTTTCACTCTTTTTTTTTTTTTGACTCTTGCCTTTTCTCTTTGTCTCTTGCCTTCTCTCTCTCTCTCTTTTTTTTTGCATCTCTCTCTCTCTCATGTGACTCTTGCCTTCTCTCTCATTTTTTTGCCCCCTTTTTTTCCAGAACCCTCTTTACTATGATTTGTTTCACCTTCTCTTTTTTTTTCTCTTTTATCAATCATTTTTATTTCAATCTCCTCATTTTAGCCTCCTAACTTTCTCAGTCTAATACTCGTACCCTAAATGGAGGTGCCTGTAGTGCAATGGTTATCATCGTATGAAATGAAATGTGTGATTTGAGTTCAAATCCTGAATGAGGCTTTTTTGCATTTCATATAATGCTAATGCCCTTGGGAAAGGTATGAATCCAGCTATTTTCTCTCCAGCTCTGGGTAAATAGTCGGACAGACTAGGCTCTTCAACTTTGGTATAGCAACCAATATAGGAGAAGGAAAACTGAATTTACACCTATAAAACTGCACTTGAAAATTGACTGTGTAACATCCTGCTCATGCAAAGGGGTTTGGAGAAATACATATACTCCTCCCCCTTTTCTTTCTTTTTCACCCTTCTCCCTCTCTCTGTCACCACTCCACTTTTCATAACTTCCACTCTTTTTCTGACTAGTGTATGTCACCTTCTCTCTCTCTCTCTGTACCTTTTCCCTTTCTATCATCAAACTTTTTTGTTTGTTTTTTAAGTTTTCAAGTCATTTCCTTGTCTTTACCTCTTTTTTTATTCTGTTCATCTCAAACTTTGATTTGCAGTGATTAATACCTAATGAAAATCTTATGTGGTTTGGCATTAAGAAGTGGCAGTAATAAAGATGAACTGATGAAGGTGAGAAAGAGAGATGTTTGATAAAATGACTACCATATTTCTTTTGTCAGTTGGCTCTCACTCCTACCCTTCTTTGTACCTGTTAGTGTGTTTAAAGAAGCTGATATGTAAACAAACATTAATCTTCTTCTCAACAACAGTGGAGTTTTTCTATTTAGCCTAGAATCTTCTTTTGATTATCTTCATCATGAGAAAATATGATTTGGTCACTATTTTCTTTTTTTTTTTTGTAAACTTGTTTTTACTAGTTTTTCTTATTTATTTTTAAGGAATATCTGTTTATTTTAGAGTTAATCTAAGAAAAGATAAATTTTGTACATTAAGTTAATTTTAATAATAACAAGAAAAGTACAATGAATAAAAAGTAATGTGAGTGCATAAAATATATATATATATATATATGGTGTCTGTGTATATGTACGAGGTGCCTTCAATAAGTTTACAGACATTTTTGTACAGGCATTTAAAATTGTTGTAGACTGTTGAAAATTCAGTTTGTTATTGCTATACATCTTATGAGATGACTGACCAATTCTTATGATTTCAGGTTCAAATGAACAGCTACAGCAGGAATTAGAATACACCCTACTAAAGCCTGATTGTCACAGCTGGTGAATTTCAAAAATGCAATCTGGATGTGAGGACACTTTAGAAGAACGATATGCAATAAAATTCTGTTTTAAACTTGGAAAAAATGCCACAGACTTTTTTCGTATGGGCACTTTTATTGATAGTACACACATGAAACTCTAGTCCCCTTGGAAGTCCTCTTCTGTGCGTGTGTCAATGATCTTCGTCACAGTCTCTTTTATCTCCTCCATTGTCTCATAACTGAAGCCTCTGAGCTTAAGGAATAACCAAAAGTCACTGGGAGCAAGGTCTGGACTATAGGGAGCCTGAGGAACTGTCTTGATGCCCATCTTGGTCAAATAGTCTGTGACAAGGATGGAGTTGTGGACTGGTGCATTGTCCTGCTGGAAATACCACTGACCCAATTTGAAGAGTGCTGGCCTCTTCTGACAGAATCTCTTCCTGAACTCCCTTAGAACCTCAACATAGTAACCCTAACCCTAACCGTTTGGCCTATCAACTCTGGTGTATTGACTTCTTTACTCCTCCCACACCTGTCACCATCTCTCACAGACTCCTTGCCTTCCTTGAATCTCTTATGCCTCTCAAAAACTGATGCTTGATTCATGCAAGATGCTCCATAGCAGTCTGAAGCATTCCATAGGTTTCTCTGGCATTTTTTCCAAGTTTAAAACAGAATTTTATTGCATATCGTTCTTCTAAAGTGTCCTCATGTCCAGATTGCATTTTTGAAATTCACCAGCTGTGACTATTAGGCTTTAGTAGGGTGTATTCCAATTGCTGCTGTAGCTGTTGATTTGAAGTTGGAATCATAAAAATTGGTCAGTCATCTCATAAGATGTATAGCAATAACATATTGAATTTTCAAGGGTTTGCGACAATTTTAAATGCTTGTACAAAAACGTCTGTAAACTTATTGAAGGCACCACATATATATATATATATATATATATATATATATATATATATATATATATATATATAGATATGGTGTGTATATATATATATCATCATGTCATGGCGCTAGCATGGATATCCCTGACCCTCTCTTGCCACTTCTCCCTGTCGTTCATCGCATCTAGCAGGTCTTCAGGATTACATCCCGTATCCTCACAGAGCTGCTGTATGTACGTTCGAGCTGGTCATCCTGCTTTTGCTCGGCCATATGTGGGGGTCCATAGGAGTACATCACATATGAGCTCGTCCCTGCTTCTCCAGCAGTGTCCTGCATGTCTGGTTCATCTAACTTGGATAGTTTTCGTGATAGGAGGCAGGTGGCCGTATAGTTGGTGCCTTGTGAGGTGTTTCTGCCGGGACTTGTTCAATATTGCTCGCAACATTCTTGTGTAATTGCTGTCTAGCTTCTTCTCGTGCCGTTTTGTTAGCATCCATGTAGTGCATCCATACAGCAGTATCGACACGACTACCGCCTTGAAGAATCTGCGTTTCACTTTATCGGTCAGGTCTGATTTCCATATGATCAATAGCCAATTGATAGCTGTCCATGCCTTTGTTAGCCGTGTGTCGATGTCATTTTTGGTTGTTGAGACACTGCTTCCTTGGTAGGTGAATTTGTCTAACAGTTTCAGAGAGCTTCCGTCTAGTGTAGAAATATCGCCTGTTTGATTATAGCACATATATTCAGTTTTCTGTGCATTGACATGGAGTCCAATGCCTGCAGCGGCTCGTTCCAAACTATGCAGTAGTGTTTCGGCTTGGTTGGGTGTATTTGCCAGAATCGTTATGTCCTCGGCGTAGTCGGCGTCAGTAATTGTTTTTGCGGGGTACCTTCTGTGTCTTTTCTTTGTCAGCTCGAAGCCGTTTTCTCTGATTTTATCTATCGATGTTCTAAGCATGTAGTCTAGACAGATGATAAAGAGGTATGGAGCTAGTGTGTCCTCTTGAAGTACTCCTGCTATAATGTCAAAGTATTCTGTGTCTCCATCCGGTGAACATACTTTCACTTTGGTGTTTCTATAGAGAATCGTTATTGCTGCTACGGTTTCTTTTGGTAGGCCGTATGCTTGTAGGATTTGTCCCATCTTCCCTTTGTGAATGGAGATGAAAGCCTTGGTAAAGTCGACAAATAGTAATGTCGCCTGTAGGTTTTTTGCCCATACGCCTTCAAGGATTCTATGGATGGTCAATATTTGTGAGGTCGTGGATCTATTTCTTCGGAAGCCATTTTGGTTTTTCTTAAGGATGTTGTCAATTTTGGGTTCTATGCATTTTTGTAATAGGGCATTGTAAATTTTGGCTGCTATGGATGTAAGTGTTATACCTCGGTAGTTCTTGGCTAATCCGAGGTCCCCCTTTTTAGGGAAGGGGAGGATGCATCTCTTCATCCATCTATCTATCAGATTTTGATTATAGACTGTGTTGC
This sequence comes from Sepioteuthis lessoniana, assembly GCA_963585895.1. Lineage (NCBI taxonomy): Eukaryota > Metazoa > Mollusca > Cephalopoda > Myopsida > Loliginidae > Sepioteuthis > Sepioteuthis lessoniana. The sequence goes on from OY757915.1 coordinate 33,444,660, forward strand.
AGTGTCAGAGCAGTATGTCGTAGAATTGTCTGGTCTTCCATACTTCTGGGGGAATCTCGTCAAGCCCTGCAGCTTTCCTATTTTTAATTTTTCTAAGAACCGAGTCAAGTTCTTCTTGAGTGAATGGTCCTAGTTTAATGTCCAATTGCTTACTAATAATTCTGGTGATTGGTTCATATGTAACTTTCGGTGGGTTTCCTAGTAGATTTTCGAAATGCTGTTTCCACAGTTTTATTCTTTCTTGTTGGTTTGCAGCTTTTAATTTTGCTTTGGCTGTGCACTTTCTTCTACTCACTTTGTTTATTGTTTGCCAGGCTATCCTGGATTGTCTATTTTCCACCGAGTCTCTAATCTTATCTATCTGATTTTGTATGTATTCTGTCTGTTCTTTTAGATATATGCCTGCTAATTGATATTGTGCCTTTTTTTAGTTTTAGTGCATTTGTGTTTGTTGGGTTCTTCCTATAGTTTTTGGAGGCAGTTTTCACGTGTGCACGTTTTTCTCTAACCACTAACGTTTCCCATGGGACTCTATATTTAGTTCTAGGTTTTGTTGGAATACACTTCACTGCCGCCTCAAGGTGTGCATTGACGAAATTCTCATATTTGTCATTTGGGGTACCTTTTTCTGTCTTCTCTTGTAGTGTCTCGAATCTGTTTCTTAATTCTAATACATATTTATCTCTTATATCTCTGTTGTTAAGAAGGGCCCTGTCATAGTGTTTGGCGGTCACTGTTCATGTGGTGTTTTTTTGTTGGCTTAGTCGTATTATTGCCGTGACGATTCGGTGATCGACGGACACACCCTCAAAAGAGGAGTATGCCTCGCAATTCATTGCGCTATTTTTCCATTTCTTGTTTATAAAGACATAGTCTATCTGTGCTTTATTATTGTTCGCGTATGTGTAGATCCATAATTTTCCCTCCCTTTTTTGATAGTTTGTATTGAGGCATGTTAATCTATTTTCTATCATGAAATCTGTTAGATGTTGTCCATTCCTATTTGACGTGTTGTGTAGGCTGTATTTGTTGTTTCCGTTTTTCCCGATTTGGGCATTCATATCTCCACCAATGACTAGCACGTTGTGTTTCGGAATGCTACGCACTAGAGAGGATAGCTCATCGTAGAAGGCTAATTGTTTATATATATATATATATATATATATATATATATATATATATATATATATATATATATATATATATGCTTTTTTTTTTTTTTTATATGTATATATAAAATATATCTATATATATAGTGTGTGTTTGTTTTATAGATTTCCTATGAGAGAAAGGAAAATGAGGCTAGTTTGTAACTTTGTTTTACACCATATCAACCTTTTTGGTTATTTTCTGCTGAATCAGGTTAAAAAAAGATGAGAAACAGAAAGGCCTGTTATGTAAAAATTTATTAGAGAAATGCTTTCTCCAAAGATTTTTTTTTGTTGAAAGTTTATTTTCAGGGAATTGTCTTGTCGAAAAACAGTTTTAGGCTCGTAACTAATATATATATATATATATATATATATATATATATATATATATATGTATATAAATTATAGCACAATGAGAAATTAGCCCCAAATCAGATCCGTTTTCTCTACTCTACTATCTTGTCTGCTGCCTCCGTAAAGGAAATAAATAAATAAAAATGATATTGAAAATCAACAAAGATATCTTACAGTGGACTAATGATTACCAGGCTAACCTATCAGTTAATTTCACTTGTAGAAAGTTTAATCCTTATTTGGTAGATCATGTTTTCAACTTTTTGCTATACTAAAATTAGTAAATATTAATATATACTTTAATATCTGGATGTTTCTCATAACTTTTTAGATTGTCAGTGTGTTAATCTGAGTAATTTCTCTTTATGGCTTCTGTTGCAGCAGTGAAGGTCAGTGATGCTTATTGCCTCTCCAAGAAGCATGTGACAGGTTATACTGGGTTACATAGCACCAACCACATGGAACAATTCCTGACCTCTTTAACATTGATTGCATGTTTATTTTAAGTATATATATATATATATATATATATGTGTGTGTGTGTGTGTGTGTGTGTGTGTGTACCTATATATATATATATATATATATATATATATGTGTGTGTTTGTGAAGTGAATACATACATTTGTATATATGATATATAACTTCCCTCTAATACAAGTTGATTTCAAAAATTTACTTAATTTTTTCTTTTCTTTCTCTCTTCTTCAACATTGCTTTATATTCCTTCATTTTCTTTTTTTCATTCTTTTTGTTCTTATGTTTGTTTTTTTTCTCTCCACTCCTCTCTGTCTTTTTTTCTAACCCATTGAGAATGGAGTTCCTCAGGTTTTTAGTTTTTCTACTGATGTTTAAAACACAGTTCACACACACACACACACACACACACACACACACATATATATACACACACACACACACACATAAAGATGCTAACTAAATATTACTAAGATATATATATATAAGTATAATTGGTGACTGTTGTTGAGGGCAACCCAAAGGCTCCCTTTTCAATAGCTATTATACTGAGATGTAGAGGAGGGCGCTACTCCTTTCCCTGGATTACTCCACTTTACTTTTGATACATACCTTATAATGCTGAATGTTAAGCGAGGAGGTATCAAGTACTATTTTTTGAGTCTTTGGTATGACTCAACTTAGGATTTAATCCCAGTCTTCCTGGCCATTGCCAAACACTTTAGCAACTTGGCCATTTCAGTTGTTGTGAGTTCAATCATTATTTGGTACATTTCATGTGTTATCCATTGTTTCTCTCTCTCTGTGTTATTTGTCATTTTTTCTCTTCTCTGTCATTGTGTTATCCATGTTTTTTTTTCTTTCTCTCTCTCTTTCTGCCTTATCCCTCGGGTTTCTCTCTCTATGTTATCCGTTGTTTTTTTTGTTCTCTCTCTCTCTGTTATCCCACGTTTTTTCTCCCTCTCTCTCTGTTATCCCTTGTTTTTTTCTCTGTCTCTCTGTTATCCCTCGTCTCTCTCTCTATTATCCCTCATTTTTCTCTTTCTCTCTCTCTGTTATCGCTCGTTTCTTTCTCTCTCTCTCTGTTATCCCCCGTTTTTTTCTCTCTATCTCTCTGTTATCCTTCGTTTTTTTTTCTCTCTCTCTCTCTGTTATCCCTCGTTTTTCTCTCTCTCTTTATTATCCCTCATTTCTCTCTCTCTGTCTCTATTATCTCTCGTTTATCTCTCTCTATTATCTCTTGTTTCTCTCTCTCTATTATCCCTCGTTTCTCTCTCTCTCTCTCTCATCCCTCGTTTCTCTCTCTCTCTCATCCCTCGTTTCTCTCTCTCTCTTATCCCTCGTTTCTCTCTCTCTCTTATCCCTCGTTTCTCTCTCTCTCTTATCCCTCGTTTCTCTCTCTCTCTTATCCCTCGTTTCTCTCTCTCTCTCTCATCTCTCGTTTCTCTCTCTCATCTCTCGTTTCTCTCTCTCATCCCTTGTTTCTCTCTCTCTCTCATCCCTTGTTTTTCTCTCTCTCTTTTATCCCTCGTTTCTCTCTCTCTCTGTTATCTCTCAGTTATCCCTCGTTTTTTTCTCTCTTTCTCTCTGTGTGTTATCTCTTGTTTCTCTCTTTCTTTCTGTGTGTTATCTCTCGTTTCACTTTTTCTTTCTCTATGTTATCCCTTGCCTCTCTCTGTCTCTGTTATCCCTTGTTTCTCTCACTTTCTCTCTTTTTTTGTTATCCCTTATTCTTCTCTTTCTCTCTATTATCTCTCTTTTTCTCTCTCTCTGTTACCCACCTCATTCTCTTCATCTTCACTCTCCATTTTTTTCTTCCTCTTTTGAGTGTTCTTATTATGAATCTCTCTGGATCTGGTGTCTGTCTCTTTTTATATTTCCAGATCTTTGTGCTTTTGTCCAGGGTTTTTTCATTCCCACCAAATTTTTTACTCGGTTGCTTTAAATTTTTTTTCTTTGAGTGCTTTAAATCTTTCCATTCTAGTTGCTTTGTTTTCACCCTCTCTCCAGATCTTCTCCTCAGCATAAGTTTTGCCTCCTCCAGATATTCCTGCATCACTTTCTCCTAATTAGATTTTGTCCATCCCCTTTTGCTGTTGCACAGTGTACACAAATCCAGATCTATTACTTTCTATCCACTTCATCCAGATTTCTCTTTCTTGGGGTTTAATTCTTTTCTTCCTCTTTTCCTCCCTCTCTTTCTCTACACACTGTCCTCTCTTGACCGCTTTCCCTAGTTCAGTACTCACACCCTCTGTCCCTTTTGCTTCTCAGCCCTCTCTTGACAATTTCACTACTTAGTTTTTATTTTACTTTACTTTTTTTTTTTGTTTCCCTTGATCCTTCCCTGCTTAACAATAACAAGACCCTAAAGAGCAAAACACTCCTTTACTCCACCAAGAAAACCAAATGCATTTTGCAGCAGCTCCTCAATTTCTCTCTCTCTCTCACTCTCAAAAAAGCCTCCGAAAAAAAACTTCTGCTAAACATATTAAAATGTACTTCTTGTTCTCTTTGCCTGTGGTGTCTACAGTGAAACCAGCATACTTCCCCGTGGCCTTAAATTTTGCCCTCATCCTTATTTCACCTCTTTTTGGAAATTTTCTCCCTTTATCTCTGCTACCTAGAAACTTTGTCACAGGAGTTTTATATCCTCTTCAGCTTTGCTGCCCAGGACTATTTTGCTGTGGTCAGTTGATGATTAAGTTTGATTGGTGAACATGACTCCCAGTTCCTCTGTGGCAATAATTTTATAACTTTTTTTTTTTTTTTTCGGGTTGCACTTTAGAAACAACATAAATACCATTTTTTGTGTCGTGTATACTGCACACTTTTTTATCATCTAAAAGTACCTCAGCCTAGTTAGCTGGGACTGTAGAATACACTGCATCTTTGCAGAGGGGTAAGACATCCCACCCCCAACGAGTGTCCTGGATATGACATTAAACAATCTGATGGTGAGTTTCCAACCTTGGAGATTTGGGGAAAGTGGAGTACCTCTTCAATGCCATTGCTCCCAGGTCGACTCTGACCTGGAGTGGTCAAACTTGATGGGGTCCAATCTATTGGTCAAATAGAACAAACCTTGCATGCAAACAAATGACTGATATTAAGTTGTGACTATTATATTGCAATACTTGAAACCATTTAACTGTATGTAAAAGAGCTCAGGTTCGTTCAAGAATATTATCAACAAAATGTGTTTTAAAGTCATATATATCTAATATATATGTATTCACAGGATTTGGCATTAGATAACCTATAATAGTTGATATGCCATAAAATGAAAATCAAACCAAACCTAAAGTACCTACCTCTGTTTTTCTAATTCTTTTGCCATGTCTGATGATATGAATTTTTGTTAGACTAAATTTGCTTTATATTATTTTCATCCAGGGAAATGCTAGGTTCTTTTGCTAATTAGTTATAAACTATGAGCAAAGATGCTTAGAGGTGAATGTACTTTATAGGGTTGATTGTTAAATGTTTAGCATCCAAATGTATACTTCAATTTTTTATCTTCTTTTTGATACTTTGTATTCTTACTCACTTTAATTTTCTCTTCCCTGTGTGCACTTATTTTTCACTTCCTGTCAAGCACTTCTCTTTTTTTTCCCACCTGTTGAGTGCTTCTTCTTTTCAGCCTAGTCAGCTGGGCTGTAGAATACACTGACCGCATCTCTGTAGAGGGGTAAGATTCCCTCTATGAGTGTCCTGATGATGACATTAAACAATCTGATGGTGAGGCTCCAGTAATACTGGAGCTTTGGGGAATGCAGAGTACCCCTTCATTACTATTGCACCAAGATCCACTCTGGTTCAGAGTGGTAGCACCTGATAGAGTCCTTTCTATGAGTCAAATAGAACTGCTTGACATTAAAACTTAGTGCAAATAAATGACTTATGATAAATTGATTTGTTTGAAATAGAAATATTTGATCATTTAACTATGTGTAAAAAAATAACTGATGTTTGATTGAATTGTTAGTGATACATAGCAATACTTGGAACCATTTAACTTAGTTGACTTATACTAAATTGAATTGTTAGAAATAGAACTGTTTAATCATTTAACTGTGTGTATCTACAAAATGTGTTTACAAATCCTATATCTAATATATATGTAAAAACAGGATTTGGCATTAAATAACCAAAAATGGTTGATATGCCATCAAACCAAACCAAACCTTCTCTCTCTCATCCTCCCATTCCTTTCTTTTTCATCCCTGCTTAAAACTTCTCTCTTTATCCTTCTCGCACTTTTTTCTCATGCATACGTTTCTTTCTTTTTCTCCCTGTGCATTTCTCTCTCTTTCTCCTTTTGTATTTCGACCTCTCTCTCTCTCTCTTTCTTCTTTTCAATACACTTCTCTTTTTCTCCTTATTTGACTTCATTTCTCCCCTCTTATTGAGCACTTTGTTCATCCTCTTCTCATACTTTCACCCCTCCTATAAGAGAATTTTGCATTAGTCTGTAGTGAGACCGGGTTTTATGACTGATATAAGTCACATTGTATTTTACATTGTAGTAGATTCAACTTTAAGTTTTTTGGAATAAATTATCTTTTTTTGAGAAAGAAGTCAATAAAATTTGCTTTCTTATGAAAACAATTTTCATTTGAATTAAGATGTTCCTCTATGAGCTGTGGGACATTGAACGCTTTTCAAAGTAAGTTCTAAGCTGGTTACTCAAAGACCAATAATTTCATCTATGGTGCAGCTTTATTTCTAAAGTCAATGAAGAATTGATGGCTTCTGCATGATGGCTGTTATGCAGCTCTTAAAAGCTTATCACACAACTGAGAAGTATCATTATTCTGCTAAGATTTCATCTCAAACAAACCTTATCATCAGCCCATAACTTTTGAAAAAGAAATCTCCTCAAAGGGGGTTTTCTTTGTGGGTTCCATTTTTACTTTCATTTCATTCTTTCCTGACGTGAATTGAGTTTGTGTTTTATTCTGTGTTGTTCCTATGCACTTTTGATGTTTGTTCTATGTGGTAACAATCGCCACAATACCGACATCCTGATCATAAACTGACAAGAGATGTTATCACAAGTCTTTCTAAACTTACAAAACAAACACAGTTTGGGGCTGAGGTGTTTTGACGGCCGTTGTTTTTATTTGGAATATGATGGCCTTCATGGATGCATTTAGTCGTTAAAAATTGCTGAATAGCTGGGTAGTGTGTGCGTGCATGTGTGTGAGGGTTCTGTGCGTTATCCTGAGTGCAAAAATATGTAAATTTGAAATCAACGAGTTGATTAAACCCCACACCCTAAGGTCTCAATTTTTATCAAAATTGTTCCATTCAGTTTTATATAATAAAAATGACTCTTATGTGTCTGGCTTCTACTCAAAAACTATAAAAATTTGACCTCAAGAGGATATTATTATCATTTATGTATCTATAGTACAAACTAGTGTTTTATGCCATTACAGAGGAATATCCACTGGAAAGTGTATTTGTTTATAATTTGCTTCTGCTCTAGGAGCTTATTTTCACTATAAGTGAACATGTCTATGCATTTGTCCTAAATACTATGAAAATTTTGTTTCGAAACATAGTATAAACTATAAATTTTTAGTTTTAGTCAGTACAAATTGATGAAAAAAAAAACATTGAACAAATTCTAAATTAGAGGATAAAGTTTGCTTTTATAAATTCTGAAAGTCTGTGTATGATACACAAGAAATTTTTATTTTTTCAATTTCTAGAATTTCATAGTTCAAAGTTAGTGTGTGTATGTGTGTTATATGCATATAATTATGGTACATATTCTAATTAAGCTTCTTCTAGCCCAGCCAGCTGGGGTTGGAGAGTACACTGACTGCATCTTTGCTGAGGGTAGATACTACCTCCCAATGAGTGTCCTGAATATGACACTAAACAATTTGATGGTGAATAATGCTGGAGATTTGGGGAATGTGGAGTCCTGCTTCATTGCCATCACTCCCAGGTCCACTTTAGCCTGGAGTGGTAGCACCTGATAGGGTCCTATCTTTGAGTCAAATAGAACTGTTTGACATTTAAACCGTGTACTTATGCTAAACTGAATTGATCGAAATAGAACTGTTTTTACATATAATTGTGTGAAATGAAAAACTCTTATACTAAACTGAATTCTTTGAAATAGAACTGTTTGATCATTTAACTGTGTGTAAACAAATGACTGGATGATTGGCCAACACTCTACCCACTAGGCCAATGTTTTAAGTACTTATTGATAATAATAATCCTTAGTAAACAAATATAAGTTCAATTAACTTCTTAAAATAAATAATTTATACAGTTATATGGTATAAAGTATTCTTATGTAATATGAATTTTCAAAAAGATCTATTTGACCCATTGATAGAACCTTAACAGGTGTGGATCAGAGTGGACCAATGAATAATAACAATGAAGCATGCACCATGTACCCTAGATCTACTCCAGAATTGGAGCCTCACCATCAAATGCAGTTTAGTGTCATACCCAGGATAAGAATCTTTCCAAATTTTGAAAGACCGAAATAAAATTAATTGTATGAAAAGACGAGATTTGTAAGAGTCAATCCAGCAACTTTAAGTGATTGCCTTTGAGATTTGTTGTGGGTCATGGAAAAACTAAGTCCGACAGGAAATTGGGAGCCTTTTAGATCAAAGTAGTAAATCAGTTGGTCTCTGAGGTATTCTGGGAATCAAACAGTTGTCTCCAGGCACATGGCTCTCTTTTATTTACTTTTATCCGGTAAGACTTTTGCTGTTTTGTATCCCCTTTGCATATGCTGCTTGTTCATGGAACAATATGTGTTTAAACTGTTGGAATATGTTTGTGTATTTTTTCTTTTTAATACCATCAGTATATATATTATGTATATAAAATATTAAATGTTCTTGTATGTGTAAATAAGTTTATTTGTCTTTTCTTCCATTGTGTAAAGTGTTAGTATATTATGGATATGCTAATATTGGTCCTTGGAGAGTGAGGGCTCAATTAAAATATCTTCCTTACTACTGAGCATCTCAATACTCAGAAATCTCACCGATTCTTGTGTCCATCATCCTGTTAGATAATTTCCAACAAAAAAGGTTGGTTTGGTTTCTTTGTTTAATGGCATATCAACCTTTGTAGGTTATTTAATGCCAAAGCCATTCTCCTAGAAGAACAGTAGTGGTAGTATTTAACCCATAGTTGGGAGGATAAGGGGGTTCATACATTTGCCCGAAAGTGAATGTAATAGCACGACTGGAGTACGAACTCACTTACTATGATTCTGCAGTCTATCGCTTTAACCATTAGACCACAAGACACCCCCAACAAAAAAGGTGTTGGTACAAAGAAAGGAATTAGGTTTGATTTGTTTTTTTTTGTTTAATGGCATATCAACCTTTGTAGGTTATTGAATGCCAAAGCCATCCTTGTAGAAGAACTGTAGGGGTGTTATTTAATCCATAGCTGGGGAGGATAAGGGGGTTCATGCCTTTCCCAAAGGTATTTGTCCAAAAGTGAACATAATAGCATGACTGGAGTTTGAACTTGCTTACTATAATATTAATACTATAAATAAGCTGTCGAAGAAGACAAGAAAAAGAATGAAGATACTAGGTGAAGCAAAATCTTTTATCAGGTATTTGGAAATGAAAAACTTGTTCAAGACTGGAGCCAGCTGTTACCTTAATGGCTTGGGTGGTTAATAATCTATTTTCATCCTGAGTTTCTACCCATTCTTATTTCTTGTCTTACTTTTGGGTGTCATTCCTGTCAATTCTATTGCTTTCATCTTGAAATATAAATCATCAGTAATGTCTATAAAGGCACTAAAACTCTTCAGGCTTGTTGTAACTATTCTAATTCTTGATAAAAAGAACCATTGCTGGCTCACTTCAGCTCTTCACTTATTTATTTATATGAAAACTTTTACTAAGAAGACCATGGAAAGCTGAGGTTTATGATGTGGAACATTCAAAAGGGACAGATAATTGTAGCGCGGGAAAATTGTTCCCTTTTTTTCTTTCTTTTTAGAGAGAAATTTCTTTTATTATAATTCTCTCTCTCTATTTTTTTTTATCCTTCTCTCATATATATATATATATATATATATATATATATATATATATATTGTCATCCACAGACAAATTGTTTCGTTCTATCAGAACTCTTCTGTGTGGCGAGACACGTAGGACACTCAAAGGCAGGATCGAAACCCATCCAACAGTCTTGTGATTATTATAATACATGTATATCTCATTATTATAATATATACAAAAAAATGTGATGATATTTGGGATGTACTGGGTGTTTCAGAAAAATTTGTATCATTTCTTTATCTAATAACTAGGCCAATTCTTATTTAAATGCTCTCTAATTCTAACAGCATATTTAGAAACAACTCAAAATTTTATGTTTAATGTTTAAATGCCTTTCCTTTTCTAGGCATTTTTATACCTGATAACTCACTGCAAAAAAAGAAGTTCAGCATAGAATTTTGACTTGTTTCTATGCATGGTGTTAGAATATGAGATCATTTGAATGAGAATTGGTCAAGTTATATTGTGAAATATCAATTTTTCTGAAATGCCATGTATCATCTCCATGCAAAAAAAAAAAAAAGTAGTAAAGTTGTATGGTAAAACCATGGCATAAAAAATTAAGTGCTTAATACTCCTTAAGTAGAGCAATATGAATGTAAGTTAGTTGGTGACCGTAATCGAGGGTGACCCGAAGGCTCCCTTTTCAATAGCTACTATACCGAGATGTAGGGGCGGGCGCTATTCCTTTCCCTGGATTGCTCCACTTTACCCTTGATAGTACCATATATTGCTGAGTGTTAAGCAAGGAGGTATCAAGTACCATTTTTAAAGTCTTTGGTATGACGCAACCTGCGATTGAACCCAGGTCTCCCGGGCCATTGGCGAACACTCTACTCACTAGGCCAATGAATGGAATATTAAGATTTTAACACTAAAATCTTTTTTTACTATTTTGAGTTTCTTGTGTCTGATCAGTAAAATTAGATAAAGGACAATGCAATAACATTTTTTTAAAGATCTTTATTACGTTTGATTTGTTTGTTATTTAATGGCATATCAACATTCTGGGGTTATTTAATGCCAAATCCATTTTTTTATTTTTTTTATTTTTTTTATTTTTAGGACAGTAGTGGTACTATTTAACCTATAGATGGGAGGATAAGGGGGTTCATACCTTTTCCAAGAATATTTGTCTGAAAGTGAACATAATAGTGTGGCTGGAGTTTGAACTCGTGTACTCTGATTCTGCTGTCCAGTGCTTTAACCATTAAACCTAGTGGACATCCCCCCTTATTATGTTCGAGTCTTTTTATTTGAAAATTTTTTTGTTTAATGGCATATCAACCTTTGTGGGTCATTTAATGCCAAAGTCATCTTTTTAAAAAGAACAGTAGTTATACTATTTAAACAACAGCTGCAGGGGAGGAGTTCATATCTTTTCCTTGGGCATTAGTCTAAAAGGGAATGCGATAGTGCCTCTTGAGTTTGAACTGTCTTACTATGAGGTTGCATTTCAGCACATTAGCCACTACACCATAGGAACTCCCCCCCTTTTAAGATATAGGTGGAAAAAATCATTTAATGGTTAATAAATTTTTATATAAATTGTTCTGCAATTGCATTCTGTTTATCACTTGTCTTTATGAGGGTAGAAATAACCTCTAGCCATGAAATGTGCATGCTATTCCATATACACACTTGTCCCATCCACTCTTAAGTTCCTTTAACCCTTCAAAAATTTAATAAAAAAGTTTCCTTTCTTGACCGAATGAAGAACTTTTCAGCACCTGCTTTATATTCATAAGTAATTAAAGAACAAAAGATATCATATTGTGAAGCTTAACCCTGAAAGCTCTTTTTTTCTTTTTTTTTTTTTTTGAGTCCCCCAAATACACTTCATGTGTGAGGGTGAAATACAACTTTAGTCCACATTACTTAAAAATTTTTGATCTTGTGCAATATACCTCCTGAAAGTACCTCTTGTTTGATATACCCCAGCCCTAAAATTAAAAAAATTATTACATTTAAAACTTGAGTAAAACAGTCATTTTTAGAAGTATCCACGAATTAAAATTTTAATACTTGTGCAATCTACCCGTCTGACACCAATAGTCTATTGTAATTGTGGAATTTTTTTTATTTCTGGGTCAAAAGTGCATTAATTTCTCACCAAATGCACTGTACTAAAAAGGTTTAAAAAAAAAACAAAACATTTTGACATGGAATCTTTATTACATTCAGTTTTTTTTCAAGATTTGAAATGACATAATAGATTTATATTTATTGGCTTAATATCTTTAGTTATTGCTTTGGAAAATTCTTTCATAAATTTTTGTTTGTTTATGCAGAATGAAAATCACATTGCTAGATCTAAATAACATTAGTTAACAAAATTTATAAATAATACTTTCACCTTCTTAGATCTCCATTAAGTAAACTTTATATTTTATATCCGTCAGCTGTCATTCTATCTTGGTTAGATATGTCATCAAAAATGAAGTAAATTCTTTAAAAGACTGTGCTGGGATAAAAATAAACACATTCTTAACAGAAATATCTTATCTATTGCTAAAATTCTCATTATGTGTGTTATATAACGTGTGTATGTATGTATATGTGTGTCTTTGTAACTGTTGCCCAGCAAAAATAGTACATCGTAGCAAAATTGTATATTTAAAAAAAAAATTTTTTTTTAGCCCTTTTAAGCCTCTTTTTCTAATGTAGAGAATGATTTCCAGTCTAATTTGAAAAAAGAATTATAATTTTTCCTTTTTTTTGTACTGAATGTCATTTTTGCATTGTCTAAATTCTTGATATAATGGAGATGTTTGTGAAATGTTAATTAGAATTTTTCTTTAAAAAAAAAAGTATTATAGACCACTGTTACATGGGGGAATTCTATAGGGTTATGGGTTGTCTAGGTTGTGTATGTATGTATGTGTGTGTGTGTGTGTATATATATATATATATATATATATATATATATATATATGTAATCATCAAGTTGTGCCGACAGCACAGAATTCCCTGACTCTCTCTCACCACCTGTCTCTATCATCCATTGCTCCTAGTTGATCTTTTAGACGGCATCCAGTGTCCACAAAGAACTGATGTAAGTCTTTGCTGTCTGATCAACACTGGTATATCAATGTGTAGGAGTCCATGAGTGAACATTAGGAATACATATATACATAAATTCACACACTTACAAACTATCCTAGTAAGATGATTAAAACATGCTTTGCACTGTCGGAGAAGTAAGGACAAACTCATAAGCAATGTTCTGTTAAAGACTCCCACACATGGACAAACAAGTGTTGTCTGACCAGTAAAGACTTACATATGTCAGCTTTGTGGGAACACTGAATTCAGTGTAGGGGACTTGCCAGGAGCAATAAATGATAAGGATGAATGTCACGAAACTCTCTTATCAGTACAATTTGAGGATAATGGTCCCAGGAGACTGGGATTCAATCCCATGTTGAGTCATATCAGAGATTTAAAAAATGGTACTCGATACCTCCTTGCTTAACACTCAGCATTATAAGGTATGTATCAAGGGTAAAGTGGAGCAATCCAGGGAAAGGAGTATCATCCTCTCCTATATCTTGGTGTAGCAGTTATTGAAAAAGGAGCCTTTGGGTCGCCCTTGACTACTGTCGCCAACTTCCCTTACTTATATATATCTAAACATGTGGATTGTTTCTTTTTTAAAATCTTTAACTGAAAACGTTTGAGTCTTCTTGCCATTTGTCTTATGTCTGGATCAAGATGGTGAGGAAAGTGCCCTATACTAGCCCAAGTGCTTTCAACCATTGTGGTAGGTCGTTTGTTGCTGTGAGTTTTATTTATATTTATTTAGAGTTTTGGTAAATTCTTACCCTTTAACCCATCAAATTTTAGCAAAAACTAAAAATTCTACTTTGCTTTTTTTTTTTTTTTTCTTGTGAATACATGTAAACAGCCTGAGAAAATATCATCTCCGGCCGTCAGTAATGCTTGCTGTATTCACCGAAAAAAAGTCGAATTTGATTTTTGAATTTTCACTAAAATCCAATGAGTTAAAGGGTAAAAATTTTCAGGAGTTATTTTTTTTTGTAATGTACGTATTATGATTACTTGTGCAGAAAATAAAATTGGTGAACAGAGTTCTAATTCCTGCTAAGGTTGTTTTTTGCCCACTTCTTTTAGAAAAGATGTGACCATATATTTTCTTCTTCTTCTTCCTCCTCTGGCTATGGATAAAGCAGTAGAACAAAATGTGCGCTCTAGTCTTGTTTGGGCAACCAGCTGAGAAAGGATAATTTGGAATTCAAACTTCTAGTCAGTATGTCATTGAGTATATCTTAAGGAAGGTTATTGCCCGCTCGGCTGGGGCTGTAGAATACACCAACTGTATCTCCGCAGAGGGGTAAGACCCTCCACCCCTCCCAACAAGTGTCCTGGATATGACACTAAACAATCTGATGGTGAATCTTCAGTAATGCTGGAACTTTGGGGAATGCCTAGTATCTTTTCATTGCCATCACTACCTGGTTCACTCTGGCCTGGAGTGGTAACACCTGATAAGGTTCTATCTCTGTTTACAACTAATATAATAGAACTAAACTGTATGCTTATGCTAAACTGAATTGCTTGAAATAAGACTGTTTTGACATTTAAACTGTGTACTTGTACTAAACTGAATTGTTTGAAAATATAACTGTTTATATGTTTAAAAATAGATTTGGCATTTAATAACCTTTGGAGGTGCCTGTGGTGTAATGGTTATCATCGTAGGAAATGGATACGGCGACACGAGTTCAGATCCTGGACGAGACTGATCGCATTTCACATAGCACTAGGAGAAGGAAAACTCTGAATTCAAACCTGTTAAACTTCGCTTAAAAATTGACCTTGTGTCATATCCTGCCCGAGTGGAGGGGTTGGTAAATATGAATAACATTCAATGGTTGATATGCCATACCCCCCCCCCCCACAAGTTGCAGTTAAATGTTTAGGGATTTTGAACAGATTGTTCACTATGTTCATGTATCAAGATATCAAGTGTCTCCCAGGTCTCACCAAACATTGCACACCTCTCTCAAAACAACTCTAACAAGAAATAAAGAACCTCATTTTTCTGTTTTTTTTCTTTCTTTAAAAAAGATATTTTGATCCATAAATTCTCGAAACTTCATGGTAGCATTTCAGATACATGTGTATAGATGTATATATTAAAATCTGCTACAGTATCTACTAAATGCCACACATTTATGAGCCTGTGTGTACAATGTGTGTGTATATATGGAAATTTCCATGTAGAATATTGAACACGCATATTGGATTACCATATATCCATATGAATATAAACTTAGCTTGATATCTTTATATACATCACACACACACACACACACACACACACACACACACACACACACACACACACACACACACACAAATTTGCATATACATAATTCCTGAAGTTGCATAAATCTATATGTATGAGTATATATGTCCATTAAGGTTCCTATATAAACACAAGACATCACATATTTATGCATACCTAAGAGCAAAATATTGTATTAACACTTGGAACTGCTGACCCCAAACTGGTTCATCTGGAAAAGCAATTTCGCAGCCAAAAATGTCTGCAAAACTCTTGTGGCTGAGGGAAAACTACAGTCAGCTAATGTTCCCATCAGCCGATGGTACCAACGACTGTTTATAGACTTACCACACAGCTGCTTCACCATCTCACGCACACACACACACACACACACACACACTTTCTTTCTCTTCTTTACTTATTTACCAACTGTCCTTCTCTTTCATTTTTCTTCCTTATTCTCTTTCTTAGTTCTCACCCACTTCAAAAAGTTTTTCATTCTTTTCATAAACTCTACGTTTTTATTCTTTCATTTTATTCATTCTCTTCATTTATGAATTATCATTCTTTTTTTCTGTTCATTCACTTCACAAATTCTTTTATTCTTCATAGATTGTCCTTCATTTTTAATTATTATTCTACTTGTTATTCAAATCCTTTACCAATTTTTTTTTTTTTGCTTCTTGTCTTCATTCTCTTTATAATTTCTCTTACATTTTTCAACTCATTATTCCAATTTTTATTCATTCACTTCAATAATTCTTTCATTATCTTTTTAATTCTTCATCCTCTTCAATAATTCAATTTATTTATTTCTTAAGTTCTTTCAATCCTTCTTTGAATATTTTCTTTCATTCATCCTCTTCAATAATTATTATTATTCTCTTTTTCCTTCATCAGTCCTGTATTAATTTCTTAGTTTCATTTCCATTCCATTCTTTTTGGACTTGCTATTTTCTTCTTATCAAACTTCAACTTCTTTTCTACTCTTTCTACTTTCCTTTCTATTTTTCTTTCACTTACTTTTCCCTTCTCCATTATAATTGTTATTCCTAAGCACTCCTCATCTTATTGACTTATTTTAGCTCCCTTTTTCCTCTTTCTCATCTTTTCTTTATTCAACATCATATCATTTTTACATAAAACAAATTTCTTTACTTTCCTCAAATGACAGATAAGTAGCCATTTATCAAAAAAAAAAAAGAAGTTTGGTAAAACCCCCCACAAAACTGGAGAATCAAAACTACCTTGCTAATCAATATTCTTCACCAACTGACCAAGAGACAGTTAAGTAAACTGCTTAAATCAAAACACAAATTACTATAGTACAGATTCTACACTGATCTTTGGTAGGAGTTTCAATCTATATGCAAATTCTTTTTTTTTCCATATATATATATATATATATATATAATGCACATGGAATTAGCATATAGATCTCTCAGGATACATATAAAAATTGAAATATTCCAAACTCAGTCTTTGGATACTAACTTGATATAATTGATGTGTGTGTATATATATATATATATATATATATATATATATATATATATATATATATGTGTGTGTGTGTGTGCGACAAAACTCCAGTATTATATCAATTTTAAAATAATTGGTCATTATTTTAAAAAATCAACTGAGGCATCTTTTTGAAAGTTGCTTTAAGTTTTATTTTAAAATCTAATTAATGTGATTTCTTATACATGTTAGTTTTTATATATATTTAATAGCATGGATGCTAACCTTCAAACACTGGTTTCATGGCATATTCACTCGGCAATCATCAGGCAGAAAAAGCTTTTTTTTTTTTTTTTTTGCTTTTTCTACTTGATGATTGCCAAGTAAAGATGGCATGAAACGAGTGGTCACAGATAAGCATCCATGCTATTAGATATATATATATATATATATATATATATATATATATATATATATATGTATATATATGTATATAAACTAATATATTATGCCACATTTGGTCTGCCACTAACCCACCAAGTGAGATCGTGACGACCATATACTGTTGTAATATATAAACCAAAAAAATTTAAAAACCTTTTTCTTAAATCAAAAAAGTATTTAAATACTTGCCAGCAGACCAGGATAAAGACCTGAAATAAATTTTTATGTGAAGTTGGTTTCCTTACTAAAAGTTTCATGTATTTGACAAAAAAAATACCATCGTCAGAAGAAAGCTGTAAGTAGCATTAATAAATGCTGAATATTCCTTGCACATGCAAAAATTGGTTTTATGGGATTGGAGCAGAAGATAGGGAAAAGTGTAAAAAACCCCCAAAACAACAGCAATAGAGTAGGACCTACCAGTTGCACTAAATTGCTACATAAGAATGACAACATTGATTGAATTTCCCAAAGTCTTTGCATAATACTGAAGTCAAATTGTGCTGTGAGAAACTGAAACAGATTTCAAAATAGAAAAAAAAAACATTACAAAATTGGTCTCCAGATACAGAGTAGAACATTATAAACACACTAATGATGATAATAATAATAGTTGTAGCCCTAGGTATGATCAAGAAAGGGACAAATATATAGCTGGAGAGAGAATAGTTGAATGCATACCTTTCTCAAGGGTATTAGGACTATGTGAAATGCAAACAGCCTCGTACAGGAATTGAACTCTGGTTGCCATGTCTATTTCCTCTGATGAGAACCAGTACCCTACCAATGCCTTCGTGTGCAGATGTATATATGCTTTTCAGCTGAAAAGTTCATTGACTAAAATTTCATTGGATGTCATATTGGCACTTGATGACATTTTTGACCAAGAAGATCCAAGCATTGCAACACTGATGGAAAAAGTGCGTAGACCACAAGAGGAACAATGTTGAAAAATAAACCTCGTTTGTCACATTCTATTAGTGTATCTTGGTCAGTCTATGAACTTTTCAGCTAACTTATATTGGCCTAGTGGGTAGAGTGTTTGCCAATGGTCCAGGAGATCGAGGTTCAATCCCAGGTTGGGTCATACCAAAATGGTATTTGATACCTCCTTGCTTAACACTCAGCATTATCAGGTACGTATCAAGAGTAAAGTGGAGCCATCCAGGAGAAGGAGTAGTGCTCTCCCTTACACCCTGGTGTAGTAGCTATTGAAAAGGGAGCCTTCGGGTCACCGTCGACTATGGTCACCAACTTTACTTACTTATATAATGTTAAGATAGTGCAGATAGTCAATAGTGCTTGGTGACTGTTGGTTTCTCACTTATGCAATCATCAGAACAATGATTGCCTAGAGAGAAACTGGATTTGTCTATGCTTTTCTAACATAGATATATATGTTATCACTGGCATTGTGCACTCTTTTCTTTTACATAAATATAGCAAACTGTAATATATATATATATATATATATATATATATATATATATATATATATATATATATATACACACACACACACACACACACACACACACACACACACATATATCATTATCAAGTTATTCTGACAGCATGGATTTCCCTATCTCTCTCTATCTGTTCCTATTATCCATTGCTCCCGGCAAGTCTTCCTAACTGCATCCTGTGTCGACACAGTTTATGTAAATAAGATATATACACACTCTCACACTTGTGTGTATACATGTATATACATATGTGTGTGTATGTGTGTTCATTTATATATATATATATATATATATATATATATATATATATATATATATATATATATAAATATATATATATATATATATATATATATATATATATATAAATAAACAGAAAGATGTATGTGTGTGTATATATTTGTGTGTGTGAAATAATATTGACAGAAATATGTCAGTATTAAGTACACACATTATTTATATAGGTTGATCGAGCACTAGGCTATAGTAAGAATCAAGCGTACTACATAGCAGTCATAAACTATTTTGTAAGTTTATTTTACTTATCAGAAATTGTTTGACAACTGACCCTTCTTTATAATCTTGATGTGGATGTGAATTATTTTTTGGAAATTCATTCTTCAGACCTGTTTGATGTGGGAAAGAAAAATACTTAAAAAAGAAATCTCTGAAATCCATAAGCTTGTTAACCATTACTCTGTAGCAAAATACCTACAATATTTATGATAATCTATGTATTTTGTCTCAAGCATTGTACATGGGCACTGTGACTGGATGAAAGTTTATAAAATTAAATTATTTGAAAAGAATTTCATATAGTTCTGCTCTGTTGGTTGGGGCTGTAGGATACACTGACTGCACTGCTGCAGGGTGGTAAGACTCCCCCTCCTCCGCAAACAAGTGTTCTGCATCTGATGGTGATCTGTGAGGAATGTGGAAAACCCTTTCATTACCATTACTCCCAAGTCCACTTTGACCCAGATTGGTAATACCTGTCAGGGTCCCATCTATTGGTTAACTAGGACTGTTTAAGCATTTATTATTACTTATTTGAAACTGTACAACTGTAAAAATTGTTTGTATTTGACAGGAATACTTGATAAATAGAATTACTAATATCAAATGCTTGAAACCATTTAACAGTGTGCAAATTAATAAGCTCTCATAAATAGTTTAGGAATTGTTATCTACAAACTATTTGCTTCTGAATCACATGTGTGTGTATGTATATATAAAGAGGATTTGGCATTAAATAACCTGCAAGAGTTGATATACCATGAAACACCAACCAATGATTTTATAGATGGCATTTTGGATAACTTTGAACTGTTAATCTCTCTTCAGTCTATGTGTGTCAATTGATTGAATGTTTATTCATATACACCTTGATGTACTTATAGTGTAATGGTTATTGCCAAAAGGAATGAACTTTGTGACTTGAGTTCAAATCCTTATGACGCTCTTTGCATTTCATGTAGTGCTAATACCTAGAACTGTATTTACATATGGGCTAGTATGGGTTGAAGCCCAGGGGCCCTTTTTACTCTTCAGCTTTTAAATTTTATTTTTTTCAAAAAGAAAAAAAAAATACCCAGGAAATAGTCAGAGCAGGTTTCTTTGTTTAATGACATATCAACCTTTTTGGCTTATTTAATGCTAAAGCCATCCTTGTAGAAGAACAGTAGTGGTACTATTTAACCCATAGCTGAGAGGTGGATAAGAGGGTTCATACCTTTCCCAAGGGCATTAGTCTGAAAGTGAATGTAATAGTGTGATAGGAGTAACTCACTATGATGTCACAATCCAGTTTGTTAGCTACTATAGGGACTCACTTCCCCACCCATCCTTGTAGAGAGCAGATTAAACTATATTGGAAAGAACTTTTTCATACAAAAGTAGACAACTTAAGATCTATGAACTCAGACTTTTTGATTAAAAAAAAACAGAAAAAATTATACCCAGCAGGGAGAACAAATACATCACAAGTAATTTTGTTTATCCAGAAATTCTTCATGATGAAAATATTTGATATTAGATTTAGAAAATGACATACATGTTTAGCATAAATAAATGTATTTAATGAAAAGTATTTTATGAATTTCAATGGCTATCCTGAAATCTCTATATAATAGGAGCAAGTACTGCTCGTCAGTATAATGCAAAATTAGATAAACCAAATCTTCATTCTTTGTTTAGCCATATAAAGTGAATATCAAGCCGAAAATTTTCTTGAGTGTTTCTTTTTTTTTTTTTTTTTTTTGACTTTTTCTTTTATGATTTTTTTTTTCCTCTTGCCTGCTTTGAAAATTTAAAACTTAAAAATATTA
This sequence comes from Sepioteuthis lessoniana, assembly GCA_963585895.1. Taxonomy (NCBI): domain Eukaryota; kingdom Metazoa; phylum Mollusca; class Cephalopoda; order Myopsida; family Loliginidae; genus Sepioteuthis; species Sepioteuthis lessoniana. The sequence continues at coordinate 33,465,729 of OY757915.1, forward strand.
TTTATGTTTCTAGTATGAATAATGGCCATCAGAGGGCCATAAGCATTAACCTTTTGATCATGTTTATTTATTCATATATCTTCACAAAAACATAATTTGTATTATAGCAGTCTTTATTGCAGTAATGGAAAGTGGAATTGATAATTTTAGAGTCGGTTTACTAACTGAAAATCCTGCCTGTAGGATGGCTTTTCAGCTAGTATGGAATAGATGGCTTTAAAATCTAATTAATTATTTGTAAATTTAATAAAAAGAATGTTATGATGCAAAGAATGTGTTATAAAATTTTTTTATTGATTTCTAATAAAGTTTTGAATTAGTCCTAGTAGTATTTTAAATATGTTGATATGTATATAATTTGAGATGATTGTGTATTTTCACTCCTGGGTTTTGTATCTTGGTTTGGTCATGTGGTCACTACACATATAGCATGTCTTGAGCAGGAATAACCTGGCTGATCCCATCCCTCTCCTGGTCTACAACTGGTTTGAATTCAGTTTTCCTTTGCTGAGACCTGTTGCCCTACCAGATTTAAAGAGCCAGTCTACCCTACTATTTACCCATAGTTGGAGTGAGAATTTTTGGATTCATACCTTTCCTAAGGGTATTAGCACTATCTGAAATGCAAACAGTCTTGTCCAGGATTTTGAACTTGAGTTGTGGAATGCAATCTATGGCATGAACTGTTACACAAGTGCCTCCACACCTCATGTTTCAGTAAAGAAAGCTTAAAGTGTTTTAAAAAGTTTCCTAGTTTTTTTGTTTTTTTTTCTGGTCAATTAACATACTTATAAAATCAATAATACCTTTTAATATCAACATTTGTTTATATTTAACTTGCTTCCTTTTTTGCTGACCTATCAATTTAAAAAAATAATTTTTAGTGTTCTCACTCTCTCTCACACACACACTCATTCTCTTCCTCTCTCTTTCTTACACACACGCACACACACATTCTGTCTGTCTCTCTCACACATGCACACACTCATTCCCTCTCTCTCTCTCTTTCTCTCATATGCACACACACACACACACACACACACACACACACTTTCTCTCTCTCTCTCATATATGCACATACACTCATTCTCTCTCTCACACACAGACACTCATTCTCTCTCTTTTTCTCTTACACACACACACACACACACACATTCTCTCTTTTTTTCTCTCTCTCTCTCACACACACACACACTCATTCTCTCTTTCTCTTGCACACCTACTCATTCTCTCTCTCTCTCTCTCACACACACACACACACACATTCTCTCTCTTTCTCCCTCTTTAAACAAGCGATTGGAAAAAATGGTTTTATTTCTTTTTTCTCTTCATCTTCGGAACTGATGAGTAAACTTTTTCTTCTACAGATGCTTTCTTTGAAGGTTTCTTTTGACAGTTTACTGTTTTCCCCATTTACTCCTCCCTACTTTCCCTTTTCATAGCCCCTCCCCTCCTCTGTTTCTGGTTTATAGTTTAAAATTTTTTTTATTACTTTTTAAAAATTGTTTGTGTTGGGTGGGTTGGTCTTTACCCACCTACCTATCCACTACATTCCAGGCCACTTGTATCTCTGGGGATGTTTTCTTCACCTCATCCATCTTCCTTTACATTTTTTTCTTATTCAAATATTTCTCTTAATTTTATTTGAAATTTTTTTAATCTTCTATCATTCAATTTCTATGATCTTTTGTCTCTTGACCCTTGCTTATCAGTCCTTGGAGCTTGACCATCTGTCTATTCTTGTAAAATATTGCTTGTCTGTTCCTCTCTGTCAGCTCTTGACCATTTGTTCATGTCAACCCTTACTTGTTCAGTCCTTGCTTGTCCATCCCTATTGATGCTTACCCATCCATCTATCCTGGTCAGCCTTTGCTTGTCCATCCTTGTCAGCCCCTGTTCATCTGTCCCTATCAGTTTGACTGTCCATCCCTGTCGACCCTTGACCATCTTGTCCCTTTCAGCCTTTGCTAATCTGTCCCTTTTAATGTTTACCCATTTGTCTCTGTCAGCTCTTAACCATCTGTCTCTGTTAATCCTTGCCAGTCCTGCTCTTAGACATTCATCCCTGTTGATGCTTGTCCATCTTGTCCCTGTCAACCCTTGCCTGTCTGCCAGTTGATTAGTCCTACTCTGTCTATTTTTTTTCTTTTCTGTATTTATATTCACAAGGACATATGCATATATTGCATGTGGGATTCTCCAAATAATTTTACCTTTTTGGTGCTTATCTCTCTCCTCCTTTCTCTTGCATTCTCTAACATGTTTCAAGTAGACAGACTGAAAGGGTCATGTACCTACCTTGCTGAACACACCTTCCACACCCATTTTCCTTACTCCACCCTGTTCTTGGGCAGCGCCTTGTAACCAGCTTGCAAATCTGTTTACCATAAGGTTCAAACTCTGCCACCATCACTTCACACACTCCACTCTTACATTTGAGTTTTTCAATGTCTGCCATTCCCATTAGGCACAGGTGGAGGAGTGGGACTCCTTTTCCTTCTTACCACACATTACCCTTTTCTCTTTGCCATCACTCCATTGGCCTGGCCCAGAGCCTGTGTGTATTGCTGCTTTTTGCATCCTGTCAAAGTGTGAGAAAAGTGGAGTGATCTTTCTCATTAGTTGCTTCAATCTGGAGACCATGTTAGTTTGTTGGTTGGGGGTCACATGACATATCCACAACATCTGGAGATGAGAGGTTACCCAGTTTTCTTTTAAAGACTTTTCTTTTTTGCTTTCTTTGTCTTTTGTGTAAATCTGTAGTGGATTAGGATGTGTACGGTAATATTCATGAAGTGATAGGGGTGCCTGCTTGTAGATTGCTACAATCATTGACACAATGATAGGACAGAGGCAGGTACTACTGGAATCTTTGGTTAAGGGGGTGGTTGGAGTGGTCAGTCAGTGGTATACCCAACCATTTCTTGAGTTATCTATTTTATATAATTTTTAAAAAAAAATTTGATATTTACAAGGGTTTATTTGAAAGATTTATTTCTCACTTGGGTTTTTTTTTCTTTCATATTTTGTAATCATCTTTGAATTTCTGTTCTCTTTTTTTCTCTTTTCTTTATTCTTTTTTCTCTTTTTCTTCCCTTTTTTTCTTTATTTTTAAGCCATTTTCAGTTTCTATTTTCTTTTTTATTTTCCTTTCCTTTTCCCCTTTGTTCTTTCTTTCTTTTTTTTTTTTTTTTTTTTTTTTTTTTTTTAGCCATCTTCCACTTATGCTGAAAAAAAAAAGATCTTTCTTTTTAGGTCAGATGTAAAAAAAAAAAAAAATTCTTTTTAGTTTTAAACTGTTGAAAGTTTTTGGCATCCAAAAAGATCTCAGTCAAACCCTGTTCAATGGTGATTTAGAAGTGTGCAAAGTAGGGTTGATATATCCTCAACCTCCACTCTCACTCTCCATGTCCTTTACACACCCTTTTTTTCTTTCTGTATCTTATATATTGCCAACTCCTTTCTCAGAGATACATATTTTGATCTCTCTTCAGCAGTGATTGAATAAAAAGAATTGTTGTTCAAAATGAACCATCTTTTTCACGGGTTCATTTCCTCATTCACTTCATAACCAATCATTTTACTCTCGAGAGGAGAAGTCCCTGTGGCATAATGGCTAAAATGCTCAACTGTGGTTTTGAAGTAAATGTGTATGAACTCCAATCATACTATTGCATTCACTTTTAGACAAATACCCTTGGGAAAGGCATGAACTTCCTTATCCCTATCTTTTAACTTATAAGTTAAATAGTACCACTACTGTCCTTCTACAAGGATGGCTTTGGCATTGAACAATGCTTGAAGGTTGATATGCCATTAAACAAAGAAACCAAAGCAAACCATTTTGCTTTTCTGACACATTTGTTTGTGGGGAGTAGAGTGTAGTATCTGTTGATGCCTCCTAGCTATATTCTTGTTTTTAGGTAACAAAAAGAATAAGGTGAGCTTGGTTTTGGGAATTTTGCCTCCCAGGAAGTACCTACTCACTGCATCAAATAGAAGGGTCCGAATAGTTTGATACCTTTTTAAAATTGATTGTGGAGACTGGGCAGCTTTTTTTTCTTACATGTATGCACTTGGGTGGCTGAATTAAACTGTGACCATGTATCATATTCTAGTAAAATATCAACTCTTTTCACATGTGAAAACACCCTCTCTTGTTGGTGGGGCCTACAGTATTCTAATTGCTCCCCTTGCAGAGAAACAAGAGCCCTACCCCTCAAAAAAGAAATGTTCTGCCTATGACCCTTAATTGCATCTGATGGTGAGGCTTCAGGCCTGGAGATCTGGCTACCCTGTTGGTGGAACTGTAGAATATGCCAACTTGGTAATTGAAAGGCTGGAATTGAGGGATTCAAGAAGGATAAAAGGTGAAGAATACTTTATGAATTGGGATCTGTAAAAAAGTCTTACTTGCTAATTAGTTATAATGTATTTGTGATACAAGTTTGGTTAGGTTATTTGGTTTAATGGCATATCAACCCTTGATATTAAAACCTGTTTGTACATATGATTTTTAAGTGAATAGTTTGTAGATAACATTATTTTTTTTTTGATGAAACATAGCTCATTTGTTTGCATACAGTTAAATGGTTTCATCTATTGCTATCTAAAAGCAAGTTTTATTTGCACACAGTTGAATGGTTTCAAGTACTGCAATTCATTGTTTGCACATAGTTAAATAGTTTCAACCATTGCTATCTAATACTAATAATTCAATTCAATATTAATCATTTGTTTGCATACAGTTAAATGGTTGTAAGTATAGTAAATCATTAAACAGTTCTATTTGACCCATAGATGGGACCCTAACAGGTACTATCACTCTGGGTCAGAGTGGACCTTGAAAAAGATGGTTCATTTTGAACAACAATTCTTTTTATTCAATCACTGCTGTGAAGAGGTACTCTACATTCCCTAAAACTCTAGCAGTAGAGTTTCACCATCTAGTGGTTTAGTTTCAGGCTCAGGACACTTGTTGAGGGAGGAGGGCTTACCCCTCTGCAGAGATGCAGTCAGCATATTCTACAGATCTAACTGACTGGGCAGCATGCAAGCTTGTTAACCATTGATGTTTCCTTTACTTTAAAAAGTTTTTTTATTAACACTAACCCAACTCCCAAAATGGCATTTTCTATTTTGCATACTGAGGAAGACATACTTAAATCCAGACCAATATTAATTTCCATAAATTCACATAGAACCCATTTTCCTAGTTTCTGAATATCTTTAAAGTTTGTAAATGAAGCACACAGTTAAGATAAAGAGCACAATGATTCTTACATTTTTAAGATTTCTCTTGTATTGTGTAAGAAGCTGTGAACATATGCATCATACTAGTGAATTTATTGTTTTCGGAATCTACACATTTCACTGTGATTAGTTGGAGAAGTACTTTAAACGTTATTAACATTAAAGAATCTATTTGGCTTTTGTTTGTTGGGAACATTTTATTCAAAAGACTTTTAATGAAAGAAATACTTAAGAGAGTCAGTATCTAATAAAAATAACATGCTTAAGATATCAAAAACCCAAAGAAAATAGAAATGAATATCAATCTGTATGAAGAAACTGATAGAAAACTAATTGGGTAGATCATATGTAGATTTTTCAAAAGAAGCATAACAATATTAATATGCTTGCTTGTATCTACCTATCTTTCTTTGGCTTACATAAAATTTGGGCTATTGGCCTAATGAGTTGAGTGTTCACCAATGGTCCGAGAGACTGGGTTTCAATCCCAGGTTGAGTCTTACTAAAGACTTAAAAAATGGTACTTAATGCCACCTTGCTTAACATTCAGCACTATAATGTAAAGGATCAAGAATAAAGTGAAGCAATCCAGAGAATGGAGTAGTGCCCTCCCCTACACCTTGGTATAGTAGCTACTGAAAAGGGAGCCTTTGGGTCACTCTCGACTAAGGTTGCCAACTTTACTTACTTAGTTTTCCCAGTTGAACGTTGTTATAGTTTCCTTGAATAATGAAGTCTGCTGCTTAACCTGGAACAGGCAGCAAGAGGCATTAGCCTTTATGTGAACTCGGATAAAACAGAGTTTGTGTGTTTTTAAACAAGATGGAACCACATTAAATGACAAGCCTCAGAAATTTCACATACCTTGGTAGTAATATCTCATCTACTGAAAGTGGTGTCAGAATATGCAGAGTGAAAATCTAGTCTCTGATAAAATAAAACTGGAATTCTTCCAGGCTGTAACTGTGTCTGTATTACTATATGGTTGCACCACTTGGATTTTAGTTAAATAGTTAGAGAAAAAGCTTGATGAGAACTGTACAAGGATGCTCTGGGGTGAACAAATACTGGAAGCAGCACCCTACAAAACAGCAGCTGTACGACCACTTACCTCCCATCTCATAAACCAATTAAGTAAGATAAACAAGGTACTGCTCAGGAAGCAGGGAACCTCATTAGTGAAGTTCTATTGCGAGCTTGAAAACATGGACATGCCAATGCTGGCCAACCACCAGAGATGTATTCATCAACTTGTTGTAGACACTGGATGCTGTTTAGATGGCCTGTTAAAAGCACTAGCCAATGGGATGAATGGTGAAAGAGTTGAAGGAGAGTCCAACATGATTTGGTGATATTGTCTGAGTAAGGAATGGGGACTTTAAGAATCTATTTTTTATTTATTTTATTTTTTTTCAAAGTTTAATAAAAAAAATCCATTCAAGCAAAGGGATTTTATTTGTTGATAAATAAAAAAAAAACACATCTAAGTTGGCGACCCTAGTCGAGGGTGACCTGAAGGCACCCTTTTCAATAGCTACTATACGAAGGTGTAGGGGAGGGTACTACTCCTTTTCCAGGATTGACCCACTTTACCCTTGATCCTTACCTTATAATGTTAAGTGTTAAGCAAGGAGGCGTTTAGTACCATTTTTTTGTATTTTTGGTATGACTCTACCTGGAATTGAACCCAGGTGTCCTGGGCCATTGGTGAACACTCTAACTATTATGCCAATGTCCGGTAAAAATCGCATCTAAATTTGTTTAAAATATTAGTAATGCTTATTATTCTTTGAACTTCTCTCTCAAATAAGTGTATTGTTGATTGATTTTAATGGCATGTCAACCCATCTAAAGTTATTTTATGCTTGGAAGTGAGGGAATTGTGTTTCTTGTACATTTGTATTTTCATTGTTCTGTGTAGTTAAGTTTTGTGCACTTTAAAAAAAAAAAAATTTTTTTGCACATGTTCCTATCAAATATTAATTATTTTTAAACAGATCTTTTTGGCCCATAGATGAAGCCCTAACAAATACTTCTACTCTGAGTCAGAGTGGACCTGGGAGTAATGGCAAAGAGGAGGTACTCAAACTTCCCAGGTCTCTAGGATCAGATTCAGTTTAGTGTTATACTCAGGACACCCTTTTGTGGGAGAGGGGGATCTTACCCCTTTGCATTGGATACAATCTATTCTAAGCTCTGCTGACTGGTCAGTCAGCTGAGTGTAGTATCTGCATGTCCAGCTTTGGATAAAACTGTGGCTACTTGGTACTTTTGCCTAGAATCAGAATAGCAGTATCTGAACCTGTAGAAATCCCATGATCATTTTCTAGGATATAATATTTAGTATTTCTTCTGAAATAAATACAAGAAAAATTAGATATAATTATTTTCTATACTGCAATATTAGATTAGATTTCCATGGAGACAGATATTATGCTCTGAAGTACTGGGGAGCAACACTGATCTTAGGAAGTGAACACAGATACTGCACTTTCATCTTAACAGTAAATACAGACAAATGAACGAGAGAGAGAGAGAGATAGTCACACTGTTCATTATGTAAAAATTTTATAATGTTTTTTTTTGTCCCCCTTCAAATATCCTCTTTATTTTCCTTTTTATTTTGTTAGTTTGCCTTGAGTGTCTTTTCTGCTTTCAAATTCACTTTTTTATTCATTTTCTGCTTCTCCACTTCTCTTTTTACCTACTTCTTTCTCTTTGCTCTCCTTTTTCTCTTTCCTCTCTCTTTTCTCTCACTTTTTCTCTCTTCTTTTCTCTCACTTTTTCTCTCTTCTTTTCTCTCACTTTTTCTCTCTTCTTTTCTCTCACTTTTTCTTTCTTCTTTTCTCTCACTTTTTCTCTCCTTTTCTTTTCTCTCACTTTTTCTCTCCTTTTCTTTTCTCTCACTTTTTTTCTCCTTTTCTTTTCTCTCACTTTTTTTCTCCTTTTCTTTTCTCTCACTTTTTCTCTCTTCTTTTCTCTCACTTTTTCTCTCTTCTTTTCTTTTCTCTCACTTTTTTTCTCCTTTTCTTTTCTCTCACTTTTTTCTCCTTTTCTTTTCTCTCACTTTTTTTCTCCTTTTCTTTTCTCTCACTTTTTTTCTCCTTTTCTTTTCTCTCACTTTTTTTCTCCTTTTCTTTTCTCTCACTTTTTCTCTCTTCTTTTCTCTCACTTTTTCTCTCTTCTTTTCTCTCACTTTTTTCTCTTCTTTTCTCTCACTTTTTTCTCTTCTTTTCTCTCTTCTTTTCTCTTACTTTTTTCTCTCTCTTTTTCTCTCTCTTTTTCTCTCTTTCTGTTTACTTTTCTTTTCTTGCCTCCCTTTTCGCTCCACTCACTTTGTTCTGTTTCTTTTATCCCTCTTAACTCTCTATCATTTTTCCTGCTTTCCATTCTTCTACCTGCTCAATCCAAAATGCTGGTCTTTTCTCAAGAAACATGGCATTCAGTTAAATTTGAAAGAGAAAATAGAAAGATGAAGGAAAAGGGCGATCATTGTTTATCCATATCAGCTTGTAACACCAATTTCACTATGGCTGGTATTGAAAATATCGCTTTACACAAATTGGAACTTGATCTTGTCGGCTGTAATGGGTTGAAATACCATGTCTAACACCAGCAATCACAAATATCAATATGGCAGCCACCATGAAAAGGAAGGGGCAAGCAATTTCTGATGATGATTGACAATGATAATAGCCTTGTTGTTGGATGTTTTACAATGCCTCTAACTGCACAATGGGAAATCTCCTTCTACCACTGCTTCCCTTAGGGATGATGGCAGTAATAACAATGCTGAAACACTGAATGGATTACCACTGGGAACAAAAAGACCAATCATATTAGTTTTCAGTGCCTTGTTGTTTTTATAGTCTTTTAAAACTCTGAGATTTTCTATTTCTGGAGGTCATTTCCTTCCTTTACCAGGTTAAATGGGTATTTCAATATTTTGCTAAGCTGTTCTTAAATTTTATCTCCATCTTTGCTCTTCTCTTTATCTGTGTTTCCATTCTTGCTCTCATTTGATATAAATTTTTCCAAAGTCAGCTGGGGCTGTAGAATACACCTGCCCCTCCCTCCAATGAGTGTCCTAGATATGACACTAAACAATCTGATGGTGAGAATCCAGTTATAATGATCCTTTGGGGAATGCGGAGTACCTCTTCATTGCCATAGCTCTCAGATCCATTCTGGGTCCTATCTATAGGTCAAATAGAACTAAACTGCATTGCTTGAAATAGAACTGTTTTGACATGTAAACTGCATACTTATGCTTTACTGAATTGCTCAAAATAGAATCTTTTTGACATATAAACTGTGTACTTATGCTAAACTGAATTGTTTGAAATAGAAATGTTTTGATATTTAACAGTGTGTAAACAAAATCTATACTTACACTAAACTGAATTAGCTGAATTAGAACTATTTGACTGAACTGGAGAGTTTGAAATAGAAATGTTTTTGAAAATTGAGCTGTGTATTCATGCTAAACTGATTATAAATTATTATAAATATAACTGATTATAAATTATTATAAATATAACTGATTATAAATTATTATAAATATAACTGATTATTTGTATAAAAATGGATTTGGCATTAAATAATCTAGAAAGGTTGATATGCCATAAAACCCAAACAACCAACCAAATTTATATAATTTTTGTTAAATATGGTATTACCCCTAAGTCCACCAAACAATTCTTTCAATAAAAAGTTTTTCTTCTCAACCAAAAATACCAAGATTTTGTTTTTCTATCATTCAGGGTTTTTTGGCCTTCTTTAGGTGTTTCTTATCGAACTTGGGAGCCTACATGGAACTTCGAACCACATCCTTTATTTAATCCATGAGGGTTGCGTGTTCTGATTTTATCAACCATATCTGGGTACAAGTGTTAAGTATTCCTGTATTGTTACTCGCCTGCAGTCAGCATTGAACCTGCAACCTCCAGATGATTGTCTCTTTAGAAGCTTAAATAACCAACACCTATAACCAGTTATGGTTAACAGAATCAGAACAAGTGACCCCTGTGGATTAAATAAAGGACTTGATTTAAAGTTCTGTTTAGGCTCCCGAGTTAAACAAACATCTAAAGAAGACTGGAGGACATATTGGTTGAAACGTTATAGATATAACAATAAAGATGAAGAACTCTGTAGCCAAAAATATGAATATGTAGCAATCCCACAATCCTTATTTTATTTTTGATTACAGTTTCAATTTTATAGAGGTTGGTAATAAATACTACCTACAGTCCTGTCAGCTGCAGAGGGTTAAGACCCCTCAATGAGTTTTCTGCATATGACATTAAACAATCTGATGGTGAGGCTCCAGTAATGCTGGAGCTTTGGAGAATGCAGAGTACCCCTTCATTGCCATTGCTCCCAGGTCCCTTCTGGCCAAGAGTGGTAGCACTGATAGGGTCCTATCTATGTATCTAATAGAACTGTTTGACATTTAAACTGTGTGCATATGACTGATGTTTAATTGAATTGTTTGTGATACATAGCAATACTTGGAACCATTTAACTCTGTTGACTCATGCTAAATTGAATTGTTTGAAAAAGAACTGTTTGATCATTTAACTGTGTGTAAACAAATGACTGATATTTAATTGAATTGTTAGTGACAAATCATATATATCTATATATGTATAAACTAGATTTTGCATTGAATAACCTACAATGGTTGATATACCATAAAACCAAACCAAATTGTATCTAATAATCAGTTTTCCATATTTCACTAGAAATAAAATCCTAGTATCTTTGACTTATACCAGCCATTGGCCTAATGAGTAGAGTGTTTGCCATTGGTCTGGGAAATCGGGGTTCAATCCTACGTTGAGTCATACCAAAGACTAAAAAAAAAATGGTACTTGATGCTGCCTTGCTTAACACTCGGCACTATAAGGTAAGGATCAAGGGTAAAGTGGAGCAATCCAGGGAATGGAGTAGTGTCCTCTCCTACACCTCAGTGTAGTAGCTATTGAAAAGGGAGCCTTTGGATCACCCTCAACTAAGGTTGCCAACTTTACTTATCTTTGACGTACAACAACCTTTTATTAAAAAAATTGGTAAGGGTGTGTTTATTTTTTTACTGATACTCAAGGTTAGTGTTCCTTAAACTTAAATTTCTATTTTTCAAAATTTTCATTCAGCTCCAAATAAATTTATTGAATAATACCAACATTTTTTTTAGTCTCACTGGATGGCATGGTAAGAGGAATTGAGCTTTAAAAATGTCTTGAGTTTCAAGATTTATATTTTTCCAAAATACAGGAGGAAATTACGTAATAAGTAATTGATACCAAAAAGTAAGCGGACAGACAGATGCTTCTCTTGCCATTGACATTCCACAGAGTAACTCTATATAATGAGATTTTCTTCATTGAATGAAAGTTATTATAAATTTAACATTGAACTGTATTACAATATCTACAACAACAAGTACTTGGCAATACTAAAACTGACTTAACAAGTAAAGATCTGGATCTTTTCAGTCACTGAGGGATTTTTTGTTAATCTAATTTTAATTTCATTCATTAAAAATCTTATGGGAATTAAAATTTCAGGCATTGTATTTTAATTTTACTTTTATGTTTTCTTTATTTTTCAAATCTATATTTTTATTCTTATTAAATAATCTTCCTCCCCATTTTTCTTTTTCTAAAAATATCTCGCCCAATAAAAAAGGGAATACTTTAAAATTCAGTATTCTTATAAAATAATTAATCTAAAATGCAATTGTTTTTAAATGTTTTCTTTTGTGAAAAGGATTATATAGATCATTAATAATGCTGAAAAGATCCAGATCTTTTTGGTTAGAGCTAGATTGTTCATTCATTTAAATGGCTGTATATTTTGAACAGTTTTTATGCAAATGACCCATCACTCATGGCCATTACATACAATCATTTTTGTTCCCTTTTTATATTACAAATTTATAGATGCAGACTAGTAAATTCACACCCTGTGTATCCTTATGCTTTTATTCACCCTTAGGTTTCTATGAGAACCATTTTGAGAAGCCCTGTTATAGATTTTGGCTGTTGTGTTTAAAAAAAAATAGCCAGAGTTGATTGTAGAAACGAGAGAATTCTTATAGAAGACTAAAGGGAATTGTTATATGAAATTAAAGTTGCTGGTTATTAATATGGTGTAGATAATGGTGTTATCTTTTTGTTTTTACAGATGGGAAGGTGAAGGTACAAATGAAGTAGGCAACGATAAAGCTACTGGGAAGGTACGAGTGAAGATCAACCCAAAATATAATCGTCCAACTGAAGTGGTAAGTAATTCAAAATAAAAGTATTTCTAATTTTTTCATATTAAATCTTGTGGCTTTTGTTGTCTTGTCTATGTGGTGGCTGTGACTAACAGCAATCACCTATTCCACCTACTTCAAACCATTAATTTCATTTTTTAACTTTTTATTTATTGTGGTTAAATGTCTGCCACTACAAGCTATTAAAAAGTAAAGAACATCATTGTTTCAGGAATTAATTTATAGTGGCATACATGGAATTAAAAAAAACGAAAAAATATATACTGACTCTTTACGTGTTTTTAAAAGCCTAGTTATGGCACCTGTAAGTCTGCACAAGGTTGTATGGAAGACAGTAGTTGCCCATACTGCAAGAATCTCTCCTTTACGACACCTCTTTTATCCAAAAGAGAAAGTTGCTGTACAACATGGTATCATTGTTGCTGCAAAAATTTTCAAAATGAGGCTGAATGAATGAGACTGTCAGACTGCTTTAGCTAAGGTTTTGAATCCATTTTTATTTTTTCTCCTAGACTAGTTGTCCAACCTTGGCTACAGAGCCCACCATCTCCTACTATTTTACCCATAGCTGGCACTGAGAGAGAAGGGATAGATTCATGCTTTTCTAAAGTGCTTTAGTGTAGCGGAAAATGAAAGCAGATACATTCAGAATTTGAACTTGGCTCATGGCGTCCATTTTCTTCACTGATAATCTTCATACCTTTCGTGTCTTCTTAAAAGATTTGTTCATAAGCAGAACTGGTCCATTATGGAGACTGTGTGTCAGGAAAAGTTTTTAAGGGTTAGATAAAATACAACAGAAAAGGCAGGCAATCACCACAAAAGTAAGAAATACTTGGTTGAGTTTTTCGATATTCTGGTTGTTCATGAGGCACAATTCAGCAGCTTTGGATACATTTGTTGAGGTTTTGAAGCTGACAAACCATATTGGAGCGTGAGATGCTGAGTTGCCTGAGTGCTACTTGCTGGATTTGTCTCTATGGCTTGGTGTACAGTTTTGGAATCCATGATTTTTGGCCTACTTGACCTTGCCTGATTGTTGAAGTTCTTAAAACCCAAGAGAAATTTCTTGGTTGGTTAGTTGTTTTATTTTATGGCGTATCAACCGTTTCTGAGTAATTTAATGCTGAATTAAATTTCAAACAATTTAGTTTAGTATAAGTATATTTTTTTGTTTATACACAATTAAATGTCAAAACAGTCGGCTGGGGCTGTAGAATACACTGATTGCATCTCTGCAGAAGGGTAAGACCTCCTCCCACCAATGAGTGTCCTAGATATTACACAAAACAATCTGATGGTGAGGTTCCAGTGATGATGGAGCTTTGGGGAATGCAGAATACCCCTTCATTGCCATTACTCTCGGGTCCACTCTGGCCTAGAGTGGTAGCACCATATTGGGTCCTTTCTATGGGTCAAATAGAACTAAACTACATACTTATGCTAAACTGAATTGCTTGAAATAGAACTGTTTTGACATGTAAACTGCATACTCATGATAAACTGAAACTAAACTAAATTGTTTGAATTAGAACTGTTTGACTAAACTGAATTGCTTGAAATAGAAATGTTTTTGACAATTAAACTGTATACATATTTACCCAACCTCTCCGCTCGGGCAGGATATGACAAAATATGTTTACAAAACATATATAGGGGGGTGTCCTCGTGGTGTAATGGTTAAAGTGATGGACTGCAGAATCGTAGTACGCGAGTTTGTACTCCAGTCGTGCTATTACGTTCACTTTCGGGCAAATACCCTTGGGAAAGGTATGAACCTCCTAGTCCTCCCAGCTATGGGTTAAATAGTATCACTACTGTTCTTCTAGGAGAATGGCTTTGGCATTAAATAACCTACAAAGGTTGATATGCCATTAAATAAAGAAACCAACCAAACCAAATATATATATATATATATATATATATATATATATATATATATATAACAGGATTTGACATTAAATAACCTACAATGGTTGATATGCCATAAAACCAAACTAAAAATGCTATTATATACATAATAGCATTGATGGCTCAAGGCTATCAATATGGGGATACCTAGTGAGGATTCACTTCATTGTAATATTAATAATCTGTGAATCTCATTTAGAAACCATACCATGAGTGTAAGTTTTAGCTTGTTGGCCAATACTAGTGTTTAGGAGTCCATTGGAGATCATTACTTATGAGTTTGTATTTTCTTTACCAGCTGTGCCCAGCATGTCTTATTTGGATGGTTTGTGAGATGGGAGACAAGTGGCTCTCCACTGCTTTATTTATAGGAAGTTGTTTCTCGGAATTGTTCTGAACAGCATGCAGCATCCTTGTATAACTTCCATCTAGCTTTTTCTCAAGGCATTTTGTTAAAGTCTATGTGGTGCAACCTTACAGTAGTACTGACAAAGCTGAAGAAAAAATATTCTATTGGCTTTTACAAAGTAGATTCCAACCTAAATTGAGAATCTGTATCCCTAGGCTATGTTATTATCAACATAACAAACAATGTGGGGTCTAAAGCTGCTGCAAGTGAGATTACTGTTCAATTTAGAGTAATATAGCTTTTTTGTTAGTACTTGCTTAAAATGTGCTCTGATAAATATTGTGATGATTAATTAATTCAAGTCAGACCAAATGAACAATCTAGTTTTACATGAATATCAATTAATTAGTTGTAATTTTGCCTTGTATTTTCTTTAATATCTTATTCACTCAGGCTGATATTTCTACAATAGCAAAGAACAATGGATATCAGAAACAATAATAAAGAATAAACCTCTAAAGCGATGAACTGCGGAATCGTAGTATGCGAGTTCGTACTACAGTCGCGCTATTACGTTCACTTTCGGGCAAATACCCTTGGGAAAGGTATGAACCCCCTTATTCTCCCTCCAGCTATGGGTAAATAGTAGGACGGACTAGGTTCTTCAGCCTTGGTGAGGCAACTAGTCTAGGAGAAGGAAAACTCTGAATTCAAACCTGTTAAACTCCGCTTAAAAAAAATCGACCTTGTGTCATATCCTGCCCGAGCGGAGGGGTTGGTAAATAGTAGCTTATTTGTTCCAGCTGGTTTTACCAACAAAGTGATGTGAATAATTACTATTGGAACAGAAGAGTAAACCACACCTATAAACCTATCCCATATTTCATCTCTAACTATGGGGTAGTCCCCAAGGTTCTGGACTATGACCTCATTGTGAATTCAAATGTTAGTCATGCTATTATGTTCATTTTCATATCAATATCCTTGGGAAATGTATGAAGCCCCAATCTGTCCCCAGCTAATGGTTAAACACTATCATTACTGTTCTTCTACAAGGATGGCTTTGACCTTGAATAACCCATAAAGGTTGATATACCATTAAACAAAGAAACCAAACCAAATCCTCCCTCATCAATATTTTTTCTTCCAATATATATATATATATACACACACACACTTGATTTGCCAAGTTTATAATCATATATATATATATATATATATATATATATATATAGTCATCCACAGACAGACTGTTTCATTGTATCACAACTCTTCAGTGTGGCTAGACATGCAGGATGCTTGAAGCTGGGATCAAAACCCGCCCAATTTTATGTTAGACTTAGTATCATACCGCCCAGCCAACAAGCAAGCCACATCACCTCGGGAATTATAAGGCATTATGTAGTAGCTTTCGTTTGTTTACATTTTTGCCTTTTCGGATACCAGAGTGCTCAATTCATTTGAAGAGCTTTGCATTATGTGAGTGGTAGCTGTTAATTCCTTTGCCAGAGTGCTCAACCACTGTGGGGGAGCATATATATTGTCATCCACAGACAGACTGTTTTTTGTATCACAACTCTTCAGTGGGGCTAGACACACAGGACGCTTGAAGTTGAGATCGAAACCTGCCCAACTTTATGTTAGACTTAGTATCATATTGCTTAGCCAACAAGTGCACACTTGAATGTCCTATGAATGTTACACATGCGTATATGCTTGAATCTCCTTATAAATGTGGCATATGTTTGAATGTTCTATAGTTATTATACTTGAATGTTCTTAAATGTCATATAAATGTATGTTAGTGTGTTAGAATCTTCCCATAACTGTGATATATATATGTGCTTGAATGTCTCCATTTTAAACTTGATGTGTTATACATATAATTTATCTTTATTTATACATTTTTTCTTTTTCTTTCAACTTTTAATCGTTTTGTTTATTGCAACTTTGGTCATTATTTGAGGAATATTGTTTATTGGAAACTATAAAAAAAACCAACAAAAAAGAAGTTCTTGTTGGGTGTCTGTTAATTCCTGCATTCTTGTGTAGAACATAAGGCCACAACAACACCACTGGACTCGTTTTGGGCAACTCCCCTCAGCTGATCCTGTGTAAGTCCAGCTGCCTTTGTTTCAGTCTTGACTGATTTTTTTTACCAGGTTCATTTCTCAACTCTTCCCTCCACCACCTTCCCAATGGATTTCAATCCAGTGCCTGTTTTGTGAAACTCGTCTACTGGTTGACATAGGGTGTGTGCAATCCACTTTCACTTTCTCACGTACTCATTGATAGCTGCCTATTAGTTCTCTCCCACAGGTTGGCGTTAGAAATCTTCTCAAGCCACCTGATGTTCAGGATGGTGTAGCCAGGCATCTGCCTACAAATATTTGAAGCTTGTTAGCAATGGTATTTTGTTGTTTTCGTGTCTTAGGTCCAAATTGTAGGATTGCCTTCACGTTTTGGAGGGACAATGCCTTGGATATCCAAATGGGCTGTTCATTGTTGTCCAGGGCACCCAGTGTGAATCAAACTTAGAATCCTTGTTGCAATTTTGATCTTTTGTTCAAAGAATGCAGTGTTGGTAATCCAAAAACTTCAATCAGCAATGGGGGGTGTCCTCATGGTGTAATGGTTAAAGTGATGGACTGCGAGATCGTAGTGAGTGAATTTGTACTTCAGTCGTACTATGATAAATACCCTTGGGAAAGGTATGAACTCCCTTATCCTCCCAGCTATGGGTTAAATAGTACCACTACTGTTCTTTTAGGAGAATGGATTTGGCATTAAATAACCTACAAAGGTTGATATGCGATTTAACAAAGAACCAAACCAAACCAATTATCCAGCAATTAAGTGTCTGAGTATTTGAGGAGTTGCAACTGATTTTTAAATGCTTTCAGTCCTCGTCTCTGATTGGTCAATTTTTACTGGAACTGCCTGCTGCTGCCAGGAAAGTTCATAAGTAGGAATGACGATCCTTTGTACAGCTTATACCTAAGACAATCCAACTGTCTGACCAGTACTTGATAAGAGATGACTTTCTTGTGAGAATCTAAAAGGAATAATGGTTAGGTTATTTAGTTTAATGGCGTATCAACCCTTGATGGTTATTTAATGGTAAATTCTGTTTATACATATACATGATTTGTAAGTGAATAGTTTGTAAGTAACTTTATTTTCAAATGATTTAGAGCTCATTTGTTTGTGCACAGTTAAATGGTTTCAAGCATTTCTATTTAACATTATTAATTTTATTTCCTGAGCATTCCAATCTAATGTGAACAATTTGCATACAGTTGTATGATTTCAAATAACTACCAATAATAATCCCAAGCAAAAAATTGAAACATTTCTATTTGATCCATAGATGAGACCCTAGCCAGTACTACCTTTCTAGGTCAGAGTGGACCTGAGAGTATTGGTAATATTGGGGTACTCCACATTCCCCAAAATTCAAGATTGGAGCCTCACCATTAGATACAGTTTAATATCATACATGGGACACTAAATGGTTCCAAATGTTGCTATCTAACACTAATAATTCTATTCGACATTATTCATTTGTTTGCACACAGTTAAATGGTTTCAAATATCATCATCATCATATCGTGCTGGCAGCACGGATATCCCTGACCCTCTCTCGCCACTCCTCCCTATCGTTCATCGCCCTAGGTAGGTCTTCAGGACAACAACCTGTATCCTCACATAGCTGCTGAATGTACGTTCGAGCTGGTCGTCCTGCTTTTGCGCGGCCATGTGTGGGGATCCATAAGAGTACATCTCTTATGAGTTCATCTCTGCTTCTCCAGCAGTGTCCTGCATGTCTGGTTCGTCTAACTTGAATAGTTTTCGTGATAGGGGGCAGGTGGCCGTATAGTTGGTGTCTTGTGGGGTGTTGCTGCCAGGACTTGTTGAGGATTGCACGCAGCATTCTTGTGTAATTGCCATCTAGTTTCTTCTCCAGCCGTTTTGTTAGCGTCCATGTAGTGCATCCATATAGCAGTATCGATGTGACCGCTGCCTGGAAGAAACTGCATTTCATTTTATCGGTTAGGTCTGATTTCCATATAATCGATAGCCTATTGATAGCTGTCCATGCTTTCGTTAACCTCGTTTCGATGTCCTTTTCGGTTGATTCGACGCTGCTTCCTAGGTACGTGAATTTGTCTACTAGTTTAAGTGGGGTTCCTTCTAGAGTGGAGATGTCCCCCACTTGGTTATAGCACATATATTCCATTTTGTGTGCATTAACATAGAGGCCTATGCTTGCTGCTGCTCGTTCCAAACTATGTTGAAGTGTTTCGGCTTGGTCAGGTGTATTTGCCAGTATCGCTATGTCATCCGCGTAGTCGGCATCGGTAATTGTTGTTGCGGGGTATCTTCTGCTTCTTTTCTTCGTCAGTTCGAAGCCATTCTCTTTGATTTTGTCAATCGATGTTCTAAGTACGTAGTCTAGACAAATGATAAAGATGTACGGGGCCAGTGTGTCCCCTTGTAGTACTCCTGCTACAATGTCAAAGTATTCTGTGTCTCCATCGGGTGATCGTACTTTTACTTTAGTGTTTCTATAGAGAATCGTTATTGCCGCTACGGTTTCTTTAGGTATGCCGTACGCTAGTAGGATTTGTTCCATCTTTCCTCTGTGAATGGAGTCGAAAGCCTTGGTAAAGTCGACAAATATTAATGTCGCTTGTAGGTTCTTTGCCCGTACACCTTCAAGGATTCTGCGGATGGTTAATATTTGTGAGGTCGTGGATCTATTTCTTCGGAAGCCATTTTGGTTTTTTCTAAGTATCTTGTCGATTTTGGGTTCTATTCGGTTTCGTAGTAGGGCATTGTAGATTTTGGCAGCTATGGATGTAAGTGTTATGCCTCGGTAGTTTTTGGCTAATCCGAGGTCCCCCTTTTTAGGGAAGGGGAGTATGCATCCCTTCATCCATCTATCTATCGGATTTTGATTGTATACTGCGTTGCAGTGTCGGAGCAGTATGTCGTCGAATTGTCTGGAATTCTATTTAGAATTAATCATTTGTTTGCACTCAGTTTAGATTGTTTCAAGTATTGCTATCTTGGTGCCAATGACCCTAACACCTTTAAGATAAAATAGGGTTGGGTACTTGTCTCCAGTACAATTTGAAGAATACAGTTGGTACAATCATCTAGGTGCTAGGGTTTGACATGACTAGCTGATTGATCAGATAAGGGCTCTCCAACTGCCCATCTAGCTAAGTAAGGGCCAAAATGAACTGATGCAAGTCACTTGACCTCTTTGGTTGCCCAGTCAAGGACTGCTCAGCCACCAGGATCCCATCCTCAAACATTACCCATGGCCAACAGGTCGCCTCATCTTACCCTTTTGCAGAGATGCAATTGGCATATTCTACAGAAAAAGGAATAAAATTCCAGCTAAATCTAGAACCATTTTGAATGTCTCCACCCAAATTGAATCTATTAGTGGTCTGGGGAAATGCTTAACTTGGCATTTCAAGAAAATCCTTTAATTTGAATTGCTATGAGCTGAACAAACACTTAGTGTGAAGTGCTGTAGTGAGCAATTGGCTTGTTTGAATAATGCACTGGAAGTGAAAAGATTTATTTCTAGACTCTTTGCTACATGACAATACCCATTGCAATTGTACGTATTTACCCAACTCTCTGCCACTTGCAGGATGTGGCACAAGATCAATTTTAAGTGGAGTAAAGCATGTTTGAATTCAAATTTTTCTTTCTAGAGTGATTACCAAACCAAGGCTAACGAACCCAGTTGCTCAATTTTAAATTATCAAATTATAAAAAAGAATGGGTACTGTATTCTTATAGTACAGAAATGAAATCCTAATTTTGATCTAGATAAAGCTTGCATAATCCAGAAAGTACAAAACCATTCAATGTACTCTACCCTTCAAAAATGCTCAACTTCAAAAGAACTTGATGATCTAACACTGGAACAAGTTGTGAACAATTAAAAATTATTTATTTACCTAACCCTTCCCTCATAAGCAGGATTCGACAAAAGTGGCATACAGCTGGTTTGAATTCACTTTTCCTTCTCCTAGGTTAATTGCCTAACCAATGTTAAAGAACCCAGTTGCTCTAGTTAAAAGTATTCAAGAATTCAGTTTGCCCTACTATTTACCTATAGTTGGATGGAGATAGTATGGATTCAACCTTTCTCAAGGGCATTAACACTAAGTGAAACACAAACAGCCTCATCCAGGATTTGAGCTTGGGTTGCTGATTCTGTTTCTTATGATGTTAAATGTGCTATATTAACACCCATTGTAATTGTGACTTCTTGAGTTACAATTGAGATGCAACAGGCTATCCTGGAGCTAGAAGTTCTTGATAGGGTGTATTCTTTGAAAATGTCAGATTCAGACTATCACTTGTTTTATTTCATGCAGTACTCTTGTCCTCAAATCAGGACCAGAATCATTTTTCAGTCATTTACTAAGCTTAGCTTAGTTTGGCACAAGGCTAGACATATAGAGTACCTGTTTAAAATTAAGCTCCCTAACAATGGTCTACTAGCCTAGATTGCCAACCATTATACCATATGAGGCGTCTAGGAATAATTTTTTTTTGTTTTTAGGATGAAATATGTTATCTAGCTAAAAGATGATGTGGGTTCATTGAAAGTTTGACATTTACCTTATTTACCAACCCCTCTGCTCGGGCAGGATATGACACAAGGTCAATTTTTAAGCGGAGTTTAACAGGTTTGAATTCAGAGTTTTCCTTCTTCTAGACTAGTTGCCTCACCAAGGCTGAAGAACCTAGTCTGCCCTACTATTTTACCCATAGCTGGAGGGAGAATAATTGGATTCATACCTTTCCCAAGGGTATTAGTACAATGTTTGACATTTACTAGTCATCACTGGAGGCAGTATGTGACACAAGGCCATGTTTATTATAGGAACTCTTTTATATGGGTGGTGAGTGCCAAAAATGGCTTCAGCTGTTCAGGCATCAGGGAATTACCCAAAGTCTCTTGGTCCACTTGGCTGGGGCTGTAGAATACACTGACTGCATCTCAGCATAGAAGTATGACTCTCTTGAGTGTCCTAGATATGACTCTAAACAATCCGATGATAAGGGTCCTGTAATGCTGAAGCTTTGGGGAATGCAGAGTACCCCTTCATTGCCATCACTCCCAGATCCACTCTGGCCCAGAGTGGTAGTACCTGATAGGGTCCTATCTATGGGTCAAATAGAACTGTTTGACACTTAGACTGAGTACAGACAAATGACTTAAGCTAAACTGAATTGCTTGAAAAAGAACTCTTTAATCATTTAACTGTACATAAACAAATGACTAATGTTTCACTGAATTGTTAGTGATACATAGTAATATTTGGAATTGTTTAGCTTTGTTCACATGCTAAACTGAATTATTTGAATTAGAACTGTTTGATGATTTAACTGTGTAAACAAATGACAGATATTTAATTGAATTGTTAGTGTTTAGTAGTAATACTTGAAAACATTTAACTGTGTGTGAACAAATAATTAATAGTAAATAGAATTATTCATATTAGATAGAAATAAGTGAAACCGTTTAACTGTGTGAAAAAAAAAAAAAAAAGGAGCTCAGGCTTGTTTAAAAATGTTATCTACAAAATGTGTTCAGAAATGATATATTTAATATGTATAAAAAGGATTTGGCATTAAGCAACCTACAATAGTTGATATGTCAAAAAACCAAACCAAACTAGTTTCTCTCTTTTAGTGTAATATAGGTGGTACTGCCTGGAAGAAATGAGCCCCTAAGTTGAGAAAGATTATTATTCCAAGCTGTGGAAGGCTGAGAAAACATATTAGAGAAAATACTTTGATGATTTCATAATAATCCTTTGAATCTATATGAATAAAAACTTGTCAAAAGATTGATTGATTTTTAATAGCATGTCAGTTTGCCTCGAGTATTTTATTCTTAGAGAGGTCAGGGAATATCATTCATTGTATGTTCGTACTTGTTATGGTACCCAACCTGCGAGCTGTAATGAACTTTTCCTGTTGCTATTAATACTGAGAGAATATTCATCTCGGTGGTGAAGTTCTCTCCAGCCTAACACTTTGGCAGTCAGACTGGCGTTCAACACCTTTTTACCAATGTTGTATTATACTTTCATTAATATACTTTGTTCCACATAAACCCGAGTTTGTGTCTTTCTTCCAGACCCTTTACTTTTTTTTTTTTGTGTAGTTCTATTGAATCTGATTTATTTTGAAATTGATTTATTTGACCCATAGATAAGACTCTAACAGTTAATACTACTCTAGGTCAGGTAGACCTGGGAGTAATGGAAATGTAGGGGTATCGCCAAAAGTCCAGGAGACCTGGGTTCAATCCCAGGTCACGTCATACCAAAGACTTTAAAAATGGTACTTGATACCTCCTTGCTTAACACTCAGCAACATAAGGTACATATCAAGGGTAAAATGGAGTAAACAGGGAAAGGAGTAGCGCCCTCCCCTACACCTCAGTGTAGAAGCTGTTGAAAAGGGAGCCTTCTGGTTGCCCTCGACTACTATTGTCAACTTAGCAGTATTTCACACTCCCTAGATCTTTACCATCAAATGCAGTTTAGTATCATGCCTAGGACAGCCTTTTTTTTTTTTTTTTTTTTTTTTTTTTTAAAAGGGGTCTTTGTTGGTGATATGGTCAGCATGTTCTAAGGCCCACTGACAGGGTGATTTTGTGAAAAGAGGGAAAAAAGTGGGTTGGAAACTTTTGCATCAATGTAATAAATGCTAATTTATTGGAACTGGAAACTTATTGCTCATCTTAGTGACTAAATTAGAATTGAATGTTTTTTAAGTTGTTTAATTAGATCTCTTTTAATGAAGGCTTTTTTTCTTTCTTCTTTTTACATTCATCATCTTGTGTGGTTTCATATTTGTTTTCTTCATATGTTTATTTTGTATTGAGCAGTTTGAATCCTAAATCCTCCTCCTCCTCCTCCCCATCCCTCCAAAAAAAACAAAAAACTCATTCACACTTATTGTGTGGCAAAATAATTTTCTTTTCTTTGGAATTGTTGATAATGACATAGGGTAGGGAAATTAGCTGCCATTTTGACTGTTTTCTGGTATCCCTGCTCCATGTTGGTATTTTCTGGGGTGGATGTCTTTTTATCTTTCTTTTTTTTTTTTTCTTAGATTTTGATTAATGTGGTTTTGTATTTTGTATCCTTCTCTCAAGTCAAACAGATTAGTGTGTGCATGCATGACATTTGCTTCTTGTGTGGTTTGCAATGTCGCAGGCAAGAGGTTAACGACAGATGAATTGGAAGTTTGTTATGCTCCACTCCTGAAATTTTAACTTGATAACTTATATACCAGAGTGTCTGAAAAGTAAATCAATTTTCTTTGTTTTAAGTTTCATTAATGGTTGAAGCTTAGTCTGGCATAGGGCTATAAATGTAGAGTATCAAGTATGTATCAATCTCACCACATAGTAGTTATGGGCTGATATAGAAGCTTGCTATCCAGTATCTTATATCAAAGCATTTTGTATGCAATGGATATATGTGTGTGCTATTCTGCTTGGTAATATGATAGATAATACATATGATACTTGTGTATATATATATATATATATATATATATATATATATGAATGAGAAGGAATGAAATGAATCTGACAGAATATTTGTGGAAAAAGGTAAATGGATGAAAGAAATGTATTTGGTGTTGTTGATGATGTATTTATTATTTATTTTATTTCTGCCATCGCATTTCATTTCGACTTCAAAATTTGCCTGCATGCAAAAGCATTCTATTAAAAATTATTTTAAGTATGAGAATCAAAATAGAATAATCATATTAGAAGATTTTTTTTTCATGATGAAGACTTTAGACTTGCAAGAAAATTTTTTTCTATCATGATTATTTTCTTTTTGCTCTCATACTTAAAATCATTTTTAATAGCATGCTTTTGTCTGTAGGCAAATTTTGAAGTCGAAATTCTTTGGCGGAAATAAAATAAATAATAATAAATATATCAACTACACCAAATATATATCTTTGATCCATTTACCTTTTTCCATATATGCATACACTATATTTCTAGAAAGAAATATGTCAATAATGATTTAAAAAAAACCCAATAAAAACTCACAAATCATTTTCACTTTGTTGATCCTCAAGTGAGCTAGTATTCAACATGTCTCTCTGAGGTTTGACTATATGAAACTCTTAGTTGTGAGTTTTTATTATCTTAGCTTACTAAAAATATATTGTGATATTGCTTTAGATTTTCATGTGTAGAGCACTGTAAAACTTTTATGAATTGAAACTCTTAGTGTTAAATTTTAATCATAATTGTGTGTATGTATGTGTGTGTGTGTGTGTGTGTGTGTGTATATATATATATATATATATATATACACGCATACACACACTCAGCTCCCTTAATAAATGACAGGATTATTCATGAATTGGCAATTCTGTTTGAGATGGTGACACTGTGTTTGGTAAGTTGACAGGATGCAGGAGTATCAGTTGACTGTAATCCTTTCATATAATTTCAGTCAACTGAAGAAAAAAGAAATCGAAGAAAAATTGATTGTGAAAAGACTGAAATATAGAAAGTTAGAAGGAAATAGGAAAAAGAGGATAAGTAGTGCAGTCTACCTCATCACTTCTAAAATGCTTTGTTTTATCATGGCAATGGAACTTCTCAATATCTTGTAGTGAGACTGGGGGATGTCCTTGTGGTGAAATGGTTAAAGCGATGGAGTGTAGAATCGTAGCAAGCAACTGGAGTTCGAAGTTGCACTATTACGTTCACTTTCAGACAAATAGACTTGAGAAAAATATGAACCCCCTTATACTCCCAGCTAGGAGTGAAATAGCACCACTACTGTTCTTCTAGAAGGATGGCTTTGGTATTAAATAGCCTACAAAGGTTGATATGCCATTAAACAAAGAAACTGAAACTGTAATGAGACCATATAAAATTATATATATCCACACGCACACTAGACAAACCATGAACCTTTTGGACTCCCATTGTAAAATCTGTTCATAAAGCATCTATTTAAGCTTAATACTTATTTTGGTTAAATTAAGAATTTTGATTTAAAAAAATGTTCATTGAGAATGTGGATACTATGGCCTTGTGCCAAACTAAGTAATTATATGGGCTAACTTTGCAAGCTAGCCTTACAGATCAACTTCTAATGAGTAGTGAGGTCATTTTTCTCTAGATGATCTAGCCTTGTGTTGAATCTAAACTGTTTAGTTTTTATGGGAGCATCAGTTGGTGTAAGAGTTTGTGAACTAGGTTTGAAGACCATTGAATTTTAACTGTATCTAATACTTTTGGCTTTATAACAAACTATTAGGTTTAGTAAATGACTACTATAGAGCAATGATTAGCAAGCAGACCCATCTGGTAGTTTTGAGCTTCATTGTGTGTTCAACTTTTTCTGATCTTAAGCCAGATAAAGCTTTGTTAATTATCATGAGTATAAATATTCAAATCTTACTCATAATTGTAAACTCTATACATGAAAGTACAGGGCAAATATTCCAATTAGATATTAAAATAATTTTGAGATATAGAATAAAACTCTGCATTTCATGCAAACAATCTTCAGAGAAATCTTTACAACCTTGTTTGAAATTTAGACATTATTGTATAGGCTTGACTGAAGATCATTTTCATGAAACTCCAGAGTCACAAGTGGTTTTATATACATTTTTATTTAAAAAAAAATTTTTTTTCATTTTCATTATTTTTTATTTGTTTAAATTTCTTTTAAAAATTTAATTTTATCTATTTCTCTTCATTGTTATACCATGTCCTCAGGGCTTAAAATATACTGACTGTATCTCCTTCAGAGATGTAAAACCATCCCCTAAAAAAATGGGGGTGCTCTGGGTATAACACTAAACTGCATCCAATGGTGAGGCTTCAGTTCTGGAGCTCTGGGTAGTGTAGATACTTCTTCATTGTTTGAAACTGTACAGCTGTGTGAAAATTTTGTATTTGGTAGGAATACTTGGTAAATAGAATTACTTATGTTAAATAGCAATAATTGAAACCATTTAACTGTGTGCAAACAAATGAGTTGTAAATCATTCAAAAATGCTACCTACAAACTATTCACTTACAAATATATTTATATAAATGGCTTTTAAAAGTGTATGCATTTTAAAATACTTTAAAATTCTAAAAAAGGGAACCCTTCCTTTCAGTCACGTTTCAACAAAGAATAAAATTCTGTCACAGGCGAGTATTGATGAGGGAATAGATGTGGGTTAGTGACTGCCAAAAAGCATTGGGGGGGTGGGTGGAGAAGAAAACTAAGAAAAAATTTTTTTTTCAAATGCATATGCTTTTAAAAGCTGTTGTTTTGAAATTTTGCTCATACTACAAAATCTTATTTCTATATATTGGATTGGGCATAAAATAACCTATAGGAGTTGATGTCTTAAAAAACAATCAAATAACAAAAAATGTAAATATGAACTTATGATGAATGAGATTCCCTAACCTCTAAGCCTGAAATAATCCTAGACTGGTTGACATGCTGTGAAAATCAATCATAATCTCTTTCAGTTACCTTGTGCCAAGTAAAACTTTGTAAATGATCACAGGTATACAGATAAGTCTTTTTTTTTTATTGCTAAGTAATTTGTGTTGTATATATTTTTTCAAAAGGAATTGTAGATAAAAAGCTGAGATTAATGGTTGCTGTTTTTATATCTCTTTATGCCATGTGCTTGCTGATCAACAACTGTCTGCTAGAAAAAAATGTTTACAGCTTATTTGGCAAATTAATTGAATTTGTTTGTGTTGTTTGTCATCAGACTTCTCCTCCACTTGTCTTACTGCTAATGAGGGAGAGAAGAGTACAATGTGAAATCCATCTGTTTGGGCCTATTTATTTTAATCTTTACACAGTTGTGTGTCTGTCTGTTTATGTAGATGTCGGCTAGTTGGTTTGTTTTGCTTTCTATACATTTATCAGTTTGTAATAGGTGCTTGTCAATGCAATAATGTGAAAATCTGGTGTTGATAGTAATGATTTGTATGATGTGATTTATAGCCTGAAATTCATATTAACAGTCAAATAAAAGGAAAATCTTCTGTTCCAATGACAGCCATAAAAAGCATTTAATGATCCATGTTAGGTTTTATGCTCCATCCCCCCCCCGTCCGTCCGTTTTTTAAAAAAAATAATATGGCTCTCAATAACTTACACTGCTAATATAGAGGGTAAAAAAAAATCTAGTTCACTTTCTTTGCTTGAAAAAGGAAGATCTCTATGTGTGTGTTTGTTTCTGTTTTGCTAAGAAAAGGCCTGCAACATACGATAGAGTGATAACCACTTTGAATAGCGTGCTAAACAAATAATGTTCGTCCATTCAATGATGACCATTAACTAAGATGAAGCTATGTAAATGACCACCACATGTGATTTATTCATAGTGGTGAAGGCTTTTATAGAACTATCCATAGTTTTTGGATAAACTAATGACAGAAGGATGGTGTATCATTGTACCACAGATTCTATGAACAACACTCTTCAGGTTTTGAATTCAGAGACTTTCCTCCTCCGAGATTGGTTGCCTTACTGTTGTGGCACCGGAAAGGGTCACTAATGAAAATGCAAACACAGATATAAGATAACATTTTTTTTTTTTTTTTTTCAATCATACGTGTGAAAGCATGTGCGATACTCTGTCCTCATCAGCCGCCAACCAGGGTGATAACACAGTTTCGGTAGCTCAAGGTGGTACTGCCATTCCTGGTGCTACCAAGTAGCTTTTTCCACTGGACAGGGTATCTAAAAATGAAAATGCAAACACGGATATAAGATAACAGATTATATTACACAAGAAAGATAGTTACATAGAAAAGGTAAGAAGTCCATTATGGTGAGATGGGTAAGGCTCCCATAACACTTACCAAGGTTAGAAAGCCCAGTCATGTATATATACTTGAATATCTTTATAATCATCATATATATAGTGTGTGTGTGTGTGTGTGTGTGATGTAGTTATTAACTTGCTCGACTGTGACATTTGTAGTAAGTGTCTTCAAACTCCACTTGTGCTATTACATTCTCTCTCGGAGAAATACCCTTGGGAAAAGCATGAACCCTCTTCTCCTCATAGCTATGGGATAGATAGTACCACTACTGTTCTTCTACAAGGATGGAGTTAAAATTAGATAACTCATGAATATTGATAAACTATTAAAGAATCAATCATTTTAAACTCAATGTATTACACACATAATTTATGCTACATGTATTTTTTCAAAGTCTAGTGTCATCCAAGTTAAAATGGTATTTAATAAAATTAAAATGATACTTAGTATACCTTTATAGAGTTGTAATATTAATGCGAAATACTGTAGTTGAGAATGACCAGAAGGTTCCCTTTTCAATAGCTACTACACAGAAGTGTAGGGGAGAGGGCTAATTTACCCTTGATACGTATCTTATAATGCTGAGTATTACATAAGGAAGTAGCAAGTACCATTTTTAAAGTCTTTAGTATGACTCAACCTAGCATTGAACCCTGGTTTTCTGGACCATTGGTAAACACTCTACCCACTTGGCAACCCTCAATTATCCCATTTCCAATGACAATAAACTTTGTGTCAAAAGAAGCTATTGATAACATGTATCATTTTAAGTTTGTCTGGTTCTTTTCAGATAAAGTTATTCAGAGGAGGATCCAGTATTACTGATGAATTTTCTGAAGTGATATTTTAATAAAATGAAGGAAATTATTCATTAAGATTAAATTATATAAGGGATTAAAAATAAAATAAAGTCTTTATTTGATAAGTATATAGAACTGGATAATTTATTTTCATGGTAAAAGAAAAATTAAATCCTTTTTAACATAATTTCCTTATTTTTTTTCATGTCAATTAACATACTTATTTAATAAAAGTACAAACATAACTATCTAGCATACTGTACTAACAAATAACCAACAGTGGAATCGTCTAGTTGGCAAAACATAGAATTCACTGATAGTATATCCTGCTGAAGGAGTTAGACACATCCCCTAAAAAAATGAGCATGACGCTAAACTGCATCTGATGGTGAGGTTTCAGTTGTGGAGATCTGAGGGGTGTGGAGTATCCCTTCATTGCTATTAGTCCCAGGTCCACTCTGACCTGGAGTGGTAGTACCTGTTAGGGCTCCATCTATGATTTGAATAGATCTGTTTAAGAATTTATTTGTATTCACAGGACTGTGTGCAAAAAAAAAAACTCTTTAGAAACTGCTACAAAAAATGTAAATATTGAATATACAATGAATGCAATTCTCTAATCTCTAGGAATAAAATAACGCAATAGGAGTTGATATGCTATTAAAATCATTCAATTAATCACTGACAATAGGAACAATTTTAAGTAATTCAAAATGATACTGGTCAACTTTTAAGTGGAGGATAGGATGCAGCACTAGGTCCTTTTTTTAAACAGAGTATGACTTATTTGAATTCAGAGTTTACCTTCTCTTTGACTAATGTCAACTTAAATCATGTGACTGAATAACATGATTTTCCCTCAGCCAATAACATTGACATGTCCTTTGATCATACCATCCTAGTCTTTTGTAGACAAGCCATGTTGTTGAATATGTTACAATTTCTATTTGTCTCCTTTTACAAATATACAAAATAGTATTGTCCGACTTTATTTAAAGTTGGATAAGTAAAGGATTTTTAGCCAGATTTTTTTTTTTCTTTTTTGTTTTCAAAGAAAGTGTCACAAATGACAATTAAAGCTAACAAGAAATAAAGTTTATTACATGGGAAATGTCTCGTGTCTGAAGTAGGAATAAACGTATATAATTTAGCAGTTTTAAAAGAAAAAAAAAAGTACAATATTTCAGAAGTCGGAATAAACACAGTACTATCCAAATGCACACATTAAAGAACATAAAAAACTTCAAGGCGAAAAATAGGAATAGAAGTTCTATCAAGACATGACACTCCAAAATCATTAAAAAAAAAGTCTTTATTCCCAAGCATGATAAATGAGAAGGATTTTGACACACTGTAGATACAGTATCAAAAGGTATACAAAAGCATAGTTTACTGTTTACATTGAAAAAACTGCCAGAAATTTGGTAGCCTGTTTATATACATTTTTCTCTAACCGTCTTGCTTATGTGTTGTTCCAAAGTTGATATGGGAAATTTTGTTTTTTGAATGTTCTAAACAAGGGCAGATAACCTAATGTGCTATTTTTTTTTCTAAAGGGCATGAGTAGTTATAATAATTAAACTTAAAAATGCTAAACAAAATTAGAATGAGTTGACAGAATATTAAACAGTTACATTATTATAAGTTTCTAGATTTTTTAAATTTCATTTTGTTAAAAAATTTTTGCTACTAAGATCAGACATTAGACAATCAGTTATATTGCTATTTCCAATAAATATTTGTTACGTTTTCAAAACATCTTAGGGGCTCTTTTATATTCTGGGTTAGTGAATGGGTTCACCATGCAAATCTCAGCCCAGTTGGCTGGGGCTATAGAATACACCAACTTCATCTCTGTAGACGGGTAAGGAGAACCCCACCTCCCATGAGTGTCCTGGATATGACTGAACAAACTGGTGATGAGGCTCCAGATTTGGAGAATGTGGAGTACCTTTTTAATTGCCATTGCTCCCAGGTCCTATCTGACTCGGACTGATAACATCTGATAGGGTCCTACCCATGGGGCAAATAGAACTGTTTGACATTTAAACTGTGTGCAAACAAATGACCTATACAAAACTGCATTTTTGGAAATAAAGCTGCTTGACTATTTAACTGCATGTAAACAAAAGACTGATGTTTAATTAAATTGTTATTGATACATAACAATACTTGGAACTATTAAATGAATAAGTAATGTTGAATAGAATTATTAGTGTTAAATAGTAATGCTTGAAACTCTTTAACTGTGAGCCTAAATAGAATTATTGGTATTACATAACAATAATTGGAAACATTTGACTGTGTGCAAATGAATGAATAGTGTTGAAAAGAATATCTAGCGTTAGATAGCAATACTTAGAACCATTTCATTGTTTGCAAACAAATGATTAATATTGAATAGAATTATGTTAGATTGCAATAATTGAAACCATTTAACTCTGTAGAAACAATAGAAATACTAGTGTGCGAACAGATAGTTCCAACTCATCTAAAAATGAAATTACCTATGAACTATTTACTTACAAATCATGTTTATATTCATTTAAATGTGTGCAAAAAAATGTTAAATTGTTACTGCTATATAGCAATGCTTGAAACCGTTTAACTTTGTGCAAACAAATGATTAATAGTAAATAGAATTATTTGAAACCATTTACCTCTGTGCAAAAAAAAAAAAAAAAAAAAATAGCTCAAGCTCATTAAAAAAATGTTATCAACTAAATGTGTTTACAAATATTTGATATATATGTTTGAACGGGATTTGGCATTAAATAACCTACAATGGTTGATATGCGATAAAACCAAACTAGCGCTATCTTCTTTTTAAAAATATTCTTACTTTTTATTCTTTTAATTTTAATTTTTTGTTTTATGATATTTTTTATAGTCATATTTTTTACTAATATTTTTAGCCATATTTTGTTTCATGCATTGTCAGCTAGGGCTGTAGAATATACTGACTGCACCTCTGCAGAGGGTTGGATAAGACCACCCTTTACAAAACTACTTGTTGGCTGTGAATGGCAACCTGCAATCTTGTCAATAGGATGCTGGTGGCTGAACAGACCTTGACCTGCTGACTAAAGTGGTCACATGACTTGCAACACTCTATCTTAGGTCTTGCTTGATTAGATGGGTGGTTGGAGAAACCTGATCCTATCAGTTGGCAGGTCATGTCAACCCCCAGCACCTATATGATTGTCCTGACCTTATTCTTTGAATTACTCTTGTGACAAACAGGTACCCAATCCTATTTTATGTTGAAGGTGCTTGCAGGTGGTGGGTGAGGGGTCTATAATGCTGATGGCAATACTTGAAATCATCTAAACTGTGTGCAAACAAATGATTAATATTAAACAGAATTATCAGTATTAGATAGCAATACTTGAAACCATCTAAAATTTTTGGTGTAAGCAATACTTAAAACCATTTAACTGTGTGCAAACAAATGATTAATATTAAATAGAATTATCAGTGTTGGATAGCAGTACTTGAAACCATAAAACTGTGTGCAAACAAATGAGCTTTTGCTTCTTGAGAAATGATTCCTTCAAGCTATTCATTTACAAATCATATATATAAAAACAGGGTTTGGCATTAAATAGCCCAGAAGAGTTGATATGCCATTTTTTAATAGATATATCTAAGATCAGTTCATTTGAAACAGAATAAAATGTAATATTTTATTTATTAGCCCAGAAGAGTTGATATGCCATTTTTTAATAGATATATCTAAGATCAGTTCATTTGAAACAGAATAAAATGTAATATTTTATTTATTCATTGTAATTACTTTTGTTGCACTCTTAAAATGATTCTGGAACCTCCTATCTCCTAAGAAAATATCTTTGAAAAGAAAACACCTTTTGTTGAGATTACATAACTTATAAAATATGGTATATTTGTTTATACCACTTTCAAACTACTAAACAATTTTGAGGACAAGCAGTCATATTAGATAAGTGACATCCTTTGAAATGTGTAGTTTTTTCTTGGTTCTACCAGATTTTCTCTCAAGAAACTGTATATTAAGAAGTTTTTTTTCTTAATTTTGAAAATTTTTCTTTTTAACTTGTATGTATATAAATTTTCAGACCTTATTTTTCTCAATGATTTCATTTTTTTTTTCTTTGTGGTCATATTAACTTCTATCTTTAAATTCAGGGAATGGAGTAGCGACCTTCCCTATACCTAGGTGTGGTAGCTATTGAAAAGGGAGCCTTCGGGTCATCCCCGACTATGGTCGCCAAGTTTTTTTACTATTTTACAAGAAACTGGATTAAAATATCATAGCTCTCATTAATGTTATATGTATACAAATGTTAAAGAATTTCTTTTAGTTTACACTCTTAATGACTTTAATTTTTCCTTTGGGCCCCTCTTTTAGTGGGGACGTATTCTTCAGGGATTTTCTCCTTTGGGTATAATTTTCTGTTATTCTCTTTGAATTGTATTTCTTTATTATGAGTTTGGGATTTCACCCATTTTTATTCCTCCATTTCATTTAATGTTATTTGTGCTATTAACTCTTTTACTATAGTATTTGTCTATTCTTAACAGTTCACACAATTGCATTTAAAAAAATTAAAAAGAAAATTTCTTTAGGAAAAATTACTTTTAAAAAGTTATTTTAAACGTTTTAAATGACTGTGAAATGTTATGATAATATATGCATTTACCCAACCCCTTTCATCATCAGTACCCCTCCAGGAGGGTGTCCTCGTGGTGTAATGGTTAAAGTGATGAACTGCGGAGTCGAAGTACGCGAGTTCGTACTCCAGTCGCGCTATTACGTTCACTTTCGGGCAAATACCCTTGGGAAAGGTATGAACCCCCTTATCCTCCCAGCTATGGGTTAGATAGTACCACTACTGTTCTTCTAAGAGAATGGCTTTGGCATTAAATAACCTAAAGAGTTGATATGCCATTAAACAAAAAAAAAAAAAAAAAAAGTACCCCTCCATTACCATTGCTCCCAGGTCCATTCTGACTTGTAGTCGTAGCATCTGATAGAGTCCTATCCATAGGTCAAATAGAACTGTTTGACATTTAAACTTTGTGCAAACAAATGAATTACGCAAAATTCTTATTGATACATAGCAATACGTGGAACCATTAAATGAATAAGTAATGTTGAATATAATTATTAGTGTTAAATAGCAATACTTGAAACTCTTTAACTGTGAGCCTAAATTGAATTATTGGTATTACATAACAATAATTGGAAACATTTGACTGTGCACAAATGAATGAATAGTATTGAATAGAATAATTAATTTTGAATAGCAATACTTGTAACCACGTCATTGTCTGCAAACAAATAACTGATATTGAATAGAATTATTATAATAATAATTAAAACTATTGACTTGTGTAGAAACAATAGCAATACAAGAGTGCAAACAAATTAATTCTAACTACAAAAATTTCCCTTAAAATCAAATGTATTTCCATTTAAATGTCTGCAAACAAATGACTGATCTTAAATTGTTACTGTTACATAGCAATACTTGAAACTCTTTAACTGTGTGCCTATATTGAATTATTGGTATTACATAACAATACTTGGAACCATTTGACTGTATGCAAATGAATGAATAGTGTTGAATAGATTAGCTAGTTTTAGATAGCAATACTTGCAAGCATTTTACTGTGTGTGAACAGATGATTAATATTGAATAGAATTATTAATGTTATTAGTAATAATTGAAACCATTTAACTGTGTTGAAACTAGTGTGCAAACAAATTAGTTCTAAGTCATTTAAAAATGAAATTACCTAAAAACTATCCAATTACAAATCATTTATGTATTTAAATGTGTACAAACAAATGAATGATGTTAAATTGCTACTGTTACATAGCAATACTTGAAACCATTTAATTTTGTGCAAACAAATGATTAATAGTAAATAGAATTATTTGTATTAGATAGAAATACTTGAAACCAATTGTGAGCACCCCCCCCCTAAAAAAAAACCATATGCATTCAGGCTCATTTAAAAATATCAACAAAATTTGTTTACAAATCATATATTTAATATATATGTGGAAAAAGTTAAATGGATGAAAGATATATATTTGGTGTAGTTGATGATATATCTTTATTTCTTTGAATGTTTCAACTTCAAAATTTGCCTGCACACAAAATAGATTCTATCCGATTCATTTCATTTCACATTTAATGTATATGTATGAACAGGATTTGGAATTAAATAACCTACATGAGTTGATATGCCATAAAACCTAACCCAACCAAATCTTATATATTTAATATATATGTATAAAAAGGATTTGGCTTTAAATAACCTAGAAGGGTTGATATGCCATAAAACCTAACCCAACCAAATCAATTCTGAATATAATTCTTGCATACTTTCTTTGGGAACCTGCTTGGCATAAAGTGACTAATATCATTTACCTCAGAGTTTCCTTGGCAACAATCTGAAACAAAAAACAAATTGCTGAAAATGCTCTTACCTGATGTTGAAATAAATTTTCTGTAAAATTCTCATTTGTGTGGAAAATACAGATCAACAAAAGAACCTAGTATGAAATTCTGTTGTATTTACCCAGTGTAGAGGATGTGCTATTGGGTCAATTTTTTTTTTAAGTGGTGGGCCAGACATGACATCAGATCCATTCTTAAACAGACCATGACTTGTTTGAATTCAGAGTTTTTCTCCTAGACTGATGTCAACTTAAATCATGTGACTGAATAACATGATTTTCCCTCAGCCGATAACATTGACATGTCCTTTTGATCATATCATCTTAGCCTTTTGTAGACAAGCCATGTTGTTGAATATGTTAAAATTTTTATTTGTCTCCTTTTACAAATATACAAAATATCTCTTCATTGCTATTATTCCCTGGTCCACTCTGACCTGGAGTGGGAGTACCTGTTAGGGCCCCATCTATGATTTAAATCGATCTGTTTAAAAATTTATTTGTATCCACAGGACTGTGTGCAAAAAAAAACCCTCTTTAGAAACAGCTGCAAAAAATTTAAATATTGAATATACAATGAATGCAATTCCCTAATATCTAGGCATAAAATAATCCGAGAGGAGTTGATATGCTATTAAAATTACTCCATTAATCACTGACAATGGGAACAATTTTAAGTAATTTAAAATGATACTGGTCAACTTTTAAGTGGAGAATAGGATGCAACACTGGATCCTTTTTTAAACAGACCATGACTTGTTTGAATTCAGAGTTTATCTCCTTGACTAATGTCAACTTAAATCATGTGACTATATAACATGATTTTCCTTCAGCCAATAACATTGAAATGTCTTTTGATCATACCATCCTAGCCTTTTGTAGACAAGCCATATTGTTGGATGTTGGGTCATTCCATAAATAAGGTGATTTTTTTTGTTGAAAAAAGCAAAATAAATCCTATTTCTAAGACTTTTTCTACAAATGTAAAATCTGCAATGTTTGAAATAAGTTTATAGTAAAAAATATTTTAATCTTACAAAAGATATCTTTTGAGGCTATTCAAAATGATGGCAAATCAGAGTTCTCTCGGTTTGAACAAACATCTGTCTTGAAGTGCAAACCATGAGATATTTACTGAAGAATGTGTGATGTGCAGGGAGAAGCATGTTTTAAACATTTACAAATGGGCTAAATATGAATCAAAAAGGTTATTCATGGAGTGGAAGCACATACTCTTCAATAAAGAAAAAGTCCAGTGGTCAGTATAGAAGGTCATGCTGACAATCTACTAGGATGTAGTAAGTAAAGTTGACGACTGTAGTCGAGGGTGACCCAAAGGCTCCCTTTTTAATAGCTACTACACCAAGGTGTTGGGAAGGGCACTACTCCTTTCCCTGGATTGCTTCACTTTACTCTTGATCCTTATCTTATAATGCCGAGTGTTGAGCAAGGTAGCATCAAGTAGCATTTTTTGAGTCTTTGGTATGACTCGACCTGTGATTGAACCCAGGTCTACCAGGCCATTGGCAAAAGGTGCAACTATAAACAGTGCTTCCTATTACCAACTTCTAAGGCAAAATTAATCTTATTTATTGAATGAACTTCATATAACAATTTTTACTTGTCTCCTTTTATAAATATACAAATTGGTATTATTTTAATGTTCTAATAAGAAAGTCTTGTTATTCCATGAATTATTCAAATTGGTATCCTTATCTTTTCTCAATTAAAAACATTTTAACCAATACACTCTCTAGTTTTTCTCATTGACTGAAATTCTGAAAAGAAAGTAACAACATTATGCTAAGAATTGCTCCAATTGGCATCTTGTTTCGACTACGACATTGACTGAAATTTTGAAATGATATCTAAAGAATTTGAAACAATGGTCATCCTTATCTTTTTATTGTCTCAATTACTACATCTTAGCTGCTGTGCTTTTTAGCCTTCTTCACTGCCTGAAGTGCTGAGATAAAGAATCAATATGATTTCATGAATTATTCAAATTAATATTCTTTCCTGTTTGGATGGCTATGCTTTGGCCATTAGACTTTAGCCCCCCCCCACTGTGTGTGTGTGTGTGTGTGTGTGTCACACCCTGAGAAAGTTAAAGAAAACCCCATATTTCATTCTGAATTGTTGGAATGTATTCTTGTAATTTTGTGATTCTTTGCATCAATCAATTGGAAGCAAAGTATGAAAGAAAAATTGGATCTAACCAAAATTAATATTTAGCAGTTTCAAAATGAATACACCTCATATCTATACAATTTTATTTTTGGTTACAGAGTTTCAATACCATACATTTTGGTAATAGATAATACTTAAAGTCCAGAAATAATAACATCTTGGTATCTTTGGTTTAGAAGATAGATTTTTTTTTTATTAAAAAAATGAAGAGTATACTTATTTATTGTTAATACTGGGATATCTTAGTAAGTTAGTCATGAACTATAGCTTACATGTTCAATTCTCATTGGGTTACTTAAAGCACTGACTAATGCCCTTGGGAAAAGAAATAATGTATTTGTTCTCACCACAGCTATGGGTCAATAGAAGTGCAGACTGGGTTCATTAGCCTTGGTGAGGCAATCAGACTCATAGAAGAAAAATACTGAATTCAAACCCGCTGTACTTAGTAGGGGACTTATCTCCCTACAGGGCTTACAGTCAGTGTATTCTAAGATCACTGACAAGGCTCCTACTACCAGAGCTAGAGAACTCAATCAAACCTTGCTATTTTACTCAAAGCTAAGGGGAGAAGGGGATTCATGCCTTTCCCTGGGTTATATGTGTGAAGTAAATGCAAACAGCCCGACCTTGAATTCAAACACAGCAAGCTGATTCCATTCTCCACCAATTGTCACCTATATATTCATAATTGTATATTTTCTAACAGTTAAGTGTGTGTGTGTGTGTGTATATATATATATATATATATATATATATATATATATATATATCATTAGACGTATCTAATTTACATGGCACAAGACCACATTTAAGAAAGAAGCCAGTGAGGATTAAACTATCAATGACTTCAAAGATGAGCATATTCACCTCTTCACCAATGTTTATAAGATAAAATTAAAGGAAATTTATACACTCAAATATGATGCACACAGAAAGTTACAAACAAAAATTCATACATAAAGAGGGAAAAAATTAGATCCACACACACGGATGGTAAAAGTTTGTTTACTTGGTCTGTACAGTCATCTTTTGATCCATAGCTTTGATCGCTGATTCTCCAGTCATCATCAGGTGATGTCAGGAAACTCCTCAGCTGAGGTATAAGTGAACAGCTGAAATTCCTTGCCATCACCTGATGTGGACATTAACTGTTCGCCAGTTTGAAATCTTGTGAACTTTTTAATTCAAAGGAGAAAAAGTGCAGAGTTCAAATAAATAAACTTCCTGCAGGGGGAGACAACTCCTTAATCACCAACTTCACTTAAATTCAAATACACAATAAACACTGCCATCAAGAGGAATTAAGAGGTATATGAATGTGTGTGAGTGTTGAAATGTTTGTAGTGAATGTGTGTAAATAAATGTATATACATGTATATGCTTCTGTATTTCAGTGCATGCCTGAATATACTTTGGTTGTGTGGAAGTGTGTGTGTATATGAATATGTGTGTGGGTGTGTATGTGTGTGTGTGTGTGTGTGTGTATATATATATATATATATATATATGTATATGTGTGTGTGTGTGTGTGTATGTATATGTGTGTATGTATATGTGTATGTGTATGTATGTGTGTGTGTGTATATATGTGTGTGTGTACGTATGTTTGTATATATATATATATATATATATATATGCATATATGTGTGTTAGTATATATATATATGTGTGTGTGTGTATGTATATATATATATATATATATATATATATATATATATATACACACGTGTGTTTGTGTGTGTGTGTATACACGTGTGTGTATATATATATGTATATATATGTGTGTGTGTGTGTGTGTATATATGTATATGTATTTGTGTGTGTGTGTGTATATGTGCATAACAAAACAGATCTGTCTGTGGATGACTATATATATATATATATATATATATATATATATATAGACATAATAATATCCTCTAATCATGGATAGTCGAATGAGAACATTTTGTCTTTGTGGATTGAATAAAGGGTTTGGTTTAAAATTCCCAGAAGGTGACTGACTAAAATAGACATCAAGTCTCATTGGGTGTCCCCATACTTCTGGCCTTGTGTCACAACTTAGCAATGTTTAGTAAATAACTACAACAGACATCTAAAGAAGGCTGGCGAGTAAAACAGCCAAAATGGGACTATTATAACCAAGATGAGGATATTAGTCAAATTATGTTGGTGCATAATATACACAGAGTACCAAAAGTTGCTGAAACAATTTTTTATTGAGAAATTACAAAACTGAGTATCAAATTTTGCTTTCTTCATCTTCTCCCAGAATTATTTTAGATAGTCACAATTAAAAATGAAGGACAAAGTTGCTTTTATTAAATTTTAGGCTAATTAAAGACCGGGGTTCAATCCTAGGTCAAGTCATACCAAAGATTAAAAAAATGTTATTTGATGCTGCCTTGTTTAAAACTCAGCATTATAAGGTAAGGATCAAGGGTAAAGTGGAATAATCCAGAGAATGGAGTAGCACCCTCCCCTACGCCTCAGTGTGGTAGTATTGAAAAGGGAGACTTCAGGTGACCCTCGACTAAGGTTGCCAACTTGATTTTTACTTTATACTGGTTAACACAATTTTCGGTGCCAAGAAACTAAATGCACTTTACATTAATTTGATGATTCTAATTTTGAAAATGGCCTTAGTTTTACATGGTTAGCTTCTGCTTTTGTTATACTGTTATTGCTCATTTTTAGAAAAAAAAAAGATCAATTTACGATCTTGGTTAATTGCAAAATTTAGTTAATAAAGGTTGTAGAAACCCATCAATTTTCAGGTAGACTGAGCAATTTATGTCAGCCACCTGAAATAAACTATTTTTATTTGAAAAGTGTTTTTGAGTCAAAAAATTTAAAATAGAAGTACCAAATTTTTCCAGTTTATCACCAAAATTCAAATTAACTGATAAACTTTATCAGTAATACTTTTTAGTAAACCTGATAAATAAGATGACATAAAAAAAATGCAACCCTAAATTCTTCTATTTGATATTCGTAAATTTATCCAATCACTTTCGTCCCTTCATTATGAAAGGAAACCAAGCACATTAAGAGCTTTTGTTTTTTCACAGTTGAAAAGAAACTCCAATGAAAGATATCCCAATTGAATGCTCCTATTCCATTTTAAATGATGAACATAATGAAAATGGTTTCACCATAACATCAGGAAATTCATTAAGGATGACAAATTGGTTAATTCAATGAATTATTTGGAATTACATGCTTGGACATTGTTTGTTGATGTGGTGAAAAACTTCTTTGGCAATTGCCAGGACAAAAACTACAAGGAGTTAATGGAAAAGCTGTTAAAAAGTCTACAGGGCATATGTGCTAATATGAGTATTAAGGTTCATTTTTTTTTACATTGCCATCTAGATAAATTTCCAGATAATTGTGGTGATGTGAGTGATGAGCAAGGAAAATGATTCCATCAGAATATCAAAACTATGGAAGAATGCTACCAGGGATAGTGGGACAAATAAATGATGGCTGTC
This sequence comes from Sepioteuthis lessoniana, assembly GCA_963585895.1. Lineage (NCBI taxonomy): Eukaryota > Metazoa > Mollusca > Cephalopoda > Myopsida > Loliginidae > Sepioteuthis > Sepioteuthis lessoniana. The sequence goes on from OY757915.1 coordinate 33,507,356, forward strand.
TTCTGAAGTATCAGAAGGGACTTAAATAACATTGAACATGACACTGTCAAGAAAGAAAAAAAAATTACCATAGTTCTTTTGTTCACAACGGTTTTATTTCTGCCGTTAGTTTATTAAATGATTTGATGAAAATACTTATTGGTCTTGGTATATTCAAGTGTGTTATTTTTAAAGACTTAGGGTCTAATTGTTATTGCCAAAATAGTATTAAATTAGATAGGAATACTTGAAACTATTTAACTGTGTGCAAACAAATGAGCTCTTACTCATTAAAAAATTAAGTTATCTACAAACTATTTACTTACAAATCACACACACACACACACACACACACACACACACACACACACACACACACGTGTATATATATATATATATATATATATATATATATATATATATATATATAATTTGTGTGTGTATGTATGTGTATATATATATATATATATATTTGGCATTAAATAAGCATTGATATGCCACTGAACCAAATAACCTTAAATTAGATATTCATTCAAAATACCTATTTTCCAGATTTGAAGGGATTGCATTAATTGAAATTAATGTATCTAAATTTCTGAGGTGAAGCTTGATAATTGTTATTATGAGGTCAATAGTCTGAATATTCTAAGTAATAACAATTTAAATTAATTTTTTGAAAATTGGATTTCTAAGCTATTTTTAGGCTACCACCCATTGAGATGAAATGAATTCCCTCTTTGTAGCTAGATACCCGGTTGCAACAGTGTAAGTGCATATAAGAAGGGAAAGATAAGGATTACTAAAAGAGTGAGTGCTGTGAGACTGACACCTTTTTACAGTGAAGAGGACAGTAAGACATAGGTGTTGACAATTCCTGAAAGTTTGGTTGAAATCAAACCAAAAATGGCAAAGCCTTAGCTGTATGTATTTACCCAACCCCTCCACCATCCGCAGGATGTGACACAAGGTCAATTTTTAAGCAAAGTAAAACTTTTAGACCTTACCAAGTCTAAAGAAACCAGTCTGCCCTACTATTTACCCATAGCTGAGGAAAGGAGAGAACAGATGGATTTATGCTTTTCTGGAAGACATGAGTGAGAAGGAAAACACAGATGCTTCCATTGTCCAGTTGGCTGGAGCTGTAGAATATACCGACTGCTTCCCTGCAGTGTCCTAGATATGACACTAAACAATCTGATAGTGAGGTTTCAGTAATTCTGGATCTTTGGGGAATCCAGAGTACCCTTTATTGCCATCACTCCCAGATCAAGTCTGGCCTGGAGTGGTAGCCTCTGATAGGGTCTTATCTATGTGTCAAACAGAACTAAACTGTGTATTTATGTTAAACAGAATTGCTTGAAATAGGACTGTTTTGAGATTTAAACTGCGTGCTAATTCCAAACTGAATTGCTTGAAATAAAATTGTTTTTGTATAAAAATGGATTTGGCATTAAATAACCTACAAAGGTTGATAAGCCATAAAATCCAATCAAACAGACACTCCCAGAATTTGAACAAGTCGCTAATTCACTTTCCTACATTGATTACATTATATTAAGTAAGCCTTAGGTGTATAAATGAATGGACATTAAGTGAATTATAAGAGTCTAAGTGGCAAATATTATTAAAGCTATATATGAAGTATTGATTAAGTCAGAGTCCGGCTATAAGAAAATCAAAAAACTTTCATACATTTTCAAATGTAGTCACAGCTATAATCCCTTATTCCCTTGTATTATGATATGTAATCCTTCAAGTGAAGACAAATTTTAATCTATTTGTTTAATAAATATTATTCATGATATCACAGATGATAAGCAGGTTATATATATAAATACACACACACACATATATATATATAGTCATCCACAGATAGACTGTTTCATTCTATCAGAACTCTTCAGTGTGGCCAGACACATAGGATGCTCGAAGCCAGGATCAAAACCTATCCAACTTTACGTTAGACTAAGTCTCAGACTGCTCGGCCAACAAGTGTACCACATTGGTTAAGGGAATTTTTTAAGGTATTATGTAGCAACAGCAGCAGTGTCCGTTTGTTTTCACTTTTTTATACCCTATTGGCTACCAGAGTGCTCAATTCTTTCGAAGAGCTTTGCATTATGTAAGCGGCGGCCGAAAATTCCTTCACCAGAGTGCTCAAATGCAAGGTCTTCAGAGGATGATTTTGTTTATAGAATTATTTGCAACATTAAACATTTTAGCTTTTAGATCTTCATCAGGGTGTATGAGTTATTAAATAAAATGAAAAAGGTGGTGTGTGTGTATTGCACACTTTATCATATTTACCCAACCCCTCCGCTCGGGCAGGATATGACACAAGGTCAAATCTTAAGCGGAGTTTAACAGGTTTGAATTCAGAGTATTCCTTCTCCTAGACTAGTTGCCTCACCAAGGCTGAAGAACCTAGTCTGTCCTACTATTTACCCATAGCTGGAGGGAGAAATAATTGGATTCATACCTTTCCCAAGGGTATTAGTGCTATGTGAAATGCAATCAGTCTTGTCCAGGATTTGAACTCATGTCGCCATGTCCATTTCCTACGACGATAACCATTACACCACGGGCACCTCCAGAATTGCACACTTTATTATGATACAATTTTGTAAGTCAACATAACACAGAAAAAAATGGCACATGATGGCAAAATTTTTGTTAGCACTCTGGAATTAAACTGTTCTAATTTGGTGTATAAAACAATTTCCAGCCCAATTTGAAAATTAATGATAGTGTGAGGTCTTTGTTTCCACTCAATATTACCATTATAATTTCTAAAGAAATGTTAGAGTAATTCCCCTAAAATTAATTATGATGTCAATTTCATAAATAAGGTGTGACTCAATATGGTCATCAGAAGCAGACTTGAAAAAAAAACTGTCAAATATTTTATATACTTTCCTGTCGAACATTTCTGGTTAAGATTGATTATATCACCTTCTCTCTTATCCTCTTAAGAAAGGTATGAATCTAAATTTCCTTGTACTTTGTTACAAAAAAAAAGGAAAGTATTATCCCATGAGCAGTTCACTTTCCCTAATAAGTCAGTAAAATAGCTGCCATATCCAATGCCAGCCTTGACAGATTGAAGTTAATATCTCAATACCTACTACACTTGAGTGGGGGATGTAATATGTATGTGTGGGCAAAACAAAAAAAAAAAACCCAGTGTCCACGACTAGATAAGAAATATTTAATTTTATTATTTTCTAAACTTAAAGTGGTAGTGTTAACCAAAATTTAGCTGTTTTTAAAAAAAATTTAAAATTTATTTATTTTTAACTTGGGATTCAAAACATTTCTGATGTCAAACTACTCCAAACCTCAGCCTTTGTGCAAATGGGAGTGGTACAGCCACAGTTAGGGATCTCCTGAGACCAAGATTGCCTCATCATTTCTTTACCACATCCTGTCCAATGACAAGAACACAGCAAAGAGAGATGAACAGATACTACATTTTCATTCCCCACTTGAATTCAGGAGGAAGTCCATTGTCTGTCTGTCCTTAATTGAATGGCATCTGATTAATCAAAGAATGAAAACCTTGGAAGACAGCCATATACTCCATTGTTAAAATACATTCAAAGTTTTTTTTTTTTTTTTCTGTTTTTAAATGTGATACTTAACAGCTAATTTCCCTCTCATTAAATACACAACTTATTTGTTTGTTATGCCTCTTTGAGGTCCACCCCTTTTTACTATCTTCTCACATGAACCTTTTAAAGAAAGAAAAAAAAGTATCTTTACACAGTACATATATTATTAATACAAAATTGATATACTGATTAAATTCTATTTGATAATTCATATGATAGTTCCCAAAAATGCCCTTTTAAATTCTTGTTCTTGCCATTATCTCTGAAATCATCTAATTTAATCTTTCTTTTAAAAAATTTTTTTTTTAAAAAACACTATCACTGATTTTGATCCGATTAGGCAATTTGTTCCCAAAATATGTTACTCTATTATCAAAAAAAAAAAAAAAATCCAGTAGTTAGTAATTTACAAAGCATTTTTTTGCTTAGATGTGGCACAAGACCATATGAATGGGGCACCCAATGAGACTCAAACTCACTTGTGTAGGTTTGCTAGCCTAGCATGCTAACCATTAAACCACCAGAGTCGTCCCAATCCATTTTTAGCTTTTGAAATATCTTGACTGTAAATTTCCAGTTTGAAAAGAAATATGGGGGGGGGGAAACCTACCATGATTAGAAATTCCATCATTTTGAAAGTTTCAATTTGACCACCTCTCATTCTTCTTTCTAGGAAGTAGTTATTCCTAATTTCTCCAATCTCCCCTTAAGTGCTATCTTTTACTCTTTTTATCGGGCCATTGGCCTAAAGAGTAGAGTGTTCGCCAATGGTCCGGGAGAATGGGGTTCAATCCCAGGTTGAGTCATACCAAAGACTTAAAAAATGCTACTTGATGCCTCCTTGCTTAACACTCAGCATTATAAGATACATATCAAGGGTAAGGTGGAGCAATCGAGGGAATGGAGTAGCGCCCTCCCCTACACCTCAGTGTAGTAGCTATTGAAAAGGGTACCTTCGGGTCACCCTCGACTATGATTGCCAGCTTTACTATGATGATTATTTTTGTAACTCTTTATTGTATGGCTTTCAATTTCAATATTACATCCCAGTTTCCATATTTAAACACTGGAGCCCAGGCTTGTGTACAATATTCTGTACAAGACCTTATTAGGGTTTTATATATATTTTTAAAACAACATTTGCCTCCTTGATTGATTGATTCTAATAGCATGTCAACTCATCTGGTGTTATTTTATGACTTGAAGTTAGGGAATTGCATTCATTGTACATTTTTTTACATTTTTGTGTAGCTGTTTCTTAAGAGTTTTTTGTACACCATTATATATTAAGTATTTATTTCTATTTAATACAGATAATTATCACTCAGTTGTATGGTTTTAAGTATTCATTTCAAATACTAATAATTATATGGTTTCAAGTAATTCTATTTAATAAGTGATTTGTATGTACGATTATAGCTTTAAGTAACTATTCTTAATACAAATAATTTACTGTTTTATGGTTTTAAGTATTTCTATCTAATACTAATAACTTGTACACAATTATATGGTTGGTTTTATAGTATGACAACCCTTGTTGAGTTATTTTATACCAAAGTCATTTTAAAAGTTGTGATTTCCAATTCTATACAATGCAAAAATATAACTTCACAAATCATTTTAAACAAATAAACACTTCATGTTTAGTTATAATATCAATTTTTTAATAGCTAGTGTATCAATGAAGTTAAAATCTATGGGACATTAATGAGTACTACCACTCCCATCCAGAGTTGACCTGAGAGTAATAGCAACAAAGGGATGACTTCATACTTTCCAGAACTGGAACCTCACCTTCAAGTGCAGTTTGGTGTTATACCTTGGACACTTAAAATTCCTAGAAGATTACCAACTATAATAATCACTTGAAAAAGGCCTGAGGATATCTAAAGGCTAAAACATTATGACTATAACAATCAAGATAAGGATAATAATCAAAGTACATCAGTTGATATTAATGATTCCTCACTTTGGAAATCCACATCCAATCTGTATATTGTACATTGTAAATTAATGAAAAATGAGTTATTGATTTTTAATGGCATGTTGACCCATATTGGGTTATTTCATGCCTAGAGATTAAAAAATTATGTTCATTTTATGTTCATATTTGATTTAAAAAAAAAAAAAAAAAATTTGTAGTTGTTTCTTAAGAAGGCTTTTGTGTGTGTGTGTGTGTGTGTTTTTGCTCAAATATGAATAATTTTTTAAACAAATTTATTTAGCCCAAAGATAAGGCCCTCACAAGTACTATCACTCAATTTAGTGTTATACTTAGGATACCCCCTTTTTGTGGTTGGGGGTGTCTTACCCCTATACAGAGAGTGAATTTTAAGGTCCACCAACTAAGTGAAAAAATGAGTTAGGAATGAATGCAACTGCTACTGATAGAAATTGGCATCTGAATTGGTTTGGTTTTATGGCATATCAACCATTGTAGGTTATTTAATGCCAAATCAGGTTTATACATATATATTAGATAAATATGATTTGTGAACATAAGTCAACAAAGTCAAATGGTTCCAAGTATTGCTATGTATCACTAACAATTCAATTCAACATTAATCATTTGTTTACACACAGTTAAATGATCAAACAGTTCTATTTCAAAGAATTCAATTTAGCATAAGTCATTTGTTTGCACTCAGTTTAAATGTCAAATAGTTCTAGTTGACCTATAGATAGGACCCTATCAAGTGCTATCACTCCAGGTCAGAGGGGAACTGAGAGTAATGGCAATGAAGGATTACTCCGCATTCCCCAAAGTTCAAGAGCTCGTGCATCACCATCAGATTGTTTAGTGTCATATCCAGGAACATGCAGTCACTTTATTTTACAGCTCCAGCAGATTGGGCTGCCATATCTAAAGTCAGAATATATGCCATTGCTGTACAAGTGGGTCTTTGATTCTGGCTTAATAAACTCTATAAAGATACAACAGACCAAAGGCATTCATTTGATGTTTGTACTAAATGACCCATATAGATATCAATGAGCCTGAAACTTAAATCTTTCCCTTAAATATCATCTATACATTTATCCTTGCATAATCCTGTGTGTGTGTGTGTGTGTGTGTGTGTGTGTGTGTGCCTTTTAATACAGCCCTAAATTGACATGCAGACACACACGTACCCGTTCCCCTTATACAGTCCTCCTCCTCCACCCCAAATACCTGCATCCCCTGCCCTCCTCTTTTCCCCCTCCGATTCCATCAAAGCGTTCTGCTTTTATTTGGGCCGCTGCTAATTGGTTTCCAATCCAAGCGTCCTGTGTTGTGTGCGTCCGTCGGCAGCGGGAGTATTTACCTACATGTATGTGTAAGCAGTGGACAACTTCCTTTGTACACAGTACAACTGCGAGAAGCTGATGACAAAAGCAGATGTCGGGCCAACAGATGGGGAAGTTAGTAAGAGGCAGAAGTTGCCGAGAAAGACACCTCTACAAACAACACTCACTCCCAAGTCAGCCCCCTTCTGCCCCCCTCTTATCATTCTCCTCTCTTACCACTTGGAGATATATATATATATACACACACACACACCCTAGTCAGCTTGGATGCTTTCATTATAATGTATATGTAAGAATATACTATTAAGTATGTGTATGTGTAGTGGTATATATGCACACATTATTATACAATAATGTATTTATATGATAGTTTTATATGGTATAATAGTTGGCTGTATATGTAATATATACATACGTTTCTATCAGTATACACTCATTATCTTTCATATATGTATATGTGTTTTCACACAGGTCTTTCATATGTGAGAAAGAATATATACACACTCATAATTCTCTCTCTCACTATATATATATATATATATATACACACATGTTCTCTGTCCACGCACACACACACACACATTTTGTGCATCTTCAGTCTCCCACATGCTTATATATGACCACCTACCCATACAAACCTATTTAGAGGTATAAAGATGTACTAGGATACTTGCGTATGCATAGCTATACATATTCTTCTACATTGTAATCTTATTTTATATACATATTTTCTATACACATACTGATATATGTGGTCACATTTGTATATGTGTTTGTATGTCTATATGCCTACTCTTATACATGCATAGCATTGAATATCAGACACAAATGAATATGTTTCTTTAAACACACATACAAAGCTGTGTACACATTTTGAAACATGCATGGAGGTGTGTATATACTGACATAGCTCATAGTTAAGTATATCAATCAACACAGAAGTGCATTTATTCACTTGTAAATAAGTATACACCTGAATCTATATATAACGGTGCGTGTGTGTTTGAAAGAGTGTAGGGTGTGGGAGTGGTATGTGCGAGGTGTTTCATGAGGGCACAAGGGTGTGCACAGATTATGTACGCCAAAGGGAATCTGTGATTCTCTTCACGCAGCAGGTCTGAAAAGCAGAACAATCATTATTTGTATAAGTGACTCAGCCGTAAGAACACATGCATATAAACACACATGCTTGCATTCTAATATACGCACATAATATACAATGTGTGCCTTTTTCTTTGTGTTGTTTTTTTTGTTTTATTCTTTTTTTTGTTTTATTCTTTTTTTTGTTTTTTTTCTCCATCTGCATATTTGCTAATGGATTTATTTGTGGGATTCACACCCATTTATTTATTTATTTATTTATTTATTTTAAAAACTAGTTTTACTTTTAAAAGCACTAATAATTAATCTCATATACAAGAAGTTAATTCTTAATATTTAAACCCAACCCTACCATCCCAAAAAGTGATTTAGAATTTTTATTTTTTTTTACATATAAGATATGCAAACCACTTTGAGAACAGAATGTATTTATTTATTTTAACATTAAATTTGAATGAATTGGAAATTCAATATATCATATAAATATATACAATATCTGTTTAAGCCTGTGTGAGTGTGTATATATATATATATATATATATTGTGTGTGTGTGGATATCTTTATTATAGACATATACCTCAATGATGAAAAAAGCTTCCCAATACATAATGTTGATTAAATATTATACAGTGAAAACATCAAATCAAAATTCAACTAATAATTGTGTCAATCTTGAATATGAGTGTGTGTGTGTGTATATATATATATATATATATATATATATATATATATATATATATTTGTGTGGATGTCTGTAATATGTGCTTCAATAAGTGTGCTACCTTATAATGAAAAAAGACTCAATATATATTCATTGGCTGGAAAATGTCACATCAAAATTCAATTAATAAGTTGGTCAATCTTATGTGTGTGTGTGTGCGTGTATACATATATATATATATATATATATATATATATATATATATATATATATAATGTCTGTAGATATCTGTAATATGTAAATATACCTCTATTATGAAAAAAAGGTTCTCAATAGATAATTTTGATTCAATATTATACAGTGAAAACATCAAATCAAAATTGAAGTAATAATATTATCAATCTTGAATATATATATATATATATATATATATATATATATATATATATATATATATATATATGTGCACACATACAAAATTCAACTAATATATTCAAGAATCATAAACTAACACAATTTTTACTTGAAGTTTGATCTGACATTTTCACTCTATAACATACAATTGATATAGATTGAGAAGCATTTTTTCATCATAATATATACATATACCTCAATAGATGTGGTATCTTAGGACGAAAGGCCTTGAGCAATGTTTGATTTGCCAGCATTTTGAGTTGTTTTAAAAGAAATATTTTTGTGAGATTAAAATAATTTTTGCTGTAAGCTAATTCCAAACAATACAGAGTTTAGATTTATGGAAAAAAAATTTGGGCAAGAAAATGTTTTGCTTAAAAGAATTAAAAAAAAAAAAAACCCCCATATTTATTGAATGAGGCTTGTATATATAATAGGTAAAAAAAATTCCTTATTTATTGAATGAAACTCATATATATATATATAATAGGTCACTCCTCAGTAAAAAAAAAAAAAAAAATCCCTTATCTATTGAATGAGTCTTGTATATATAA
>OY757915.1:33521945-33546945 GCA_963585895.1 Sepioteuthis lessoniana
GTAGATGCTTGTTAAAGAAATGATTGAAAGTGACTTGCAGGTAATGAAGACAAATCCAAATGCTTGAATTGGAGAAACAGGTAAATCATACCATTTAATCTTTTGTTTAATATTAGGAATATGAATCTTCTTTTAAAAAGGAAAAGGAATGTTACTAATAAAATAATTATTATAGAAATAAAAAATAAAAGACACAAATAAAGAATATGTCCATCACCATTTACCATGTAGTTTTTTCTGAACATGTCTTTTGAAAATGAAAATACTGCTTGATATGCATATAATTGATACATTTGCATCATCAGCATATCATTTATAGATTTATGGTTGCCATCTTTATATGTTGTTTGTGATCCACTATTTGATCATGAGCTATATATTGATTTGATTTGGCTTCAGCTTTTATCAGCTTTACTGGGTTAGTTAATGCCACAACCGTCCCCTGTACAGCAACAGCAGTGACACTATTGTATAGAAAGGATGAAAAGCCAGTGTCTTATACATATCCCTAGGATATTAACACTTGTACATGTTTACTTTTAGGTTAAGAAATAGGAAGTATTCCTTGTTATTTTTACCTGTACTCAGGGTCAGATATTCAACCCCTTGATCAATTCACTTATAGAAGCTCTTTAACTAAACACCTTCTTCTCCACCAGGACACATGGCATAACAAAGAAGGATGCATCAGTTGAAATAGTCTGAATACTCTAAATGATCAAGCATAATATCAGAAATTTATACAAAAAAGAAACTAACCCTGTTATAAGACACTCACATGATTTCCTTATACATTTTAAGCATAAAATTTTGTTTAATGATACATTAACCTTTGGTTTTGGCATTAAATAACCAACATTCTTGTAGAAGATCAGTAGTGGTACTATTTAGCCCATAGCTGGAGATGAAGGTTCATAAAGACGTTCAGACCTTTCCTGAGGGCATTAGTCCGATAATAGTTCAATTAGTTTGAACTACTATGTTGCAGTCCAGCATATTAACCACCAAAGGATATTGAAAAAGTTATTTTTAATAAATCATTTTAGGAATACAAATGGTTCCAAACACATCTAAGGAGTTCTCAAGTTAACATGAAAAAGTAATTCTTTTGATGAAAGAAAATGATAGTCAAGTCTAATTGACAATCCTTCATCTTAAATGTTACTTTTGTTACAAAGACAAATTGGAGATGAAGTAGACATGTTGGTTTAAATTTTCATTCATATATTTCATCAAAACTTTATGTCTTAAAAAAAAAAAAAAAAAAAAAAAAAAAAAAAAAAAAAAAATATATAAATAAATGTGAAAATTTGCCTTTTTTTTTAAAAGATTGATTTATACATTTTATTGACCAGAGCACAAAAGCAAAATTTGAATGAAATGATGAACATTTAAACAAAAAAAAAAACAAAAAAAAACAAAGTTTAATGGCTTATTTAAATGATGAATTTGGATTGTAATTATAATTTTATTTTAAATGTCCATAATGATTTGTTTATACAAGCAAAGTTATAATATCAAGTATTCCTATTTAATACAAATAATTTCAATTTATATGGTTTTAAGAACTCCTTTCTAATACTGATAATTTATATTCTACACGTTTTCAAATTTTAGTATTAATTATATTTTTGCACACAATTGTTTTCTATTAAATAATCATCCTTAGTTACTTGAAGCTATAATTATTTATAATTCCTTATAAAAATCTGAAAATTATTTTGAGATATTATATAATATTAGGAAACTAATGGGTAATACCACTCAGAGTGGATTTGGGAGTAATGGCAATAAAGGGGCACTCCTTACCTTGACACCAAAAAGTAGTTTACTGACATACTTAAGACATGCCCCTTTTGTGCAGGGGGTTGGTGGCAATTCTAAGCTCTATTAACTGAACAGGTTTTGAAAGATATAGCCTGTCTAATTTGGTAATATCTTATGATATTTGGTTTATATATTTAGTTATTAGAATATTGTTTTAATCTGCTGTTTATCAGAATATTGCTTTCATGTATATCTAATATTTAATTTTTTTTTCCAGAGATGCCATCATATTCTCTCTCCAATTTGCTGGAAAGTTCTTTCTCGTCAAGAAACAGTAAATAAGGGTTACATATTACATCTTATTTTTGGAGGGAATCTCTTAAAATTCAGTATTGTTGCACTTTTTCATCTTTCATTTCATCTTTTGTTTGTCACATTTGAAAAATTGGTAATTTCTTTTTTTTGGGGGGGGTGTGCAAAATAGAAACAAACAAACAAACCCCCTATCCCCCCCAATTTTTTTTACTAGACTGGGATATATAAACTTTATAAAAGTGGCTTTTCTTGTTTTAAATATTCAAATCTTTAAAAACATTACTTATCAGAAATTTCTTACTGGAATTTCTGTGTTTATACTAATATTAGGAGAAATATTTAACATAATTATATTAACTATAGGCACTTATAATACAGATATAAACCACCACAGATTGTTATTAGTATGTACTTAATATAATTGCATTTATATGTATTAAACTGATTAGGATCTGATGAAATATATTTCTTTCACCATCTTTAAATTGCAGCTATTTGCAGTTAATTGATTTTAGACTATCATTCCTTTTTGCTGCTATTTATTTTCAGTATAAGTGTGCTGAACTTTGGTGACTATTAATCTTTTAAAATCATCTCCATACATTATATTCTTCTCTCAAACCATTTATTATTAAATGGACTAAGATATCATTTATATTGGGTTTTTTTCCATCCTGAAAGATTTACTCATAGGCCAGGTTAAAAGCACATTCAGAGTACCCCAAAGCCAAATTATCTATTTATTTTAGACCTTATTTTACCAATGCAGGTATTAATTATTAAAGCTATCAGAAAACCAAAGCCTGGTCAAAACTTTTGTTCACAAGTATCTACTCCCCTCCCCCCCTTAAAAAAAAGAAAAGAAAAAAGTAAGGTCTAGAAGAAAAAAAACCAAAAAAACAAACAAACTTTGGATTACCCTCACTGAACTTTTAACATGAACTATTATGATGGTATTCTACTGCAAGAAACAGTATTTTTTTTTTTTTAAATATTCATTATTTCTTTTTTTAAATTGGGACATTGAGGAGGCTCTTATTGTAAAACATGGAATAAAATGAACCCAAATGAACTGTTACAATGTGTTTGAAGAACTTTGATCATGTAATTACTGCTGTGAACAAACCTTTTATCCTATGCCATAAAAAGTTTTTCCTACAATTTAAAACACCCCTAAATGTTATATAATGCCTTAAATTCCCCTCCAAATATATTCACTGACATAATATGGAAAAATTCCAGCTTTTACTTAAAGCATTAATAGAATTGTATCAATCTATATAATTAGACTAGCAATAGTTTTTATGTTACCTGGTTTAAAAAAAATATATTGACAAAACCTATTATGAAACCTGTCAGATTAATTGATCAAGATTATTTTTATGAACACAACTTAAAATTAAATACAAAAATTTTGATTTAGAAATTTAAAAAATAAATTGTTTACTTCATTTAATCAACTAGAGTTTTCATTTAAAAGGCCAAGATTATTATCAGTTTTAGGACAGAAAGTAGCTTAATCAAAATAACTGATAAAGAAAATTTCATTCAAAAGATTTTTTAAATCTTCAAAACAGTTATTTTATAAAAATTGGAAAATAAAAGATTTTTCAAATGTGTCTAATTCATAATATTTCACTTTGATGAAATTCAGCATTAGATCTATCATCATTCAAAATTTGGTATTGAACAAAACTATAGCTATAATCTGAACAAAGAAATTTCATTTGCATGAATATCCATATTTTATAAGTGGCTGAATCACTCCTACCAACAACAAACAATAAAAACAAACAAACAAGCAGCTCTCATCAATTTTCATAGTTTCCATTTATAATAAATTCCAATTATTGTAATTTTGTGGCAATAGTTTTTTGGTTCACTAATTGATATAACCAGTTTTAACCATTTTAGTTGGTAGAGTTTATTAATGAACTCTAAATAATTGATCAGGTTTGAAAACATGCCTAAAGTATTATTTTAAAACTTGGAAACAAATTTAGTAAATGGTGCTTTAATCAATGGAGGAAAAAAAAATGTAATCAAGGAATACTTTTAATTTTGTAAAAAGAACAAAAGAAAAACTAATGTTAAAAGGATAAAGTTAAGTAGAAGGTTTGCAGAACTTTAGTAAAAATAATTCAACACAAGACTTTATGTATATGTTAGGTGTTTTGTTTCAAGAGAAACCAGTAAATTTATACAGACCCTGCTCCATTCTTTTTTTACAGTATTGGGCATACCCACCAAGAAAAAAAACCCAGACTGCCGAGAATTTTTTTTTATCGAAACAATTTATGCAGTTTATGACCACTTAATATTTGGTAGGGTATCCAAAGAAAAGAAAATTAGAATTTTTTTCCTGTAATTAAACAAATGCAGTATTTTGGTTTGGAATTTTTTAACCCATTTCATACCCTACCAGCAGTTTTACTTCTGCATTTATTTATAAGAAATCTTTTCATTGTAACCTGCTCAGCTGAAACCTCAGACTGCTAAGTATTTACATCTGCCCATTTATGTACAAAATGATTGCAATTTATACAGTCATTTGAACTTTATGACACTCACCTTGCTATTGTAAGACTTAAACAAATTTGGTTTACAAGAGAAATATTTTAGGAAAGGTAATTTTAGTTGATCTTCAGTTTTTATGGCAGCCATTTAAATTTTTTTTTGTAAGAAAAATTTTTCTTGGTTGGGCATGAAGAGAAGAAAATTAAGGTTGAGGTTGTGATAATGGCTACTGTATCAACTGACATTTCATGCTGGATTATTTATGGCCTCTTACACCTTGTAATTAGGTGCCTTACATTTTTATTTTAGTCTTGAAATTTGTCTGTCTTAAGGAACATGATACAATAGACTTAAGCCATCTTAGCTTAGTTAAAGAGTATTCATTTTACTTGCTATTATAATGTATAGTAAAAATCACTTGTTTAACAAAATTTACAAATCACCTCTAATTTTAATGAGCCAAAAACTGTCCCAGATTTTCAAATTCAGAAATTTCCTTTCTGAGATTTCCTATTTTGGCCAAAAAGGTAGCTAATGTTGTTATCTTGTGGGTCTTTTTCGGTTTCTTGTTTCTTCATTCCAAAAGGTGCCTAGGCTTGTTGTGAACAATTTTTTTTTCTTCCATTTCTTATACTGGTTGCCATAAGTTAGTATATCATTGAATAGTAGCATACAAGACAAGATATTCATTTACTCTAAATGACTTAAAAAAGAAATAAACAAAAATATTTTGTTTTATTTTTATTTTTTTTCCATGCATATGTTTGGGAACTTAAATGAGTTGAAGGGAAATATATGTATTTTTTCTAATTTGTTATTTTTTCTTCATTTTAAGAAATATAAAAAGCAAAAAAAAAAAAAGAAAAAGTTCATTTTCATTATATTTTTAATTTCCAAATTAAAAAACTGAATATGTTTTTGTTGTTATTGTTTTATTTGCTTCAAAAACTTTCATTATATTTTTTTTTTTTTCAAAGTTTGATTTTTTTTTTGTTTTGTTTTCGGTTATATAAATGTGTATATAAATTTGGAAATTTATTAATTTTTGTAATAGATAAAAATTTACTAGGCGTGTACTTAGTAGGTATTTATAGCAGTTCAAAAATACTTAATGTTTTGATTGTATTTTGCAGCAGAAATAAAATTCTGGTATGTTTTGATTCACTAGAAAATAAACTTAATTACTTGGTAGTGATGTACTTATTAATGATTATTTCTGCATTTAAAAAATAAAAGGAAAATAAAATTAGTTGGAACAGAAACTTGAATTGCTAATTTTCTATATATTTCCATCTCATGGTTTCATCACATCACATCACAATTTCCACACCATGTTCATGGTGGCTTAAGGAGATCCAGTCAGTGTAAGAATCTACCCCCCCCAAAAAATGCATCTGCTAGCAAGGCTCTAGTTCTAAGGATTGTGGAATACCCACTTAATTGTCATTATTCCCAGGTCCACTGTACAACAAATGTCATTCATCTCTTGGCATAAAATAACCCTAAATGGGTTGACATGTCATTTAAAAAAAAAAAAAAAAAAAAAAAAAAAAAATCAAGACAAATATTAAATCAAATAGTTGTCATATTCAATGTTGCTAGAAACTATATTTAATTCAATTATATCATTCATACTATGAGAGAATGAAAACAACCTAAATTTCCTTCGGAAGACAGATTAAATAATAACCGACAACCAAAAGGTTGTTTAAATAGAAAGTTTGGTTGCTAGACTCAAAGTGGACTTTACAATATATAAAACACTTTGTTCCTTATTAGTATATGTTATTCATATTTGCTTATATTGTAAATGTATTAAGCAAAAAAAAAAAAAAAAAAAAAAAAAAATTGTTCCATTCAAACTTTGCCTGTTCTGGATAATGAATGTAGAAATTAAGCTATATATATATATATATATATATATAGCTTAATTTCTACATTAAAAAAAACAAACAAAAAACACAACATATTTGCTCATTTACATAAGTTCGGAATAAAATTTTACATGTATTTATTCCAAAAAGATGACATTAAGTATTTTTTTATGATTTTACATATCAGTCCTCAAATGCAGTCTTATCATATACTTTGAACAAAAACATTTTAGGAAATAACATTGTCCAGTAACATTTGCAAAAAAAGGTACAAATCTTCTTTCATAATATTATGTATAATTAACAAAACATTCAGTTTTCTCTATAAGTTCATCTAAACAATGAATCTATTACATCCTATAATGCAACACAGTCAACTATACAGAAAGTTATACCAAAAATATTGGACAACCCACAATTGTATCTATTCCACCTCCATGTATTAAAGTATTTGTAGAGGTTTACTACTAATAATGTGAAAAAAAAAAAATGCAATCACCTTTATTTTCAATGACCGCAGCCAAGAAGAAAGCACATTTTTTAATTTCACATTTAAACTAATCTACTCTCTCTCAAAACAAATTTGAAAAGATATTTTAAACTTTCTCTATCTTCTGACACTTGTAAAATGTTCTGGTGATCAAAACATGAAAAATCTGGTAGATTTTTAAGAACATCCTTCATCCTAATAATCTCATCTTGAGTATTTTTGTACCCTTGAATACTTCTATGTACTGTTTCATGTCATTTAAGTTTACTTTTGGTTTGGTTTCTTGGTTTAGTAATATATCAACTTTCCTTGTAGAAAAGCAGCAGTGATACTGTTTAACTGATAACTGAAATTAACTTTGTCTTGGTTGGTTGACTCCTATTTCATGGCAGTGAAATACAACTCTTTGAAAAGTACCTATGGCAGAGAATGTAAAGGCTATACCTGCTGTTTCCTGAAGACGAGGATTGGGGCAACAACAGAAAGTCATAGTCAGAAAAACAGTAAGGAAGTGAAGTATACCTGATCATATATGGAGGGAACAGAGAAATCATTGGCTCCTGTAGAATGCAGTTAAAAATCAAAGAATGACTAAAGAATCTTATATGTTCAGTATAGAGACCAACACAAGACTGGACTTATTAATCAATGGTTAATTATAGCATATTAACCATTGTAAGTTATTTAATACCAAACCTGGTTTACACAAATATATTAGATTTATGATTTGTAAACATAAGTCAACAAAGTTAAATAGTTCCAAGTATTGTTATGTATCACTAACAATTCAATTAAACATCTGTCATTTATTTGCACTGTTAAATGATCAAACTGTTCCATTTCAAACAGTTCAGCATAAGTCCTTTGTTTGCCCTCAGTTTAAATATCAAAAAGTTCTATTTGACCCAAAGAGATGACCCTATCAGTTGCTACCTCTCTGCTCCCAGCTCCACTCTGGACCAATGGCAATGAAAGGGTACTCCACATTCCCAAAGCTCCAGTATTACTGGCACCTCACCATCAGATGGTTTAGTGTCATATCAAGGACACTCGTGGAAGGGGGTCTTACCCCCTCTGCAGAGTTGCAGTCAGTGCATTCTACAGCCCCAGCTGACTGGGCTTTTAATCACTGGTGAGCAAGTCCTGATATTACTAATTCTTGTATCCATCTGATTAAGGAAACATATGCTCTAATTGTTTGTTTAATGGCATATCAACTTCTTATGGGTTATTTCATGCTGAAATTGAGTCAATTTGTAAATGTTTGATTACAGTCAAATATATATTTCTAATGTTTCATTGCATTGTGCTGGACTCTGACAGATACCTGAAACAATACCACTGTAAGCAAAACAAATGAGTGCTTGGTTGGTTTCTTTGTTTAATAGCATATCAACCTCCATGGATTTGTTATTGCCAAAGCCATTCTTGTTGAAGAA
This sequence comes from Sepioteuthis lessoniana, assembly GCA_963585895.1. Taxonomy (NCBI): domain Eukaryota; kingdom Metazoa; phylum Mollusca; class Cephalopoda; order Myopsida; family Loliginidae; genus Sepioteuthis; species Sepioteuthis lessoniana. The sequence goes on from OY757915.1 coordinate 33,530,348, forward strand.
CAGCTGTGATACTCTTCAACCCCTTACCTGGGGTGAAGATAAGGGTGGTTCATACCTTTTGAGAAAAAGTATGACTTTGAAAGTAAACATTGTTACACAACTTCAGTTAGACTGCAACATCATAGTCAGAGCATTCAAACTTGTTAACCATTACACCATAAGAGTCACTCCTAAAAGTGTTAAAAGCTTTTAGCTAGAATGGACTTGAAAGATGCAAGTTCAATTCCTTGATTACCCCCCCCCCAAAAAAAAAACAACAAATAAAGCAAATTAACCAATACAAAATACTTGAAGACATGAACAACAGAATATCAGTTTGAACATCAGGAAATTTAAAACCAGACTACAAAAGACATTGGAATTCATGCTTAGACTAGCATTTCAGCCTCTGACTAACATCTTAGAGTGAGACATTTAAATAACTCACCTCCCAAAGTAGTAATTTACGAAGCTCTTTGCTTCGATGTAGCACAAGGACAAATGAATGGGGCACCCAATGAGACTCGAACTCACTCGTGTAGGTTTACTAGTCTAGTTTTCTAACCATTACACCACCAGAGGTGCCCCTCACCTCCCAAAGTATGTCTAAATCTTTACTACAACTTCATATTAGAGAGCAAACTTATTTCTATATATTTACCCAAACCCTCTACTACTGATTTATAGCTAGTTTGCATTCAGTTTTCCTTCCAGACCAGAGTAACCTAATCAATTTTTCCCCCTCTAAACTCAAGTAGAAGTCAAAACACTTTTTTTGGTCCGTCTTCACGATTGGTTCATTCTACATCTCTGTATTAGGAATTCTTTTCTTTAAGAATTATATCGTCATTTGTTATTTTTTTTTTTTTTCGAAGCCAAATGCATGAGCCCTATTTAGTTCTGCAAGCCTACCAAAGAATTTTCGGAATGTCAGACTTGTTGATGTTATTCTTGTATCTTCTTAGGACCACATTATCACCAGTGGCCATTCTTTTTCTCACAGAAAATGTTGCATGGACATTTGTCCATTGAGCATTCTCTTAAAGTCATCTCATTTGACACTAAAATTTTGTTCTCTATGAAACAGTATTCGCATGAAGCAAGACTTGCTATTTTCTGTAGAGAACAAAGATTACTCTGGTGAAGTTAATATAGTAATTTACTAAGCGTCTTCCTTACATGGGGCACCCAATGAGACTCGAACTCACTCTTGCAGGTTTGCTCGTTAAGCTCGCTACCCATTACACTACTCGAGGTTGCCCTTGTGAATTTTATATAGGTCTCTCACTTCTCACTGGTATAATGTCCCGGTTCAAGCAACCAATTATCAGTCATTTTAGCTGGCTGTCTGTTCTCAAGTGTTAAAAAAGTCTTTTCTTTTGCCAACTACCAAGTCGACATAACCTTTCAAGTCCTAGAGTTTCAGGTATGAACTTGCTACTTCTGCCTTTTGGTTAGCCTCGTCCGAGATCCTATTACTCATGTCACTGACCGTTATAATGAACAGGCCTCTACTCTATAGTACTCAAGGAATCTAACTGCTCCCATTCAAAACGTATACTCTCCCCATCACTGGTTTCTTATTGGAGGTGACCCGACTTCATCTTGTCCATTAAACGTCTCAACACTTCCGCTGGCTGCGACTTGGAAGGACATTCTATGACACACCTTAATTGTATACTTTGTTTTGTAATTAATAATAAAAACCTTCAGTTGTATCCTTTTCATTCATCAAAATACCACATTCATCTACCTTCATACAGATGGATACTGTGTGTGTATATTATGAGATATATATACATAAAAAATACAAATAATTACTTGAGCGATATAATTACAGTTTGAATGATGGTACATATGTGATAAAGCGAAGTGGGTTGGGGGCTGGGAATTTGTTTTTTCAAAATAAACGAAAATACAGTTGGAGGTGTGTGGATGGGAGACATAATTAACACTGGTCCCTCCCTTCTTTGCTCATTTAAGGGTAGAACGCCTACTGTTTCCTGGGTGGTGCTGTCTATTTTGTTCAACACCTGTCTACCCCGTCTTTTGGAGTCGGGGAAAGGAAAATAAATAAAATGAGATGAGAAAAATGAAAGTTTTTTTTTTTTTTTTTTTTAAATAAATATGATAAAGACGTGGAAAAAAAAATTTCGGGCTAGATGCTACATTCCCTTAACTAAGAATAAGGCTATCTCGAGGGGATCGAACTCACGACGTTGGTCTTCGAGTTTAGCGTTCTTTAACAATACAGTATATGTTTTAGTTTTTACTAAGCTTAGAGTAGCCGGGCACAATGTCAAATGTGAAGGGTCCCTAGTGAGGATCAAACTCATTAGTTTGAAATGCTTGCCACTGACTGCCAAAAGTCTACAGCAAGGGTCCTTATGTTTTAGTAATCTTAACACGAAACAAAGTGACAACGAGTATTATACACCTAATGATAATAAAACCTCCTACAGCTTCCAGACTAAATTGTCCACCGTGATTTTATAACAAGATTGTAAATAGCTACAAAAATACGTATCGACCAATTCTAGGGTACCAAGTGAGGATTAATGATCTGCGAGACAAGCTTGTCTCATTTCTAGGCGACACATTCGGTACAATAGGTAAATTCTTACGATTTGAAATTGTTCATTTTGCACTTGCTTTTTATCCCCCTCTCTATCAGGTTTTGTCTCCGGTGCAAAAAAACTAGAGACTGTTGGCACCGTCTGAGAGGAATGTAGCACCATGACATAATTTACTCCTTTAGAAATTTGGAAACGGCGTGCTGTGTTGCATTCACGCCAGAAGTACAATAAGACTTCAGAATAGCATAGAGGATTTGAAAAGAGTTCGATGTGTTCAATATGGATTAGGAAAGTACAATAGCTCCGAAACTTCACTTCTAAATTTGTTGCCAAGAAATACGCCATGATTGACAACGATCCCAGCAAGTCAATCACGTCCATAGCCAGGCAGACAGTGCAATGATAACAGCAGCATTTACCAATTTAAAACAAAGAGACTGTCGGAAAGGGTTACAGGAGATTGAGAAATCGTGGCTAAAGCTAATGGCGATTTCTTTAAATAAATGTCATCTACAATATTGCAAGACATTTTCATACAATTTTGATTATTTATCATACGTCCCACCAACGCACGAATATGGCACAATGCCGTTTTTAAGGTGGGTCCGATCGCAGGGCCGAAAATACCTTCGCTCTGGGGCGTTTTCATACAATTTTGGTAAAGTTAGAGGTTAGTGTTTATTTTCATTTTTGCGTTAATACAGACGACAATTTACCCGTCGTACCTCACACAAAGAGCAAACTGAGTTCTTTCGCCTTGGTAAGGCAACCAGTCTAAGAGAAGGAAAACTAAATTCAAGTCAGTTTTACTCCATTTCAAAATGGACCTTGTATGTCATTCAACTCATAGGAGAGTTGGGTAAACATGCAGACACGTGTGTGTGTGTGTGTGTATGTGCGCGCGCGCTTATCACCTATAAACTCCTGCATATGAGCGTCTCTAAGAAAGTTGCCGGAATCGATAATGACGTGATGAGGGTGTTCACGTCAGCTAGGGAAATATCAAATACACGGTCATAGAAAAATCTCACTTGCTTTTATGCCAATATTACGACTCCCCACCCCCAAACTGTAAAAAAAAAAAAAAAAAAAAAAAAAAAAAAAAAAAAAAAAATTACCCCCCCACCAGGTAGACATGAAGTGGTATTTTCAAGCCGATCAAGGAAAGATCTAGTCCCAGAAATTTCGCAACCCTACCTCAATAGTGGAAGGAGGCAGTTTCTTCTAGCCCGGAAATGTAGGTCGTAGCACGTAAATTTGACCCCAAGAAGCTTTTTAAAAGTATCTGCATGCAGATCGGGCGGATGACAACTTCCTCTGCTCTTAAAGTTGTTCGGAACATTTTTGCTTAAAATTGACCAGGAAGGCTTTAATCGTTCAGAAAGCTAATCGTATTGCCATCCGAAGAAGCGGTTTCCAATCACCGAGTCGTGGTGGGTAAAAAGAACTGTGACATTTTGGAAGACAAGATTCATTTGTACTGAAGAGAATTAATTTTGGTTTAACGAAATATGTTCGAGCATTCTTTTTATTGAATCCCGAGCAACGCCGAGTTCTTCTGTTGGTTTCACAATATTTACTTTAGTTTGTCACATTGTGATTCGATGAGAAATGGTTTATTCTGTTGTACCATAAGATTAAAAAAAATGACGAACTTAAAAGAATTATTTACTGAAATGAAAAAATAATTTATTTTAAGAAGCCAACTGTTAAAAACAATGAAATCTCAGATTCCATGGGAATGGCTTAAAAGGTTTATCTGATTGGTTAAGTTATTTGTGTAATATAATGGCCGAGGGATTTCGTTTTATATATTTTGCCTTTCGGTTTAGTTAGGCTGAGAATCTTTCGGCTCAGCACATGGGTTACTTAGGTGCAAACTTGAGCACAGGTGTTAACGCGCGTGCGGGGAGTATGTGTCGTTCAGATGGCAAAATAAAAATCCTAGAGAGAAAGGTTGACCGGTGGATGGGAATGACGTCATGCACCGGAAGCGTGCGCGGAGGATTTTGGGAGATTTGAAAAAAAAAAAAAAAAAAAAAAAAAATCAGTAGTTGAGAACTAGACTCCGAACGGGAAGGGTCGACTTTCGGGGCTCGCTGAGGCCAGACGAATTTGTGCGCTACGGGCGCCGTACGTGATAGGGGGGGAGCAGATGGAAAAGTCATCATAGAAAGATTCTGCATCTCTCTTCCTTATGTCGAAACCTTTAACTCGAAAGGTAATTAAAGGTTTCGTACCTGAACTAAGAAGTCGTTACGTGTTTTTCGTGTTTCGAGATTCCTATGTTTTATGTAAATATGTTATGAACATTCTATGTACGTTTCCCATATCCCTATCTGGCTATGGCACATTTGGTTTAAAGGCATATCAACCCTTGATGGATATTTAATGCCAAATCCTGTTCATACATTACATAGATAATTATATATGATATATATATTATGGAGGCGCCCGTGATGTGTTAGTTACCCGTGATCAGAGTTCAAATCCTGGACGAGATTGTATTTCACATGTCGCTAATGCCTTGGAGATGGGTATAAATCCAATTATCTTACCTCCAGCTATGGATAGAATATTAGATCAGACCGGGCTCTTAACCTTGGAAAACTAATTCAGACATGTTAAACTTCGCTAAAAAAAAAAAAAAAAAAAAAAAAAAAAGTCATCGTGTCACATCTTGCTCGTGCGGAGGTGAGTGAGCGTGCGCACACACACTTTAAGCGAATAGTTTGTTGGTAACTATTTTTAAACGAGTTTGTTTGCATACAATTAAATGGTTTCAAATATTGTTATTTAATAATTCAATATTCTAACAATAATAGTATAATCCCTAATAAAAGCTTGTGTAACATATTCATACCAGTACGCGAAACGTTCATAATGTCCATAACGCACATATAGATAACATAGGAAACCCGAAAAACACGTAACGACTTAGTTCAGGTACGAAACTTTTTATTACCTTTGAGTTAAAAGGTTTTTCCACAAGTGGAAGAGAGAGAGGCACAATCTTTCTATGACGACTTTTCCATCTGCCCCCCACCACCACCACGTGCGACACCTGCCGCAAGGCCTCGGCGAGCCCCGAAAGTCAACCGTCTTCCTCGGACGCTAAAATTCAACTCTACTCTTCGGAGGCAGGAACTCAACGAACTGACTTTTCTCAAATCTCTGCCCACGCTTCCGGTCATGACGTCATTCACATCCCCCCGGTCATATTTTCTATTTTGACATCTCTGAATGACACTTCCGCTCAGCGCGCGCATGAACACCTGCAAGTCAAGATATATAAAACGAAATCCCTCGGCCATTATATTACACTTTAACAGTTCTGTTCGAACAAGAAATGGAGCCCTAACAGGTACTACCACCCCGAGTCAGAGGGACATGGGAGTAATGGAAATGAAGTGGTACTCCACATTCCCTGAAGTTTTAGAACTTGAGCCTCATCATCAGATGATAGCTTTTTTTTTTTTTAGCGTCATATCAGGACACTCGTTATAGTCAGCGTATTCTACAGCCCCAACCGATTGGGCTTTAGCTGATGGAAAAAGAAAGTCTACCGAATACGGTGTATAACAGACATTAAAAAGACAATTTAGTACAGATATTTTATATATTAAATATTCTATAATTGAGGCGCTCGTGATGTAATGTTATCGTTGTAGGAAATAGACATGGTGACTTGAATTTGTAAATAAATTAAAATAAAAAATAAATCAATTACGATGTTTATTTTAAGGCCCACTAAATAAATTGATTAAACACCAAGTGATATATATTGCTTAACATATCCCCCCCACAGAGTCTTCTTGTGAGAGTGTTTTGCTTGATTATTACTTAGCTTTATTCACTAAATTCGTCCCATTCATCAACAACAAACAAAAAAGTTGAATCAGTTTAGTTATTATACATGAACATAATTACTTCAATTCTTTAAAGTAAAAATTAACTCTCCCCAACAAAACAAACAATACTTAATACGAGTCATTTGTTTGCTAACAGTTTAAATGTCAATTTGATCCATCAATAGGACCCTATTAGGTGCTACCTCTCAGGCCAGTGTGGACTTGGGAGCAATGGCAATGAAGAGGTATTCCACATTCACCAAATCTCCAAGGCTGGAACCTCGCCATCAGATTGTTTAGCCTCATGTTCGGGACACTCGAGTGGTGGTGGTGGTGGGGGGGAAGAGTTTTATTCCTTCTGCAGAGATGCAGGCAGTGTATTCTGTAGCCCCCGCCGACTGGGCTGTCAAAGGTTTCATACACAGAGGAAAGCTGGAGCAAATACTTCTTACGTATTGTTTTCTAAAAGATCCTGTTACTGCTATAATGATTCTTCACAACGACGCGACGGCTGTGGTCCACTCACATGATTACTTTGACATAATCTCTTAAGTTCCTGTGACAAACTGGAACCATTTTTTCATAAGTAAGTAAAATTGGCAACCGCAGTCGAGGGAGACTCGAAGGCTCCCTTTTCAAAAGCTACTACAGAGGTGTGGCGGGGAGAGCACTACTCCTTTCTCGGGATTGCTCCATTTTAGCCTTGATACGTACCTTATGCTGAGTATCAAGCAAGGATGTATCAAGTACCAGTTTTTTTTTTTTTTAGTCTTTGGTATAACACGAACCGAGATTGAACCCCAATCTCTCGGGCCATTGGCAAACACTCTACCCACTTGACCAATGGGCCGGTAATTTACCTAAATTGTGCATTATGAACGTCAATAGGTCTAATTGAATGAAAAGGTCCCACAGTTCAAAGAAAATTATATTCTGCGGAAACTTATTGATACAGGCTACGCAGATGATCTAGCACATCTTGCAAAAACACCTGCTCAATCTGAATCTCTTCTGCATCGCCTAGAGCAGGCAACAAAAGGCATGCCTCTAGTAATCGATCATATGGAAATCTGATTTCCCTGATAAAATAAGACTAATCCTTCCAAGCTGTTGTCATGCCAGTACTACACTTCGACTAGCGAAACGCTTGGAGAAAAAGCTAAACGGAAACGCTCATTAGATTTCATATATTTAATGCCATGGAAGTTTGTAAAACTTCATGAAACCTAAGGTCGAAGACAAACTTCCATGGGATTAAATATATAAAATCTAATATATATTTATTATATAATAGCTCTATCACAGATACTAAGCAATCTCCAAATTATATAGCACTTGGTTCACCACTAATTCACAAAGTGAATTAGTGACAACCAATATTATATATATATATATATATATATATATATATATATATATATATATACACACACACGAGGATCATTAAATAAGTTTCCAGACTTTTTTTCGTATGAGCACTTTTATTGATAGTACACACATGAAACTCGTCCCCTTCGAAGTAATCTCCTGCGGCTACAATACACTTGTGCCGTTCCAACAACTTCTGGAAGGCCCTATGGAAGTCATCTTGTGTGAGCGTCTCTATGACCTTCGTCACAACCGCTTTCATTTCCTCAGTTGTCTCATAGCGACAGCCTCTGAGTTTAGGGAATAAGCAAAAGTCACAGGGAGTAAGATCTGGACTGTAGGGAGGCTGAGGAACTGTCTTGATGCCCATCTTGCTCAAATAGTCTGTGACAAGGATGGAGTTGTGCACTGGTGCATTGTCCTGGTGGAAATGCCACTGACCCGATTTGAAAAGTGCTGGTCTCTGTCGACGGAATCTCTTCCTGAACTCCCTTAGAACCTCAACATAGTAACCCTAACCCTTTGGCCAATCAACTTTGGTGTATCGACTTCCTTACTCCTCCCATCCCTCTCACAGACTCCGTGCCTTCCTTGAATCTCTTATGCCACTCGAAAACTGATGCTCAAGTCATGCAAGACGGTCAAAAAGCAGTCTGAAGCATTTCATACGTTTCAGTGGCATTTTTTCCAAGTTTAAAACAGAATTTTATTGTATATCGTTCTTATAAAGTGTCCTCGCGTCCAGATTGTTACAGCTGGTGGATTTCAAAAATGCAATCAGGATTTAGTAGGGTGAATTCCAATTCGTGCTGTAGCTGTTCATTTGAAGCTGAAATCATAAAAATTGGTCAGTCATCTCATAAGATGTATAGCAATAACTTACTGAATTTTACCTCCCATCTCAAATCATTCAGTGCAAATAAGACGTGCTGCATACTTATAATAGGAATAAGGATGAACTAGTGTTACATTCTATGGACCCCTACACATGAACACAGTGTTGGTCGACCAACCAAAACTTACATTGGCCAGCTTTGTGTGGATACTGGATGCCATCTAGAGGGTCTTTCAAGAGTAATGGACGATAGGGACAGATATCGAAAGTCATGTATCGGTACTGTCGGTACGATCTCATGATATATTGCATAAGTTTAAATGTTACGACATCTAAATACGTCCATAGCGTATTGATAAAAACTCTCAACATAATATCGTCCCTTGTCAATGCACTTACCTCTTCTCCATTAATCACCTAAATCTGAAAATTTCACGATGTAATGTCGGATCAATCAAAAGTGATTGTATAAATAAATTAAAAAATTGTGCCTTTTTATCGAGTGGAAGATGCGAGAGATGTTGCTTTGTATTTTATAATGAGAACCAATTCGATTCGGACAAAATTACCTAATCAAATCGACCCGTTAGGAAATTGAAAATTTGTCTGAGTCCAGGTTTTTAAGTATTCATCCAGATCCCACTACGGTGTTGGTATATGCCTCTAGGTCGGATTAATGTGGGAGAACCCTGCAGAAATTAGGCCTCCTGAGAGGTGGCTGCAAAAATTGTTCATGGTCTATGAGCATTCGTCTTCAGTGCACCTCAGGCACCAGTCAATCAACCCCGTCCTTACCTCCTTTTAGGAGGGTTAGGTGCTGTTAGAGATAAATCTTCTCCCTGGAATTAAGCTGTTATTTATATCTAAAAACCAAAATACAAATTCAAAGTGGAAGCATCCAGGTTTCGATTTTCTTAGTTGCAATTTAGGGGTCCAAGAATAAGCTTTATTTCTTTTGGCGTTACTAATCTTTTTACTCTATAAAAAAAAAAAAAAAAAAAAAAAAAAGGCCTAAAATGTTACGTTTTTTGGTTTGATGGCATATCAACTTGGTTATTCAATGCCAAAATCCTATTTCTACATATTCGTAAGCGAATAGATTGTCAGTAACCTTTTTAAATGAGAGCACATTTATTTGCGCATAGTTAAATAACAGCATTTTTAACATTTATATATATCAAGTATTACCTAATTTGATATTGATCATTTGTTTGCACACAGATGTTTCAAATATCTAACACTTATAATTCTATTTAATATAAGTCATTTCTTTGTCAGCAGTTACAAATCTTAGACTATACTTGAAACCATGTAAGTTCAATTTGATCCACAGATGAGGTAGTACCACAGAGTCAGAGTAGGCCTAAGAGTAATAGTAATGAAGAGTACTCAAAGTTCTTAAATATCCAGGACTGGAACCTCACCATCAGGTGGTTTAATGTCATACCTCTGAGGGCAGTCTTAGTCCTCTGCAGAGATGTAGTCGGCCTATTATATAGCCCTAACTGACGGTTAGTTAGCAGTTAGAAAATAAAAACGATTCTTAGTGATGTACATTGAACTGGTATCCGAAACAAAAAGCCATGTACAGTTTATAATCTTTTTGCTGGTCATTTTCTTTCGACCATTGCTCCGTAGTTTTTTTTTTTTTCTAGGTTTGTTTTTATGGTATATCAACCATTGTAGGTTACTTAAATGCTAAATCTCTCTCTCAGATTATATATACAACAAATTTTGTAGATAACATTCTTAAAACGAGCCTGGGCTCTTTTTTCGCACAGTTAAATGGTTTCAAGTATTGCTTATATAACATTCACAATTTAACATCAGTCACTTGTTTGCACACAGTTTACTCTATTTGACCCATATGTAGGACCCTATCAGGAGCTACCACTCAGGGAGCAATGGCTAGGGTTAGGGTTACTCCACATTCCAAATCTCCAAAGCTGGAACCTCACCATCTGATGGTTTAATGTCATATCTTGGACACTTGTTGGAGAGGGTCTTACCCCTCTGCAGAGATGCAGTTGGTGTATTCTGCAGCACCAGCCGACTGAGCCATTTATTTATTTTTTTGACCTTTTGCACAAACTATATCACCATTCGGCTAGTTATAACCTGAACCTTGCTAGTCATTAAAAAAAAAAAAAAAAAAAAAAGGAAGGAATCCGAGTAAGTGGATAAAATCTGGGGTCCGCCAAAAATTTTAACGAAAAATTGATTAAATCCGATTTACATTTTTCGACCAAAGACCCGCTTGAACGTCCGAAAATTTCTTAGCTGAGATCTACTAGTTGGATTTAAAAGACGAATAAAAGAGCCAATTCGAAATTACCAATGTGGATTTCTAAGCGAGATACAATCATAAAAAGTAGCCTGATAAATATATCTCTGACTTATCACAACAACCTGAGAGTATAATGCTACCCTTTTCAAAAAGTGTTGCTTTTTTTTTTTTTTCTTTCATAACTTTTTTAAGAATCAAGCATATTCTCATAGAACATTGTTATTAAATTTTCCAACTGATGCCACTAGGCAACATTATCAAAATATCAATCTCTACAAAAAGAACTCGCATACCAAACATTTTTGTATACAGAAAAAAAAAAAAAAAATTGGTATATACTATGTCTAATTAAGCATTTTTTTAGAAAAATTACCACAGAGCGCGAAAAACAAACTGACATTAATCTTTCGTCTCATGCATACAGTGAAACTAACATAACTATTTAAAGTGTTGCTGCAGAGTCAGCGCTTGTAGTAAAGTTGGTTATACGAGGCCTCTCATGCGCGAGGGTCATTCAATAAATAAGGTAAATTATTATTTTATCTTATTTTTTTTTTTTTTTTTACAAGGGTTATTCAATAAATTAAGTAAATTTTCTGTTTCAGGTTCCCCCCATAAATGTAAACATTTGTTTGGAATTGGTTTATTGCAAAAATTGTTTCAATCTCGCAAAAATATTTGCTTTGAGGCTATTAAAAATAGCGGCAAATCAAACAGTGATCTAGGCATAAACAGAGGTTGTAATCCAATTTTTGCTGGCTAAGAAGTACAAACTATATGAAATTTACACAAGAATTTGTGATGTATATGTAGAGGTTTTTTTTTTTAATTTTTTTTTTTTTTTAAGTTTACAAATGAGCAAAACATTGGTTTGTCACTAACAGCACAAGTCCCCCCCCCAAAAAAAAAAACAAAACAAAAAACCCAAACAAAGCACAAAACAACCAATGGAGTGGAAACAGACTGACTTTCTTGCGAAGAAAGTTTCGGGCGCAGCAGTCAGTAAAGAAGGTCATGCTGACAGTATCTACTTTCACTACAGACCAATAACTACATTTCAGACGAGACCACTTAGTAAGAGTGTATTGATTAGCAAGCTTTTTCCTCTAATGAATTACTGTTGATTTCAGAGTTCGATCTTCACTAAGAACATCACGTGTCCTTGGTAGAACGCTTAACTGGTGGTAATGCTTCAGTTTTGGTGCAAATATCCCCATCTGCCTTTGGTGGTGGCGTTTCACTCGCTTGGCATGGGTGCCGGGAAAACCGAGCGTTCCCATCACACGATCGACCCTTCTCGAGCTTCAGGGGGGTCCCCCACTCTGGCTCTAACCCTATATGGAGGGGGTATCGCCTGGTGTCAGAGGCGCCCTTTTTTCAGGAGAATGCCGATGGGTCCCGAAGCATTTTTGGAGCTGCCGGGCAGTTCTGAGCTACGGCCCTGTGTCCGGACTCGCTTTAAAAAAAGACCCTGTGCCAAAATCGTCTGGTTGGTGGGACGTACGAGAAATAGGGCAAGGCTTCAATTTTGGAAGCCTGGGTAGTGCGAGATACCCCTTCAATACTATTACTCCCAGGTCCACTATGACCCGGAGTGGTAGTATCTGTTAAAGTCCCATATATTCTAAATAGATGTACTGGAAAATAATTTGTATTTGATTGGAATACTTGAAACCATGTAAGTAAGTAAAGTTGGCGATCTTAGTCGAGGATGACCCGAAGGCTCCCTTTTCAATAGCTACTACACTGAGGTGTAGGGAAGGGTGCAACTCCTTCCTCTGGATTGCGCCACTTTACCCTTGATCCTTACCTTATAATGCTGAGTGTTAAGCAAAGCGGCATCAAGTACCATTTTTTTTGAGTCTTTGGAATGATTTGACCGAGGATTGAACCCCGGTCTCCCGGACCATTGGCAAACACTCACCTCATTTTGTGTATAAATTGTTAGTACTTGATAGGAATACTTGATACCATACAACTGTGTGCAAACAAATTATCTCTAAGTTGGTATAGCTACTTGAAATTATACAATTGGTTTGGTTTATTTGTTTAACGCATATCTTCTCCATATGTATCTTCGAAAACAGACATTTATTTCATTTGTAAATGTTTGGCTGTAATCACGTGACATTTTCAACATTTCGGTAAAAATTATCTACAATCATTTGACCGCACACAACTGCCTAGTTTCAAGTATTCCTATTCAATACTAACTTTCAAACCTCTATTTGACCCATAGTTGATATCCTTACAAGTGCTACCAATTTGTTAAATGTCCTATGGTTTCAAGTATTCCTATTCAATACTAATAATTTTCGAGCATCGATTTGACCCATTGATGGGAATTTAAAAAAGTACAATCGCTTCAGGCCAGAGTAGACCTGGGAGTAGTGGGAATGATGGAGCACTCCCCAAAGCCTCAGAAATGGGGCCTCCCAACTGGATGCCGTTTAATGTCACACCCACTCTGAGCTGTAATGGTAATAACAGTTAGGGTCCCATCTACGTCTCAAATTTCTACGAAAATTAATCTTATTTAGTTGTAATGTTTGAAACTACATTATTGTGACGACTGTCGATTATTTTAGGCAAATACCAAAGTACAATTAAATAGATGATTGCATTGAAAATATAGTTATTATGATCAAATATTTGGAAGTGAAATTCAAGCATTAAATAATCCATTCGGCTGATATGCCATTAAACAAATCAACCATTAAAGAGTTTATCGATTGTTAGACCCCCCCCCGAAATGTTCCGTACTTGAAGCCTCGTGTCAACATCTACATGCTTAGGAGGTAGTTATGATAGCAGTGGGCCCCGCACGTGCTGTGGGTCTTGACATGCGTCGACAGAAAGAGTAAAATATAGTAGGGCTGACAGTCACATCGCCTCTCTCAAGTCCGATTGAGAGAAATAAAAAAACATCCAAAATCAAAAAAAATTTTGGACTTTTTTTTTTTTTTTTTTTAAATCAGCGTGGGAGACAAGACGGCAGGAGAAAATGTCCGTGGATACAAATTGTTGATATCGCCTGGAAAAAGGGGTATTACAATTTTTTAACGTCTCTAGTGGTATTTGTAAACGACAATTACTTTTCAAGCAACCGACTTGTTGCCCTCTTGTATTTTAAAGAATTTTATTTTTCAAAATTTAAACCCTTGGAGATATTTAAAATAATGTTGGGTATTCTCTAACTCAAGCTCACATCAAATTCTGTAATTGTTCAACTTTTCCAGTTATAATTGGACACTTTCAACCAGGTATGGTTGTTAGTAAAGTTTTGTTCTTGATTTTACGAGCATTTTCAAGCTTAACTAGAAAGAAAAGTTTCAAAACCCTTTCAGTTTTTGAAAAATACTCGAATGATGAACAATGTTGACAGGAAATAAAACAATTTTAATACCAACTTCAGGTTTTCGACTTCTATTATTACTATATGCGCATACGTTGATTCACGAGTAAAACAAATAAAAACAAAACAAGCAGCAACAACAAAATACTTATATCGCTTGTTGATCGCACAAGAATGAAACTGCTCTTAGAAATGAATCTACGTTTTTTAAAATTCGCTTGAAGATTACGGGAAACTTCAATAATGGACTTTCCTGTCCATAATTCTAATATCTATATGTTCTGTAATAGTGCCGAACATTGTTTTCACGCAAAAAACTTATTTGCGAGATATATATATATATATATATATATATATATATATATATATACCCTCTAAATAACTCTGCAATGTGTATAATTTCTGTCCGTTCCAAAATGCTAAGTCTCTTCGTATTAACTAAGTTTTATTTATTTTTATCACAGTAATTTGATATCTAAATCGAGTCAAATGAAATAACGACACTTGGTCAATAGCAATGGGAGAGTGTTTCATTAAAGTATTTGTTATACAAGTTATAAACAATTATTTCACTGGAAAAGTTTACCATAAAAAGGTTTTATCGTTTATTTTGTCAAATGTTTAAAAGTGTACTTTATGCGCTCAAAGGAATAGATGATCACTTTCAAATACATTTACTTACTAAGGAATTTTATATTAGTAATAATTCCAGTTTTGAAAAAGACTCTGGGCAATATTCCGTATATATTTGATAAAAGCGCTTTTTTCAAATACTTGTTTGTGGACAGAATAGTTTAAAAAAAAAAAAAAAAAAAAAAAAAGTGTAAATAGAATCCAACGATAACTTGGGCAAAACATCATTCAAATTCTATTGTGGAAATATAAAGAAAGTTTGTGTTCCAGTAAAGTAAGTATATATACCGCCCAAACGACACCAGAAAAAAAAAATTACTTAACTTCTGCCTGACGTCACTATAAACCCATCATGTGACATACGACGACTGGATTTTAAAAAATCTTTGTACGGGTCAAGGCAAATTATCAATATCTTCGGTTAAAGTTAAGTTACCGATTTAAATTTATTGGTAACTTATCTTTATAAGAAGCTAGTAATTGTTTCAATGTTTCACTCGAGTTTTTCTTGGGAAATTACTTAAAATTGAATAAAAGCGGGTGATGGCTGACTTTTAAAAAATGTTAAGTTTTCTTGAAAATACCGTGAAAATTTGCATATAAATAAAAAGCCGTGAAAATTTTTTAAATTCAATAAATAATTCATTTAAAAATCAGTGTTTTTATTCTTAAAAAACATTACGGTAAACGGTATTCATTCATTTCAGGTTTTTACAAAAATGTAAGCATTCAAAGAGAAATATCTCGGTCCTATTAGGGATGTATATATTTATCCAACCTTTCCGGACGAGCAGATTGCGACACAAGGTCAATTTTTAAGCGGTGTTTAACAGATTTGAATTCAGAGCTTTCCTTCACAAAAGTCGCCATACCAAAAGTTAAAGAGCCCATTCAGTCCTACTATTACCAAAAATAGGAAAGAATAGTTGGATTCATTCCTTTCCCCAAAGGTAAAAGCTCTGTGAAAATGCAAACAACCTCGTCCAAGATTTTAATTCGGATCACAGAGTCCATCTGACGATAACCATTGCACCACAAACGCCTCATATATAATTCTAATGTTGGCTGAAAAGTTCATTTGATGCCATTGTAGGAAGACAAATGTCTTTCCTTAGATTAGGCTCGTGACTTCCCATCTAACGTATCCATTGGTTACATGAGAATTAAGTCACCTTAGTTCTTGCTCTTTTTTGCTCCGTTATTCAAACGAACAAGTCTTTTTCAATCCTCTCTCGTGAAGTGAGATGGGCATGGTTTTCTCACCTCTGTTCTTTGAACAGAATAGCGACCTTTGTCTCCTGCTCCGTCGAAGTAATTTAAAGACACGACCTCCCCTATTCTTATTCTCGTTATCTTTGAATACTGTCTGTTTGTGGAATAATATGAGCTATTTATGGCTTTGGCAAACGTTACTTATTATTGCAACTCGTGTGTGTGTGTGTGTGTGCAAACAAACGAAAGCTACTACATAATGTCTTATAATTCCCGAGCTGACGTATGTCGGCTGAGCGGTATGATTCTAAGTCTAACGTAAAGTTGGGTGGTTTCAATCCCAGTTTGGGGTGTCCTACGTGTCTAGCCACACTGAAGAGTTGTGATACAATGAAACAGTCTGTGGGGACATATATATGCCTCCATTAAATGGATTTGAAGTAAGGAGACGAAAACGGAGGATCTATTAAAGGGTTTAATACTGAACAAGATGGCTACATTT
>OY757915.1:33551945-33616945 GCA_963585895.1 Sepioteuthis lessoniana
TGCAGAATTCTTTTGAATAGAGTAGTGCAGTAAAATTCTCCACAAATACACTTTAGCACGAAATCTGACATGTTTAACGGCATGAAAAACAAAGTTATTCCCATTTCGGCGAAATGACATTCACCGAATTTCAAGCGTATATATATATATATATATATATATATATATATATATATATATGGTTGCTATCTGAAACTATATGTACGCAGTTCTGGGAACGCCATCAGTGGGAGAATAACGAGAACTAATATAATGTCCGTGCGCACGCGCACACGTGTTCACCAATGGTTCAGGAGACCAAGGTTTAATCCCAGGTAGAGTCATACTAAAGACTCGACAAAGGTACTTGATGCCGCCTTGCTTTACGCTCAGCATTATCATCAGGTACGGATCAAGGGTAAAGTGGAGCAATCTTGGGAATAGAGTAGCGCCCTCCTCAACACCTCAGTATAATAGCTTATGAAAAGGGAGCCTTCGGGTCGCCCACTTTGCTTGTGTACACACAATATATATATATATATATATATATATATATATATATATATATATATATATATATATATATACACACACACACAAACATTTTGTGTATGATATCCAGCCGGAATTGGCAAATAAATATTTTACAATGAAGAAATTCTGCACCAATAGACATTTCAAATTGTATGATCCTGCAGCTTAGCAACATAACAGCACTTTGGAATACAGACATGATCTCGTGAAGAGACAAATTACACTCAGTAAAGATCATATACGGAAAATTTATTAGCCAATTCAGGCTGGATATTACAGCATCCATACGGCGACTGAGGATTCTAATTATTTTTTTTAATACTTTATACATTATATCGGGGATTGGGATGATAAAAAAAAATTGTTCAGTGTTAAGAACCTCATAATTATTCACTTCAAATTGATTGGCATGTTCTTTATTTTCTAAATTTGAGCATTATACTTAAAAAAAAAAAAAAAAAAAAAAAAAAAGGAACTATCAAAAAAAAATCTTGCTATAGTGTTTTTTTTTTCTGGTTTACTCATACTGAAGAACATAGCGAGAAAATTTCTTAATATTTACATGGGTAAATACAACCAGATTTTCATGTTACTTTAAGTCAGAAAAATAAGCCCATTCCAGATAGGGTGGCATTTAAACACGTACTTATATATAACTAAAAACAAAACAAAACGGCAGTGTTTGTGGTTGTCTTAACAAGTCTAACGAATAAAAACAACTACATATACGCAAATCTCGTCTCATCAAATTTTTGTCCCGAAATCTCGCGACACCCACGTCAATGATATTTTTATGATCCCCGTTTAAGTGTATAATTGCTCCCTTTGCAGCCAAGCATCACAGGTAAAAACATCATTATCCAAACACGTGTGTGTGTGTGTGTGTGCGAGCGATTCTCAATTTCTGCTACATGTGACCATTTGCTTCTCTTTTGAAGCGTAAAAGAGTCGTTTGTTGTGCTTTCATAGTTTTTGGCGGGAATAAAAACGTCTGTTTCTTTGATTCCCTCCCTCTATAATGTTATTGATGGGGAAAGAAAAAAAAAATCATCAAGCCTTGTTAACATTGAATAGCTGTCTTTCCGAACTTTTGTGGTTATTTTCTTTTCTTCGCACGGTTTCAATTATTTTCCTTGTTCCTATCATACTTTTTTTATTAAAAAAAAAAACAAAAAAAAAACTTCCGTCCTTCCTTCATCTCGATAACGGACAGTTTTCTTTTTCCTTCAGATTGTATGTTTGCTGGGCGCCTCGTGAGCTAAGGCTGCAAACGATTGTTCGACAGTTCGTTTCTCAATACGTGACTCAAAGTAAAGTATGTTTTTACCCAATCCCTCCGATCCGGGCAGGATGTGACACAAGGTCGATTTTTCAGCGAGTAAAGCTGACTTGAAATCATGCATTCTCCTTCTCCTAGATTGGCGGCCTGACCCAACTAAAGACTATAGTTTGGCCTCCTATTTGCTCATAGCCGAGGAAAAAAAAATCAGATGGAGTCATGCCTTTTTCAAGAGTATTGGCACGAAGCAAAGCACTAACACTTTGAACTCTGGTCAACGATTCCATTTACTACGATAACCGTTGCGCTAAGCACGCCTGCCAAAGTAAAATTAGTTTAGTTAGGTATTGTTTGTTAGCTGAGACAGCTTCAAATTTGTCTTTAGAATAAGCAGTCGGTGTTCAAGTGTTTGAGCAGTTCAACATATTGCATGTAGGGGCTATCATGGTTAGTGCTTTACGGTATATAAATTCTTGTGGGTTATTTAATGCCAAATCATTATATATCAGTAATATCCAGTCAGCGTCCGAAGACAGTGGGTGTGGATTATTCACGTATAGAATATATGAGGAATATCAAATCTATGCGAGTGCTTGATGTATGGCTATTTTTGCATATCTTTTTCCATCCAGGTTTATACAACAAAACTTACATACAGAGCGTATGCAGTGAATTGCACCAAATGTTATATATGGCATCTGAAAAGTTTTAGGATTAGCTTAAAGTATGGTATACATTGTAAGCTATACAAAAAGACACCTTTTTTTTCGATCACGTCTCTCGCAATGAACGCCATAAGGAAACAATAACGAGGAATAAATATTTATTTCACATTGTTCTTTTTTTTTCACGAAGTTCTGACGAGACATGACAAAAAATTTTTCGGTTAAGAACTTTCTCAACGTAGACCTCTTTTTTTTTTTGTTGCCCACAGTGAAGTGGTTTCAAATATTGCTATCTAACAATGATAATTCTATCAGCTATTCCTCCACACAGCTATATCATTTTAAATAACTTCTAATGATAATAATCCCTTGTATATGATTGATCGGTTCTATTTGATCCATAAATGGGACTCTTATAGATACTAACACTAGCTCGAAGTGGACCCGGAGAGTAATAGTAATGTAAGGTTACTTAGCATTCCCGAAACTGCAGGACTGGAACCTCACCATCAGATGAAGTTTAGAATCATACCCAAGACAAGTCTTTTCCTCAAACTTTAGCCCCCACCTTCTAGGATCTTAAAAATTAAAAAAAAGTAGGGGGAGTACTTGTTTGACATGACCAGTCGATTGATCGGATCAGGCGGCTTCGACAGTCTGTCTAGCACCTCACGGACCAAAAGGAGAGCATTGATGGTCACGTGACCACTTCGGCTGCCAGGTTACAGACTACTCAGCCACTAGGACCCCGTCCTCAAACATTACAGTTCGCACTTCACGGTTAACAGGTTGCCTCCTTGGTGTGCGTGGTCTTACCCCTCTGCAGAGGTGCAGTCGGTGGACTTTACAGCTCCAACCGATAGGGCGGACATACAGAATTTCAAGGTATGCATATTCTCGGTACATGATCAACTGACCATCTACATTTTTGATAACTTCATACCGCCCGTCTTTTCGTGAACTTATAAATTAATTACTTTCCTCGTTGGTTGATATTTTTGGCGTCTTGTCTTTCATAAATCTCATTCTCAGTCCTCTCCCGTTTGTTTTGTATTAATTTTTTTTTTTTTTTTTTTAGATTCTATTTTCACTTTCTCTCCAGCTCAAACCTTTTTAGTTGATTTTTTATGAATGTAATACACATACATATACTAGCCGTTCGTGGTGTAATGATATCGTCGTAGGAAATAAGAGTTCAAATCTTGGACGCTGCTGTTTGTATTGTACATAGATGCTAATAAATAGCCTTGGGAAAAGCATGAATCCAACTATTCTCCTTACAACTATGGGTAAAAAAAAAAAAAAAAAAAAAAAAAAAAATTAGCTGACTGGGCTTTTTAGTTTTGGTAGTTCAACCGATCGAGGAGAACGAAAACTAAATTTCAACCTGTTAAACTTCGCATAAAAAAAAAAACAAACAAAAAACTGGCCTTGTGTCGCATTCAGCTTGTGCAGAGGAGACTGATCGATTTCGGTTTCAAACTTTTGTGCGCAAACACCTCAACAGAACTAGAGTTTTTACCATATGAAAACGAAAACTTGATTTTTTTTTCTCTCTCGTTTATTTGCCCGCTCCAACTCCTTTAGCTGATTTTTACGAACATCTTGGAAACACTCAAAGTAAACATCAACAGATTTGTTTTAGTTTGAATTCCCGCGCGCGTCTGTTCGGGTTCCCCTCACTACACGGAAAATACGTCGAATGAGACTCGTTGCACTGTGATACTATTCTCTGCCGGAATTCATGCGTATGGGTTACCAGGCGGATAGTTCGAATACATATACAATAAATATATTTTCGTTGCCCAGTCGGCTGGGGTTGTTGAATACACCGACTGCATCTCTGCAGAGCGGCATGACTCCTCCAGCAAGTGTCTCAGATATGACGCTAAACAAGCTTATGGTGAGGCTCTAGTAATGCTAGGGAATGCAGGGTACCCTTCATTGCCATCACTCCCAGGTTCATTCTGGCCTGGAGTGTTAGCACCTGATAGGGTTCTATCTATGAGTCAAACTGAGTACTTATGCTAAACTGAATTGTTGGAAATAGAACTTTTTATATGTATAAAAATGGATTCGGTATTAATGATCTACAGTGTGCCATAAAACCAAACCAAATATATTTACGTTCATAACTGTCAGTCACCCACAACCATATACACAACTTTCTAAAGCTTTTTTTTTTTTTTTTTTAATTTTTAAAATAAACTCTTGTATTAAAATTTTTTTATACCCATTGGTCGAATGAGTACAGTATTCACCAATGGTCCGGGAGACCGGGGTTCAATCCTAGTCATACCAAAAAAAAAAGGGGGGGGGGCACTTGATTTTTACCTTGCTTAGCACTCAGCATTATATGGTACGGATCAAAGGTTAAGTGGAGAAATCCAGGGAATGGAGTAGCTCCCTCATCTACACCTCGGTGTAGTAGCTATTGAAAAGGGAGCCTTGGGGTCACCCTCGACTATGATCACCATCTTTACTTTTTTTTTTTTTTTAACTTTACTTCTATCCACTTTGCAGTTCTATTAATACTTTGCAAATAAAATGATGAGATTCGAACTTCAATCACATCAATACGCTCACTTTCAGACTAATATAGAAATTTACTAAGCTTCTTGCTTAGATGTGGCACAAGGCCATATGAAAGGGGCACCCAATGAGACTCGAACTCACTCGTGTAGGTTTGCTAGTCCACTTTCAGACTAATATATGTATTTTACCTAACTCCTTGTACCGGGACATTGGTCCAGCGGTTAGAGTGTTCGCCAATGGCCCGGGAGACCTGGGTTCAATCCCAGGTCGAGTCATACCAAAGACTTTAAAAATGGTACTTGATACCACCTTGCTTAACACTCAGCATTATAAGGTACGGTTCAAGGGTAAAGTGGAGCAATCCTGGGAATGGAGTAGCGCCCTCCCCTACACCTTGGTGTAGTAGCTATCGAAAAGGGAGCCTTCGGGTCACCCTCGACTATGGTCGCTAACCTTACCTAACTCCTCTGCATGAGCCTGATGCGACACAAAAACAATTTTTTTTTTAAGAAGCGGGGTTAAACAGGTTTGAATTCAGAGTTTTCCTTATCGCAGACCGATCGTCATACCAAGGTTGAAGAATCTCGTCTGCCCTTCTATTAGCCCATTCTTAGTGGGTAAGTACTTGGATTAATACCTTTCTAAAAAGGGCATTAGTGTTATGTGAAATTTGAAATTTCGGACTAATATCCTTGAGGAAGTTATGAAGTCCTTTATCCCCTCTCAATTATGGGTCAAATTGTGACACTGTTGTTCTTCTACAAAAATGGCTCGGGCATTTAATAACCTCTATCTGAACTACTTCGTGTCTGGATCTGTGTTTTTAGGTCTATTCGCGTATATCAGGATATATATATCATACTGATGTATCGATAAATCTGTACCTTGCGGGTTTTATACCATATGAAAACGAACACCCTTGTTGTGCAGATCTTTATTTTCATTTCAATTTATTTTGAAATTTTCACTCTTCGTGTCTGTCGTCTCGTGCCTGTGTCGGCCGCGTATCTTTCAAAAGCAATGAAACAGACATTGCAAATCTTCAGTATAACTTAAACTTTCTGGTTTTCTTATTAAAAAAATTAAGCACAATACTATTGCTTTATGTAACAACGAAATTACAAATGAATAAAACTGCTTAAAAATTGCGGATACATACATACATATTAGGAATTTAACAATGCAGGGCATCTTAATATGAATGAACATACATACATACATACATACATACATACATACATATGAATGAATGAACATACATACATACATACATATGAATGAATGAACATACATACATACATATGAATGAATGAACATACATACATACATACATACATACATATGAATGAATGAACATACATACATACATACATACATACATATGAATGAATGAACATACATACATACATACATACATACATATGAATGAATGAACATACATACATACATACATACATATGAATGAATGAACATACATACATACATACATACATATGAATGAATGAACATACATACATACATACATATGAATGAACATACATACATACATATGAATGAATGAACATACATACATACATACATACATATGAATGAATGAACATACATACATATGAATGAATGAACATACATACATACATACATACATACATATGAATGAATGAACATACATACATACATACATATGAATGAATGAATGAACATACATACATATGAATGAATGAACATACATACATATGAATGAATGAACATACATACATACATACATACATACGAATGAATGAACATACATACATACATACATACATACATACATACATACATACATACATATGAATGAACATACATACATACATACATACATATGAATGAACATACATACATACATACATACATATGAATGAACATACATACATACATACATACATACATACATACATACATATGAATGAACATACATACATACATACATACATACATACATATGAATGAACATACATACATACATACATACATACATATGAATGAACATACATACATACATACATACATACATATGAATGAACATACATACATACATACATACATACATATGAATGAACATACATACATACATACATACATACATATGAATGAACATACATACATACATACATACATACATACATATGAATGAACATACATACATACATACATACATATGAATGAACATACATACATACATACATACATATGAATGAACATACATACATACATACATACATACATTTTTTTCGTATGGGCATTTAGAATTGTTGTAGACTCTTGAATATTCAGTATGTTATTGCTATACATCTTATGAGATGGCAGAACAATTTTTATGATTTCAGCTTCAAATGAACAGCTACAGCACGAATTTGAATACACCCTACTAAAGCCCGATTGCCACATCTGGTCAATTTCAAAAATGCAATAAAATTCTGTTTTAAACTTGGAAAAAGTGCCACAGAAACATATGAAATGCTGCAGATTGATTTTGGACCGTCTTGCATGAATCGAGCATCCGTTTTTGTGTGGCATAAGAGATTCAAGGAAGGCAGGGAATCTGTGAGGGATGATGAGAGGTATGGGAGGAGTAAAGAAGTCAATACATCAGAGTTGATTGGCCAAAGGGTTAGGGTTACTATGTTGAGGTTTTAAGGGATTTCAGCAAGAGATTCCGTCGGATTCG
Organism: Sepioteuthis lessoniana; assembly: GCA_963585895.1. Taxonomy (NCBI): domain Eukaryota; kingdom Metazoa; phylum Mollusca; class Cephalopoda; order Myopsida; family Loliginidae; genus Sepioteuthis; species Sepioteuthis lessoniana. The sequence continues at coordinate 33,559,645 of OY757915.1, forward strand.
GGTCAGTGGCATTTCCACCAGGACAATGCACCAGTCCACAACTCCATACTTGTCACAGACTATTTGACCAAGATGGGCATCAAGACAGTTCGTCACCCTCCCTACGGTCCAGACCTTGCTCCTCGTGACTTTTGGTTATTCCCTAAGCTCAGAGGCTGTCTTTATGAGACAATTGAGGAGATGGAAGAGGCTGTGACGAAGGTCATTGTCACGCTTACATAAGAGGACTTTAATGGGGCCTTCCAGACGTTGTTGGAACGGTACAACAAATGCATTGCAGCCAGAGGAGATTACTTCAAAGGGGGCTAGAGTTTCATGTGTACTCCCAATAAAAGTGCCCATACGAAAAGAAGTCTGGAAACTTATTTAATGATCCTATATAATATAAATGCTTCAAAAATATACGTGTAGGTTTTTACATAGTCACTGAGGTAGAGTCAAACATGTGATTAAACGATTACCTACCTACAAACATTTGTACTTACACATACAAAAAGAATAAACCTGTTTATTTTGATAGCTGTTAGATGTATGATTTTCGCCTGTGCTGTTTTCAAGAAAGACAAAAAAACATTTTTATTTCCCCGAGGGTTTGAATAGAAAAATGAATTCTTGGTGTTGTGAAAGGTCAACAAATGAGAGAGATAGATAGACGGATAGATTTACGATTATATTGAGAAAGAAGGAGATTGATTGGGGAGAAACAGTTATATAGAAACAGAACGTGAGAAAGGATTAACGGTTCTATCAAGAAACAAAGGGGTACAGAATTACGTATTAAAGAGAGAGAGAGAGAGAGAAAGAGAAAAAGAAAGAGAGAGAGAAAGAGAAAAAGAAAGAGAGAGAGAAAGAGAAAAAGAAAGAGAGAGAAAGAGAAAAAGAAAAAGAGAGAAAGAGAAAAAGAAAAAGAGAGAAAGAGAAAAAGAAAAAGAGAGAAAGAGAAAAAGAAAAAGAGAGAAAGAGAGAAAGAAAAAGAGAAAAAGAGGAAGAAAGAAAAAGAGAAAGAGAGAAAGAGAAAGAGAGAGAAAGAGAAAGAGAGAGAAAGAGAAAGAGAGAGAAAGAGAAAGAGAGAGAAAGAGAAAGAGAGAGAAAGAGAAAGAGAAAGAGAAAGAGAAAAAGAGAAAAAGAGAAAAAGAGAGAAAGAGAAAAAGGTTTGGTTTTATGGCATATCAGCCATTGTATGTAATTTAGTGCTAAATCCTCTTTATACATAAATAGGATTTATAAACACATTTTGTTAACATTTCTAAATACGAGCCCGAGCACATTTTTTGTTCACAGTCAAATAGTTTCAAGTATTCCTATTTAATACGAATAATTCTATTTACAATAATAATTTTTTATACTCAATGAAATGGTTACAAGTATTACTATTTAGCACTGATTATTCTAGTCAACATCACTCACTTCCACACAGTTAAATGGTTTCAAGTATTATTATGTATCACTAACAATTGAATAAATGTCATTTGTTTACACAGTTAAATGATCAAACAGTTCTAACAACTTAATTTATCATAAGTCATTTATTTGTTCTCGGTTTAAATGTCAAACAGTTCTATTTAACCCATAGATTGGCCCGAGGTAGTAGCACCTGATAGGGTTCTGAGTGAACCTGGGAGCGATAGCAATGAAGGGGTACTCCGCATTCCCCAAAGTTCCAGTATTACTGGAGCCTCACCATCAGATAGTTTAGTGTTATATATCCAGGACACTCGTTGGAGAGGGGTTATTCCTCTACAGCCCAGACCAACAGAGAGAGAGAGAGAGAGAGAGAGAGAGAGATCGATCTTGAAGACAAGGGCTGTTAAAGACGTGAATATCCTAATCTCTATTGTAACTTGATATTTTAGTCTGACATGAGTATCGCAATTAAGTTTCATTTAACTCTACAACAGTGTTCTTGGCCCTTTAGTTACAGTACACAAGCAGATACTATGCTAAGTCAACCCTTTAATTGCATTATTCCTTTGTAGCGATCTTTTAAAGAATGAGGTCTTGTCCTTATGCAGAGCTTCAGCCAGCATATTCAACAGCCCCAACTGACAGAGCGGGCAAACCCTAAGACTAGGATCGTCTATAGGTACTATTTACCAACCCCTCCGCTCGGGCAGGATATGACACAAGGTCAACCCTCAAGCGGAGTTTAACAGGTTTCAATTCAGAGTTTTCCTTCTCCTAGACTAGTTGCCTCACCAAGGCTGAAGAACCTAGTCCGTCCTACTATTTACCCATAGCTGGAGGGAGAATAAGGGGGTTCATACCTTTCCCAAGGGTATTTGCCCGAAAGTGAACGTAATAGAGCGACTGGAGTACGAACTCGCGTACTACGATTCCGCAGTTCATCGCTTTAACCATTACACCACGAGGACACCCCTATAGGTAGACTCCTGATTTTGAGGATAAGGAAACACCGCGAATTTAACAAGACAAGATACTTCGTGTTTGCAAAGAACAGTGCAATATACAAAAACTGGTGATGCATCGAACACATGTATAAACAATATCAGACAAAAATGTTGACTGGAAATGTTGGTTGGTTGGTTGGTTGGTTTTACAGCATGTCAACCTTTGTTGGGTTATTTTGCGATAACATAAGCTCTAACATGTGTAATATAATGGCCGAGGGATTTCCTTTTATATTTCTTGCCTTTGGGTTTAGTTAGGCTGAGAACCTTTCGACTCAACGCATGGGTTAGTTAGGTGCAAACTTGAGCGCAGGTGTTAACGTGCGCGCGGGGAGGATGTGTCATTCACAGATGTCAAAATAAAAATTCCAGATAGAAAGGTTGACCAGTGAATGTGAATGACGTCATGCACCGGAAGCGCGCGCGGAGGATTTTCGGGATTTCGAAAAAGTCAGTTGAGAACAAGACTCCGAACGGGAAGGGTCGACTTTCGGGGCTCGCTGAGGCCAGACGAATTTGTGCGCTAACAGGCGCCACAAGTGTTGGCGAGGGGGGGGGAGCAGATGGAAAAGCCAGCATAGAAAGATTGTGCATCTCTCTTCCTTATGTCGAAACCTTCAACTCGAAAGGTAATAAAAGGTTTCGTACCTGAACTAAGAAGTCGTTACGTGTTTTTCGTGTTTCGGGATTCCTATGTTCTATGTATATATGTTATGAACATTCTATGTACATTTCACATATCCGTATCTGGCTATGGTACACATATTTAAGGCTTGGTTTCTTTGTTTAATGCCACATCAACCTTCGTGATTTATTTACTGTCAAAGATGTTTATGTAGAAGAATAGTATTACTCTTATTTAATCCATATCTGGGGTAATTAATGTGTTCATACCTTTCCCAAAGGTTTTAGTCCGAAAATGAATGTTATCCAATTTACCAACCCCTCCGCTCGGGCAGGATATGACAAGGTCAATTTTTAAGCGGAGTTTAACAGGTTTAAATTCAGAGTTTTCCTTCTCCTAGAAATAGTTGCCTCATCAAGGCTGAAGAACCTAGTCTGCCCTACTATTTACCCATAGCTGGAGGGAGAATAATTGGATTCATACTTTTCCCAAGGGTATTACTGCTAGGTGAAATGCAACCAGTCTCGTCCATGATTTGAACTCGTGTCGCCGTGTCCATTTCCTACGACGATAACCATTACACCACGAGCACCTCCGAAAATGAACGTTATAGGGCGACTGGAGTTTGTAACTCGCTTCCTACGATGTCACAGGACAGTTTCTATGCCACAGGTATTTCCCGCCACGAATTTAGATACTAATGTAAAACGTACGTACATTATTGTATCTTAGGAAATATACAGAGCGTATTGGCATGTAGATGTTAACATATCTTTATGTACATGATAGTACAGTAGTATCAGAATGATTGATAAAAAAAAAAAAAAAAAAAAAAAAATTGGCAGAGTTAGAGTCAGTAAGAAGAGAGTCTACCATCGCTCCTGAACCAAGGCCTTAAGCCAGACATCGAATACAAAAATATGACTAACTACTTTACAATTGTGTTGCGTATAAGGACTATAAAGGGAAGGATTAAAACCGCTGTATACAACAAACGATATCAACAAAGTTTTTCGATTTCTAACTTGTGTGGATTATATCATTTTGATACGACCCAGAGGTAGTTCACAGGTGATAAAAAAAAAAACAAAAAAAAAAAAACAACAAAACCCAAAACAAAAAAAAACATGCTCTGCTTGGGCTGAATTAATTTTTGGGTGGGGGTGAGGGGGTACTCATGGCACTGGTCCTGACCCATTTTAACAGGATTGAGTTGGTGCTGCTCGGACGACTCCTTCAAGCAGAATCAGTTTTCGGCCACGGATGACGGGGGTTAGTTGTAGAAGGTAAGTTTATAATTTAAAAAAAAAAAAAAAAAAAAAAAAAAAAAAAAGAAAAAAAAAAATCCTTCTGACCTCCCCCACCACAAAAAGATAAAACAAACAAAGACGGTTGTGGGGAACAAGCTCAAAAATGTTATACCCCTCAAAAAAAAGCACAGCTTAGATTTTTTTTTTAAAGATGTACGTGGCACCAACTGAGGACTGCTCTCACTAGACAGTCGTAATTGGTCTGCAAAACTAGCTTGCTAACCACCATTTCATAATGTGGTTTTGTATGATTTAGCTTAGTCGATTGGACTTGGGTATTTAGACGTCAACTCATTCGAGAGACAGACGCTTTAGCGTTTGAATGAAAAAAAGTTTATGGGCAGTTTTAATTTAACAAAATTACCTTTTTACGGAGTATTTAAAAAAAAAATTCTATCTTGTTTGATTGTTTTTTAAAAACATTAAATTTGTCACGTTGTGCACTAATTTTTTCTTTTTTTGAAAAGAAAAAAGATATTAGATAAAGAATAATGCATTTTCATTTAAAGTTTCTCTGGTTTGATTAACTGAATCTTCTACTGCTAAAAAAAAAAATCAAATTAAGTTTAAAAATATCAAGAAAGTAAAAAGTTCTTTGTTTTAATATATTGTCAGTATTCCTCCGCCCAACCTCTGCAGAAAAATGGAGTCGGCGTATTCTAAGCCCTACATACTGAACTAAAAAGGATACACAGTTTAATATTCATAAGTAAAATTCTGTTCGTTTTTTCTTTCCCACTTTTTAAAGTCTCACAATGATCAGCGTTCCTAATTATGTTACCATGAAAACCCCATAGACAGTCGCAACGTTTTCCATTTACTAAGTCATTATCTGACGAAGATCATTCACGGGGAAACGTCCTAATAGATATACGAACATTGCTACATTCGTTTTCACATCTTATTTCTCTTTCATTCAGTCGGATATTGGTTTGAAAGGAATCTCAGTGAAGCCGATATGCAAAGTTTCTAATGGCGTTTTGCCATAATTTCCAATTTGAAGGCCTTTCCGGCTTCATCGAGATCAGAATCCTCAAAGAAATTCCCCTTGGACCTGCAAATGTATACGTGATACCTGATGCATATTTCCTGAGACTTCTTTGAAGTTACACCTTTTAATATCCTTACGAAAGCAACTGACACAGATCTGTCCGGGTGAAGTGGGGCGGGGAAAGTCTTTCGTGGCGTAGTGACTAACGAACTAGACTGTGACATCGTACTATGCGAGTTCGAATTCTACTCGCGCTAGTACGTTTACTTTTGGACTAATACTTTTGGGAAAGGCATGAACTCCCTCATTGTCCAGCTATGGGCTAAATCGTATCATTACTTTACTGAAGGATTGCTTCGGCATTAACTATGCAAATAACGTCAGGTTATAGGATATTATCATCTTGATAGCCCCCACCAGGACCCTTCAGAAAATTTGGTTGGTGTTTAATCCTATTTACCAACCCCTCCACTCGGGCAGGATATGACACAAGGTCAATTTTTAAGCGGAGTTTAACAGGTTTGAATTCAGTTTTCCTTCTCCTAGACTAGTTGCCTCACCATTTACCGATAGCTGGAGGGAGAATAATTGGATTCATACCTTTCCCAAGAGTATTAGTGCTATGTGAAATGCTATCAGTCTCGTCCAGGATTTGAACTCGTGTCGACGTGTCCATTTCCTACGACGATAACCATTACACCACGGGTTGGTGTTCAATGTGGACTATTCAATGTATATTATATCAATTGATTCTATATACTCAAACGAAATTATTCAGTGTAAATTTTATAATATATTTTATAATATATGTAGACATGAATAAGCTTATGCAGGGCAAAACATCGAGATTTTATATATATATATATATATATATATATATAAGATGTAAGCGAATAGTTTTTTTGGTAGATATATTTTTTTTAAAACCAATTGTTACGTATTCCATTTGATTTTTTTTTTTTTTTTTTTTTTTTTTTTTTACTTTATTGGTTCATTTATTTTTCTTTCATATTTTTTAAAATCAAATTTCGTGGTCTTTCAGGTCATCTACCCTCGAGTGATCTGTTGGAGGCCATGACAGTCAATCACTATGTGTTTTATTATATACGATTCTTGACATGATATACATATCGAGAGTTCCTCGTTTTTCAGGCCTTGTGCCCATTTTATAAAATGTATAAAAATCAAGAGTTCTTCGTTTTTGAGAAAATCGAGTGCGATATTTCTACGTCTAGCGAGTACCACCTCTTTTTTAATATCCTGGTGTCATTTACCGATGTTTGGATGTTGTTTTGACAACTGTTCATAACGGTTGCTATTCATCTTTGATTGTTTTATTGATGGTTGGTCGAAGGTCAGTGTATGGGATTTTCATCTTTGAGGGGGTTCGTATTTAGTGGATTTTTTTTGTGGCTTGTCAGATTTTTAATTTTTTTTTCCTTGGATACCAGTATGGTTCGGTATCCAGCATAGTATTATATTTTTAGTCATAATATTTATTCTATTTAATAAATTTGTAGTCAGTGGGTTAGTCATTTTGTTTTTAATGTTGTAAGGACTGATATGGACTCGATAAAGATGAAGAATTTTGGGTGTTTGTTGGTGGTTATGTTAATGGAGGAAACTTCCGTGGTGTTTGGGTGGCGTTTCACAATGTAGCATATATTTACGTATGTGTAATGCATTTTCTTGTTAACTTTTGTTTCTGTTTTTTTCTTTGTGGAGCTGTCCCGTGGTTTATACGGTTTTAGCCAAAACCAGCAGCCGATAACAAAACAACCCCCCACCCAAAATAACAATAGAGTGGTGGGACGACATCGGTTAGTTGGCGAAATCGAACTAACGAATTCGATTGTAACTCCATCAAATGTTTACACCCATATAAGATGCATTCTGTTAAAAATGCTTGAGAATGTAACTTGTCAGGAAGGGCAGAGCGGGTTTTTTTTTTAGCTTTGTTGAAGCAACTAGTCCACGAGAAGGAAAACTGAAATTAAACCAGCTGTACAACGCTAAATTAAACGAATCCTCCATCTGTCGCATCCTGCAAGTGTCAGGTGTTGGGTAAACAAAAAAAAAACCCCACAAAAACAAAAAAAAAAAAACCCAAAAAAAAACAAAAAACAAAAAAAAAAACAAACAAAAAGGTGGAAAACAGGGTTTGGTTTTATGGCATAACTGTTGTAGATTATTTAATGCCAAATCCTCATATATACAAGTAATATCCAATTGAGTGATCAATGTTATTAGCTGTCGAATTTATAATTTCAGATTAAAGATATATTGAAAATTACGTGCAGAGTGTGTTGCAATACTACTAATAATAATACCACACACACACACACACACACACACACACACTTGTTGATAACATTTTTAAACAAGTCTGAACTTATTCTTTCGCTCTGTATCAAGTTTAATGGTTTCAAGTATTGCTATATAACAGCAACAATTTAACATCAGTCATTTTTTTTTGGCACACACTTAGATATACATGATATGCAAAAGAATAGTTTGTCGAGAATTTCATTTTTAAATGAGTTGCAAATGATTTGTTTGCACTCTAATATTGCTATTGTTTCTACACAGTTCAATGGTTTCAATTATTGCTATCAAACACTTTTGACATATTCAATTCTATTCAAAAATTAATCATTTGTTTGCAGACAGTGAAGTGGTATCAAGTATTTTTATGTATCACTAACAATTCAATTAAGCACCAGTCAATTGTTTACTCACAGTTAAATGATCAAACTGTTCTATTTCTAACAATTCAATTTAGTATAAGTTACTTGTTTGTACTTAAAATGTTAAGTAGTTCTATTTGACCCGAAGATAGGATCTTATCAGATTTACTACTCCGAGCCAGAGTGGACCTTGGAACGATGGCAATGAAGAGGTACACCGTTTTCTCCGAAGTTCCAGCATTACTGGAGTCTCACCATCAGATGGTTTAGTGTCATATGCAGGATACTTTTTGCAGGGGGCGGGTTACCTCTCTGCAGAGATGCAGTCGGTGTATTCTACAAGCCCAACCGACAGGAAGACAAGGGAAAAAAAAAAAAAGAGAGCGAAAACAGGGGGGAGGGAAAAGAGCGAAAACAGGGGGGGGAAAGAGCGAAAACGGGGGGGAGGGAAAAGAGCGAAAACGGGGGGGGGGGAGAGGAAAAGCGAAAACGGGGGGGGGAGGAAAAAAATAGAGCGAAAACAAAACAAAAAAAAAAAAGAGCGAAAACAGGGGGAGAAAAAGAGAGCTAAAACTGAGGAAGAAAAAAAAATGGAAAACAAAAGATAAGGAGGAAAAGACTTGAGAAATTTTGTGTATTGCATATATTTACCCAACCTCTCGACCACGTGCAGAATGTCTTGTCATAGTTTTTGAGTAAAAACGGCTTGTTTGAATGTAGAATTTTCTTTCTCTTAGATTGGTTGCTTAACCAAGGCTAAAGAACCCCATCTGCCTTACTGCTTGTCGTTTATATTAATGCGTAGATATTTACTCTACTTAATCTGGCAAAAGGTTACGTTAATATTGTTTTTTTTCTTACGACCAGTCAACCCATATTGGATTATTTAACAGTTTTTTGGAAAAAAAAAGGATATAATTTCAAATTACTCATGATAATTGTTTGTAAATAACTTCGAATAATTCTTAATATCAATAATTCACACACAACTGTATATTTCCAATTTGATAATCATTTGTTTGAATTTTTTCATTTCAAAGATTTCTATTTAATTGTTATAATTTACACACAAAAGAACGATTTCAAGTATTTATTTACCCAACCCCTCCACACGGACAGGATGTGACACGCGGTCAATTTTTAAGTGGAAAGTAATAGGTTTGGATTCAGAGTTTTCCTTTTCCTAGATTGGATGCCTAACCAAGGCTGAAGAATCCAGTCTGCCCGACTATTTACCCATTGCTCGAGGGAGAATTAGAGGATTCATTCCTTTCTCGAGAATATTAGTGCTATGTGAAATGCAATCAGTCTTGCCCAGGATTTGAACTCTTGTCGCCGTATCCATTTTCTAAGATGGACCATTACACTACGGGCACCACCTCTTTCAAGTAACTATCCCTATTTAATTACTATTTCTTAGCTCATTTTAAATTATTTCTCGTTTTCTTTCCTTTTCAGCTTTCATTACTCTCAGTAAATTCTTTCCACCCCTCTCCAATTTTCTCCTCCTCTCCTCTAATTTCTACCCTTCTTTCTCTACTTAATGTTTATCACTTTCTCTATTCCAACTGACTCCTTTCTACATTTTCCATCTTTTTCTCATTCATTCAGATTTTTCGGTCCCGTTTACTTAATTTGTGTTTCACGCCATCATTCGCAATTCCTTCCATTTTCTTTTTATCTTATGCCCAACCTCTATATTCTTCTTCTCTTATTTTAGTTTCTCCCCTCACTTTGACTATTCATTGTCCTCTTAGTAATTTTTTTTTATTTCGACCCCCCCCCACTCTTTAGCAGCACTAGCCAATTCATCCGACACCATCTGCGGTAGGTCTGTTCTATTAGCCAATGGTTGCTCATCAACAGTGCAGTTACCTAATCTCTAACCAAACAACATATCTACTTTTGTCATTACTCTGTCATAGTCAGAATGCCGTTTTGTTTTGGTGCTCGCTGTTTTTTTTTTCGGCATTCCAACGTGTGCTTAGGTCCTTAAGTATAGGCACTCCCCCACATGTCGGATGGAAGGTGTTTCCTCTGCGCAAAGAAAAAAAGTCGACCCTTAAAAAAAAAAAAAAAAAAAAAAAAAAAAGGGACAAAGCCTAATGCATGTGTGGTTTCTTTGTTTAATGGCATATCAACCTCCGTTGGTTATTCAATCCCAAATCCATCATTATAGAATAACAGTAGTGGTACCAACTCTTAACTATGGGGCTAAGGGGGTTCATACCCTTTCTAAGGGTATTAGTTCGAAAGTTAACTTAAGTGCTACTGAAATTCGAACTTTCTTACTACGATGTCGCAGTTCAGCACGTTTACCACAACACCCTGAAGATCAGCGTATGTGTGTGCGCGAAAACAGTAATGTCTAAAGACCGCACAACCGAGTCTTTACCAGTTTAAGCAGCCTCTTTCCCCAGCTGTTTCGTCCAATCTCGTTCCTCCCTAAACCCAGATTTTTGACAGTGGCAAACCTATCCAAAGCCTTGTAGATGGAGCTTTGAATACGCCTACTCTACCCCTGCAGCTAGGGAAGGGCTCCTTAAAAAGGTGGTGGTCGGGGGAGAAGGAATGAAACTAAATTGCCTCTGATGGTAAGGCTCCACTTATAACTGTGGGAGTTCGGTGTATCCCTTTATTACCATTCCTCCTCGGTCCAGTCGGCTGGGGCTGTAGAATACACCGACTGCTTCTCCGCAGTGGGATAAGACTCACACCAAAGAGTGTCCTGTAAATGACACTAAACAGTCTGATGGTGAGGCTCAAATAATGCAAGAGCTTTGGGGAATGCGGAGTAACTCTTAATTACCATCACTTCCAGGTCCACTCTGACCTGGAGTGGTAGCACCTGATAGAGTCTTATCTACGGATCAAATAGAACTAAACTGTGTGGTTATGCTAAACTGAATTGTTAGAAATCATCATCATGACGTGTGGCTAGCACGGATATCCCTGACCCTCTCTCTCCACGTCTCTCTATAATTCATCGCCTTCGGCACCCGAAGACCTTGTTAGAAATAGAACTGTTTATATGTATAAAAATGGATTTGGCATCAAGTAACTTACAATGGTTGATATGCCATAAAAACCAAACCAATACGAGGTTCACTGTTCGAATTCCATTTATGGGTCAAACTGATTTGCTTACAAAGTATTTGTGCCAAGCAGGAATACTTGAAGTTATGTAGATATATTCAAATTGCTTGTTTTCGGTGTAGTTACTTGAAACTAATTGTTTACTAAAGTTTATTATTAGTTACTTGAAATAATTGTGAGCAAACAAATGATTTTTATTTAACAGAGATGGTTACTAGAAACGATATAATTGGTTAAAAATTATTTGTATTTGATAGGAATACTTTTTATCATAATTGTGTTGAAAATGATTATGAACTTAAAAAAAAAAAAAAAAAAAAAAAAAAAAAATAAAAAAAAATTCAAGTTCAGTTCTTAACCGTCTTGAGTTTGTAATATTTGTATTTGTTTATTCAGATTCTTCCCCCCCCCAAAAAAAATCTAACAATAAAAAGAACCTAAAAAGTTAAGAGTTTGTTTTGGGTTTATGGCATATCAACCTTTGTAGGTTATTTAATGCCAAAACTAATTTTATAAAAAACAAACAGTCCTAGCATAAGTACACCGTTTAATTGTGAAAACAAGTTTCTATTTCAAGCTATTCATTTTAGTCAAACAATTCAGTTCTGTCAAAACAGTTCTATCTTAAACAATTCAGTTTAGTATAAGTACGCGGTTTAGTTCTATTTGACGCATAGATAGGACCCAGTCCGGCACTACCACTCCGGGCCAGAGTGGACCTGGGAACGATGGCAATGAAGGAATATTCAGCATTCTCCAAAGTTCCAGCATTACTGGAACCACAATCAGATGGTTTAGAAAATTTTGCGTATCGATTCAAATTAAAAATATTAGTTCAGTCTATGAATTGAAAAAAATGGATAGTACATAGAAAGCATTATCTCAAACGAATCCAGTTGACCCATAGATGGGACCTTGACAGATACTGCCATTACAGGTCAGTCACAGTGGACCTGGGAGTAATGACAACAAAGGTATTACTTCCTTCTCCACAATTGATAAGGACACATTTTTAAAGGACAGAAGCAGGTCGTTGAGTGACAGTTCCATAAAAAATATTCAAGATTCAATTAAGTGTTCCCCTGCCTTCTGTCATATATTGCTGAACTTAATTGGTACTCTGTTTTTCCTTTTTCCATGTCAAGTTTTCTTTTTGTTTCTGTGTCCACGTTATTCCTTTTTGTTTTTTCTTACTTTCAAACCCTACAACCAGCAGCATTTAGACTGTCGCCAACTTATTCAATTAATTCTGGGAGGTTTCTTTCCTTCTCTTCATTGAACTTTATTTCTCTCGTCTCCGTGTTGCTCACGTTTTTGCCTGCCTGGTTTTTAGTTAGGAATTTTGGCCGCTGCTACGGTCAGTGTCTTCGAAAGGTGGTTTAGCGACAGGAGCCGATTTATAACAGTATTAACGGAAAGACTAACATGAGTTCGAATGTTACTGTAATCATCTTGTTCCTCATGGGTAAAAATGCAGAACCAATGGTAGTGAGAGTGGGTAGAAATAGTGGTCTGTAGCTGAAAACTTGCTCTATCTAACATGTACTTATAATTTCCATGTGTATAGGTCTTTTCCACCCTTTTGTTTAAAACCTCGATCAATGACATTTTTACCACCTTGGCTAAGTTTTCTATCTATTAATTGTCTGAGTGACAACTTAATGCAGTGAAGAGGCCCCCAGTTGTGATGAGTGAAGTCACCCCTTCATTGCCATTACTCCCAGGCCCACTGAGACCTGTAATGGTAGTGCCTCTCAAGGTCCTATGCATGGGATCAAATGGATTCATTTGAGATGATATCTAAAATGCTTTTGAAATACATTTAGATATTGGATCTTAAAATACAAATCTAGCAACTTACGATGAAGCATTTACCTGTTTAAACTGAGATTTTTAACAGTATGTAACTAAAACGATTATCATAAAATAACCCCTGTAAGTGTTGACATGCCGTAAAACCAGCCCATTACTTTTTATCTTTACGTATCAATCATATGTTGGAGAATGTAGGGGGGTGGCTTTAGATACGAGTCACTTTTTTCCAGTTAAAAAAAAACAAAAACAAAAAAACCAAAAAAAAAAACAAACAAAACCCCCCCCAAAAAAACAATACATACATAACACGCACACACATATATATATATATATATATATATATATATATATATATATATATATACACACACACACACTTGATTTTCGCTTTCTTTCTGGAGTTCGAATTGACCAAAAACATTTCTGCGAAGTCTCTATTAAAAAAAAAAAAAAAAAAGGGGAACCGATTTCTTCATGGAAAAAGCAGGAATCATTCTATAGACTTTTACCGATTCCTTTTGAAAGTTTGCTTTTTGTTAATATAAAAAAAAACAACCCCACCCCCCAAAAAAAAAACAGGAAGTACCATTATCTTTTTTGGGGGGTTGGTGGGGTGGGGGCTAAAACAAGGTTTAGCAGAAGCTGTATTTAATTATCTTCTTAAAAAGATGCCCAAAGCTGAAATGTAAATAGTTTTTATGAATGATACTTTCCTGAAATATGCTTGAAGACTTCCATATAAAATACTACTTGGGAATTTCTTAGTTCTATTCATAATAGTACAAAATACAACTGGGTCTTTTAACGCAATCATATACACACAATTGTTTCTTACTATACTACAGTACTTTGGTTTTCTATCACATGCGTATGACAGATCAAAATGCAGTCACGTTGTGTAATCCATCGTTTTATTTAGGACTTTTCGGGCAATGAAAACGAACCCATGCAACAAAAATTAATTCAGCGATATTAGATTTTAATTAGATGATAGCGTCAAAACACTAAATATTTTGCGTTTTGGAGACGTGATGTAATGATGGAAAAATTTCGGAGTTAGCAACTTGAAGCATTCAGAATTCTGTCTTCGGTTTGTTCTTAACTGTCAAACTCCTCCCAAACGAGGCCTGTCTGCCTCTGCTCCAAAAACTTCTTTGCATGGCTTGGAATAGAATTATACCATTAATTTAAATAATCTAATATATTTTTCAGTTGTGTAAACCCTGAATAATACTAATATAGTTTGTTTAAAGAATATTTTATGAAGCAACAATGTTCAGCTATTAAAGAAAATTATTTTGCGTCTTATTTGTTTTTACTGAGTATAATGTGAACCGCAAAAGCTTATACCAATGGAAACCATGGGATGTGAAGTTGGGCGTATGGATTCAAAGGTAGGCCCATGGCGCGTTTCACCAGATGCTTGTTAGAGAAACCTCATAGGTCAACGGCCAGTGTAAAGTAGTTCAGTTATGAAACTTGCTACTCATCAATACGGGTGACGTCTATGAGAAAAAAAGTCATGGTAATGTTTCGGTGACTTGTCCAAACCGTATCGCTAGTCATGCGAGTAAACACGGGGCGCGTTCTTTTCAGAGCTTCGTGCATTCGGACAATTGTGGTCATCTTCATTGTTATATTCACGATGTTTCGGTCGATGCTTCTTTCGACTTTCTGGTGTTGCATGTTGATCTTGGGAGCCCAAGCAGAACTTCGAACCGAACCCTTCATTTAATGAGGGTAGATTGTTATAATTCCGTTAACCATAGCTGCGAACAAGTGTTAAGCTATAGAAAGTATTCTTTGTTATTTACTTGTAGCTGGGATTGAACGTGCAGTTTCCTGATTTCACTTAAGAGCACTTTTCAACCTAACCTATTTTGGTTTCTTTGTTTAATGGTATATCAAATTTTGTTGGTAATTCAATGCCAAAGCTTTCATTCGTAAGAAAAAAAAACAAACAAAAAAACAAAAAAAACAAAAAAAAAAACAAAAAAAAAAACAAAACAAAAAAAACAACAAAAACAAAACAAGGAAGGACGTGGTACAACCATAGCTGGGGGGATAAGGGGTTTTATAACTTTCCCCAAGGGTCTGAAAGTGAACGCAGCACGACTGAAGTTCGAACTCGCTCACTACGCGGTCAAAAGTTCAGAACATTAGTTACTACATGACGGAGACTCCTCTCGAGAAGGGATGAATTCATTTCTCAAAAGCTTTACAAAGAAGTGAAAAGCACACTGCCTTGTCCAGGATTTGCACCTGGTACCCTGTCCTATTGGTTCACGTTATTGTTGTCCATAATGCTATTACTTTCCCCTAATTTGTATTTCGTAGGTATTTTAATTAACCGAACCAAGTTCAAAACCTAGTCTATTTCTTAAAACAATAACCACTACGCTAATTACGCCTCCACATATCCGTAGAAAGTCGGAATAAATATAAATAAATCAAGATTAAAAATTGAAATTCACAGAGTCCTGGGACAGTTGAATACACTGACTGGACCTCTACGGAGGGGTAAGATTCCCCCTCCAGCAAATGTCCTGGTAAGACACTGAACTGCATCTGATGGCAAGGTTCCAGTTCTGGAGCTTCGGGGAATTCAGAGTAACCATTTATTGCCATTACTCATAGTTGGTTGGTTTTTATGGCATATCAACCTTTTTAGGCTATTTAACGCCAAATCCATTTTTATACAAATAGTCGGTTCTATTTCATACAACTCAATTTAGCATGAGTACAGATTAATTGCCAAAAACATTTCCATTGCAAGCTATTCAGTTTAGTCAAACGGTTCTAGTTCAAACAATTTTAATTCAAACATTTCAGCTTAGTAAAAGTATAAATTTTGTCCACACACACACAGTTAAATGTCAAAACAGTTCCACTTCAAACAATTCAGTTTAGCATAAATACTGTTTCAATGTAAAAAACTGTTCTATTTCATACAATTCAGTTTACCATGAGTATAGTTTAATTGTCAAAAACATCCATTTCTCATAGATCCACTTATCCGGATAGATAGGACCCTAACTGGTACTACCAATGGGTCAAATAAAAAAAACTGTTCTATAATTCAATAAGGAATATATGGAGGAAAAAAGTTAGAGTCTATTATGAAGGAAACTTTAAAACGTTTGTTTTAATGAATCCCTTCAGGACTTTAAAATGGTGAAAAAAGTATCGATAGAACAACGATGGATGTTTAATAAAATATAAAACATTAAAACGTATATTAAACAGTCATCGTTATTCTATTAACACTTGTTTCATGATTTAGCTCTAAATAACCCACAAAGGTTGATATGCCATAACACCAACCAACAAATGAAAGTCTATTGTTTTAGATCACATATCAATTTTTAACTCAGAACCCCAAACAATATAGCGAGATATACAGAGGGTTCGACAAAATATTCTTGGATCTGGAATGAAAAATGGAAACAGATCTTACTTTAAAAAAGAATAGAATTTGCTATTTTATTTTGATAGAGCCATCACTTTGTTTTAAAGATTATGTAGTCAAAATACTGGCCATCACCTGCAATAAGCTTCCGAATTATAAATATAAAAAGGAACTTTAGATAAAAACGAATCCTTCAATTCCAGTTAGATGACCTGACCTAGTTGTTATAACAAAGGAAGAAACGAACGTGTCAGCTTGTTGACTTTGCCATTCTATTAGATTATGGTAACTTTCCTCCCGCCCCCAAACTTCAGAGATACTCTGGACCTTGCCCGAGAGCTAAAGTTATAGACCAGGAAGGTGACAGTATCCTAGTGGGATACCTTGGTATAATCCCATGAACTGAGTAAAAACAAGCAAACAGGACAACACACACACACACAAAGAAAAAAAAAAAAAAAAAAAAAAAAAGAAGCAACAAACCAAAAAGACAAGATAAAAACGAAAACAACCAACAAACCAAATAAGGGAACTAAAAATCTGAGGATGAACTAGAATACTTGCTATTACTCAAGACTTGTACGAAAAACTCGGAGTCAATTATAAAAACGCCATCAAGTATTGAAATATTTAATACGAGGTGGTTTCTAATTAAACATTTGAATTTTCACAATTCAATTTGACCAAGGGTCTGTCTGTATGATTAAATGCCATATCAACACTTTGTGAATTATTTAATCCTGTTTACACATTTATAATTTGAAAGGGAGTAGTTAGCAAGATGAATTTCAAAACGAGACAGTTCGCTTGTTTGCCCACAATGAAATGGTTTCAAGTACTGTTATCTAACACTAATAATTCAATTTAATATCAATAATCTCTAGTAAAAAAGGAGTGAACAATTCTGTTCGACGTTTAGATGAGGGAACCTAACAGGTATTACAACTCCGGATAAGAGTGGACCTGAGAGTAATGACAATGGTCTTCACATTCCCAGAATCCCCAAAACTGGATCCTCATCAAATGGTTTAATGTCATACACAGGACACTAAATGGTTTAAAGTGTCGCGAGCATAAATATTTCTAGTTAACATTCATTCGTTTGAACATTGTTGAAATGGTTCCAAGTTGAGTAGATAATTAAATGGTTCTATTTGAACCATTCGATGGAACCCGAACAGGTATTACCACTCAGGGTTACCTGAGAGTAATAGCGACAAAGGGGTACACCACATACCCCGAACTCCAAAACTGGATCCTTATCAGATTCTTTAGTGTCATAATTTGGATACTCGTTAGGAGTCTTACTCCTCTGCAGTACAGTCAGTGTAGGTATCAACACTTATAATAATCGATGTGTTCAAGATTTTGTATTTGTAAAGTCCTACAGGATCTCCATTTGTCTATTAAAAAAAAAATTAGTTTGGTTTTATAGCATATCAACCATTGTAAGTTATTTAATACCATCCATTTCATAAATACATGATTTTTTACACATTTTTTAGAAAAAAATTAACGAGCTTGAGCTCATGTTTTTTTGCATACAGTTAAATAGTTTCAAGTATTGCTATAACACTAACAATTCAATATTAGTCATTTGTTTACACACAGTCAAATGACCGAACAGCTCTATTTCAAACAATTCAATACGTCAAAAAAGTTAAAATGATTCCAAGTATTGCTATATATCACTAACAATTCAATTAAACATCAGTCATTTATTTACACTATTCAAATGTCAAAATACAGTTTAAATGTCAAACAGTTCTATTTGACCCATAGATAGGACCCTATCAGGTGCTACCATTCCGGGCTACAGAGGACTTGGGAGCGATGGCAATGAAGAGGTACTCCGCATTCCCCAAAGCTCCGGCATAACTGGTGCCCTATAATCAGATTATTTAGTGTCATACAGGACACTCGTTTCAGTCGGTGTATTCTATAGCCCTTAGCCGACTTGGCTAGAAAAAAAAAAAAAAAAAAAAAAAAAAAAAAAAAAAAAAAAAAACTTGTGCAAATCCTTTGAAATTCTACCTATAATCAAACTTACTCGTCAGAAACGAATGATGCCTCGTTGATAAAAATTGATGGATTCATTTTTAAATGTTGATGCTATGTTTTTGAAAGATTATTCTATATTTTGAAAGTTTATTCCCTTGTTTTATATATAAGAGAAAAAAGTCTAAGCTAAGTGAAACATCTGTTAGTAGGAATTGGTTCAGGTATAGATATTAAATGCTTGCATGTGTACGTGTGGCGACCATAACGTAGGTTGCGTGGGCAGGTCGGAAAATGACGAGCAACACGTGTTGGTAATATATAACATGTGACCCCAAAATGTGGTATACGGCAAAGAACAGTCAGTTGCACGGAAGAAAAAAAAGGTATATTATTTGGGTTTGTTAAGGAAAGGACACGTGAAAGGAGAGAGAGAGAGAGAGAGAGAGAGAGAGAGAGAGAGAGAGAGAGAGAGACACACATACACAGAGAAAATTTGACGGTATATATTGTAGGGGAGAAGAAAACATTAAAAAGAAAGGAAGAGGAGAAAGGAAAAGAGAGAAAAGCCTCAGAAATTGGAAGGAAGGAGAGGGAAGTGTCATCAATGAGAAAGGAGGTTAAAAAAAAAAAAAAAAAAATCATAGATGAAGAAAAGCATCCCAATTATAGGGATGCTTTCCTCTATCTACAATTTCAGACGTTTTTACTCACCCCCCCCCATAATAAAAAAAAGAAAAGAAAGAAAGAAAGAAAGCCTATGAGAAAAAGAGAGAGCATGAGATTTTTTCTTCATTAATTCTCGGATGGGGTGGGGGAGACAGAAATAAAGAGAAATCAAAACAGAAATTCGAGTTTTCAATTTCAACTCGGCAAGAAAGTTGGGGGGGGGGATTTAAACGACCCTAATTATAATATCCAAAATGACATCTGCATAAGTAATTATGTAATCTATATACTAAGTCTGTATCTTCATGGTGGCTGATACGGCCATTTTTGAATTTGTATTCCGACACAGTTACATTTACAAATACAAAAATCAGACTAATCAGCGTTTTTGGGGTGGGTGGGGTGGGGGTTCTACAATTTTAAAGGACGATTTTCAAGTCAAGTATGCCTTACACATTTGGCACATTAGAACAAGATTCCAATCAACCAGTAGCCCGTATATTCGTATACTTGTAAAATGTGCAATAACATCTTAGTCAACGTTTACTTATTCATTTGAGACCGAAAACTACGAGAGAGAGAAAGGGTTGTCACCTAGGGCGTCAAGTGTCAAAGTGGCGCCTCATGTGCGAGTTAGAGAGGCACGTTACAATTACAAATCGGAAAAGGAATTAAACAGAATTAAGATAATGGAATTTAAACAATTCCATGTTGATTTATTCGGTAGATCAGTTTCATTGGTTTCAAGGCTCATGAACCTTCATAGATTATAAGGACGGCTTTGGCATTGAATAAAGAAAAGAACAAAAAACAAAAACAAAACAACAACAACAACAAGACAAAAACAAACAAACAAAAAACCTCCCCAAACAAACCAAACCCCAGAGCAAAACAAAAGCAGTGGTTCTATAAAACCCATAGTTGTGTGTATGGGGGATTCCTACCTTTCTGAAGAGTATTCGTCCGACAGTGAACGTAATAGCGTGACTGGAATTCGAACTGGTTTACTAAGATGTCGCAGTCCAGCACGTTAGCCACTATGCTACTGGGACGCCCTCTTCATTGGTAGGACTGGTAGGTATGATAAACGGAGGTGAACCAAGGTTGCAGACGAAATTTATAAGTTATGATGGCTTCCCCTTTATTTTTTCGATCGAGAGCTAAACTGAATACGCCCTAACTTTTTCCTTTCTCCAACCATTTCACGGTTTTTGTGATACTATTTAGAACTTCAACTATCCTATCTATTGTTGTCGGTGTAAAACTCAAGTTAACACTACTTTTCAAAAAAGGTGAAGAAAAAAAATTGAGCTTGATTCGGGTATCGAGAAAAATCAGTTAACTCTAATTATGGTTCACGGAGATTCTGACTCCGGTGCAGTATCTCCCCTTTGCATTAAAAAGGGAAAGAGATAGGGTGTGGAAAGTTGTGGGTCACTTTGACACCTTCGGAGACTTGGTGATTTCCGTCTTTAGCGACACGTACGCGGGTGGGGCTCCTCGCATTATACACGATCTTGTTGGTAGGTTAGGAGAGAGATTCCAAATTCTATTCCTTTCAGTCTCCAAGTAGATGTTTATCAGTGTTTACTCGTTTATTTATCAACTAGTACATGCCGATGAATTGGTTTATCTTTATTGCAGCTAATGTGTGAGTATATATATATATATATATATAAAGAAAAAGAGAGAGAGAGAGAGAGATCAACGGTTAAAATTCTCACGAAAAATGTTTATATCAACAAGAATAGTTTGAAGGAAACAAAGGCACCTTAATAAACGGGTCACAACGTGCACCTCGAGTAGGACACATGCTAATAATTTGGGGGGGGGGTTGGAGGATATCTCAAACGTCATTTGATCCAGAATTGCTTCGTATCACAGATGACAAGTTCAGATGTTTCAAGTCAAATACCAACGGGCTTATTAGGTGAAGATACTTTTTTTAGTATTTTATTTATTTTTTATTTGGAGATTGATATCCTTTCATTTAGGAGTTATTAATATTGCCTGCAAGGAATTGAGGGATTTCATTAAATAAATAAAAGATTAGGGAAGGGGGGGGGAAACCCATGATGCAATAAAAAGATGTTCATCTGTTTGCTGTTAATATATTTTATTATTATTATTAATTATTACGCATTGATGGAAAATAAGATGGCAACACCTTGAAGGACGATAGCGACTTTGGTCTGGGTAGAGGATATGAATACTAGAGGTAATAGATAAAATTTTCAAAGACTTCAACCATCAAAGTATCGTATGCCTGTAAGAGTACAAGCCTGTGTTTATGCCCTTCGAGGATATACAACATTAATACGGGGTCTAAATGTTGTTGATACATCCCTTATTTTGAACCTGTTCGAGAGCATTGATCTGTGTGTGGATATATAGTCGTTGGTCGAACGAGAGAAAAGTAAATATTTTAAAATGAATTGGTCTGCCAATAAATTTGGAATTTTTAAAATTTTTATTATTTCCTATATTTGTGCTCTATACGTGTTTCAAACTGTCCTCAGGAAATTGATGAAAACCAAATTCAGGTTCATTTGTGGATACATCATATATATGTGATCATCATTAACTATAATCCGGCTATATCCCGTAGAGATTTAATTATGTGTAAATTGAAATAATGGTGTCAAAATTTTATATACGTTTGCTGCACACAATTATATGGTTTAAAGTATTTCAATCAAATACAAATAATTCCTATACAGTTACATTATTTCAAGTAACTATTCCTATTCGATGATAATTGCTGTTATATAATTTCAAGCATTCTTATCTATAACTAATTGTTTTCAAACAGATCTACTGGACCTATAGATGAGACCCTTAACATGTACAATCATTCTGAGTCAGAGTAGACCTGGGAGTGAAGGGTAATGAAGAGGTATTCTGCACTCTCCAGAACTAGAGTCCCCACGCCCCTGGATGCGGTCTTGTATTATGCCCAGAATATACTTTTTGGTTGATGCATTCTTAGCCTCACCGGCAGTTCATCTCATTGAAAGACAGATTTTCTTTTATCAATCTCTCTATCTATCTCTCATATATATATATATATATATATATATATATATATATATATATAAAGATAGTATTCTTAGTCATTCACATGAACAAAAAATAAACCCAAGCAGACAAACAAAACCATTTACTAAGCTTAGCGTGTCCTTAGGTCAAAAGTAAGAAAACGTCAGTGAGAATCGAACTCACTAACATTGGTCTGTTATCCTAACTCATTAACCGTTATTCCATGTGAGGCGCATAACTTAAATAAAATAAATAAATAAAATAAGATAAAAATAAAATTAAAATAAAAAAAAAAAAAAAATAAAATTTTGATGAAGAATTTACACCGTGAAATAAAAGCGTGACATTTTTCTTCCTATTTCAGCATATATTTGTATGCTTACTACAAAGGAAAGGTTGAAGGAGACAAAGGCACTTAAAACTATTCAAACTTTGATGAAACTCCAAATAATTGTTATTTCGGTGGGAAAAAAATAATTGTATACTGAATGAAATATTTGTAACCAGACACTGCCTTCGCATTTGTGCTTATCATTTGCTATATAAATGAAGGATAAGGTCACAATAGCTGGAATAAAGTTAAGAGTCGTAGCGTAATGGTTATCGACATGGAAAATGGATTCGGCAAGCAGAGTTAAAGTTCTGGTGCAGGCTGCTTGCGTTCACTTCTCATGAATGCCCTCAAATACGCGAGTTTATCCCCTCTCCCTTTGTTTAATGGCATATCAACGAGGAGTAATTGCTATGAACGGCGGGTTCCATAATCCCGAGGGGTAAGACTTTTTTTAGGAGGGGTTCTTATCCCTCAGCTGAGGATGCAGATGGTGTCTTCTAAGTCCCCAGCGATAAGATAGTTTAAAAAAAAAAAATGGTCACTGGTAATCGAGCTGACTATTCAATAGTCAGTGATTTATTCTTTGCTCGTATACAAAAAAAAAAAAAAGGGGTGGGGAGGTGAGTCAAATTTGATATACATTACCCCTGACAAAAAAATTATGGAATTAACATGAATAAAAATGAAAATCCTTTTAAGTATCATCTAGCAGTAAAACTAATGACACATAAGACGCAATTTTAATTGCGTGTTGAACATTCCAGTTTCAAGAAATATGCTGAGAACTAGACAGATTACTCAAAGACTTGAACTGTTGACAATTAAGATAGAATTCTTAGTCCTCCTCGAGCTTAGATGATAGGGAAATCCATAACTGAAAGAATTAAGGCTAATTAAAAGCAATGTTCTTTATCAGAGTGGTTCTAACTTTCCTGACTGGCAGTATAATAGATCTTTGGTGGATGGAACCATCTCGTGGATCATTAAGAATTATCCACCACAAGTTTTTCATCAAATTTAGATTCAGACTGTTCGTTGGTCATGAAATCGATTGTTATGACTTTCCTAGAGAAAGTCTTAATCCTTTTGTTCTATGCATTTTTGTCCTGAAAAATAATTTTCTATCGATGAAAATGATTACTATCTCAGCTAGTCCTTCAAATGACGTTCATCTCAATATCATTAAGGACTTGTGGAAGTTTACTCGTTTTCTTCAGTCATCTTCACTTAAAAGGCATCAGATAAAATTTCCTGCATCATGGTCTTGACCAATGCAGATTCTTGATTCATCATAAATTAACACTAATCCAGTTGTGTTGTTTCTCTTTAGCCCACGTTGGCCTAATGAGTAGTGTGTTCGCCAATGGTCCGGGAGACCGGGGTTCAATTCCAGGTCGAGTCATACCAAAGACAAAAAAAAACAAAACAAACTACTACTTGATGTCACCTTGCATAAATGATTAGTGTTGAATTATTAGTGTTAGATAGTAGCGATTGAAACCATTTAGCTTCTGCAAACGAATGATTAATAGTACATAAAACTATTAGAGTTCGATAGAAATACTTGTCTTTAATTGGAATCATTTTGAGATGAGGCTTCTTAATCTGAGAATTAAAATCCATCCTGGCGCAGGATGGATTATAAAAAAAAAAAAAAAAAAAAAAAAAAAAAAAGGTACGGACAAAGGGTAAAGTGGCGCAATCCAGGGAAAGGAGTAGCGTCCTCCCCTACACCTCGGTGTAGAAGCTATTGAAAGGGAACCTTCGGGTGACCCTCGACAACTTACTTTACTTGCGTCATACTGTTGATTTTCATTTGACTTTTCTCGATGTAAATTCCGTTTCATTCTGAAGATTTCTTGCCGTTCTGTTACATCGATTCCAGTTTCGACCCATTTGTTTGTGGGGGGATACTTTTCTAGAAATATTGCGATGAGCTTTCTATCCTGATGCTTTGATGTCTTTCGTGGTCTACCAGTAAATATTCCTTTTTTAACAACCCTATTTCTTTTATATAAGCACCAAGTTTTACACACCTATCTGGGAACTGTTACATAATAGATTGCCGAAATCCATTGACAATGAAATTTAGTCTAATTTGATTTAATGGGATATCAACCCTGGTTGGTTATTTAATGCCAAAATCCATACATATATTTGTAAACATTTTGTTGATAACATTCTAAAATGAGTTTGAGTTTATTTCTTCCCTCCACACAATTAAATGGTTAAGTATTTCTATCGAGAACTAATTTTTTTTTTATTTATTGCGGACTTATTTCCTCATCTTGGTAGTTTTTTTGTGTTGTTTCTTTTCACTACGTTTCGGCCAAATTTCACCTCTGGCCTTCTTCAGGTGATTTACCGCGACCTCGGATAGGAATGATGAGTCTTGTAACCGTATCCCCAGTAATTACTGCCTTCCATAGTTGTTGTCTATCACACCACGTTTTTGACCAAGTAAACCTCTGGCCGGCTTGGGTAGGAATTGAAACCGCTATCTTCTGACAATGCTCACCTGGAACCGTAGAGACTCAACGCCTCTATCCGCTGCGCCAGGATGGATTTTAATTCTCAGATTAAGAAGCCTCATCTCAAAATGATTCCAATTAAAGACAAGTATTTCTATCGAACTCTAATAGTTTTATGTACTATTAATCATTCGTTTGCAGAAGCTAAATGGTTTCAATCGCTACTATCTAACA
Organism: Sepioteuthis lessoniana; assembly: GCA_963585895.1. Lineage (NCBI taxonomy): Eukaryota > Metazoa > Mollusca > Cephalopoda > Myopsida > Loliginidae > Sepioteuthis > Sepioteuthis lessoniana. The sequence goes on from OY757915.1 coordinate 33,584,731, forward strand.
CTAATAATTCAACACTAATCATTTATTTGCAGACAGTGAAAGTAGTTAAAAGTATTGCTATTTAATACTAATTCTATTCAACACTATCCATTCATTAGCACACCGTCAAATGGTTCAAGTATTGCGATGTAATACCAATAATTCTATTTCGGCACACAGTTAAAGAGTTTCGAGTGTTGCCACGTCTCATTAATAATTCAATTAAACAGTTATTTGTTTACCCACAGTTAATGGTCAAATAGTTCTATATCTAACAATTCAATTCAGCACAAGTCATTTGTTAGCGCACAGTTTAAATATCAAAGTTCTATTTGACCCATAGATAGGATCCTATCAGGTGCTATCACTCCCGGTCAGAATGGACCGGGGGTGGGGAAGTAATGGCAATGAAAGCGTACTCAACAGTCCCCAAAGCTCCAGGACTGGAGCCTTAGCCTCAGATTGTTTAGCGTCATCAGCAGGACACTCGTTGGCGCGGGGTGGGGGGAGTTCTTAGTCCACTGCAGAGATACAGTCTGTGAATTCTGCTGCCCCAGCCAACTGGACTGACATGGAGTGTAGATAGAATTTGAATTAGAAATTGTGCCAATACCATCGAGTCAATTAAGTACGAGTGAAAGCTTATGAACCCAAGGTCAATCAGAGCATGGTGTGGATTGGATAGTTTCAATCATGTGACCGAACAATTCTAGAGTTTAGAAAAATTGCTTAAAATTTTGCTGGTTGGTTTAGAGACTTCGACCAGTACACATGTATGATGATGGGTGTGCATAATTTCTCCATCCATTGAACCATTCCCCGATATACACATGGATTCACAATATGGTTGGTTAGGTTTAATGGTATATCAATAACTGTTGGTTATTTAATGCCAAATCTTGTTTTTTTTTTTCATATATTAAATGATTTGTAAACTTATTTTGGAAATACATTTTTAAACGAGCCCGAGCTCATTTTTTTGTACACAGTTAAATGGTTTCAAGTATTTCTAACACGAATATTTCTATTTACTATGAATCATTTGTCACGCAGTTAAATGGTTCCAATTATTGCTATCTAATTATTCTCTTCAACCTTACCTCATTCGTTTACACACAGATGGTTCAAAGTATTACTATACATCACTGACAATTCAATTAAACAGTCATTTGCTTTACAGTTAAATGATCAAACAGTTCTATTTCAAACATTTCAGTTTAGCATAAGTACAGTTCTTTGTTTACTCTCGGTTTGCATATCAAAGTTCTATTTGACCCATAGATAGGACCCTATCAGGTGCTACCACTTCGGATCAGAGAGGACCTGGGAGTAATGGCAATGAAGGGGTACTCAGCATTCCCCCAAAGTTCCAGCATTACTGGAGCCTCACCATTAGATTGTTTAACGGGGGCGGGCGTCTGTATAATTACAGCCCTAGCCGATTGAGCTTCACAGTATGGGTTATGGAATGCAAGTGGGAGCCTAGACGAGAAAGTATCATCTTACGAATAAGAGACTTCAGTATAAAACCGAACAACCAACGTCTTTCGACTCACAGTTAATTGCTTTCTTGAACGAGTTTTACGACCATTTCCACCATTTCAATAGACAGTTTTTTTTTTGTTGAAGCCATGTTTATTTTCAGTTAGGTATGCTTGTTGAGGTTTTACCTGTTGGCCAATTTGCATACAAAGGCTTCTGTTGGTATTTCTTTTAGGAATGCAAATTATAGAGATCACTCCTTAATAATTTTCCACAACATGAGTTTATTCCACAATATTTTCCTCTTAGCTGGGAGGAAAATGTTCAGCTATCAAAACAAATGTTTTGCGTCTTATTTGTTATTAGTCTATTTACTGCTAGGTTAAAAAAAAAAAATCATTGGCCAGAGGTCTTATATGTATTATAAAAAAAATCCATTCTTTATCCTTTGAACACAGATTTGTTGTGAAATTCAGGCAGAAAAGGATTGTAAGGAGTTAGGAATTAACGCACACACACGATAAAAGTGGATAAATCAAATCCTCACAACAGGTTTAGCAGTGATGTTTCGTTCTTTATACAAGGAAGAACTTCAGAGTTTGAAGAAATTCTTCCGTGAATAAAGAACGAAATTTTACTACTAAATATATTGTGTTCGATTAATCCACTCAACGTTTTGTCAGATAAACCATATATATATATATATATATATATATATATATATATACACACACACGTGTGTGTGCGCGCCTGTGACATGAGTAGTACGTGTCCGTGCCTATCAAGAATATTAGATTGACGCATAGAACACGAGTGATATCAAGTGTACGTGAACACATGCAAAGAATTGTCCCATGCACGTAGAACGTATATGTTCTGTAAACAAGTATGCACGAAATGCCCGCTAATTTTCAAACTTGTTCAGTATAATAAAGAAGCCATTTTTTTTTCCGTCTATGACTATAATTTTACGGTCATCAAGTGAAAATCGTTTGAGCTGTTGACATCAGTGTCAGGTATTTCAGTGTCCTCTTGACAATTTTCGAACTCTTTCGCAACAACCGTTAAGAGTCTCGTTATGGCGGAATCGGTGAACCTTATTATTGCCACCCAGTATGAATTGCAGGGGGAAAAAAAAGTCATGGCGACAGAAAGCTAGTGAGATATGCTGGATAAACAAATGCAGGAAGAGTAAGATTGAAGTTTTCTTTGGTGTGTGTATATCTCCCGGCACACTCACCCAGAATTTGTTTTATGACATCCACCACTGTAGGTTATTTGATGAGATCATATATATACACACACACACTTCTATTTCAAATTCAGTTTAAATGTGTGATCAATTCGGCTTAGCATAAGTAACGTTTTTGTTTAAACACTGTTAAATTTTAAAATTTTCTATTTCAAATTATTCCGTTTAGCATAAGTACACTGTTTAGTTCTATTTGACCCATACACAGGACCCAATAAGGTTTTGCCACTCCAGGTCGAAGTGAATCTGGAAGCGATGGCAATAAAGGAGTACTCCGCATTCCCCAAAGCTCCAGCATTACTGGAACCTCAACATCAGATTGTTTAGTGTCATATCCAGGATACTCATTGGGAGGTGTCTTACCCCTCAAGAGTGAAGCAGTCAGTATTCTGCAGCCCCAGCCGACTGGACCAACGGATTTTTAGACAAATAAAAGTTTGAGTCATACAAAGATATATATGAATATTTTAATACACAATAAGCAGCTATCAATATTTGTCTCAATTTGATAATCCATAAGAGCTGTTTAATATTCTAAAGAATTCATATTTGAGTAATTGTATCGAATTAAAAAAAAAACAAAAAAAAAAAAAAAAAAAAAAAAAAACAAACACACAAACAACCGCCCATCTTAAAACATTGAATTATTTGGAGTAAAAACAAAACACCAACGTATACTGCATAAAAAAAAAAAAAAAAAAAAAAAAAAAAAAAAAAAAAACACACACACCCACAAAACGGCTTAAAAATTCTAAAAGAAAAATCAGTTAAACGATGATAATGAAACTCAATCCATGAAAGTTGTACTGATGTAACGACAGTTTATTGCAAATATGAAAATATACAGAGAAATAAGATTAATACAAGAGTTTCATGCAGTCGATCAACAGGTAATATAGAAATGAAAGAGGTATCATTTAAAAAGCATTTGATAAATAAAATACTCAAATGCTGGCTAATCGAACAATATAAAAACTGAAAGAAATTAGGATCTCACCTTGTGTCTATAAAATAAGAGACACAATCGTCCAATGAAACTTAAGTTTAACCTGACGATTATGTATTATTTCAGAAACTATTCGACAGGAGAAAAAAAAAAAATGATTCTAAATTCCTTCTAGCTTTTATACTGCTCCGCAGGTTAACTTGAGCACTAGTTACTACTTGTAAAAAAGATCGAAAAATTTCGCCAGACGAATGTGTTTTATTTCATAGACAGTTATATATATATATATATATATATATATATATATATATATATATATATATATATATATAATATATAAAAATAAAAAGGAGAGAGATCCCAATTTTTTAAAATTTATCTTATGATACGCATTATGTCCTTGTGTCTTGCAAAACTATCACCACCGAAATCACACTTCCCTTAGTTATTTTCGTTGTGTTATCAATGATTGTTTAGTAATCATCATTTAATATCAAAATTAGTATCTTAAATATGAAAACCTTATGTGGAAATCAATAAAAATAATTTAATTTAAAAAATATATTTGTCCTTAGTTTCTGTAGTCTAATATTCTACTTCATTAAAACTTCGATATTTGCGCTCAAAAGGCGCATATATTTTTTGCTAATATATATATATATATATATATATATATATATATATATATATATATATATTACACAATAGAAAAAATCTTTAATACAGTTCTTTGTATTAAAAAAAAAAAAAAAAAAAAAAAAAATTAAAATTTAAGATGGGCACTAAGTTAACCGAAGATCTATGAAGAAGCTCTCATGAAAAGCTTTAACAATTCTTTGTTTTTGTATAATTTCTGTTAATTCTGCTCCGCACTGCATGTATATCAGCTGTAGAATAGACCGACTGCATCTCTGCAGAGAGGTAATACTCCTAACAAGTATCCTGATTATGATACTAAACTATATGATGGTGAGGCTCCAGTCCTAGAGATTTCAAGAATGTGGAGCACACCTTCATTGCCTTTGCTCCCACGTTCTCTGACCCTGAGCGGTAGTACCTGATACAGTCCTATCTAGGGGTCAAATAGAACAAACTGTGTGCAAAAAAAAAAAAAAAAAAAAAAAAAAAAAAAAGTTGTAGCTCAGGCTCGTTTTAGAACAATCTACAAATTGTGTTTACAAGTTATGTATATTCAATATACACGTATAAACAGTATTTGGCATTAAATAACCTACAATGCTTGATATGCCATAAAAAAGCAACCTCACACACAACTGACAAGATAGTACTTTTTCGCTTTATCTTGAATTTCACGTGGCTACATAATCAGACAGCGAAAAAGTTTTTGTTTATACCATTCGGTTGACTGCTTTGAGCGCTTTCATTTTTTGCTTCCAGCAATAAGATAAGTTCAAGTGGTATTAAAAGAGAATGCACAAAGGATTTCCAAAAGCTAGAATTATTCACACATTGTTCCATGAACAAGCAGTTAGAAGAAAGGGTTTAAGATACAAGACTTATTCGATAAGGGTATGGAAGATAGCCTGTCAGGGAACGCAACAACATTTACTGTTCAGATACCAGAAGCGAAAAGAGCGAGAACACGTTTTTATTACAATGAGGTAATCCCCTGTGCCCCCTACCGAACATGCAATTTATTGTATCCCTATAAGGCCTTTAATAATGAAAGATTTGGGTTTGTTTAAGTTTCTGAACAGTGTGGAATTTTGGTTAAACTGGAACCCGGCAGATTCTTCACATTGCAGGAATTTGGGAGCTTAATTCTCGTCTTCTCAATGAGAAGAGAAGATTATATATATATATTATATTATATTATATTATATTATATTATATTATATTATATTATATTATATTATATTATATTATATATATATATATATATACACACACACACACGTGAAGAGGTGCACTGGTACTTTTTAGTCGATCAAGAAAAGATCTTATTTGACGAATGGTCGTCCCCCCCTAATGTCGCTTAACCCCTTAAATTGTGTCGTGATTTGTTGCTCTCTTTGTAACAAACTTACTGACCCCCCCCAATCTCAAGTCTCTAGTCTGACTGTCGCTTGCACCTACAGTAATAGTCCACGTAATCGACCTTATGTTTTAAGTCATTCGGGTGGTGTAATGGTTAGCAAGCTAGACCAGCAGCCTTTCCCAGATCTAGTTTGAGTCTCAATGGATGCCCCCATTCATACGGCCTCATGCCACATCTGGGAACCAGAATCACTGTTGATGGGCGGGGGGCGACCACAACATTACTCATATCCATTTGTTTATGGAATATGTGCGTGTGAAAGAGAACAATACAGAAGTTTACTTTGTCACATGCCGTGTGAAAGTTTTCAGCGTTTTAAAAACTTCCTGTACATTAGTTTTTGTAATATAAAAAGTTCAGGGTACTTTGTACGTACCAATATCACATATATTAGATCGACATGAGAACACATGAAAGAAAAAAAAAAAAACAATGCAAAATATGATCAATAATTTATCGGATTATTTTCATGCATGCGATTAATTAAGGGCAATTTATAGTAAAGTACAGCTGGTTTTCCTTCTTAGACGAGTTTGTTTGGGTTTTATGGCATATCAACCCTTGTTGGTTATTTGATACCAAACCCTCTCTCTCTCTCTCACACGTTGGCTGACCATAGTCGAGGGCGACTCGAAGAGTGCCTTTTTAATAGCTATAACTCCGAGGTTTAGAGGAAGACGCTATTCTTTTCCTTGGACTGTAACACTTAACACTCAATAAGTACAGATTGAGGGTAAGTCAACCATAAAAAAAAAAAAATCTTTGGTATGACTCAACCTGGGATCGAACCCAGTTCTCCCGGAATATCGGCGAACAATAACATTAGCATAATGGTTAGTGTTAGCCTATATATACAAGTTCAAATCCCAGACGAGGCTGTTTGCATTTCTCATCGTGCTAATACCATTAGGAAAGGTATGTATCAAACTATTCTCCCTTCAGCTATGGGTAAATAGCGCAGACTGGAATCTTTAGCCTTAGTATAGCAACCGGTCTAGGAGAAGGAAAACTGAATTAAAACCTGTTAAATTCCGCATAAAAACGACTGTATCACACCCTGTTCGTGCAGAGGGAGTGGATAAAATAAGAGTTGTAAACCCATAGTTTGTAGATAACTTTAAATGAGCCTAAGCTCATTTGTTTGGACACTGTTAAATGGTTTCAAATATTCCTATCAAACACTAATAATTTTATGTAATATTAATTATTTGTTTGCTCACAGGGAAGTACCTTCAAGTATTGCTATATACCAATAAGTTAATTTCTTCACAATTAAATAGTTTCAAGCATTCTTATTTATCACGAAGAAATCTATTTAGTATTAAAATTTGTTTGCACATTTAAATTGCTTCAAGTATTGCTATCAAACACCACTACTTTTATTTGCAGACAGTTAAAAGTGTTTCAAGTCATTTGTTTACACATAATTAAATGGACAAACAGTTCTATTTGACCTATAGATAGAACACTGATCCTATAACTCCAGGTCAGTAGCAAAGAAGGGATACTTCACATTCCCTAAAACAGGAGTCTCTCCATTAGATTGTTTAGTGCCACAACAAGGACACTTGTTGGTTGGGTCTTACTAACCTCTGCAGAGATACAGCTGGTGTATTCTACACCACCAGGCGACTGTACTGTTTTTTTTCACGAAGGTTAAAGAGGTCAGACCCTACTATTTACCCATCGATGGAAAGAAAATAACCGGATTCATGCCTTTTCCTTGTGGAAAGTGAATGCAATCAGCTTCTTTCAAGATTTGAACTTTACGTTCTCCTGGATTGGTTTGGTAGGTTTTAAGGCATATCAACCTTTGTAGGTTATTTAACGCCAAATCTATTTTTATGTAAATAATCTGTTCTATTTAAAACAATTCAGTTTAGCATAAGTACATAGTTTAATTGTCAAAACATTTCCATTTCAAACTATTCAAGTAATTATATGTAACAATTCAGTTAAGTGTAAATACAGTTTTAATGTTGAAAAACAGTTCTAATTCAAATAATTCAGTTAAGCATAAGCACGCAGTTTAAAAATTAAGTACGGTTTAATTGTCAAAAACATTTCTATTTCAAGCTATTCAGTTTACTCAAAGGATTCATTTTAGCATAAGTATGTTGTTAGTTCTATTTAACCCATAGATAGAGCCCTATCAGGTGCTACCACTCCAGACCAGAGTGGACCTGGGAGCAATGGCAATGAAGGGGTACCCCGCATTCCCCAAAGCTCCAGCACTGCTGGAACCTCACCATCAGATCGTTTAGTGTCACATCCAGGACACCCGTTAGGGGGATCCCACCCCTCAGCAGAGGGGCAGTCGGTGTATTCTACAGCCCCAGCTGACTGGGCAATACACAGAGTTAAGCGTCAAACAGTTTTATTTCAGATAATTCAGTTCAGCATAAGTACACAGTTTAGACGTCAAAAACAGTTCTATTTTAAACAATTCAGTTTAACATAAATACGCTGTTTAAATACAAAAATCAGTATAATGAACGAAGCACGGTTTAGTTCTATTTAACCCATAGATAGGACCCTTATCAGGTGCTACCACTCCGGGCCAGAGTGGACTAGGGAGCGATGGCAATGAAGGGGTACTCCGCATTCCCCAAAGCTCCAGCATTGCTGGAACCTCACCATCAGATTGCTTAGTGTCATATCCAGGACACTCGTTGGGGGGGGGTCTTACCCCTCTGCAGAGAAGCAGTCGGTGTATTCTACAGCCCCAGCCGACTGGGCAATCTCCTGGATTGGTTTCCATAAGATTACGTGGCTAGTCTGACCTGTTATTTTATCCATAACGCCGGTGGCAGGGAGGGGGGAGATGAAAGAAATGAATTCATTCATTTCCAGACGGCGTTAGTTTGAAACCTTGTCTAAGAGTTCAAACTTGGCTCGCCGGGTCCATTTGCTATGACGATAACCGTTACGCCATGAAAACCTTTAGAAGGCAGAATACAGGTTAAAAAAAAAAAAAAAAAAAAAAAAAAAAAAAAAAAAAAAAAAGGGGACAAACCAAGTATGTTTTCTTGTCAGCAGTAGTTTTCGATTTGTCAATCTTGTAAACTTCCAGTCAAGAATATTCATTGCAGTATACACGGTGCACTGTAGTAGAATCCCTGTCATAGCGATATAAGGTCACGTGATAACCTTTTGAGTACTGTTGATAAAGCACACAGGCAACTTCAGAAGAAACGAATGCATTTAAACGTCAATACTGGTCCGGGTTAGGGCAGTGGAAATCGGTTATCAACGCCTTGTACGAGTGGATTATGATCCTTATCCCTTAATACCACCAGCGTTGACTGGCAGTTATTAAAAGAAGGCTAAACGGGCCTGTCGTCAAGGCGGAGACTCTGGAATTGGTGACCCGAGTTCAAATCGTGGACGAGGCTGTTGCGTTTCACTTGGCACTTCCAAACAGTCGAAGAGAAGAAAAACTAAGTTCAAACCAGCTTTATAACTCTAAAGTAAAAAGAGCGTGGGGTGGGGTGAATCCATCTCTTCTTCCCCGCTATGAGTAAGCAGTAGGGTAGACTGGGTTCTTTAGCTTTGGTAAAACAATTAGTCTTGAAGAAAAGAGTAATTCGAATCGGCTTTATCTCCACTTAAAAATTGACCTTGTGTCACGTCCTATCAGTGGTGGAGGAATTGGGAAGCATGTGGCGTTATGGTTATCGTCTTATGAAATCGATGCGATGACCAGAGCTCAAATCATTGAAGTGGCTGCTTGCATTTCATTTCGCGCGAATGCCCTCGGGAAAGGCACGAATCTCCCAGTTCTGTTACTAACGATGGAAAATAGGCAGACTGGGCTCTAACTGTAATCATATTTACCAACCCCTCTGCTCGGGCAGGATATGACACGAGGTCGATTTTTTTTTTGCGGAGTTTAATAGGTTTGAATTCAGAGTTTTCTTTCTCCTAGACTAGTTGCCTTACCAAGGCTGAAGAACCTAGTCTGTCCTATTTACCCATAGCTAGAGGAAGAAAAATTGGATTCATACCTTTCCCAAGGGTATTAGTGCTCTAACTGTAATAGGACGGTCAGTGAAATAAAAGACCTTAAATCGGCTAATTCAATTCAATTATGTGTAATCAATAGGGCAGACTGGGTTTAGTTTTAAAGAATCAACTAGTCAAGGAAAAGAAGAACTTAACTGAAACCAGCTTTACTCTTAGATGACCCCAAGTCAAATCTTGCTCTTAGCGGAGGGGTTGGGTAAATACATATTATGATGTGCCATTCCAAACATCGGATAAATTAACATAATTCAAAACTTCAAATCGGACTGATAACACGAAGTTCCCGACACTCGCCATCCGTTCCATCATCTTGACAAGTCTTCTAGACAGCATTTAGTGTCCGCACAGAGCTGATGTATGCAAGTCCTTGATGGTCGACTAATACTTATGGGTCCATGTATAGGGGATTCATAAAAACGTTGCTCATGAATTTGTCCTTACTTCTTCGGCACGTCTTTGTTTATATTATTTGGGTGGTTTGTGAGATGGGAAATAAGTGGCTGTACAGCTGTTATCTGATAAAAAACAGGACTAATTTCAAGTTGTGGCTTTGTCATGGCAACAGTATAGATGTACCACCAGGACGCCAACAAAACGTATGTTGAAAAAGCTAGAAGAGAACTCCATAAATATGCTAGGAGCCGTTTTGAAAACCCTGGAAGCTTCAATCCTCAAGTACTTGCTGCTGGCGTGGGGGTATCAATGAAGAATCAAGTGTCAGCAAGTCAACGGAACATTACTGTTGTCTGAGGTTAAACAGTCTTAAATCTGATACTTTCAGTTTCCTTGCATGATTGGTTATTTTCAGTGCTCCGATGAATAGGTTAGGTTATTTGGTTTAATGGCATAACAATACTTCATGATTATCTAAAGTCAAATCCTGTGTATACATGGTTTTTAAATTAGTTGGTTAATTTGTTTTCACATAGTTAAATGATTTCAAGTATTGCAAATACTACTAAATAATCCCTTTTTGACGCATTGATGGGATCCTAACAGATACTACTATTTCGGGTCAGAATAGTTTGGGATAGGGGGCTATTAAGGGGTACTCCTCATTCTCCATAGTTCTAGGGCTAGAGAACCACAATCAGATGCAGTTTAGCGTCATATCTAGGACACTCGTTGTGGGGAGGGGAGCGTACTTCTCTACAGAGATGTGGTCGGCGTATTGTACACGCATTACTTCCCTGTCTCTTTTCGCATTATTATTTTAAGATACGAAACAGTAGAAGCCAATTGAATACACGCGTGATAATTTGACGTGAGGGTTCATTATATATATATATATACACATATTATTTATACTTGTACGGTACAATCAACCATTTTCCAATGATAACAATATCCTCCCTGTCTGAATAAAATCCTCCAAAGAGCAGTTTAAATTTATTAGCAGAAAAAGTTTTGATTTCTTTGTTTAATGGTAGATCAACCTTCGCTGGCTATTTAATGCCAAATATGTTTGTAGAACAATAGTGATACTATTTAACCCACAGCTAAGTTAAATAAAGTTAATACCTTCCCCCACCCAAGGGTATGAGCCCGAAAGTAAACGTAATAACGTGACTGGAATTCGAACTCACTTATTACAGTATCAAATTCCTGCACGTTAACCACGGAGATTGACCTTTAAAAGAGATAGAAAAAAAAAAAAAAATCAGTTACCCATTACTGAAATTTTCATTGCATTCCTATGTTAATTACGACGACTCAGCATAAACGGCACATCAGAGAGATTTTATTTGAGCAATAAACTTAAACTGCTCTAACATAAAACAATTTCAGCATAATTTTGTGGAGTCTGCATTCACGCTTAATAATAATAATAGCAAAACAAACACCCGAGAACAAACCAAACAAAAAACTGACTAAATTCTTGATATAATGGAGGTCAGCCTAAATTAGACTCCTTTACACCTTCCTCAACAGAAATGTAATCAGAGTCTGCAGGTACAAATTTACAGGTTGTCTTATATATATATATATATATATATATATATAAGCATGTACACGCACGACAATTATGTATTTCCCAGCAGTAGAAGAGAACGATTTTTAAATCTAGGTTTTGAGAGCGCATTTCTCTACATTGGCTTGCGCCCCAGCTTGGAAAGTAGTTTCAAAAGATCAGCTCATTTAGCACATAGCCCTCCTATATATAATACACACGAATATTCTTTACTCATGTTTAAAATACAAATACATGTATATATCTAAAATACCCATAATATTATGTATTGCAAAGACAAAACAGTTGTCTTCATATAATTAAAAATGAAGAAAGAAAAAAATTAACATAAAAGTTACTGTTACGATCTTACCAATATTAGCGTGCTTGTCAATAAGAAAGAGATTTAGTCGAATCCCACTCACCAAGGGCCAAATATTAGTTTGTCCATCATATACAAACACTGAACACTCGGGAGAGACAAGACAAACTTATTTACAAATCCAAATTTTAACACATCTATAACTGACATAATACAAAAACAAACACGGGGGGAAAAAAAAAAAAAAAAAAAAAAAAAACACCGTTTCTTTAACGAGTATGTGGAAGTGTTACAAGTTAATTTCATGTGTTTTAACCGTTCCCTCTCTATTATTCAAAGAACAGGCTTATAGAGGTCAAGAAAAAGTTTTGAGACTGTTAGACACCCTACGAAGCCCTAATTAATATGGAAATTATCTAAGGGAGTTAATTCTTGTATCCTAACACCAAGTTATTCAGTTTCCAATCTGTTGACCAATGTTCTTTCTGCTAGTAGCATGATTATATATTACATACAACACTATTTCTATTTGAGCCACAGTGGACCTGGGAGCGATGGCAGTAAATGGGTACTCCACATTCCCCGAAGCTCCGGCATTACTGGAGCCTTACCACCAGAATATTTAGTGTCATACCTCGGATACTCGTTGCGGGAGGGGGTCTCTTACTCCTCTGCAAATATGCAGTCGGTGTATTCTGTAGCCCCAGCCGACAGAGCAAAAAATAAATAAAAATTAATAAGTAAACAAAAAAAGACAATAGGAGAATTTCAGTGCCAAAAAAACGCGCTAACAGTATAACATTAAATGTAAAATTATCATATATATATATATATATATATATATATATGAGTTTCGGTAATTTAATATTAAAAGAGTGGCTATATATATATATATGTGTGTGTGTGTGTTTCACATATGAAAAAGAAATTCCAAGAGAAAAAAAAAAAAGGTCCCTTAGAGAGAGAGAGAGAGATAAAGCCCCTAAATCCGAAGATTACAATTCAAACTAAACTGCTTAATCTTTAAGCAACTTTGGTTGCGATTTTTAGAATTGGATATATTTATGGTAAAAACACTTCCGTGATACTATTTAACCTATAGCTAACCGGATAAAGGGGTTCATATCTTTCCCAAGGGTATTTATCTGAAAGTGAACGTAACAGCGTGACTGGAGTTCGAACTCGTTTATTTTGAGGTCACAGTCCAGCTCTTTAGCTACTGCACCACGAAGATAACTTATTTATGGTTTATAAAATTCAAAAACGGATTCATATCTAGAATAAAAATTAAGTGATTTTCTCAAAGTTTAAACAATATGTACGGTAGTGAATTCCGATTAAAAACATGATGTTATTGAGGGCAATAAGACACCCACCTTCCATTTTCTTTTACTATTTGAACATAATTTTTAAAAAAGCCAAAAGCAACTATCTTTACGGATATACATTTGTTTCCTAGGAAAGGTCCTACATGTTTCTAGTTAGAAAGGACAATAGAGTATATAACTTAATACCTACAAAACTAAAGAATTTTATTTTAAGAGTTAATTAGGAAAAGGATAGCTTGAAAAGTAAGGTCATTACTACCTAGTTTTAGTTTACTTTTAGAATTGTTTCTCTCCGTCTGTGTGTGTATAAACACACACACACACACACATATATATATATATATATATATATATATATATATAAAAGCAGTGACACTTGGGATAGGATTTTTCGGGTTCAGATCCAAGAACTATTCTCTCTAGTATATTTTGAAGCAATGAAAATTCACTTACAAATAATTGATCCTTTGATTTGACGCGACGTCCTGACTTTAACCATCCCGAATAATTATTTTAACTTTTATTTTCAGAACTCAAATCGTTGATTTAGACAATTTTTAAAAATGTTTATTATATATATAAAAACGTGGCTAGTTAAATAGTTATGAAGAAGGTGCAGTGTGCATATTTTGTGATCCGTTACGAATGAACAAAGAAAAAAAAAAAAAAAAAAAGAAAAAAAAAAAAAAAGGGTATTAGTTTTGAAAAATTCAAAAGATAAGGAGAAAACATCGTTTTGGTTCTTGTAGAATTATAAAAACTTGCACAGGCAGAGATTTGATGAATTGTGTGAAATATAAAACTCACACACGCTAAAATTCTTGTATTCTAAATTATACAATTAGGTTTCGGTTTTAAAAAGCAAGCTTAATTTTATGACGATTTGAGAAGATTTGAGGTTTTTTTCCAGTTTAATGAAAAAAAAAAAAATTGTACGTTCAGGTTGTGAGAAGAATTAACAAAAATGTAAATAGAGAGAGAAATATACAAATCTTAGCAGTTTTATAGCAGCTTTGACAAGTTTTATCACCAGCTGATGGTATTTTATGGTATTAAACACTTTACATAGTCGTCCAGCCGTCCCAAACCGCAGTAGTCGAAGTGAAGGTAATTCGGCCACTTTATTAAAAGTGGGTAATTATTTACGATCCACTAAAAATAGCACAATGCTTATCGCTCCCAAAATGATTCCTTAGAGAGAGAGAGAGAAAAAAAGCAGATAACAGGAAAATCAGAATAAAAGAAAGACGCCTGCCTACCTGAATTCAGTTCTTAGATTCAAGCTCCAATTTCGGTATTCTTTTTCTGTAAGACTACCAGTATTCTAAAAAGTCTAAATTAATTGAAAACACCATCTGCTAATTCTTGTATATCTTATAGGAAGAGTCCATTTATTTCATATGTAAGAAATTTTCGAAAATCACAAAGAGTATTAACCCAATAAAAACAGCAATTATTAAAGGGAAATCTTAAAACAAACAAACAAACAAACAAATCTTTCCCAAATAATTAATATGGGGGCGCATTCGGTGGTTGTAACGGTTAGCAAGCTAGATGAATAAATCTTCACGAGTGAATTCGAGTCTCACTGGGGGCCCTACTCAATCGACCTTGTGCCACATTTAAGCAAAGAGCTTAATAAATTACATATAATCAGCATGTGTGTCTTTAAAAAAAAAGTATTTAAGATTGTGACTCGAGTTCAAATCCTGGATGATGTTATTTGCATTTTCCTTCGTGGTAATGCCTTTTAGAAAGGTATAAATCTGCGAGCTTTCTCCACAACTATGGGAAAATCTTAGGACCGACTAGATTCTTTAACCCCAGTTAGGGAACCAATCTAGTAGAAGAAAAACGACATTCAACCAAGCTTTATTCAACTTAAAAAATATTCAATAAACTTAATCTCGAAAAATTAAGTGTCCTGGGTCTGATGATGAGACTCCAGTTCTGGAGCTCGTGGAAAAGTGTAAGTTGGTTGGTTGTTTGTGTTTTATGGCGTATCAACCTTTGGAGGTTATTTTATGCCAAATCCATTTTTACACAACAAACTGTTCTATTTCAAATTATTCAGTTCAGCATAAGTACACATTTTAATTTCAAAAAACATTTATTTTTCAAGCTATTCAGTTTAGTCAAACAGTTCTAATTCAAACAATTCAGTCTAGTGTAAGTATAGATTTTGTGTACACACAGTTAAATGTCAAAACAGTACTATTTAAAAAAAATCAGTTTAACGTAAGTACAGTTTCAATGTGAAAAACAGTTCCATTTCAAACAATTCAGTTTAGCATGAGTACGCAGTTTAAATGTAAGTACACAGTTTAGTAGTCAAAAACATTTCTATTTCAAGCTATTCAGTTTAGTCAAACAGTTCTAATTTAAACAATTCAGTTTAGCGCGAGTACGTTGTTTAAATATCAAAACAGTTCTATTTCAAGTAATTCAGCTTAGTATAAGTCCGCAGATTAGTTCTATTTAACCCATAGATAGGACCCTATCAGGTGTTACCACTCCGGGCCTGAGTGGACCTGGGAGCGATGGCAATGAAGGGGTTCTCCGCATTCCCCAAAGATCTATCATTACTGGAACCTCACCGTCAGATTGTTTAGTGTCATATGCAAGACACTCGTTGTGGTGGGGGTCTTACTCCTCTGCAGAAATGCATTCGGAGTATTCTACAGCCCCAGCCGAGCGGGTAAATAATGGAATATTGAAAATATAGTTATGATTAGTCAAACAAATGAATCAGCTTTAAATAATCCACCTGGAGTTGATATACCGTTAAATGTACCAAACCAAAAATTTAAAAAGAAAGTTTTATTATGACTTATTGGGTAGAGTGTTTGCTAATGGTCCGGAAGACCTGGGTTCAATCCAAGGTCGCGTCATACCAAAGACTTTTAAAATGGTACTTGATACCTCATTGCTTAACACTCAGCAATATTAGGTATGTATCAAGGGTAAAGTGAAGCAATCATGGGTGTAGTAGCTATTGAAAAGGGAGCCTTCGGGTCGTACAGGGGAAGGAGTAGTACTCTCCCCTACACCTCGGTGTAGTAGCTATTGAAAAGGGAGTCTTCGGGTCGCCCTCGACTAAGGTCGCCAACTTTACGTATAGTGGAAGGAGTAGCGCCCTCCCCTACACCTCGGTGTAGTAGCTGTTGAAAAGGGAGCCTTCGGTTCGCCCTCGACTACGATCGCCAACTTTACTTATTATGACTTAAACTGTATGAACATTTTTGATGTGGATAACGACAACATCTTAAGAAATGATTTCGCAAAGAAAATAAACACTTGAATAAAATTAGTAAACAATAACTCGTTCAGGTCCCAAACCACTTGCAAGCGAGTTCGATTCACAATGGGTGCCCCATACTTCTGACCTTGTACAACAACTAAGCTAATCTAAGTAAATAACTGGAGCATAGCCATACATGAATATGGGAAATAGACATACCCATACCGGTACGTAAAACGTTTATAATGTTCATATATAGACAACATAGAACATAGGAATCCCGAAACACGAAAAACACTTACGACTTCTTAGTTCAGGTACGAAACTTTTTATTACGTCTGAGTTAAACGGTTTTTCGACATAAGGAGAGAGATACCATCTTTCTATGCTGATTTTTCCATTTGCCCCAAACTACGTGTAACACCAGCTGCCAAGTCTCGGTGAGCAAGCGAAAGTCAACCGTCTTCTTCCGAGTCAGGAACTCAACTAACTGACTTTTTTCAAAATCCCCCAAATCCTCCGCGCGCGCTTCCGGTGCATGATGTCATTCACATCCCCTAGGCAATTTTCTATCTGGGATTTTTATTTTGACATATCTGAATGACACATCCTACCCGCGCGCGCATGAACACCTGCGCTCATGTTGCACCTAACTAAACCATGCGCTAAGCGAAAGGTTCCCAGCCTAACTAAACCGAAAGGCAAGATATGTAAAACGAAATCCCTCGGCCATTATATTACATAACGAAATTAAGGCACCTCTCGTGGTGTAATGGTTTGTAAGCCTGATTAGCAGACCATTGTGAGTTCGATTCTCGCTGAGAGTCCTATGCTACAACTAACCTTGTTAAATAACAATGAAATGTCTGTATACCATATTTCAATATATCTATTTTTTCTTTTAAAAGGCACGCTTTGTATTTTTTCGGTGTTGTGTAATAGTTGGCGAGTCTTGTCAGCAAATCCATGTTAATGAGTTCGATTTTCACTGGGTGCCACATAAGTCTGGTTGGTTAGTGTTTCATGGCATTTCAACAATTATAAATTATTTAATGTCAAACCTGTTTATATATATATATATATATATATATATATATATATATATATATATATATATATATATATATATATATATATATGTATAATTCATAAGCGAATAGTTTGTAGGTAATATTATCTTTAACTAAGTTATTAGAGATCATTTGTTTGCATACATTCAAATGGTTTTAAGTATTCCTATCAAACACGAACAATTTTATTTTATATTAATCATTTGTTTGCACACAGTTAAATGGTTACAAGTATTGCTAATTAACATTAGTAATTCTATTTATCAAGTATTACTCAGTAATATGAATAATTTTCACATATCTGTATGATTTCAAATAACAAATAAAGATAATCCTTTGGAAATGATTGAACAGTTTTATTTGAATTATCGATGCCTGGGGCCATAGAATACACCAACTTCATCTCTGCAGAGGGGTAAGACGCTTCAACGAGTGTTTTGGGTATGACACTTGACTGCATCTGATGGTGAGGCTCCAATCCTGGAGCACTGAGGATTACTTCTTCATTGCCATCACCCCTAGGTCCACTCTAATACGGATTGGTAGTACCTGTTAGGGTTCCATTAACGAATGAAATAGAACTGTTTTATCATTTATTGTACTTGAAACCATTTAACTGTGTACAAACAAATGAGCTCTGGCTCGTTTACAAATTGTCACCGACAAACTATTCGTTTACTAATCATTATATATATATATATATATATATATATATATATATATATATATATATATATATATAACAGAATTTGACATTAGATAACCTACAAAGATTGATATATCACAACCAACCTAACAGGTACTTCAACTCTGGGTAGGCACCTCATGTGGTGTAAGGGTTAGCAAGCTAGACTAGCAGACCTTTACGATTGAGTTCGAGTCTCATTGGATGCCCCATTCATACGTCCCTGTGTCTGGCCCAGCGGTTAGGGTGTTCGCCAATGGCCCGGGAGACCTGGGTTCAATCCCAGGTCGAGTCATACCAAAGACTTTAAAAATGGAACTTGATACCACCTTGCTTAACACTCAGCACTATAAGGTACGGTTCAAGGGTAAAGTGGAGCAATCCTGGGAATGGAGTAGCGCCCTCCCCTACACCTTGGTGTAGTAGCTATCGAAAAGGGAGCCTTCGGGTCATCCTCGACTATGGTCGCTAACTTTACTTACTTACTACCACCCCGGGTTAGAATATACCTGGGAATAATGGTGATGTAGAGGTATTCCACATTACCCAAAGACCTCACCATCAGATGCAGTTTAATGTCAGATCAGGATACTCTTTGGGAGGAGGAGGTCTTACCTCTCTGTAGAGTTTTAGTCGTCGTATTTTTGAGGCCCAGCCGATTGAGCGTCCATATATTTGGCTCGGTCGCAAACTAAGCAAAGCTTAGTAAATGCCTTCAGTTATCTAGAGGTTCTTTAATAGCGAAGATATATATCCCGAGAAAGAATACATTCTTCCGAGAACTTAACGACATCATCAAAGACATTGGAGACTTATTACTCGATGAAAATTCACCTCTTGTTTCAACATTAAGTTCATTTTTTCTTATTTAGCAAAAGGAAAAAAAAAAAAAAAAGAACAACCAATAAATAAGCAAAATTAAAAATGTAAAATTAAATTGAAAAAAAAAAAAAGAAAGAAAGAAAAAACACGGAAAAATGTAATAAATTCAAATGTTAAGGAAAAGCTTATGAAGAGACGAACTAGATTAGAACTGTGACTTTTAGAAGGATATTTTGTTTAAAAAAAATCAAGGGGAGTTTAAAAACATCCAGAAAGATTCCAAAAATAAATTAAAAGAAATAAAGAAGAAAGTGTAAAATAAGACAATAAACAGCTTCCAATCCAAACTTTACAAGATGGCGTCTCTGATAGCCGAGGAGTTTGAATTCGTTTTCATCCACCTCTTCCTCGCTCTCATTACTATTTTTTTTTTCTGCCTTTACTTGGTGAACCCGGTAAAAATTTCAGTCTTCCTTATATCTTGTTTATTTAAGCAGCCTCCGTTTTCTCATCTTTCTCAACTTTTCATCTTCAGAAAAAAGGTTTTAATTCTTTCACTTACCCGGGCCATCCAAAAAAGTAAATACTTACTTTCGAACCTCTTACCCTCCCTAAAAAGAAGAAGAAAAAGTTGTAAAAAATTTAACTCTCATTTGTACAAATTCCACTCGTGGAAGAAGAACCGACGACTACTTTTCCATTTACACTCACGGTCGTCTGCTTCTTTCTTTCTTTCTTTCTTTCTCAACATATCGGCCATATCTTTTCTTTTCTTTTTATACTTTTCGTTATGATTCTCTATTCTTTTGCCAAAAGCTTCGCGTATTCATTCTCTTGCAAAAGTCTTCTTCCATTTTAAAAATTTTGTCCCATATTTTCCTTTTTTTTTTTTGCATCGTTCTCGCTGAATTCCCTTTTTTCTCCCCATATTTGCTTTGACCTTTCTTTCGATTTCAATATATCTTCATTGACTGTTTTTATTCCTTCCTTTCTTTTTTCACAATATCTGCCTTGATCTTTCTTTCTTTTCTCACAATATTTGCTTTGATCTTTCTTTCTTTTCTCACAATATTTGCTTTGATCTTTCTTTCTTTTCTCACAATATTTGCTTTGATCTTTCTTTCTTTTCTCACAATATTTGCTTTGATCTTTCTTTTCTTTCTTTCTTTCTTTCTTTCTTTCTTTCTTTCTCCAACAAATCTACCTTGACTTTTTTCTCTCTCAATATATCTGCATTGGCTTTTTTCTTTCTTTCTTTATATACAACGGAGATAACTCTGAAATGCTATTCAGAATCGTTCACCCCTTCCAAAATAGAAATATCAATATCATTTTGGACAGCTTTTATCTATGAAATGGTAATTAGAATCCTTACGACTTCGTAAAGAAACGTTAAAATGTAAGAAATCAAACAAGTTCAAAATTGGGCTTATTATTTAAGTAATGAATTAAATGATTTAAAAATATTAATAGATAGACGTTACAACGACTACTTCATAGATTGCTGTAACGTTCCCTAATATTTTTACAGCCCAGTCGGCTGGAGCTGTAGAATACACCGACATCTTTTCTGCAGGTCCACTTTAAAACAAAATGTCCTTCTAAAAGGTTCCTATCTATGGTTCAAATAGAACTGTTTGCCATTTAAACTTAGTGCAAACAAAGGACATACTAAATGGAATTGTTAGAAATGGAACTGTTTGATAATTCAACTGTGTGTAAACAAATGACTGATGTTTAATTTAATTGTTAGTTATACATAGCAATACTTGAAACAATTTAAATTTGACTTATGCTTAATTGAATTGTTAGAAATAGAACTAAATCATCATTTAACTGTGTGTATCTACAAAATGTGTTTACAAACCATATGTCAAATATATATCTAAAAACAGGATTTGGCATTAAATAACCAACAATGGTAGATATGCCATAAAACTAAACCTAACTAAACCTAATATTTTTTCTAAAATCAAACACTTTCTTCCTCATAAATCCTTTTCGGAAGAAGCTCATGCAGAGCGAAACGTTATAATAAATGTATAGGCACTCAATCAAATTAGTTTTCACGTCTTTTCTTTATTTAATGGCATATCAACCTCCGTGAGTTATTCTATATAAAAGATATCCTTGTTGAAGAACAGCATTAGTACTATTTAATACTTATCTGGGAGTGGGATAAGGGGTTTTATACCTTTCCCAAGGATATTAGTCTGAAAATGAACTTAATAGCGCGACTGGAGTTCGAACTCGCCGCTCAACACTTTAGACTTCACGTCTTTTCCATCTTCTAATCCGTTCACACACACACACACACACACACACACACACACACACACACACACACACACACACACACACACCTCACCGCTGTGCAACAGCAGAACGGACGAGTACCCGCTTGTGAGAATAAATGCCGAGCTAATTTACAAAGTTACAGTAAAACGGACCGGGTATAACATATATAGGATCAACCGAGATGGAGTGGAAGAAAGGATACAATAATCACAAAGCTTCATTCAGAAATAAACGGTATGCAAATTATATGACGCTGCTTTAGTATAGATATTTGAAAAGCTTTTTCTTTTCGATGTGGCACAAAGTCGAATAAATGAGGCGCCTAATGAGACTCGAATTCGTATTCTACCACCCCAGCCGACTGGGCTGAATTGTTTAATAAAGATTATTATAAGTTATTTGAAACCGCAAAACTGTGTACGAACAAATGACTGTTATTAAAGAGAAATAATCATTAGTATTAGATAGTTGTATGCTTTCAAGTATTCCTGTGTGCAAATTATTTGTATTAGATAGGAATACTTGAAACCATACAACTGTGTCCAAATTATTTGTATTAGGTTGGAATGTTAGATATATAACTGTAAATTATCTATATCAAGATTAGTTTAAGAATAGTTACTTCTTGGAAGCAGCGCTCTACAAAACTGTCGCTGTACGGCCACTTATCTCCCATCTCATGAACCATCCAAATAAGACGGGCGCTGCTGGTGAAGTAAGGATGAACTAATCAGTGATGTTCTCCAATGGACTCCTACACACCAACGAAAACCTAACAAGTGTAATGGCCGATAGGGTCAGATGGCGAGAGGGAATCAAGAGAATTCAAATGGTCGGCACGCCTTGTTGATGATGATAACCTGAAGCTGAAATTGTTTTTTAAAGGATTATTATTATTTTCTTGAAACCTCTAAAATGTGGGCAAACAAATGACTTATTAAATAGAATTAATTACTTAAATTATATAATTATTTGTATTAGATAGAAATACTGGATATCATATAAGTGTATACAAAAAGACTTAAGGAGAACAATTACGCAATGTAAATGTAAATGTACGATTAACGCAATTCCTTAACCTTTAGGCATAAAATAACCCTCGACTAATTGACATGCCATTAGAATTAATCAGTCAATCAACGTATCTTATTGTTTCATTATTTTGACTCGGAATGGCTGTATATGTTCGGGACCAAAATATATATTTGAAAATTATTCTTATTTCATAGGGCCTTGTGCACTCTCTCCGCAAAAATGAATAAATAAATAAAGATATAAATAAAAAGATAAATATAACCCCCCCCAAAAAAAACTCCAAACTAAAACCAAACAAATTAAAACAATAAATGAAAGAACTCTAATGAAACCACACAAAATA
Organism: Sepioteuthis lessoniana; assembly: GCA_963585895.1. Classification (NCBI taxonomy): domain Eukaryota; kingdom Metazoa; phylum Mollusca; class Cephalopoda; order Myopsida; family Loliginidae; genus Sepioteuthis; species Sepioteuthis lessoniana. The sequence continues at coordinate 33,607,570 of OY757915.1, forward strand.
TGTAAATCTAATTTATAATGAACGCGATTCTCTGACCACTGAGAAATAAATAACCTTACATAGATCGACATGTTGTTAAACTTCTATTGTTTCCAAACAACCTAAATTATCGAATCATATCTTTATTTACGATTCATCTAACCCACAAAGCCAGACAATGTATATATCATTATTCTTCGGCCACTATTGTGCCACACACGCAATAACGAAACAGTCTGTCTGTGGATGACGATATATACGCTCCCCCACGGGGGTTGAGCACTCTATCGAAGTAATTTACTGCTGCCATTCGCAAAATGCAAACTTCTTCGAACGAATTGAGCATTCTGGTATCTGGTAAGGTATAAATGTAAACAAACGAAAGCTACTATTTAATGCCTTATAATTCCCGCGCTGACGTGGTTCGATTGCTGGCTGAGCGGTATGATACTAAGTCTAACGTAAAGTTGGGCGGGTTTCGATCTCAGCTTCAAGCGTCCTACGTGTCTAGCCACACTGAAGATTTGTGATACAACGAAACAGTCTGTCTGTGGATGACAATATATATATATATATATATATATATATATACACGAAATTGGGCTAAAAGGTTCCTGGGTTAAAAACTTCATAAGTTGACGTCATATCTGTGTTTGATTACTTTTTTAACCAATGGGATCCAAGCTCTGCAACACCGACAGAAGAAGTGTATGAACCACAAAGAGGACTATGTCAATAAGTAAACCTCATTTGGTTACCTTGGTTCCAATTTTTAATGGCATATCAACCTTTCTGGTTTATTTCATGCCAAAGCCATCCTTGTAGAAGAACAGTAGTGATACTATCTAACCCATAGCTGGAGAAGGGATAAGGGGCTTCATACATTTTCTAGGAGTTTCAGTCCAAAAGTGAAAGTAATAGCGGGACTGGAATTCGAACTCGCTTACTTCGAAACCATAGTCCAGTACTTTAGTCATTTAGACACGTTAACTGATACTATCTTGGTCAGACTATGAACTTTTTAACTGTCCCTCACGCAGACTAAAGAGAGAGAGAGAGAGAGAGAGAGAGAGAGAGAGAGAGGTGCGTGTGGTGTTATACTTATCATCGTAGAAATTTTTTTTCGGAGAACCGAGTTCAAATCCTCGACGAGGTTGTATTTCACATTGCTAGAAGACTTGAGATGTTATACATCTAAGTATTTATACATCTAAGTATTTATACAATCTAAGTATTTATATAATCTAAGAATCTATACATCGAAGTATCTATATAGCCTGAGTATTTATAAAATCTAAGTGTTTTCCCAATTATATTTTCTCTTCAAATTGGTATTGCAATCCGTTTCGGAGAAGGAAAAGCTCTGAATTCAAACCTACTAAACTCCACTTAAGAAATTGACCTTGTGTCACAAGCTGCTTGTGCGTAGAGTTTGGACACACACACACACACACACACACACACACACACACACACACATATATATATATATATATATATATATATCAGGATTACTGCCTGGCGCCTAAGGCACCCCTTTTTTAGAGGAATACCAACAGGGCTAAGGTATTTTTGTAGCCGCTATAAAAAAAGGGCCTTGTTCCACTCTGTCTTGGTGGGGAGACAGACAAATACCTATATATATATATATATATATAGGGTCTACCGACGTTACGATCACAATTATCATGGACATCAGCTGAAACACCAACATTACGATCTCACTTATTTTTTTAAACACAAAAACTACTTTTGAATTCCATTTTCCCCGCCCTATATCAACCGGAGGGATCCTATCTTGGCCCACCCACACGGCCACACAGATCGCACAAGAGGCATGATGTTTAACAAGTCTGTTTTTCTTTCGCCTTCCTTCCCAGTCTCCTTCCTTCTTTTCCGGTGTTACACAATCTTCAAAAGTATATAGGATATTTACTACTCTTGGCTTTAGTTCAGCAATACTGAATATGTGGGTACCAATCTTCCAAGCGAGAAAAGCTTTTGCTTGCATTGGAAATCATTTTAAATTCGAACTTTTGAGTCCGAGCACAGATAACTGAAGATAGTAAGAAATATTCTACCATCTCAGTAAACTACCCAATCCCCCAACTAAGCATAACTCTTTATAAGGTTGTCGGTTGTATCTGTCAGTAATATCCATTAATTACATAAAAGTATGCGCCAAATTCTACTGAATAACGTGAGTAGAACGTATTAACGGCAAAAAATAAATTGATTATATATATATATATATATATATATATATATATATATATAACACACACGCACACACACACACACACACACACACACACACACATATATATATATATATATATATATACGCATATGCGTCAACACATAAAACATATATATAAACATAAATAAAAATGTACATATGGTGTAGTGGCTAGGAAGCTAGACTGTTACACATTCACAAGTGAGTTTGAGTCTAACTAGGTGCCCCATTCATAGAGCCTCGTGCCACATCTAAGCAAAAAGCTTAGTGAATTACTATATATATAACCCCTTCCCCATATATATATATATATATATTCAAACACACAAACACATTAACACACATATTCATATAAACACATTCAAACATAAATATATACATATGGTGTAATGGTGAGGAAACTAGATTAGCACACCTTCACGAGTGAGTTCGAGTCTCATCGTGTGACCCATTCACATGGCCTTGTGCCACATATAAATAAAAAGCTGATTAAATTTCTGCAACTACAACATACAAACACATTATATATATTTTATATGAATACATACGATTTCCTCAATACTAAACAATTTAATGGTGGGGGCTTCAGTACTGGAGTTTTAGGGAATGTAGACTACTCCTTTATTGCCAGTAATCCCAGGTCCACTCTGACCCAGAACGGTAGTATCTGTTATGATCGCATTTATGGGTCAAGTAGAACAGTTTAACCATATAACTGTGTGCAAACAAATGACTGACGTTAAATTGTCTGTGTTAGAGAGCAATTGTTGAAAGCATTAAACTGTTTGCAAACAAATGATTTGTACTAAACAGAATTATTTGGGTTTGAGAGGAATACTTGAAAACAAATGTACAAACAAATGAGCTCTGGGTTGTTTAAAATGTTACCAATAGACAATACATTTACAAATTTATATATATATAGTCATCCACAGACAGATCTGTTTCGTTCTATCAGAATTCATCAGCGTGGCTAGACAGTAGCTTCCCGTAACTGGAATCGAAACCCTGGTTGACTCAAACGCCAAACCAAAGCTTCTAACCATTATATATATATATATATATAAACACGATTTGGCATTTAATAACCTACAAGGGTTGATATACCATAAAAAATGCCAAGCATTATATATATATATATGCTAACACACATTGATATATACATTTATATACATACATATATGCGCGCGCGCACACACACACACACACATATATATATATATATATATATATATACACCTACACGCACACACACACACACACACACACACACACATATATATATATATATATATAAACACGATTTGGCATTTAATAACCTACAAGGGTTGATATACCATAAAAAATGCCAAGCATTATATATATATATATATATGCTAACACACATTGATATATACATTTATATACATACTTATATGCGCGCGCGCGCACACACACACACACACACACACACACACATATATATATATATATATACATACACCTACACGCACACATATATATATATATATATATATACCTACACAAACACACACACATATATATACACACACAAACAAATATACGTATGCATATACACTTATGATATAAACAATTTATTTCAATTAAAAATAGATGTGTTCCCTTCAAAATATTCCCTTTTGAAATCGAATTCACTTTCCTATTCTTTTCTGCCTCGTTTCTCTGCTCTGCTAGAAGGATTCTTCTTGGACGACACACAGCTCCCTCGTTGTGACTCTTTTTTGGTGGCACCCATAACGTCCAAACAAGTCCTATTAGAGAAAAGCGAAACTTGACACGGTGAGGGATCAGTAAATGAAGCTCTCGGGCAAGAACTGCAGGATGTACCGTTCCAACAACTTCTGGAAGGTCCCATGGAAGTCCTCTTGTGTGAGCGTCTCAATGACCTTCGTCACAACCTCTTTCATCTCCTCAATTGTCTCATTGCGACAGCCTCTGAGCTTAGGGAAGAAGCAAAAGTCACAGGGAGCAAGATCTGGACTATAGGCAGGCTGAGGAACTGTCTTGATGCCCATCTTAGTCAAATAGTCTGTGACAAGGATGGAGTTGTGGACTGGTGTATTGTCCTGCTGGAAATGTCACTGACCCGATTTGAGGAATGCTGGCCTCTTCCGACGGAATCTCTTCCTGAACTCCCTTAAAACCTCAACATAGTAACCCTAACCCTAACTTTAACCCTTTGGCCAATCAACTCTGGTGTATTGACTTCTTTACTCCAACCACATCTCACATCATCCCTCACAGACTCTCTGCCTTCCTTGAATGTCTTATGCCACTCAAAAACTGATGCTCGATTCATGCAAGATGATCCAAAAGCAGTCTGAAGCATTCCATACGTTTCTGTGACATTTTTTCCAAGTTTAAAACAGAATTTTATTGCATATTGTTCTTCCTCCCGTCTAGATTGCATTTTTGAAATTGTGACACTCAGGCTTTAGTAGGATGTATTCCAATTGCTGCTGTAGCTGTTCATTTGACCCTGAAATCATAAAAATTGGTCAGTCATCTCATAAGATGTATAGAAATAACATATTGAATTTTCAAGAGTCTACACCAATATTAAATACCTGTACAAAAAATATCTGGAAACTTCTTGAAGGCACCACGGAGCTCACACATTACACCAAGTCTCGTTACTTTTCAGACGAGCCCAAATCATCGGTGATAATGTCATAGTTCATTTCATATTTACGTGACTTATCTTTCTTTAGCCCATATAGCTCACACAGTACGCCAAGTCTCGTTACTCCAATTTTCAGTGATGACTTTTTTCCACATCTAGCTCACATAGCTCATTCAGCACAACGAGTCTCGTTACATTTCCGATATGCACAGATGTTCGGGGATAATTTTTCAAACACTGTTCTTTTTAATGTCTACCTGACTTGCTCATCACTCTTTATCCCATACAACGGTCCCGTTACTTTTCAGACATGCTCAAATCTTCGGTGATAATTATCTCTCACAGTTCTTTTTCATGTTTTGCTAGCTTGCTTATTTATATTTAGCCCATGTAGCTCACATTGTACAAAGAATCCTGTTACTTTTCAGACATGCCCCAATCTTTCGTTGACAATCTCTCACAGTTTATTTTCATGTATAGCTGACTTGATAAACCTTTTTTAACCCACATACCTCACGCAGCACATAGAGTCCCGTTATTTTTCAGACAAGCCAAAATATTCGGTGATAATCTCTCATAGTTGTTTTTCATGTCTAGCTGACAGTCTTAAACCTTTTTAGCCCTTATAGCTCACACAACACGTTATGGGTGATAATCGTTCCCACACTGTTCTTTTTCATGTCTCGCAGACTTGCTTAGCCTCTCACAGCACATTGAATCCTTTTACTTTTCAGACCTACCCTAATCATTGGTGATCATCATCATCATCATGTCTCGCTATCAGCACGGATATTCCTGACTCTCTTTCTCCACGCCTCCCTATCGTCCATTGCTTTCGGCAGATCCTCAGGGCTACATCCTGTATCGGCACAGGGCTGCTGTATGTTGGTTCGAGCTGGACGTCCAGCCTTTGCTCGTCCATAGGAAGGGGTTCACAGGAATACATCACTTATGAGCTCGTCCCTACTTCTCCAGCAGTGTCCTGCGTGTCTGGTTCGTCTAATTTTGATAGTTTTCGTTATGAGTGGTAGGTGGCCGTATAGCTGTTGCTTAGTCGGGTGCTGTCTCCAGAACTTGAGTGGACTTTAACTCAGTTAAAACTTAATTGGAAAAGGAGGAACGAAGGTTTTTTTTCCCAAAAGCCATGGGAAGCAGCATGGTGGACGTACAGGCAAGCAGATAAATCCTCTGACGACCTAACGCAATGATTAACCTGGTCCTGGACGTACGAATCCCACGGTCCCACGTCCAGGATCGTTAGTTCGATCGGGGAACTACTGCTGCTCATCTATAAGGGTGGCTTCTGTTGACGAGAATAAAAACAGCCATCGAAAGATAACCATGACCCACACTCATTGGTGATAATCTTCCAAAAACTGTTCTATTTCATGTCTAGCCGACTTGCTCATCTCTCTTTAGCTCATATAGCACACTGAGTCCCTTTACTTTTCAGACATGCCCAAATCTTCAGTGATAATCTCTTTCAGTTGTTTTTCATGTCTAGTTAAACAGTTTATCCCTCTTTAACCCAAATAGCTCATGCCCTAATCATCGATAATAATCTTTCAAACACTTTTTTTCATGTCCAACCGACTTCCTTGTCCCTTTTAACCGTGTATCTCATCTAGCATATATTTAGTGTGTCGGAAAGGTTATTTGATATTTAAAAAAATTAAAAACTCTTTGATTTACTTTTTTCTTTTCTTTTTTTTTCTTCGTTTGACTTTCGGAATTTCATTTTAAGAGTAGAATAAAATACGCATCAAATAAAATCAAATAAAAATCCAAGTACGCCAGTTATTTACTTTTTAAAATGATGAATGACTTTCTTTGTTCAATGGCATATCAACCTTCTTGGGTTATGTAATGCCAGAGCTATCTTTATAAAAGAACGGGGATACTGTTTAGCCCGATAATCGTCCGGAGCTGTGGAATACAGCGACTGCACCTATGAAGAGGGGTAAGACACCCCCTCCATCGAGCGACATTGGTTTGGTTTGGTTTTATAGCACATCAACCATTATATGTTATTAATGCCAAATCTATTTTATACATATAAACAGTTCTACTTCAAACAATTCAGTTTAGGGTAAGTATGGTTTTTTTGTTTACACACAGTTAAATATCAAAATAGTTCTATTTCAAACATTTCAGTTTAGTATAAGTACAATTTCAATGTCAAAAACAGTTCTATTTCAAACAATTTAGTTTAGCATAAGTACACAGTTTCAGTGTCAAAAAGCTGTTCCATGTCAAACAATTCAGTTTAGTATAAGTACACAGTTTAGTTCTATTTGACTCATAGATAGGACCCTATCAGCCGCTATAATTCCGAGCCCGAGTGAACCTGGCAATGATTAATATTGAATTAGTACCGGACATTGGCCTAGCGGTTAGAGTGTTCGCCAATAGCCCGGGAGACCTGGGTTCGATCCCAGGTCGAGTCATACCAAAGACTCAAAAAATGGTACTTGATGCCTGCTTGCTTAACACTCAGCATTATAAGGTACGGATCAAGGGTAAAGTGGAGCAATCCAGGGAAAGGAGTAGTGCCCTCCCCTACACCTTGGTGTAGTATGCTATCGAAAAGGGAGCCTTCGGGTCACCCTCGACTATGGTCGCCAACTTTACTTAATATTGAATTAGACAGGAATATTTAATAAAGAGAATTACTTATGTTAAATAGCAAAACTTGAAAGAATTTAACTATTGTCTGAATTTCTGAAACGAGGCTAGCTGATTTTATCATTCAGGATTTTCGGATTATTGTCTTCATCTTTATTGTTATATTCACAACGTTTCGGCCGATAAGCCCGCCGGTCTTCTTCAGGTGTTTCTTAACCAAAAAATCGTAATATGAGCTCAGATGAAAAAAAAAAATCATACATAATCATATTTACCCAACCCCTCCGCTCGGGCAGGATATGACACAAGGTCAGTTTTTAAGCGGAGTTTAACAGGTTTGAATTCAGAGTTGACGGGAAGAAGGTGCCACTTCCGTTTTAGGGTCCCAGGCAATCACTTGGCTTCTTTCTTCCTCCCCCTGGTCGGGCGATTTCTTAGGGCTACTAGATGTCACCCAAGTCAGGTTACTGAGGACAGATAGCCTGACCTAATTTACTATCATGCCTTAACGGTCTTTCTCTGATGGCTTGCTACTGTTAATTCAAACAAGAGGATAGTAATAATCATATTTCTATCTTCTCAATGGGACAACACGTGACACAGATGTAAAATTGAATTTTTTGAATCGCATAGTAATCCTTAAAACCATTTAACTGTGTCCAAACATATAAACTCTAATACGTTTAAAAATAATTTTACCAAGAAACTATCCGCTTTCAAATCTTATAAGCACAATTTGGCATTAAATAACCCTCTATGGTTGATTAGCCATAAAATGGTGTTTTGGAGGTGCCCGTGGTGTAATGGTTATCGTCGTTTGAAATGGACACGGCGACACGAGTTCAAATCCTGGACGAGACTGGTTGCATTTCACATTGCACTAATACCTTTGGGGAAGGTATAGATCCAATTATTCTTCCTCCAGTTATGTGTAAAATAGAAGGGCAGACTAGGTTCTTCAGCCTTGGTGAGGCAACTAGCCTAGGAGAAGGAAAACTCTGAATTAAAACCTGTTAAATTCCGCTTAAAAAACTGCCCGAGCGGAGGGTTGGTAAATATGGATTAGCCATAAAATATAACCAAACTATTTGATCTAAAATTTTCACACTGCAACGTTCGATCCGTGGGATTAAAATCCGCGATTAAATTAAGTCCATAAGCAAGGAAGGATATTATGCTGAAAGATAAATATGTTTTGTGTAAAATAAATCCTTTTCTTAATTATTAGGCTACAGACTTTTTGACATGTCTACGTATTAAAAAAAATTGTTCCCTTTGCATTTTGCTTGCTTATCTTTCATCACCAGCTTTAGTTTTTCATTTCATTCTTCATTCTCGTTCGTTTTTCATTCATTTTGCCTTCTATTCCTTTTCTTTCCTCTGTTCATTGTTCATTCCGATCCTATCACGCCAGGTTTCCCAGTATCAGGTTTTCTTTCCGATTGCAACTTCTTGGCTTACGAAAATTATTTTGTCTATGACAAGAAAACAGTAAACAAACAAGACTCCCACCTCTCAAGCCTGCTCCATAACAGACAAAAATTAATTCTTTCCGTCTGACGATTGCGTTCTACTCATGAAACCCTCCGTAACGGACATAGTGTTTTATATTTTTAGGTTTCCATTCTATGAATTTTTCCTTTTTATTTTTTTGCTTTTCTTCCTTTCTATTCTTTACATTCATTCTTTCTTTCTGTCCAATATATCTTTTCTTTTCATTCTCTTTCTCTCTCTCTAAATATATATATAGTTTTTCTTTCCTTCACTTTCATTCCACATTTTCTTTTTGCTACTTTTTTTCAGACACTATTGTAATTTTTTTTACATCTCATTCATTCCTTCTTTTCTCTTTTACGTTTACAATTACAGAAACTCATTTTCTCCCTTTC
>OY757915.1:33619445-33751945 GCA_963585895.1 Sepioteuthis lessoniana
TAACTATTGAAAACGCGCCGGACGAAAGGGTCCATTAAGTTTCGTTTTATATTCTAAATTCGATCCAATAAAATGAGTTCCTGTGTTTTGAATAATCATGGAATTCAGCTGTACCAAAAATTTGTATATATATATATATATATATATATATATATATATATATACGAGGATCATAAAATAAGTTTACAGACTTTTCAAGTATGGGCACTTTTATTGATAGTACACACATGAAACTCTTGTCTCCTTTGAAGTAATGTCCTCCGGCTGCAATGTACTTGTTGTACTGTTCCAACAACTTCTGGAAGGACCCATGGAAGTCCTCTTGTGTGAGCGTCTCAATGACCTTCGTAACAGCCTCATTCATCTCCTCAATTGTCTCATAACGACAGTCTCTGAGCTTAGGGAATAAGCAAAAGTCACAGGGAGCAAGGTCTGGACTGTAGGGAGGCTGAGGAACTGTCTTGATGCCCATCTTGCTCAAATAGTCTGAGACAAGGATGGAGTTGTAGACTGGTGTATTGTCCTGGTGGAAATGTCACTGATCCGATTTGAAGAGTGCTGGCCTCTTCCGACGGAATCTCTTCCTGAACTCCCTTAAAACCTCAACATAGTTACCCTAAACCTAACTTTAACCCTTTGGCCATTCAACTCTGGTATATTAACTTCCTTACTCTTCCCACACTTCTCATCATCCCTCATAGACTCCCTGGCTTCCTTGAATTTTTTTATGCCACTCAAAAACTGATGCTCGATTTATGCAAGATGGTCGAAAAGCAATCTGAAGCATTCCATAGGTTTCTGTGGCATTTATTCCAAGTTCAAATCAGAATTTTATTGCATATCGTTCTTCTCAAGTGTCCTCACGTCCAGATTGCATTTTTGCAATTGACCAGCTGTGACAATCAGACTTTGGTAGGGTGTATTCCAATTCCAGCTGTAGCTGTTCATTTGAACCAGAAATTATAAAAATTGGTCAGTCATCTCATAAGTTGTTAGCAATAACATACTGAATTTACAATGACAATTTACAATGACAATTACAATGTACAAGAATTTACTGAATTTACAAGACAATTTTTAATGCCTGTACAAAAAAGTCTGGACACCTATTGAATTCACCTCGTATATATATATATATATATATAGGAAGAGAGAGAGAGAGAGAGAGAGAGAGAGAGAGAGAGAGAGAGAAAGATGAGAATCGTTCAAAAAGTTCTAAGCCTCACCTAGAATTTAATTCTATGGGTAAATTTAAGCTATGGGTAAATAGTAGGACGGACGAGGTTCTTCAGCCTTGTTGAGGCAACTAGTCTAGGAGAAGGAAAACTCTGAATTCAAACCTGTTAAACTCCGCTTAAAAATTGACCTTGTGTCATATCCTGCCCGAGCGGAGGGGTTGGGTAAATAGTACCTAGAATTTAATTATCGTCCACCCCTCGTCTTATCTGGGCCACACCTGTGTAGAGATTAAGATAGAATAACTGAATTAGTTTTTCTAGTTTTATAAGAAGTAGTTATATGTTCCGACAACAAGAATGTTCAGCTTTGCTCTTCTTTCTGGGTCGGGCTTAAAACCTTTTTTTTTTAACAACTCTCGAATACATTAATGGTAGAATCATTTTTCTTTTTTTCTTTTTTTGCAAAATACTTTTTTTTTGGTTGACAACGAAAAACGTTTGTTTTTTATTTTGTCCTGGATTTCTGCCAAAACTTGAGACAAATATTCGTAATCTTGTACGGAAACAAGAGAAAATTAGTAAAAATTATTAAAACAACTTGTCTGTAGTCTTTAGTTACCACACACACACAAATACGCGTGTGTGTGTGAGTGTGTGTTCGTGCATTATATCTTTGTGTTCTGTTCTGCCGATAAGCCCTTCTGTCTTCACTCAGTTATTTGGTTATATTTGTATTCATTTGCCCCGCCGTGTGTGGTTACGATTATCTCCCTTGTTTCTTTAAAGTATTTTTATTCTTTTTTCTCTCTCTCCCGTTTCCCCTCTCTCTTTACAGTTTATTTTTCTTATTTCCTTACTTCAGTAGTTTTTCGTTTCGCACTTTTTTTTAAAATGACATGATGTGTATTATTTTTTGTTTGTTTAAAGAGTAAAAATATTAAAGAAAACAATTTATTCTTTTTTTTTCGTGCAAAGACAAGCAGAAAATTCTAGCGTGGTCATACACTCCGACTGTTTCTTCAATATTTACCTCTTCCAGAGTGCTGCTGCTTATTTTTTTACTAATAAAAAGGTTTATTCTGACTTAGTGTCACGACACTATAATGGTCAGGCGAAATATCGTTGTTTCTCTTCAACAGTCTTAATTCTTCTGAGCTGATGAAACTCGTAGAGAAAAAGAGAGTCAAAGAGAAAGAAAGAAAAGGTAGAGGTAAATATTAATGTGGTTTGATAGATATACCATAACATGACAAATAAGAATTTAAAAAAAGGAAGAGTTAGAGACACCTACGCCTCAAAGGGGTTTGTGTGTGTGTGTGTGTGTGTGATAGAGAGAGAGAGAGAGAGAGAGAGAGAGAGAGAGAGAGAGAGAGAGAGAGAGAGAGAGAGAAATCAAAATAGATATAAAATTTTACCGCTAAAAAGTTCGAAAATCTGTAAAATATTGGGTTCAGTGCTCATGAATATTGATAAGTATCACGATATTTCAACTATAAAATAAAACAAGGTAAAATCCTTCAAGATTCAATGTTTCACGTACTAGAGTTGTTGGTGAGCCTGTATCCTCATGTCTGAAATGTGCGCAGAATATCATTTATATATATATATATATATATATATATATATATATATATATGTGTGTGTGTGTGTGTGTGTGTGTGTGTGTGTGTGTGTGTGTATGTGTGTTTGTGTGTGTGGTTAAGAAATGAGACCAAAGAAATAGAAAAAAAAAAAAGAATGCAAAATGGCTAAAATCAATGATTTATTTACAAGTTATCAACAATCAGATTTTTGTTTCATTCATTGAACTTTATCTTTAACACTTTGTCAGATATAATTCATTAATCATAAACATATACACATATATCTATCACGTACACTCGCATATATATTAATCTAACACACACACACATATATATATATATATATATATATATATATATATATATATATATGTATGTATGTATACATACATATGTATATGATATATATATGATACTTATTTGATATATTTTGTGAGATATATATATATGATATATATATAGATAGATAATATATATACATGTATATATATATATATGTATATCATATATATATATATATACATCGTATATATATAAAATATATATATATCATATGTATATTACATATGTGTCATATAAATATATCTCACAAAAATATGTATCTCACATATATATACATCTCTCTCTCTCTCTCTCACACACACACACACACATATATATATATATATATTGCCCACATCTATATATATGTCTCACACGCATATGTATATATATATATTTATATATCACACACACACGTATATATATTACATATATATATCATACACATATATATAAGACACTCATATATATAAAACATATATATAACATGTTTATACATATCACACACACACACACACACACACACACATATATATATATATATATATACATATATGGCACACACATATATATTCATATATCACACACACACATATATATATACATATATCACACACACACATATATATATCAAACAAACACGCACACGTATATATATCACACATGATTATATGTATATATATCCTATATATATATATCACAATGTATATATATATATATGTATATATATATATATATGTTTATATCAAATATACATATATGTCAGAAATATATATATATATATATATATATATATATATATATCACATACATATCATATATATAACACATATATATCTACATATCACACACATATATATCTACAGGGTGAAACGAATAATTGTCGCCCTAGAAAAGACGACATGATTCCATTTCCGTTTAATGAAAACCGGTTTTCTTTTTTTTTTTTTGTTTTGTTGCAGACCATCTACTAGTTGGCCAGTTGTGTACAAATCCCAAAAGCGATAGGAGCCTTCTATCATACCTGAAAGGGACACAATGTTCAACGAGCGTGATCGGAGATGTGCCGCTGTAAAACTCATGCTCTTTACTGATCCAAGTTATGACAACAGGACCATTGTCAGCACCCTCAAAATACAACGGGGACGTGCCTAGGGTGATGAAAGCAAAGTTTCCGGCTACGGTTATGGTCTTTGGTGTGGTTTCAAGTGAGGGCCACATCATGCCGCCTCACATCTTCGAAGTCGGCTTGAAAGTCAACACCAAAGAGTACCTGGATGTGCTGAAGAGTGTGGTGATCTCCTGGTGCAATCAGGTGGCAGACCCTGGGTGTGGCAGCAGGACTCGGCGCCGGCCCACAAGTCAAAAGAGACCCAGGCTTGGCTTCAGAAGGAGTGCTACGACTTTGTACCCTTCTCTCACTGGCCCCCTCCCCCTGACCTGAACCTGCTGGACTACTTCGTTTGGTCATATATCGAGAACATCATAATAAGGTCTGCACTATTGGGTGGCTGAGGAACTGTCTTGATGCCCATCTTGCTCAAATAGTCTGTGACAAGGATAGGTTTGTGGACTGGTGCATTGTCCTGGTGGAAATTCCACTGACACGATTTGAAGAGTGCTGGCCTCTTCCGACAGAATCTCTTCCTGAACTCCCTTAAAACCTCAACATAGTATTCCTTGTTGACTGTTTGTCCAGTGGGAACCCAGTACATGTAGATCATGCCAATGTTATAAAAAAAAGAGATCATCAAAAGTTTGTGGGTGGATTTGCTCTGTCTGGCCGCCTTGGGTCTGGGAGAGCCAGGATGCTTCCACTGGGAACTCTGTCTCTTGGTCTCTGAGTCATAGTAGTAGATCCAGCTTTCATCGCAGGTCACCAGAGCATCAAGAACTGCGGGATCTGGATTGATCAGCACGACTATCTCCCTGCTGTCATGACAACGTCTTTCTTTCTGATCTTCCCTGAGCACCCTTGGGACAAACTTTGCGCAAATCTTCCATATCTTCAGTTCTTCGCGAATAATTGCGTCTAATATCAAACTGTGCACTTATTTTTTCTATAGACACACGACGGTCCTTATCCATGAAATTCTTTATTTGGCCAATCAACTCTGGGGTTCTGACTTCCTTACTCGTCCCAAACCTCTCACCATTCCTCACAGACTCCCTGGATTCTTTGAATCTCTTATGCAACACGAAAACTGATGCTCGATTCATGCAAGATGATCGAAAAGCAGTCTGAAGCATTCCATACGTTTCTGTGGCATTTTTTTCAAGCTTAAATCAGAAATTTATTGCATATAGTTCTTCTAAAGTGTTTCCACGTCCAGATTGCATTTTTGAAATTGACCAGCTGTGACAATCAGGCTTTAGTAGGGTGTATTCCAATTCCTGCCGTAGCTGTTCATTTGAACCTGAAATCATAAAAATTGATCAGTAATCTCAAAAGATGTGTAGCAATAATATACTGAATGTTCAAGAGTCTACGACAATTTCAAATGTCTGTACAAAATAAGTCTGGAAACTTATTTAAAGAATTAGTATATATACGATATATATTTATCATATATATATATACATGACATATATATATATATATATATAATTCGCAGATTGGCCTAGCGGTTAGAGTGTTTGCCAATGGCCCGGGAGACCTGGATTCAATCCCAGGTCAAGTCATACTAAAGACTCAAAAAATGGTACTTGATGCCTCCTTGCTTAACACTCAGCATTATAAGGTACGAATCAAGGGTAAAGTGGAGCAATCCAGAGAAAGGAATAGAGGTACACTTTGGTGTAGTAGCTATCGAAAAGGGAGCCTTCGGGTCACCCTTAACTGTGGTCGCCAGCTTTACTTACTATATATATATACATGTTATATGTATAAATACATTATACACACACACACATATATACATATATATACATATATATATATAAATTATTTATATATATATATAGGATATGTATATATGCAAAAATTCGATATATAGATACATAAGATACATATTCATATGATATATATACATACAATATACATTTGTACTTATATACATACATACACACACACACGTACATACATACATATATATATATATATATATATATATATATATATATATATATAGGTATTATTCGGTACAGTTAAACCAGAGTTGGAAGTAATTCCTTCAGGACAAAAAATCATTCAGGAGCTGAACATTTAAATTTTCCTGGTGGAGAGCTCAATGTAATTTTTTTTTTTACAGAGCAATATTTCTTTAAAGAAAAAAAACAAAGACCGGTTATTTTAGGATTATAAATTTATTTCCATCCTGTTTTTCAGTTTCTGGTGTGAACAAAAAACACGAAGAAAAATATAACAGGAATTCTTCAGATCCACTGGATAAATAAAACAGAATGGACACGTGGTGGGGGAGGGGAAGGGAGAAGAGATTAAAAGAGTTATCTGCTCGTTTTATTGAATTTCCATTTTTTTATTTACCTATTTATTTTATTTCAAAATTCTTCCGTCAGTTATAATTACAGTAATTTAACTTATTTATCTATTTATTTAATTTATTTTCTTTTCATGTTAGGTTCGATAATTAACTTTTAAGAGAAATATTAATGCTTATATTAATTTCGATACTATTTATTTGGCTACTTATTTTTCCTTGTGTGTATATTGGATACGTTTGTGGTCTGGTTTTACGATTTATTTCTATTTTTTTTTGAAAAAATTTTTCGTCTATAGTTTAAATTTAGTCTTATGTCTACATTGATATATATATATATATATATATATATATATATATATATATATATATATATATATATATATATATACATGATATATATACATATATATATATGTATACATACATACATTATATATGATATATTCATTCGTGATATATATATATATATATATATATATATACCCCTGAAATATACCAGCATATTCTATATGTATATACATGATACACACACACACACACACACACACACACACACACACACACACACACACACACACACACACACATGTATATATATATATATATATATATATATATGCAAGGTATACATATACATACATGATATATATATATATATATATATATTTACATACATATATAAATATATATATATATATATACATACATGATATATATATATATAAACACAATATATATATATATATACAATATATATATATATATATACATACAATATATAAATATATATACAATACATATATATATATATATGATATATATATATACATATATACATACATGATCTACATATATATATACATACATGATATATATATACATATATATATATATATACATAATATATTTATATACATGCTGTATATATATATATATATATATACATAATATATATATATATATATATATATATATATACATGGTATATATATATATACATACATGTTATATATATATATATATATATATACATACATAATATATGTATATATACATACATAGTATATATATATACATACATGGCATATATATATATACATTCATGGTATAAATATATATTATATATATATATATATATATATATATATATATACATGGTATATATATATATACATACATGTTATATATATATATATATATATATACATACATAATATATGTATATATACATACATAGTATATATATATACATACATGGCATATATATATATACATTCATGGTATAAATATATATTATATATATATACATACATGGTGTATATATATATATCATATAAATATACATGATATATATATAGACATACATCATATATATATGTATATATACATATATATACACGTTATATATATATACACATCATATATATATATATATATATATATATATATATACAAATGATATATACGTAAGTATAAATAGGATATATATATATATATATATATATATATATATATATATATATATATATATATATATAGTCATCCACAGAAAGATTTGTTTCGTTCTATCAGAACTCATCAGTGTGGCTAGACAGTATCTCGAAACCCTGTTGACTCAAACGCCAAGCCAAAGCTTCTAACCATTTAGCCACGAGGAGATATTAGCTGTGAAGTAAATTTTAAACGGTTATGAATCACAATTACTATTGTTTACATACATCCGTTCAAACGGCCACCGAGATCTCAATTCAAATACGAAGAGACTTACAAAGGCGCCAATGGCAACACGATTACTTCTTCGCTAGAGAACCTTACCTATATATATGTACATGATACACGTATACATATTTGATACATATGTATACATGACATATATACACAATATATACGTGTATATATATATATATATATACACGATATGTGTATATAGACATGTATATATGCACGATATATATATATATATATACATGATATATATTTATATGATATATATTTGATATATACATGATATCTATATTTGTTATATATACGATATGTATATATAATATATCTGAGATATATATATATATATATATGATATCTATAATATGTATTATATATATAATATATATGATATACATATATATAATATTTATATGATGTACATATATAATATATATATATATATATATTTATATATATATATGATATACATACATAATTTATAGTAGGTATCATACAATAACTGATATTTTTACAACAGAATTGCTTCTAACAAAACCTTCCTCAGATGATGACTCTGGGTTCAGTCTTGGTTTCGTTGCTGATCCATCATTACCACTAGCCCTGAGCGCCCCAGCAGTATCTCACGACTCCACCATACTTTGTCAGATTGTTATCGCTCTGTGGGATTGCCTGATCCAAACTGATGCAGATAGGGTCTTATCTTGGATCTTTTCCATGTATTTCCTCTTGTCTGATGGAGGAAATCCAAGATTAGTTAAGAAAACCGAGGTTGATTTGGCAATGAAACCTCTGTATCCGACTTCGATAGGAAATACATTCGTTATCCAACCATTTCTGACACATTGTTCTCGCAGATGTTCATATTTTTCCAACTTACGTTGATGTGCCCAGTCGAAATTTTCTTCATAAGGGACCGTTAACTCAATAACGAAAACTTTTTTTACTTTAACGGACCAAATGACAATAGCTGGACGCTTTGTCGTTAACGCTATTTCAGTTGGAAATATGAAGTTATGTTTTAAATCGGTTGCGACGTGCCAGTCTAGCAATAATGTTTTACGCATATTTTCACGTGCAATTTTCGAAATATTTCCTTCTTTAACGAACTGAATTGCTCTGTTGTTGAGCTTTATTGGCAGTCTCACAACATGCTTTTGAAACCTCAGAAAAAATCTCCAGAACTTCGTTATGTCTCCAAGTATAGCTCTTTGAGCGTACTCACATCCAGTGAGAATATGTTTGAGGCTCGCAGTTTTCCCACATGCCCTGCATCGGTCGGATGTAGTTAACCCCCAAGCATGAAGGTTAACTGATGTTGGTAAAACGTCATAGACTGCTTTTATGAGGAAACTTAATTTCTTTGCTTCCATGTGCTTGAGGTCTCTCCATGTGACAGCTCTGTCTTTTGCACTCCCCCTCTTAGTCCATGCGCTCTGTTTCCTTTGTCCTACAGCTGTAGCAAAACGCCTAACTTCCTCAAGATGATGAATTTCTCCCGACACCATTTTTCTTCTGTTTGCCGTGGATTCTTTGGATGTAGGCCTAGACCTGCTTTTCCGTTTGCCACAGTGCCAATTATATCTTTCATCCTGAGGACCAAATCAGAATTCTCAACAGCTATTTTTGCCTTCCATTCCCGACCGGTTATCACAGAAGGCTGGGCATTCTTCACCAGTGGGTCGCGAGAAACACGCAGCATTTAGAAGAGCCGCGCTTTTCCTAATTTATATTCCTCAACAAGTGACAACGTTGGAAGTTTTAGTTTTGTTGATGAACTATATAGTGCAACGTTTGTGAAGGAGTTAGGTACTCCCAACCATTTTTTAGATAAATTTACTGATTAACCGCTCCATTGTTTCAAATTTTGTAAGTGATACCTCATATATTTGCAATGGCCATGCTAATTTAGGAATTAATCCAAAATAAATGCACCATATTTTATCTTTGTTCATGAGGTCACATTTATCAATGGAGCGTAATCCATTCTGTAGCTGTTCCCTTTAGGTCCTGCCAACGATGTCGATCAGTTAGTGGTAGGGAGTAGCAGCGACCGAGACACTTAAAGCTTTTTTCGCGGATCGTAGGGATTTCGTTTCCACTGACAGAAACTTGATTTCTTTGCAGTTTTCTTTCGATAAACTTCGGCACTTTGAAGGCTTTATTTTCATAGCAGCCCATTTGAAGAGCTCTTGGAGGCGGTCACCAGTTGTTCCATGTGTGATCTGGATTCTGTAATTAGAGTTATATCATCCATAAAAGCCTTCATGGATGGATCGGTTATTTGATTGGTGTTGACATCCGGCACTACGTTATATCATCTCCATTACCAATACGAAAAGTAGTGGAGAGATAACACAACCCATCATGATGCCAATATGCAACTTTTTCCAGTTAGTTGAATATATATTTTATGCATGATATATATATATATATATATATATATATTATATATAGTATATACATAATAAATATATGATATATATATATAATAAATATATGATATATATATACGATATACATATATATGTATATATGATGTATATATAAAACATATATATCTATATATGTCATAAATTATATATATATATATATATATATATATATATACACATTATATCTGTATATGATATATATCCATAGATGGTGTATATATATATATATATATATATATATATATATATCTATATCTGATACGTTCTCCCACGGGGTTTGAGAAGTCTAGCGAATTACTTTACGGATTCCACTCGCATAATGCAAAGCTCTTCGAACGAATTGAGCATTCTTGTTTCTACTTCATGTCTTATGCCTTTTAATTCCCTAGTTGTCGATGCTTGCTTTTTGGCTGAGCGTTGTGACACTAAGTCTAACGTAATTTTTTGCAGGTTTTGATCCCAGCTTCCGGCGTCCTAAGTGTCTGTCCACAGTGAAGATTTGTGGTACAAGGAAACAGTCTGTCTATGGATGGCAATATATATATATATATATATATATATATATATGAGATATGTATATATATATATATATATAAGTATATAAGATTGATATTCCCATGATATATATATATATATATATATATGAGAAATCAATATATTATATATTAGATAGATATACATACACATGAGATAGATATATATATGATATATGTATATATATATGATATATATAATATACATATGTTATATATCATATACATATGGAGTCATACTCCTCTGTAGATTTACAGTCTGTATTCTGCAGCCGTTGCTAACTGAACTAGGTTTGCTTTGGCATTGAATAACCTATCAAGCTTGATATGCCATTTAAAAAGAAAGAAAAGAAACCAAGATTGATTCATATTTGATAAGGACAATAGCGTGAACTGAAGCGCAAACCGCCTCGTCTCAGATCAGAACTTGACTTTCCGATGCTTTTTCCATTGACGATAACCATTGTGCTAAATATGCCTTCTGTTTTGTTAGAGCGAAGAAACGGAAAATGACAGACGCAAGGACATTTCGATGCCAACAGTTTCGATGACCGTATGGTGTAATCATTGCTACATCGCATAAGAAGCTCTTATGGTACCAGATACTGGTTTCAATCTCATCTAAAGTTAACTTTTGGTCCCTAATATTTTAAATTTAATTTGAAGACCCAAATAAATAAACCCAACAGAAATATGTATCAAAACCTGAGAATAAATTACATATATAAGATTTAATGTAGTTGGATTTTATGGCATATCAACCATTCTAGTTTATTTAATGCTAAATATATATAGTATATATGATTTTTAAACGCATAGTTTGTTGATACCTTTTATAAGAGCTTATTTGTTTGCTTACAGTTAAATTGTTATACATATGATTTTTAAGTTAATAGTTTTTAGATAGTGTAATTTTTAAATGCGTCTGTGTTAATTTGTTTGCATACAAGTGTTACTGTTAACCACAGTTAAGTGGTTCCAAACATTCTAACACGGATAGTTCTGTTTAGTAATAATCATTTGTTTGACCTCACCTAAATTGTTTCGATTATTGCTTTCTAATATAAATTTGTTTATATGTGCAATTAAATGGTTTCAAGCATTGCTATGTAACACTAAATATTGAGTGTAGGCGCACAGTTACAAAATTTCAAGTATTACTAATCAACATTGATAATTCTATTCAACATTACTCATTCATTTGCACACAGTTCAATGGTTCCAAGTATTGCTATGTATCATTAACAATTTAATTAAGCATCAGTCATTTCTTTAAACTCTGTTAAATAGCCAAACATTTCTACTTCTAACAATTCGATTTAACGTTAGTCATTTTTTTGCACACAGTTTAAATGTCAAACATTTCTATTTGACCCATAGATAGGACCCTATCTAGTGCTACCACTCCGAATCAAAGTGGACCAGAGATCAAGAGCAATGAAGGGGTACCCCATATTCCCCCAAACTCCAGAGCTGGAGCCTCGCCATCAGATTATTCATTGTCACATCCAGGACATTCATTGGTGCGGAGGGGGTGTTAACCCAACTGGGCTGGAATTTGTTTGTCTGTCCTCCTTAACCTGCCAAATTTGGTAGGCATATATATTGGACACATGGTGACATTTTAGCCTAAGTATTTTGTTCTTCTAGGAGACAGAAGCAGCTCTCATTGAGAGCGGGTCTCTGAGAATAAACGATAATCAAAGGGAAGAGGTTGTTCAAATACTTATGAGCAGTATTTTATATCGAGTAAAGCATGTAGGAGTTTAAATTTTACATGAAGACTTATTTTTTCCCACCATGCCTTTCAGCATGTAAATAAAAAGTACAACAGAAATTACACACACTAGAACAAAAAGAACGTTGTACTATGTGCGTTTGAATATTTCACTCCTGCCGTTTTCTTTGAGGATAGAGCCTGTCTGCCTTGAAAATCAGAATTCTAAATCTTTACCTTTTTTTTAAAAACTTAGCTTCAAAACAGAATATGGGAACTGGCGGAATTACGTAGCTCCTAATAGATCTATTTAAGTCTGTTAATAGCAATCTCTGTCGAATTTGTTTATCGGATGAGTATCATCGATTTAGTTGTCAGTGGTACGATGTTTCGCCCATTGCATATCGTATCGATGGCAATAATTTCATAGCTCGCATTGAAACTTTGTATAAATATGAATATATAAGTAAAGTCGGCGACCGTAGTTGAGGGCGACTCGAAGGCTCCCTTTTCAATAGCTTCTACACCGAGGTGTTGGGGAGAGTGCTACTCCTTCCTCCGGATTGTTCCACTTTACCCTTGATACGTACTTCATAATGCTGAGTGTTAACCAAGGAGGTACCAAATACCATTAAAAAAATTTTTTTTGGGTATGACTCGACCTGGGATTGAACCCTGGTGTCCCTGGCTGTTGGCGAATACTCTACCCACTAGACCAAAGAGCCGGACAACAGTCCTAAATTAATTACACTCTAAGCAAAATTGTATGTTGTAAACATATTTTCAAACAAAACTTAATGTTTTTCTTGGTTACAGAGTTTTAGTGCCGTAAACTAAGGGAATAAATAATACCTAATGATATCCGTTTGCATGGTTTAACATCCTGCAAGAAATTATAAAATCCTGGTATTTTTGTTTAAAAAAAAGCATTTTCATAAAAAATTGTAGAGGTGCACTTTTTTATGGGTGATACAATCTATCCTGGTCTGTCCATACCTATCTAAGTCTGTCCATATCAATTGATTCATATCTATCACCACTATTCGGAGTGTTTCCCCGCCAAAATTCGAGGTATTTGAACTTAAAAAAAAAAAAAATATTTACACGAACATCTAACTTTTATCGGCTTTCTCGAAGTATGTCACAATGGAACTGCATACAAATAACAGCGGGCTCTTCAAATGCCACAAATTTTGACGGTAGCATCTTTTATATATATATATATATATATATATATATATATATATATATATATATATAAGAGAGAGTGAAAGAGAGTGAGAGATATGTGTGACGCAATTCACAAGTCGAAGAGTCAGGTATCAATTTTATCTGGTAAGAGATCAGCTAAATGTGGGTGGCAGCGACTGACACTTGTTTGTTTATAGAGATTTAACAATTAAAACTAACTAGCATAAAAAAAGAAAAGAAAACGTAAGCGAAATACAGAAACTTATTTTTCCCGCCACGACCATCAGCATCACTGCCCGTTAAAAAAAAGTACAACAGAAATTACACATACAAAAACAACAACAACAAAAAGGACGTTGTGGAAATAATAGAATGACGACCTCCCAACACACACAACCAAATCCCTGAGGAACATAGAAGATGGCGGACCTCGTAAACATTGTCTTTCTTACTGTCGGTGTGGCCCCAATTATATCTCGGCGGGTGGTCGGTGAAAATATTTAGAATCGCCGTCAAAATACAGTTCCCGCTCTTTTTTTTTAATTTTTTTTTATTTTAAATTTTTCGCTGGAATAAGCTGGATTCGATGTTTTGAATAAATATACTTTTATTTTATATTTCCACCTTTTTATTTTGTTACTCAATCCGTTTTTTAATTGCTGTTTCCAAACGATAGAGCACAAAACGAGTTCACATCTCGGCTTATCGTCCAATTCTCACCAAATCTCACGTGATTTAAGTTCCTTATAGAAAACAGGAAATTACTCCTCCTCACACTCTTTTTTCCCCTTTTCGTGTTGTTTTCTGCTTAATGAATATTTTTTTTTAAGTTTTAGCTAAAAAAAAATTGTTTTTTTTCACACGATTGATTTCCCTGTACTTTGGATTTTTGCTTGAGAAAGATTTTTATTTTTCAGTTTCTTTAATTTTACAAATTTATCTTTGTCTTATTTGAGGGTAACAACATACTTCATTCCCATATATATATATATATATATATATATATATATATATATATATATATATATATATATATAAGGGTAATTTAATAAATTAGGTGAATTTTGTCCAAGAAGTTGGCAATAGGAAGCACTGTTTACAGTTGCATTTTTTTAAGGAAACTAATAGTGATCGATTCTTTCATGACTGTCAGCATGACCTTAATCACTGATCGATTCAACTTTCTTTACCAGAAAGTCAGTGTGTTTCTAATCCATTTACTGTCTTTTCGACTCGAGCTCGTTGTGGCAAACCCATGCTTAGCCCATTTGTAAAGATTATTTATTCTTAAAAAATTAAAACATACCTCCCAATATGCGTCTCACATTCTTCGGTAAATTTCACATGGTTTGCACTTACCAGCTTGCAAAAATTTGATGACAGACCTCTGTTCAAGCCTAAAGCACTATGATTTGCTGCCATTTTGAATAGGCTCAAAATAAAATAAACATTTTTTGCGAGATTAAAATAATTTTTGCTATAAACTAATTCAAAACAATGCAGTATTTACATTTACGAAAAAAAAAAAATTCGGAAAAAATGCAATTTGCTTCCCCCCGCCACCAAATTCCTTTTATATATTGAATGATCCTAGCATATGTAAGACAATTGATTATATATATATATATATATATATATATATATATATATATATATATATATATTATTACTCAATATAAACATTTTTGTCAACATATTTTTGCATTTATCCTTTCAGGTCAAAGATATAGCAATAGTTATGATATAATCCGAGGAAAATAATCCAAGGATTAGACTATCAAATAATAATCCAAGTGGAATAGAAATATCCAGTTGAGGGCTCAATGTCAACTGCTGTCGAATGTATAATTAATTTCAAATTAAAAATACATCGAAACTCACGTGCTGAGCGAAAACATTTTTTATAAAATTAAACGAAAAACGAAATCCATTTTGTCGTTTCATTATAAATTTATATCAGCCATATAAAGTGTCCTTGTTCAATGGATAAAATACAGTTATATATTTGAATATAATGTTAACAGGCTTACGTTGCTTCTGGCGAGAAGAGAATTAAAAAAAAATTTAACGGTGGAAATATCATTATATATTTTTATATTAACAAATATAATGTTTATGCATTTTTAAAAACTGTTAGCTAAAGTTTAAAATATTACAGAATCTAAAAAGATCGGTGAATTCTATAAAATATTAATAGTGACTTGAGATTCAATTAAATAAAGTATAAATCCAAATTAATTCCCAATTTTGTTGAAATTATTGTATATTATAAAGATTGAATACATGTAGTCTGAAAATGAAGACATGTAGTCTGAAAATGTATAAATCAATATTAATTCAACCAAAAGTCTATTTCTAATTATGAAATGTCGCAAAAAAATCCCTGTTATTTATATTAGGAAGAATTAGCTTTTCTATTGTTAAGTTAATCGTAATAAGTGAAGGGTTAAAATTGTAACAGATATTGGATAAATGTATCTAAGAATTCCCATCTTTTAATATAATCACTAAATCAAATAATAGTTTCACATATAAATTTATCTAATCGAGTTGTTAAATATTTGTTTACGTTGACTAAAACGGTGTAGTATTTATATCTAAGATATAAAATTAAATTATACTAAGAATTTATTTCTTAATTTTATATCTTAAATATAATAGATATATTTAACATAACCAAATAATTAGGTAATTTACAATTAAATTCTGAATATTGAAATATTGATCTATAATCAATAAAATTGATTGATTTGAATATAGTTTTTTCAATAAAGAATATATATATTTTTAAAAAGAGTATAATGTACCTCCTTTAAAAAAAGATAATTTAATATAATATATATTTGATAAAAGATTCAATATTAATACTATTGTCCTAAATGTTAGGGCGAGCAATTCTATGTAAGTAAAGTTGGTGACCGTAGTCGTGGGCGACCTGAAGGCTCCCTTTTCAATAGCTACAACACCGAGGTGTCGGGAAGGGCGCTACTCCTTTCCCTGGATTGCTCCACTTTACCCTCGATACGTACCGTATATTGCTGAGTATTAAGCAAGGAGGTATCAAGTACCATTTTAAAAGTCTTTAGTATGATGCGACCTGGTATTGAACCCAGGTCTGCCGGACCATTGGCGAACACTCTACATACTAGACCAGTGAGTCGGTATATTCTATGTAAAGTAAAGTAAAGTTGCTCCACTTTACCCTTGATACGTACCGTATATTGTTGAGTATTAAGCAAGGAGGTATCAAGTACCATTTTAAAAGTCTTTAGTATGATGCGACCTGCACCCAGGTTTGCCGGACCATTGGCGAACACTCTACATACTAGACCAGTGAGCCGGTATATTCTATGTAAAGTAAAGTTGCTCCACTTTACCCTTGATACGTACCTTATAATGCTGAGTGTTTAGCAAGGAGGTATCAAGTACCATTTTTAAAGTCTTTGGTATGACGCGACATGGGATTGAACCCAGGTCTGCCGGACCACTGTCGAACACTCTACACACAAGACCAGTGTTTAGCAAGGATGTACCCAAATATCACAGAAAAAAAAGCAAAAAACATTAACACAAGAAGAAAAATAAATGTAGAGATTATAAAGAAAATGATGTCTAAAATGAAAACCTCATTAGAATCTTCCAGAAACCAAGACTGGAAAACAGTCAAGGTAGGAAATGAAAAAAATTAACAAATTATTGACATATATCTCAACGAACAACGATACAAATTAGGGAGGAGATTCATTATTCGCTGATAAGCTGTGAACTGTTCCCCGAAGAACAGAAAAGGGTGCTGCGAAGGAACTGGACATATCATCATCATCATCATCATCATCATGTCGTGCCGCCAGCACGGATATCCCTGACCCTCTCTCAACACTTCTCCCTATCATTCATCGCCTCCGGCAGGTCTTCAGGGTTACATCCCGTATCCTCACATAGCTGGTGTATGTATGTTCGAGCTTGTCGTCCTGCTTTTGCTTGGCCATATGCGGGGGTCCATAGGAGTACATCACTAATGAGTTCGTCCTTGCTTCTCCAGCAGTGTCCTGCGTGTCTGGTTCGTCTAACTTGTATAGTTTTCGTGATGGGAGGCAAGTGGCCGTATAGTTGGTGTCTTGTGGGGTGTTGACGCCAGGACTTGTTCAATATTGCTCTCAACATTCTTGTGTAATTGCCGTCTAGCTTCTTCTTCAGCCGTTTAGTTAGCGTCCAAGTAGTGCATCCATATAGTAGTATCGATACAACCGCTGCCTGGAAGAAACTGCGTTTCATTTTATCGGTCAGGTCAAAACTGGACATCTACTATACGTTAATCAACACATTTGCAAGGAAACCAAAACGAGCCGCAAAAATGTTACTATGGCATGGATTGACTCAAAAAAACATGCAATATGCACTCACAAAGCTAGATAAGAGACTGTCTTAAAATGTACAAGATATCCGACGAATTCATTAAGTTTATCGAGAAAACCATGACAAACTGGAGTGGAGAATTAACAGTGGGAGGAAAAAATCTGAGGTGGAAATCCAGAAAGGTATATTCCAGGGAGATGCGCTACAACCATTACTATTTGTAATAGTAATAATGCCACTCAATCACATACATGGGAAATACACAGGCGGATATAAACTTGATAAATCGCAAGAAAAGATTAACCACCTAATGTACATGGACGACATCAAATTGTTTGCCAAAATGAAAAAGAATTGGATTTTTTTTGTGGTTTAATGGCATATCAACCTATGTAATGCTAAAGCAATCCTTCTCGAAGAACAATAGGGGTACTATTTAACCCATAGCTGGGAGGATAAGGGGGTTCATACCTTTCCCAAGAGTATTTTTCCGAAAGTGAACATAATAGTTTACTACGATTCCGCAGTCCCGGCCTTTAACCAATACACCACGAGGACATCCCCAAAGAATTAGAAACCCTAATACAGACCGTGAGAATATACGGTCAGGATATAGGGATGGAATTTGGCAGAGAAAAATGTGCTATGCTAATAAGGAGAAGCGGAAAACGACAAATGATGGAAGGAATAGAACTATCAAACCAATAAAAAATCAGAACGTTCGGAGAAAAGGAAAGTTAGTTATACTTGGGAATATTGGAAGTGGACACCATCAAGCAGGCGAACATGAAAGAAAAAAATTAAAAAAGAAGTATGTTAGGAGAACGAGAAAACTACTCGAAACCATATCGTAGAAACCTCATCAAAGGGATAGATTCCTGGGATGTCCCCCTCGTAAGATACTCGGGACCAGTCTTGAAGTGGACGAGGGAAGAACTTCAACAAATGAACAAGAGAACACGAAAACTAATGGCGATGCACAAGCCCTTACACCCCAGAGATGACGTAGACAGACTGTATGTGTTAAGAAAAGAAGGAGGAAGAGGATTCGCCTGCATTCAAGATAGCGTCGATACATCGATTAGGCGACTCCAAAATGACATAAAGAAAGCAAAGAAAGACTGATTACAGTGACCAGGATCAACATAACAATAACTAGAAAACGAAAATAGGAAGAAAAACAACTGTATGGATATTTCAAGCGACAAACAAATGAAATCTCACATGAGAAGACTCGGACATGGCTAAGAAAGGGAAACTACATCCCTTCTAATAGCAGCACTAAACAATGCCATAATGACCAAATGTGTTAAAGCAAAAATCGACAAGACAAATAGCTAATGTAAGCTATATTGTGATAGAGACGAAACGATCAATCATATAATAAGCGAATGCAGCAAATTTGCGCAAAAAGAATAACACTGGATGGGGAAGGTGATCCACTGGGAATTGTGCAAGAAGTTTAGATTTGATCATACAAACAAGCGGAATATGCAAGAATCTGGAATCTATCCTGGGAAATAAGATGCAAGAATTTCTCTGGGGCTTTGAGATGCAAATATATCGCCTAAACTCGGACAGACTTAGTGATGGTAAAAAAAAAAAAAATTAAAAAAAAGAAAAGAAATAAATAAACAAATAGATAAAATAAAAAAGAAAGAAAGCCAGCTGAATAGTGGATTTTGACGTCCCAGCAGACCTCAGAGTAAAATTAAAAGAAAGCGAAAAGAGAGATAAATATCTAGATCTTGCTAGAGAACAAAAAAAAAAAAAATAACCCCCCAAAACTATGTAGTATGAAGGTGACTGATATACTAATTGTAATTGGTGCGCTCGGAACGATCCCCAAAAGCTTGTTAAGAGGTCTGGAAGAGTTGGAAATCGGAGAACGAGCCGAGACCATCCAAACTATAGCATTATTGAGATCGGTCAGAATACAGAGAAGAATCGCAGAAACTTCAGGAGACTTGCTGTCACTCAGACTCCAGTGAAAGACCATCAGCTAACACTGGTGTGAAAAACTCTAAAGGAGGAAGAGGAGGAATAATGACGACGACCACGACACTATGATTATTCTCGTTTAAGATAGCGTTAATATCAACCGTGATCTCCTCACCAACCGACAAAGAGTAGACTTACTGCAAATCGAACTACGTACATAAAAAGTTAACAGAATTTTTCCTAAAAATTAGAAAAATTTATCGGCAAAAAAATTCTGAAAAAAAATTACATGAAAAAAAAATCCCCTTAATTGAATGACCCTCAAATATTCATATTTTAACATACATTCATAATTGACACAGCACTATCGGCTTAGGCTGTAGAACACGTTGATTGCACCTCTGTAGAGGGGTATGACCCCACCCCAACGAGTGTCCTGGGTATGGTACTAAACTGCATCTGATACTGCAGCTCCAGTTCTGGAGGTTTGGGGAATGTGGAGTACCTTTTTATTACCGTTATTTCCGGATCCACTCTGACCCGGAGTGGTAGTACCTGTTAGGGTCCCGTCTATGGGTCGAATAAAACTGTTCAATCCTTTGCTAAGAATTATTATTATTAGTTAATTGAAACCATACCATAGAGCTTCTCTAAAATCGATGATTAAAATCGCTTTTTATAATTGTATTGATATAAGAAAGTATATTGTCATGCTACGGGAGAGGATATAAATAAAGAAGACATTAAACTTGAGCGCTTCAGGTAGTGTAATGGTTAGCATGCTAGAGTTCGAGTCTCATTGGGTGCCTCATTCATACGGTCATATGCCACATCTAAGCAAAAACTTAGTAAATAACAAGACATTGAACTTGACTTACGGTGAAATTACGCTGAAAGCACTGGTGTCCGCTAGATCGCTGAAGTTAAGCAATGCTTTGTAAATATCGAAGAGGACATTGAATAAGAGATTTGAAATTAGAATAACTTGTCAACACCACAAAAACTTTACAAATATACTTAAAAAAATTTTTTTTCAAGATCCCAGACGTGACAAAAATTCCAGCATGATTATCAGTTTCACTATGTGAATCGATCTTCAGACACTTATTGAGGTAGAGATATTTCTAGTTAATTTGTAAAAACCAACAGTGACTTCCACTTCCACCCTTAAGTAAAAGTCACAATCGGCACTTAGAAAAAAATGTTAATATTCCCACTTACAAAAAAAAAAGAAGAAAAATTCATAACTACCCCCAGCTATTTCGGTGCTGAAAACTTCGAAGAAAGCAACTGAAGGAACTGGGAAAATCGGAGAAAGAATCGCAGAAATCGGCTAGGATACTGTAAAAAGTCCTAGAGGACAGAGGAGACTTGTTGTGACTGACATCTGGCAACTGTTGGGTGAGTGGTAAGATACTAAGTCTGACGTAAAGTTGGGTGTGTTTCGATCCCAGCTTCAAGCGTCCTACGTGTCTTGTCACACTGAAGAGTTGTGATACAACGAAACAGTCTGTCTGTGGATGACAATATATATAAGCTTAGTAAATCACTAAATCAACTTTGTCGTTCCAGCAAACCCCAGACTAAAAGCAAAGGAAAACAGAAAACGGTATTAATACTAGAGGGCTTAAAAATGCTGGTAAATGAATGTGATAATAGTTGCAGGCCTTGGAACAACCC
Source organism: Sepioteuthis lessoniana (assembly GCA_963585895.1). NCBI lineage: Eukaryota > Metazoa > Mollusca > Cephalopoda > Myopsida > Loliginidae > Sepioteuthis > Sepioteuthis lessoniana. The sequence continues at coordinate 33,641,546 of OY757915.1, forward strand.
CAATCTACAAAAGAGACTGACGAAATAGATCTGTGAAGGGATTGAAACCGTTCGGACCACAGCCCTATTGTGATCTGTTAGAATACTGGGAAGAGTCGAGGAGGATTGTTGAAGTTTATCATCGGATGACGCTTGTTACAAAATAAATTCTATAACAATGATTGGACTTGACATCAAACTTAAACACCGCCGAGAGCGGTCTTTGGTGGATGATGATAAAACGAGAAATTAATTAATGACTGAAAGAATGAATGAAAGGAAGAAAAAAAGAAAAATATTTTCGAAGATACGAAAAAGTAACTGAAAAATAAGAGCCGTTGATAGAAAGAAATGAATATTGGAGGTCATTATACATTGGGGAGTGATTTGATTACTTCCAGTGAATTTTATGTAGTTTTGGTTGCAGAATTCAGAAAAAAAAAGAAACCCTTTTCTCCACCACGTTCACTATCTTTTATTTTTAAAGTTTTAAAAAAAATCTTTTCTTTTACTTTTTTGAAAGATAAAATTCTTTTAAAAATTTTGTAGAATTTTATTCATTTTTGCACAAGGAAACATCGAAAATATTTTCTGGTGATTCTTATTCATTTTTAGCTGCTAAATTAATAAATCAGAACCTGTTTAGTAATCCTGGTATTTAATGTTTAATATACCCCCCCCATAAAATACCAATTTATTTGTATAACCGTATAAATACTTGAAATGAATGTAATGATTATTTCACTTGATACAGACCGTCACCCCCTCCGCACGAAGCAAATTAAAGAATATATAAGAATATGAAATTTTAAAGAATCATTGATATAAACAATACTTCTATGGCATCCTTCTAACAAAAAGTCTAAAAAATTACATATTAGTATCTAGCTACTTCCCAACCAACCGACACGGACTGGAAGTGAATCAAGCTCCATTTTGAAATGGAGTACAGTTGGTTTGAATATCCGACTTTACTTTTTCCAAGATCGGTTACCATACCAAAGCGAAAGTTCCCAGATACATTTCTACATTTCCAAAGGGAATTAACATGAAGTTAAACGTAAACAGCTAAAATTTTTTGTTGTCTAATCTGATGGTCTTTAAAATTTTATCAAAATATAATTCAGATAAATCTCTATCTCCGAAAAAACAACAACAACAACAAAAAAAACTGAGGCAGTAACATTAAAATAAGAGAAGAGTGTTAAAATTTAACTAGAAGTTTTAGAAAATTCTAAAACAAATCTTCGGATTTTTATAAATCTCGTATTTAATTTTAAAAAAAGTGATTTTCTCGTTGAAGATTGAAATAAAGTGCATAACATTGTCATACACTGAAAGAAAAAGAGAGCAATACTAAAATTCATTGCCTTATCTCAAATGCCATTAAACTACACAAAAATACTAACTTCTGCAAAACACATTGAATCATCAAATCAGAGGAGGAATAGAAAATATTGCATACCGCAAAATAGTCCTTTTATTTAAACTACACAAAAATAGTCCTTTTATTTAAACTACACAAAAATATTAAATTTGGAAAAACACATTGAATCATCAAATCAGAGGAGGAATAGAAAATATTGCATACCGCAAAATAGTCCTTTTATTTAAACTACACAAAAATAGTCCTTTTATTTAAACTACACAAAAATATTAAATTTGGAAAAACACATTGAATCATCAAATCAGAGGAGAAATAGAAAATATTGCATACCGCAAAATAGTCCTTTTATTTTTATGCTAAAATTCAGACAATGACATTCCATTTAATTTCGGCAGGAACAATGCTATAGGCATCTCTAGAAAAGAATTTAATCACAGTTTTGATTTTACCAGATACTCTGTATTTCTGTCACAAAAATGATACAAGATGGATAGAAATGGACTTCATCGTTGAAATCAGCTCCACAAATTTAATGGAAACTTTTATGGGGCAGTTTTATATTTGGTTTGTGTAATTTACAAACGAGAGAATTCTACTAGCCTCGAGAGAATTTAATGGGAAACTTTGTCACTCTCGGTTTCAGGGTTCGATCCCATGTCAGATGGTTCAAGTAGCAACGCATCAAATTTACTTTGAAAAAAATTAAACTAAACATCAATTGACACTATCGTTAGCTTGATGTCTAATGTTTTATAAATAAATAAATAAATAAATAAATTAGAATTGAAAAATGGACAGATTTGTTTGAGGGAATTTCAAAGGGGGCCCTTCTAGTCCTTCTTGGCAGTGGGCGGTCGGCCACTGTGAGATGTAATACAAATAAATCAACGAAATCTGACATCGTTTTAACCGACATCCCAATCATCGCCATCTTGTTTTCTTGTTTATTCAAGTCATCCGCCATTTTTATTTGTAGGTCTAATTTCCTCGCGCTGTTTAAAAAGAAGTAAAGAGAGAGAGAGAGAGAGAGAGAGAGAGAGAGAGAGAGAGAGAGAGAGAAAAGAACTTATTATCTTTAGGCGTTCAGAAATACATCATTAAAGCAATTAAACTTGGGAAAATACTGTCAGCGTTATCGCATAGTATGTTAATATTTTAGACTGAATATTTATCTTAAAGAGCAGGAAAATTTTAGTTCAGCAATCTTTAATATACAGGTAGACCCAGATAAGTTTGCTGACGCATGCGCACTTATGGAAATTGAATTACGGAGAGTTGCGAGAGAGGAGATAACTGACACTTTGAAATCGCAAATCTAAAAGAAAGTTAACCAAAATTATCACAAACAAAATTTAAACGTGAATAAAAAAATGTTTAACCAATCAAATATTGTGTATTTAGGCAGCATTTTTTTTTTTTATATAAACAAGTTTGAGTAAAAAAGACTGAGAATTAAAAAAAAATGTCTTCCATCTTACTAAGTATGATTACTGTCTTCTATACGTAATATTATATAATTGAGTCATTTCATCTATTTAAGCATGTTCCTATCTATCTATCTATCTATCTATCTATCTATATTTAAACCCTGATATCCCAAAGGTTTATTTATGATAATTTCCAACCTTTTGCAGAAGAATAAGGAGGGATGTCATGATGTCCTCAAATACCTTTAAAATACTCCTTGAGGTCAAGGGAGTTCATATGCCAATTTTGATCAGCATTGGCTCATCAACCTAGGAGCAAGCAAGCAAGCAAGCAAGCAAACGAAGATCTAACATCACTCGATATCATGCTTCCTTCTCCTAATGAAGGTTCATTAGAACTGAAACGTTATAACGTCGACTTTCTTTTACATTAAATTCTTCTCTTTGGATTACCTTGTTTTTTTAATTTTTCTCTATATAGTCGGATTCCTTTCCATTATCTACTTCCATATAAGGTAAGCCTTGGAAGGTAATTGGCCTCACACACACACACACACACACAGATATGTATACGCGCCCACCCATATATATATATATATATATAGTAAAAAGTAAACTTGGCGACCGTAGTTGAGGGCGACCAGAAGGCTCCCTTTTCACAAGCTACTACATCGAGAGGTAGGGGAGGGCGCTACTTCTTTCCCTGGATTGCTCCACTTTACCCTTGATATGTACCTTATATTGCTGAGTGTTAAGCAAGGAGGTATCAAGTACCATTTTTAAAGTCTTTGGTATGACGCGACCTGGGATTGAACCCAGGTCTGCCGGATCATTGGGCCAATGAGTCGGTTAATTATCACCACTTAATAGTAGCAGTAATCATTTATTTACTTCTAGCTAGTTTTTCACATCAGGTTTAACAGTTTTATTTTATTTTTTTTATTTACAGAAGTCTGAGAGAAAACATTTATTAACCAACTGGCACTCACGCGCTGGTTTGAAAATTTCTTTGAGATTCGCAGACAAAAATATTTGACTTACCGCGAAAAATTTAAAGGATCAAAATCCAAAATGATATGAAATCTTTTCTCCGATGTAAATGTTCTTTTTTAAGTAGAGGAATTATATTGCGAATTGAATTGCCATGACCAGCAAATCCGGCGAACACTTGCGCGCGATATACGGAAACACTGGACAGCTACTTCGATCTTATTAGTTCTCATCAGCTATGTATACCATGATCTCCCCAACTAGAGATCGAACCAGCGACCACAGAATGCAGAGCCGAAACTTTACCACTGAACCTTCAATCTACCTCACACACAAGTGATGCCAAATCAACTTGTCATGATAATTGTGCGGCCAATAAACCTGAATATGTCTTGCAAGTTACATCCGTACTCTTTACAGAGGACACAGTCACCTTCAGGACCACGTCTTCCCAGGAGGATTGGAAATATGCCTCCGCGTAATTATTATAACCTCAAGGGCAAGGATATAGATGTACATTCCTTTTTCACAAAATCATTTACCTCCTTGAATGTTAAAAATACATTTTTCAGCCAATCAGAATTATTGATAAATCATCAACGTTTTAATCTAATTTCGAGCCAACTTCAATCTTATAAATAGCGATAAAATAAATACATTTTAAGTCGGTTTTACAGATTCTTTCTGAAGACTACTTCTTTCTGAAGACTACTCAAAAGTTTTCGGTTAATTACATTTTTGCGAAAATCTAACATTCTTTTCCTTCAAGGATGTATTAAAATACAATAGCACTTGATTATTCAAACTTAGATGAAAATAGTTTACATAGACATGCTTGTACTCCCATTTCAATAATATACTTGCTAATAAAAAAAATTCACGTTTAACTCATAAGTATATTTTCTTCCTTACACAGTAACACACTCACATACAGATCTTTTACACACAAAATGTATTTATTTAGATTAAAACTAAACCAAACTGCAATATTTCATGCATTAATCTTCACTTTCTCTCTTAAAATATTTTCGCTCGGACTAATATTATCTTTTCTTACAAGAAAAAACTTTGTAACTTCTGTTTTTTAACAAACTTTTCACTCAATTTAAAGAAATAAAGTCTGTTAATTTGTAAGTCGGTGTTTCATTCAATCATTTACATCTTTGTCCCTCCCCTATATATATATATATCTTCGTGTCCAAACCTGGGCGAGGCTGTTTGCGTTTCACATAGCACTGATACTGTTGGAAAATGCATGAATCCAATTATTTTTCCTCCAGTTATGAATGAATTGGAGGGCAGACTGAACTCCTTATTGAAACAGTCTAGGAGAAGGAAAGCTCTGAATTCAAGTTTGTCAAACTTCGCTTAAAAATTGACCTTGTGTTATATCCTGCTCGCTGGTTGTTATATATATATATGTATATAATTTAATAATGAATAAATATATATTAGTTTTTTTAAAAATATATATTTCATAAATATTCAATAGCATGGAAGCTTATCTGCAACCACTGGTTTAATGCCCTCTATACGACAACCACCACTTTTTCTCCCTGATGATTGTCGTATAAAGACGGCATGAATCCAGTGGTCGCAGATAAGCACCCATGCTATTAGATTTATATGAAAACTAATATACATATTAGTGCCCGTGGTGTAATGGTTATCGTCGTAGGAAATGGACACGGCGACACGAGTTCAAATCCTGGACGAGACTGATAACATTTCACATTGCACTAATGCCCTTGAGAAAGGCATGAATCCAATTATTCTTCCTCCAGCTATAGGGCAGACTAGGTTCTTCAGCCTTGGTGAGGCAACTAATCTAGGAGAAGGAAAACTCTGAATTCAAATCTGTTAAACTCCGCTTAAAAAAATGACGGAGGAGCCAGTAAATATGAATATATATATTTGTTTATCATTATATTATATTATATAATAGCTCTATCACTGATATTGAGCAATCTCCAAAATTATACCGCATTTGGTTTGCCACAAACTCTAGTGACAATCATACAGTGTTGTAATATAGATATATATGTATATGTGTACAGGTAGATAAGTATTTTCCATTACTATATATATATATATATATATGTGGATATATACGAGGGTTATTCAAAAAGTTATAAGCTTCACCAAGATTTGTATGGGTCTCATAAGTACAAAAATTAGATCAGAAATCTGAATTAATTTTTTAAGAACTGGTAGTGTGTTGCAACAACAAAAATATTCAGTTCTTCTTTCTGGGTAAGGCTTAGAACTTTTTGAATGACTCTCGTACTGATTGTACACAGTTCTCTGACCCTATCTTGCCATCGATTAATATCATCAATTGCTCCTGGCAGGACCTCTAAAGAGGGAAATCACTGTGCAGGAGTTCATAGAAAAACGTCTCTTCTGAGTTTGTCTCTACGTCTCCAGTAGTGGCCTGCTTGTCTTATTCGTCTTACTTGAATGGTGTGTAAGATGGGAGGTAAGTGGCTGTACAGAGAGAGTTTTGTGGGATGCTGCTTATGTACAAAACCGTACATAGCATTCTTGTGTTGTAGCATTTCTATCCATGCTTTTTGTTAGAGTCCAGGTGGTGCATCCATACAAACGTACCGACACAGTCACAATCTGGAAGAAATCCGTATTATTTAATCAGAGAAGTGCGCAAACATACAGATTGTAATTTTCTGCTCATCCAGATGTTGGTATTTATCTATCTATTCATTCACACATATATTTGCTTGCACGCACGTGCACAAGCGCACACCACACACACACGCACAAACATCTATACAATTGTGTGAAATAATGGTTAAAGTGCTGGTCTGTGTGATCGTAGTATGCGAGAATGAATGGATGGTTGTGTTTTATAGCATATCAACCCTTGTAGATTATTTAATGCCGAATCCTTTTATACATATATTTTAAATAGATATGATATGGTTTGGTTGGGTTTAATGACATATCAACCCTTGTAGATTATTTAATGCCAAATCCTTTTATACATATATATTAAATATATATGATATGGTTTGGTTGGATTTTATGGCATATCAACCCTTATAGGTTATTTAATGTCGGATCCTTTTTATACATATAGATTAATTATATGATTTGTAAACACATTTTGTTGATAACATTTTCAAACGTGCCAGAGCTCATTTTTTTTGCACACATATAATGGGTTCACTAATTTCGATCGAATAAAACTAAATCTATATACTATTAATCATTTGTTGGCAAACAGTTTAATATTGTTTTCAAGTGTTATGAATCACTAACAATTCAATTAAACATCAGTCATTTATTTACAGTTAAATGATTAAACTCTTCTATTTCAAGCAATTCGGTTTAGCATAAGTCATTTGTTTGCATGCAGTTTAAATGTCAAAGTACATAGTTTAAATGTCAAAGATTTCTATATGACCCATAGATAGGACCCTATCAGGTGCTACCACTCCGGCCCAGAGTGGACTTGGGAGTGATGGCGATGACGAGATACTCCGCATTCTCGAAAGCTCCAGCATTACTGGAGCCTCACTATCAAATTGTTTAGTGTCATATCTAGGACACTCGTTGGTGGGTCTTACACCTCAGCGGAGATGCAGTCGGTGTATTCTACAGCCCGGACCAAATGGGCCCGTAGGATGCGAGTTCGGACTCCAGTTGCGTTATTACGTACACTTTTGGACTAATACTCATAATACTACTAATAATAGCTATGGGTTAAATAGTACCACTAGTGTCCTTCTACCATGATAGCCTAGACATTAAATGACTCACGAAGGTTGATGTGCCAGTAAAAACAAGGAAACCAAAACCAAATTGCATGTACCGTTTCCTCTCTTTCTCTTTCTCTCTCTTATATATATACACACACACACACACACACACACACACACATATATATATATATATATATATATATATATATATATATATATATATACGCGTGCATGTCTATCTGTGTGAGGGCGTTCGTGAGTGTATGTGTTTTTGTGCGTGCGCCAATATGTGCTGTCTTCAATATGTTAAGTGTATATCGATATGATTATTAACATGGCTGTTTTTACCGCCAACCTCAATTGTTTTTCGATAAAAAGGAGCCCCCGTAATGTTTATGTTTGTTTTGTGAGGGAGGCTGGATCAAGTATTTTTGTCGGAGGTTTTCTTAGGGGCTAGATTTAGGATGGCCGGTTTGGGATAGCGTTATCACTATATTTGCCACCCAGATCTATTGAGGACGTTAATGCGATGAGGGGTATGAAACCAACCTTTTTTTACTGTTTAAAAAAAAATCCCAAGATCTGAGTTCACTAAGTGCATGGGAAAGTCTTGAAGTCGCCTCGTACTGCACCATTATTATTATTCTTCCGAGAGGGAAATTTTTTTTTCGAAATTTCTAGATTATAAAGATCTTTGCATTTATTTTTATGAACATTTTAGTCATAGACTAGATGATCTATGACTCCTTTTGGCTCATGTAGAAACAGTAGTCCATAATGATATTAATGTTTCTATTCATGAAGGGATAAAAATACTAATTAGCCTTTTATAGTTATCTCCGTTATGAAAAATGGATTATGAAAAATGTCACTCAGCGTGATGGTGACTTCACATTTGATTATTCATTTGCAAATTGGACTGGAAATTGCTTTATTCTCTATGCTAGTGTATATGATTATATTTCTCTAATAAAACTCTTGCCATTTTTTCTAGGTTGTGATTATATACAAGCAATTCTGTGTCCATACTACTATATGGATGCACCACATGGACACTAAAGAACAAACAGAGAAAAAGCTGGGAGCTACACAAGAATGCTACGAGCTATTTTGAACAAATCGAAGAAGCAACACTCAAGAAAACAAAAGTTGTACGGCCACCTACAACCCATCTCACTAACCATCGAAGTAAGACGAACAATACATGCTGGGAAGTGCTGGTAAAAAAAGGATGAATCATAACTGAGGTTTTCTTGTGAACTCCTACCCATGGACGCACCAGTGTTGTCCGACCGGCAAAGGCTTACATATATCAGTTCTGTATAGAGGACCTACCAGGAGTTTTGTCTTGTTTTGTTTAATTGTATATCAACCACTGTAGGTTATTTAATGCCAAATTCTTTTTATGGATATATATTAATCATTTATTTGCACAAAATTCAATTTTTTCAAGCATTGTTATGTATCAATAAAAATTCAATTAAACATCAGCCATTTGTTTGCACACCGTTAAATGTTCAAAGTGTTCAATTTCTAACAATTCAAGAGCATAAATACACAGTTTCAATGTTAAACAGTTCCATTTGACCCATAAATTGGACCCTATTAGGTGTTACCACTCTGACCAGAGTGGACCTAGGAGCGATAGGAATGAAGAGGTAATCCGCATTTCCCCAAACTCTAGTATTACTAAAGCCTCACCATTAGATTGTTTAGTGTCATATCCAGGACACTCGTTGGGGGGTCTTACTCCTCTGCAGAGATGCGATCGGTGTATTTTACAGCCCTATCCGGAGTGATGGATGATAGGGACGGATGGCGAGAGAGAGAGAGAGAGAGAGAGAGAGAGAGAGAGAGAGAGAGTCAGGAACTCCGTGCTGTCAGCGGGACATGATGATGAAGTCTAAATATGGGATTATCTAAATGGGATAATCTAAATGGGATAATATAAATATAAGATAATCATAAATATTCAACAGAAATGCAACGTCTACTCTCTCTATATATAGAAAATACGTGTGACAACAACGATGCCAAGCTTTCAGGTCTTCAAAATTATAGATATAAATAGAAATTTTACTAATATATACGATGGTCGTTCATAAAGTTCTAAGCCTCACCCAAAAAAGAAGAGTCATTACAGTACATTTTTGTTGTGGCAACACACTACCACTGTTTCTGAAACTTGAAAAATTAATTTAGATTTTAGAAGTGATTGTGTGTTGCCACAATTTCTTTTAAATTATGGCTCTTCTTTCTTGGTGAGGTTATGAACTTTTTTAACGACCCGCGAAGATAGAGATGTAACATTGCTGCAATTTTGAACTTCCAAACCAGCATCGCAGCAAATTCAGAAAGAAAGAAAAAAAAATTGAACATTTAGTTCAGTATAAACAAACAGATTCAGATAAATGACTGATTAATTTTAACGGCATGTCAACCCGTCTGGGGTTATTCTATTCCAACAGGTTAGGGAATCCCGTTTCATTGTACCTTCCTATTTACATTTTTTGTGTAGATGTTTCTTAAGAATTTTTTTTGCACATGGTTCCATGGGAATTGAATAATTTTTAAACAGTTCCATTTGACCCCCAAAATGGGACCCTAACAGGTACTAACACTCCGGATCTGAGTGGACCTGGGAGTAATGGCAATGAAGTGATTCCCCACTTTGTTTGCACAGTTATATGATCCCTTATTCCTATTTCGGGGTAGTCCCCGTAGTATAAAGGCTGACGGGCTGGACAGTGACATCATAGTAAGCAAGTTCGAGCTCCAGTCACTCTGTTTCGTTTACGTTAGGACTGATACCCTTGTAACACTATATAGGTGGCCCGCCAAGCAGACGATTCCTTTGTCTGTTTTGGCGCGAAACCAGACAAAGGATTTTTGGACCTGAAATCTCGCCGTATCCGGAAGTGGTAAGGGGACACGAAAGAGAGTTGGTTGGACAAAGGAGCTGGCAGGCAGTTGGCGACGGGACAGCAGAGAGAGTTGGCGTGGAACCACGGACAGAGGCAGTTGGCGTGGAACCACGGACCGATGCGGTCGACTCCGGAGACAGTAGCAGAGAAGATCGGGTCCAGCGACAGTGAGTCAAGATGAGTCGGAATTCCAGTTGCTTTGTGGAATTTTCGCTAGTAACCCACGCTAGCGTTAGTCCATATATGCTATCAGGAATGCAAAGTGTTGCATAACTCTCCTTCCGCTCTTGAGTTAACCCCAAGCATTGTTCGTGTTTGTTCGTTTGTTTTATTTTCTTCTGTCCCCCCGATCGTATTCTTGTAGTGGCAAGAAATGTGCGTTACCCCCCCTCGGACCACTAGTTGATCGCCGGCCAAGAAGTGAAAAGGTTCGAGAAAGAGGATGTAATGCGTATGGGGGCGAGCGGGGTACTGTTACAATTCTTGCCACTACAAGAATACGATCGGAGGGATAGGAAAGGCATGAACTCTTTATACCTCCAGCTATGGGTTAAGTGGCACTACTACTGTTCTTCTACAAGGATGGCTTTGGCATTAAATAACCTACAAAGGCTGATATGCTATCAAAAAGAAAGAAATATAGAAAAAGAAAGAAAGTATTCCTATTCATCTATAGCTCAAATAGATCTGTTTAAAAATTTTTCGGATTCCATAGAACTATGTACAAAAAACAAAAACCAAAAAAAAAAGCAAAAAAAAAAACCCCTCTTTAATAACATCTACACAAAAAATGTAAATAGGAACGAACAAAGAACGGGATTCTCTAACCTGTTGGAATAGAATAACCCTAGAAGGGTTGACATGCCGTTAAAATCAATCAGTCATTTATCTGAATCTGTTTGTTTATACTGAACTAAATGTTTTTTTTTTCTTTCCGAATTTGTTGCGATGCTGGACAGGAAGTTCAAAATTGTAGTAGTAGATGTTCGCCCCGCACATCTCTGTCTACGTTGGTCATTAAAAAAGTTCTTAGGTTCACCCAGAAAGAAGAGGTACCATGAACGGGAATCCCTAATAACTAAAGCACTCATATGGCTGATAGTAACAATTTCTATGTAATATTAATCATTTGTTTGCACACAATTATACAGTTTCAAGTATTCTTATAAAATACTTATAATTTATTCATAAGTATATTGTTTAAAATAAGTGTTTGTAGCAGCCACAGATCTATTTCCTTTCGCGAATCAATGCCCCTGTTAAGAGAGTCGGTCACTCACTGACCAATCAACTGGCAGAGCGTATTGATTCCTTCTCCCTCTCAGGAACTATTTTTCTGCTCCCTTTTCTGTAGAACGGACAACGTCAGAGAGAGTCTGGAGCTAGCAGAAGAAACATATCTCTCTCACATGACTGCACTGATTCCACTTGGAACACTTCGCTCACTGCTAGCTTTAAAAACGCTTCCTACGAACCAAGGACCAGCATACAGACCAGCGACGCAAAAGAGACACTTTCTCACTCTCACTCCTTCACGCCTGCTACTGTAATAAACCTTACTTTGTTGTGTTGTTAAAAGAAGTTTTGTAATTCATTTGTGTGCCTAAAAAATATAGTGTTAGGGAAATTAATAATTTCCCGAACCGCTAAATGTTCAATAATCATTTGTTTACGAGATTTACAATATCATTGTCTTTATTGGGAATCCTTTTGAGATGAGGGGTCTTAATCTGAGAATTAATTTTTTATCTATAGCTGACTTTTTGTCCTCATTTTGGTAGTTTTTATTCTCACTAAGTTTCGGCCAAATTTCACTTCTGGCCTTCTTCAGGTGATTAACCGCGACCTCTGATAGGAATGCTGAATCTTGTTACCGTATCCCCAGTAATTACTGCCTTCCATAGTTGTTGTCTATTGCACCAAGTAAACCTCTGGCCGGCTTGGGTTGGAATTGAAACTGCTATCTTCTGACAATGCTCACCTGGAACCGTAGTGACTCAACGCCTCCATCCGCTGCGCCACGAGCCCCGAAGAGCGATCAAGGTTGGATTTTTTGGTCTTATAAATCCAATTATTTGTTCTCCTTATCTGGTTTTCCATAGTCGGGTCCGTACCGAATTTGTAATTGTCTTTATTGGGAATCCTTTTGAGATGAGGCTTCTTAATCTGAGAATTAATTTTTTATTTATTGCGGACTTTTTGTCCCCATCTTGGTAGTTTTTTGTTGTTGTTTCTTCTGGAAGGCAGTAATTACTGGGGATACGGTTACAAGACTCAGCATTCCTATCCGAGGTCGCGGTCAATCACCTGAAGAAGGCCAGAAGTGAAATTTGGCCGAAACGTAGTGAGAAGAAACAACAACAACAATAACAACAACAACAACAACAACAAAACCCTACCAAGATGAGGAGAAAAAGTCCGCAATAAATAAAAAATTAATTCTCAGATTTACAATATCAGTTGATATTTAGGTCATAAGATTTATGATATCAGTTAATTTCCCTGGTTTACAAAAATAGGTTTGGTTTCTTTGTTTAATGACATATCAACTCTTTTTAGGTTATTTAATGCCAAAGCCATTCTCCTAGAAGAACAGTAGTAGTATTATTTAACCCATAGCTGGGAGGATAAGGGGGTTCATACCTTTCCCAAGGGTATTTGCCCGAAAGTGAACGTAATAGTGCGACTGGAGTACGAACTCGTGTACTACGATTCCGCAGTCCATCGCTTTAACCATTACACCACGAGGACGCCCACTTTACAAAAATAAATTTTTGGTCTGAGGCAAGAATGGGGATTGGTGTTTTTTGTTAATTTGGGTGTGCTGAATTCAAATTTATAAATAGATTTGATCTACCACCTCTAGTTTTCTGGCTTTTAAATAGTCTCATTTTAGTATAAACACAGAATATATATGCATATTTCAAGAGTTGCAGCAGCTTATAACAGATAAAACAGGATAGATAAAGAACACTGGTTGAATCACTATACTTGGATGACACAATTACACAATTCATAGTACCACAGACAGTTAAAAGTGTGTTTTCTTAGAAGATCTGGTGTATTTTGCCTCCAGGATGTCACGCAAGAGCATCCAGCAGAAGTCTCCGATCATGCCGGGGTTCCATTTGTCTTGATAGTTGATCTCCATCTTCGGAATGTCTTGGTGGAATCTTTCTCCATGCTCATCACTCACTGCTCCAAGGTTTGGCGGGAAGAAGTTGAGGTGGGAATGGAGAAAATGAATCTTCAGTGACATTCGGCACCCCATATCCCCGTAAGACTTTAGCAACTTCTCAATACAGGCTTGGTAATCTGGTACGCGTGTGTTACCAAGGAAGCCACTACAGACTGATTTGAATGCTTCCCATGCTCTCAGTTCCTTTAAGTTAAGAAGCTCCGCAAAATCAGTATCCTTCAGCACTTCCGGATCTGAGGTCCGACAAAGATGCCGTCTTTGAGCTTAGCAGCACTAAGACCTGGGAACACAGTAGACAAGTGTTGGAAGGCTGCACCATTTTTGTGCACGCCTTCACGAAATTCTTCCTCAAACCAAGCTTGATGTGAAGAGGAGGAAGAAGCACCTTATTCATGTCCACCAGAGGATTCTCCTTGAGGCTGTGTTCGCCAGGAACAAAAGTGCTTCTAGACCCCCAGTCTTTCTGTTTGTAATGCTGGGATACAGCTCGACTATCTCAGAGACAGAGAAAACAACAGTACTTTGTGAAGCCCGCTTGCATACCCATAAGAAGACCAATGACCTTATTTGTTCCGATTCCTGAAACTGGTGATCCTTACATCTTCCTGGACTAGGTTTCACTGTTTAAGCCGAGAAGCCAAGAGCTCTGACTGCTGTTTTGACAGATACAAATTACGAGCAAGATCATTCAGGTCTTCTTGCGTGATCCAGTGTGGCTCATTGCCACTTGTTCCTGAATATATAGACTCAATATCTTCCAAAGATATTGACTCGGCAGAATCCTCCCTTAAAGGCATTTATTCATCTGATGTGGAAAGAAGATCCTTATTTACTGGAAGGGGTGGGTACAGGAAGATCATCTGAATGGGGAACGGGTCTCATAGTAGATCGAAGGTTGGGATATTTGATCTTTTTCCTAGAAGATGCATTGAAACAAGTTATATTAGTTAAACAAAAATAACAATCATCTGCGTGGTTTCGCGGCTCTCCCCAAACCATCGAGACTGCAAAGTTGAAAGTCGCTTTCCTGCCATTAAACCATACAGTTAGTCCATTGTAGCAGGGTTTACAACAGATGTGTGGAGCCCAAGACCTGTCCTGATCACCAATTTTACAGTCAAAATAGTGAAATTAGGCGTTCGACGCTGTGCAACTGTTGTGAAGTCCCCAGACACGTAGCAGAAAGAATTGGCCTTGTTGAGGCATCCTCGACATTTGACGTGCTTGAAGCATTGGAGAATCTGAAAATATAACAAAGTAAAACTAAATGTGCATTTGAAAATGTAATACTAATATTTAATAACCCAAAAGACGTGTAACACAATAGTTGAGGGACACCAACGTCCAACGCCGCCTGCGAGACAACCTCTTCGAATGACTGCAAGAGGATTGAGACCTGCTGCCTTAACTGTCAAAATCCGTCTTGATATATAACTATATATATATATATATATATATATATATATATATAATGTAATGCTATCACTTACATTTAGTGAATAATAACTAAAAATAAGCCATAAGTCTCACAATATTAGAATTAACCCTGAATTCATATACACCTTTATGTACCGTATATGCACAAAATGCACACTATGCATATCTAAAAAACTAGAAGTGATGAGTAAAAACGGATTTCAAATTTGAATTCAGCACCCTCAGATTAGGTAAAAACTGGTATTTTTGTGCTTGCCTCAATTTCTTTGTAAACTAGTGGATTTGGTCATTAGATTTACGATATCAGTTAAAATTTGGTCATAAGATTTACAATATCAGTTAATATTTGGTCTTGAGATTTACAATATCAGTTAATATTTGGTCATAAGATTTACGATATTAGTTAATATTTGGTCGTAAGATTTACAATATCAGTTAATATTTGGTCTTGAGATTTACAATATCAGTTAATATTTGGTCATAAGATTTACGATATTAGTTAATATTTGGTCGTAAGATTTACAATATCAGTTAATATTTGGTCATAAGCATAACTATATTATCAACGTTTCATTGCAATCATTTTAAAAAATCGGACTTTATCTCTTATTACTTGCACACAGTTACATGGTATCATGGAGGAGACCGTGGTGTAATGGTTATTTTCGGCGAACCGAGTTCGAACCTGGGCGAAGCTGTTTGCATTTCCCTTAGCATTTATATCCTTGGGAATGGTATGAATCTAACTATTCTTCCTACAGCTATAGGCAAATCGTTGGGCACACTGGGCTCTTTAACCTTGTTATGGCAACCAGTGTAGGAGAAGGAAAACTCTGAATTCAAATCGGTTAAACTCCGCTTAAAAAACTGATCTTTTGTCGCATCCTGCTCGTGCGGATGGGTTGGTAAATGCATACATGGTATCAAATACTTCTATCAAACATTAAATATCAAATAGATCTATTTGACCCATAGACGGGATTCTTGCTGGTACAACCACTCCGATACAGAATGGACACGGGAATGAGGGCAATGAAGGGATACTCTACATTCCCGCGAGCTCCAGAACGGGTATTTCACCAGATGCAGTTTAGAGTCATACCCAGGACACCTACCCTTTTTGTAGGGTAGTTGTTGTTGTGGTGGTAAGTACTGTAATAGATAGTCAGCATATTTACCGACAGTGTGGAGATTCGCATGAGGCACGCAATCATCACTTGCAAGGAACTTGCGGAGCAGCAATTGATATAAGGAAAGAACAACGGGGGTGGAGTGAAGTCGGGTTGAGTCGGGTCTGGGGGGATGGGTGTTTAGGAAATGGTCGCTTTTATGAAGAGCAAGCCGAGCAGATAATAAGAAGAGTTTTTTTTTTTTGTTGCTATCTCTTTGACGTCGGATTATTTTTGTAGGGGTTTTCTTCGCTTCCAATGTGTCGATATGAACTACCTGCGTAGAAAACGAGCGAAATGTATACGCTACCATTTCTTTTATTTTGTCCTTGCTTTTTTTTTCTAAATCATTGTCATTCCCAGACATGATAATAATAATAATAATAATAATAATAATAATAATGATAATAATAATACCATACTACCAAATGGTATATGTATCAACCAGAATCCGTCCTGGAAAATGAGACGCACAAAATTCTTTGGGATTTTTAGATTCAAAAGATCAACTTATCTCAGCCAGACAATCAGACCTAGTTATAATTAACAAAGAAAAAAAAGAGAACCTGCCGAAAAGTGGACTTTGCCGTACCTACTGATCACAGAGTGAAAATCAAAGAAAACAAAAAGAGAGACAAGTATTTAGACCTTGCCAGAGAACTAAAAAAGTTAAGGAACTTGAAAGTGACGGTGATACCAATTGTAATTGGTACATTTGGAACGGTCCCCAAAGGCTTGTGAAAAGGATTGGAAGAGCAGGAAATCGGAGGACTTGCCGAGACCATCCAAACAACAGCATTCGTGAGATCAGCCAGAATACTGAAAAAAAAACCCTGGAGACTAGAGGGAACTTACTGACTCCTCTAAAAGACCATCAGTTTATACAAGTATGAAAGACTCGCAAGGAGTAATAATAATAATAATAATAATAATAATAATAATAATAATAATAAAGAATTGCATTTAAGAAGTTAGAATTTTCTGACGTGCACATTCTTATCACAGCCAACAGGTTTTTAAGTTAGAAAAGAAAATGATAAATTTCATCTGACTTTCAAATTCGAATTTGCGAATGTATACGTTCATCTATCTATATGCAGAGTGAAACAGAAATACCTCCCCCATTTTGAACTGTCACCTGCATGATGCATGTGAACTTGAGAAAGTGGCAATGGCAGCTCAATCTAGCTAATGTCTTAACATATTTTTCAGATACGATCAGTTACGATCATGGCTTAGATCGTTGCTGGTTGGAACAGGTTTTAAGACTGGTGAATCTGTAGTTGCTACACAGAGAACTTTTGGTGCTCGTTTGATGTTAGGTCGTAATGTTGCTGTTCAGGATAGAAAATCGATACTGTTTTAGGTTTAAAATTCAGAAATAAAGGTTCATCGATTAAAAGAAGGCCAGCTGGAAAACCTCGAAGTGCTTGATTGGTTTGGTTTGGTTTGGTTTGGTTTTATGGCACATAAACCATTTTAGGTCTTAATGCCAAATCCTCTTTATACATATATATTAAATATATGATTTCTAAACACATTTTGTAGATGACATTTTAAAACTAGCCTGAGTTCATTTTTTTGCAAACAGTTAAATAGTTTCACTTATTTCTATCTGAGAGGAATAAGTCTATTTACTAGTAATCAAATATTTCTACACAGTTAAATGTTTTCAAATATTACTATTTAATACCAACAATTCAATTAAACATCAGTCAGTTGTTTACACACAGTTAAATGATCAAACTGTTCTATTTCAAACAAGTCAATTTAAGACAAGTCATTTGTTTGCAGATAGTTTAAATGTTAAACTGTTCTATTTGACCCTGTGATAGGGCCCTATCAGGTGCTACCACTCCAAGCCCGAGTGGACCTGGAAGAAATGGCAATGAAGGAGAACTCCATATTCCCCAAAGCCCCAATCTCACCATCAGATTGTTTAATGTCATATCCAGGACATTAGTTGGTGGGGTCTTACCCCTCTGCAGAGATGCAGTCGGTGTATTTAATAGTTGCAGCCGACTGGGCCATTGAAGTGATTGAATTTTAGAAAATGTCGAGATTGTTAGACAGTCTGTTGTACAATCTCTTACACGTTTCTCTCGTAAACACGTTTCTGCTTTAAGATAGCCCGATTAAAAAAGAAAGGAACTAACATAACTACTTCCTTGGGCACCTCTGGCGGTGTTATGGTTAGCAAGCTAGACTAGTAAACCTACACGAGTGAGTTCAAGTCTCATTGGGTGCCCCATTCATTTGGCCTTGTGCTACATCGAAGCAAAGAGCTTCGTAAATTACAACATGACCACTCCCTTAGGTTCACTTGCATTGCATACGTAACAGTTTAAAATCTGGGAGGTATTTCTGACGCACTCTGTAAAACTAAAATCTTCATATCTTTCTAGATGTGTCATCATGACTTTGGAAAGCGCCCATAACATAACATTTATCGTTGCGTAATATAGCGACCCGAGTTCAAATCCGGGACGAGTTTACGTTTCATTTTCAACGAAGATAACCATGAAACACTAATGAGAATCTTTCACTTCTTCCTAAAGAGAACTATGAATGGATTGCTGTAACAACGAGACTCTGATTGATTGTCTAGTATATATATATATATATATAATACAATAATAATAAATAAATGTATATTAGATATATATATATTTAATGCAATGGAATTTGTCATTAAATACGTGGTGCACTTAATAAATTTCCAGATTTTTTTTTTTGTACAGACATTTAAAATTGTCGTAGACTCTTGAAAATTCAGTATGTTATTGCTATACATCTTATGAGATGACTGGCCTATTTTTATGATTTCAGCTTCAAATGAACTGCTACAGCAGGAATTGGAATATACCCAACTAAAGCCTGATTGTCACAGCTGTTCAATTTCAAAAATGCAATCTGGACGTGAGGAAGAACGATATGCAATAAAGTTCTGTTTCAGACTTGGAAAAAATGCCACAGAAACGTATGGATACTTCAGACTGTTTTCGGAGCATCTTGCATGAATCGAGCATTAGTTTTTGAGTGGCATAAGAGATTCAAAGAAGGCAGGGAGTCTGTGAGGGATGATGAGAGGTGTGGGAGGACTAAGGAAGTCAATACACCAGAGTTGATTGGCCAAACGGTTAGGGTTAGGGTTACTATGTTGAGGTTTTAAGGGAGTTCAGGAAGAGATTCCGTGGAAGAGGCCAGCAGTCTTTAAATCGGGTCAGTGGCATTTCGATCAGGACAATGCACCAGTCCACAACTCCATCCTTGTTACAGACTATTTGAGCAAGATGGGCATCAAGACAGTTCCTCAGCCACCCTATAGTCCAGACGTTGCTCCCTGTGACTTTTGGTTATTCCCTAAGCTCTGAGGCTGTCGTTATGAGACAATTGAAGTGATGAAAGAGGCTGTGATGAAGATCATTGACAGGCTCACACAAGTGGACTTCCATGGGGCCTTCCAGAAGTTATTGGAACGGAGGAGCTGGAGGAGATTACTTCAAAGGGGACTAGAGTTTCATGTGTGTACTATCAAAGAAAGTGCCCATACGAAAAAAGTCTGGAAACTAATTTAATGATACTCGTATATATATCTAAAATATATGTATTTATTATTATTATATAATAGCTCTATTCTAGATAATGAGCACTCTCCATATTGTATTGCTCTTGGTTCGCCACAAACCCACAAAGTTATTTAGCGACAACCAACACTGTTATAATATATATATATATATATATATATATATTTGTGCCTGCATTTGTGTGTATGTGTGTGTGTGTGTGTGTGTGTGTGTACTAAGTTGCTAAAATATAGAGACAGCTCCTCGATAATGATTAGCTTCTTCCTCCACCTGAATAACTGTGACTACGTCATGTGGCATGGAATTCTCGGGGTACTGGAATCGTTGGCGCTTAAGTTTATTTAGATAACTTTAGAATGATATTATGGATTTTGGACGAAATGTAACAAGCCAGGTGACTATCGTAAAATGCCTGAATTTTGTCATCAATTACGTTTTTTTTTACGCATTAAATTTCAAATAGCTCTATTTGACCCAAAGATGGGATACTTACAGTTACTACCATTCTGATACAAAATGGACCTGGAAATAATGACAATGAAGGGATACTATAAATTCCTGCAAGCTTCAGAACGGGTATATCAGCAGATGCATTTTAGTGTCATCCCTGGGACACCTATCCGTTTTTTGGGGTAGTTGTGGTTGTGATGGCGAGTACTTTAATAGATACAGTTAGTATATTCACTTTTCCGTTTTTGCATTGATGGAACTAGTTTTAATCCAGTTGTTTTAAGCTACAATGACAATAAATCTTGTTACACTAATTACCTCAGGGCTTCTCAAAGTGGGCCATATATGTTGATTAAAACTTAGATAATTGATACATTGATAAGTACCACCCTGCTTATCTATCTATCTATCTATCTATCTATCTATCTATCTATCTATCTATCTATCTATCTATCTATCTATCTATCCGAAAACAATTCCAGTAATTTCGTAATAATTGTATATTGTTCTATATAGCGTTTACATCAATGCCAAAGTAGATATTATGAAAATGCACCATGGAATTTGCATCAGTCCTGCTAGTTAACGGTACTATTTTATGCGAATGGGCCATGGAGTAGAAAATAATAAATAAATAAATAAATAAGCAATAAGTAAATAAAATAAAAACTAATGCTTTCACATCACATTCGCTATCATTTATCTATTTAAGAGTCATATCAAAAACCGTTTTTTTTAAAAACAACACACACGACAAACAGGGATCAAACTTATAAGTTACAGCAGACCTTTTGAATTGTAACTTCTACTCGGTAATTCAAAGAACCGTCTTATTAGAAGGATAACAATAATAATGATAATGAAATAAAAAGATGGCAAACATATGAGACACTATACTATGCGTTATTATTGGAGCACTGGGACTAATAAAAAAAAATAAATAAAAAAAAGGCGAAATGGAAGACATTGCGAGATTATCATACCAGATTTCAATGCAAAAAGATATGAAAGACACTCCTTATTTCCTAACTCACATTACGAAAACATCTGTCCATAAATTTTAAAGAACTACAGAAGCTTCTTGAATTAAACCTGATATTCAGATATGTGTATTCGATCGCGTGTATAATGATACAAAGAGAAATGTGCTAGGGTGGTGGCGGTAGTGGTGGTGATGGGGGTTGTGATAATAATTCCGACGTATAATCTTATGAAAGACAAAAGTAATTAATGTACGGCAGAGTCCGTTTAATTGGGCCGCCGGTTTATTAGGACATCCGCTTGTTGAAGACACCTCGATAAAAGCCCAACTCAACTCAAATGGAATGAGTATTGGACGCTCGGAAAGTAAGGCCTCCTGGTTATTTCTGCGAAGAAACTACCACAGATACAGGGAGCACAATACATGAGGGATGCATCAACCGGTGTAATGATTTACGAATCAGGCTAACGACTTTGATTTTCACTGAGTGCTTCACACTTCTAGCCACGTTTAGTGTATTGATTATCGCCAAAAGAAATGAAATCGGAGACCCGAGTCGACACTCTGGACAAAGTTATTTTCTGTCAAAATTTCTGAGGTGAAGCTTGATCATTTTTATAACTTAAAATATTCGGATTAATGACCTTATTTTCATTATTATAGTCGCAACGTTTCGACCGATATGTCTTTCGGTCTTCTTCAAGTGTTTCATGTCGAACTCTGGGGCCTACAAAGAACCACGAACTGGAACAATCTACCCTCGAGAATTAAATAAAAGATTCAGTTAGAGGTTCTGTGCAGGCTCCTAAGCTCAACATGAGACACCTGAAGAAGGCCGAAAGACATATCGGCCGAAACGTTGCAAGTACAACAATGAAGATGATTTCGAATATTCAAAATGGCAAAAAAAGCTATTCTCGTTTCACCACGCCCTAGAGAAATTTTGGCTGTCTATAGAGGACATATCAATAAACTCTTCCAACTTATCAATATAGATTTGCATTGCTTTATATATATATATATATATATTTCGGCTTTCTAATTAATTTGCAGACATTAGAAACTAAAAGGTAGCTTTAGACGAGACTGAAACCAGCATTTCATACCAGAGGAACTTGTTATATGTTATAGCAATGTCGACACCAAAAGGTCATTGGCTGCAAAACCTTCTCACCTTTGTCATTTTCAGTGTCTTCGCTCTTACGAACTCGACTAGAGGCACGCTTATCGTCGTTGGAAATGGAATCGGCAACCCGAGTTCAAATCCTAGTGGAGACTGTTTACGTTTCACTTTCACTTCTCTTTCCTTACTTCAACAAAGGGTAAATAGTAGGGAAGACATAGATTATGTAGCTTTGGTTAGGCAACCAGTTTAAGAGAAGGAAAACTATGAATCTAAAACAGCTCAACTTCGCTTAAAAACTGACCTTGTGTTGCACCATGCGTATGGTTTGGTTACTTTGTTTAATGGCATTTCAACCTTTGTGGGTTATTTAATGCCAAAGCCATCCATGTAGAAAAATAGTTGTGGTATCATCTAACACAGAACTCGAGTGCAGACATGGGGGTTCATAGCTTTCTCAATAGCCCAACTGGAGTTCGAACTCGCTTACTACGATGTTGCAGTCCAGCACTTTAGCTTCGACACCACAGGGATTCCCTCTGAACTCTGGAGAGTCATTGAGGAGTATAGGGCTATTCGTATAGGAAGTTGCTGTTTTTAAACCGGTTGCTTTAACAAGACTAAAGAGACCAGTCTTCCGTTCTATATATCCATATTTAACGGGAAAAAAAAAGGTTAATTTATTTCTCAATGGTTTGAAATGAAACGCAAGAATCCTTATCAAAAATTTGAACTGGATTTTTCGAGTCAATTTCGAATAATGATAACTATGAGATAAAAAAAGACCATTGTAATGAAGACACCTTTGTATACGTCTCAACATACAAGAAAAACAACCCAGAACTATTCACCGACAGAGCAAAGACCAGAACAAATTAAAACCAAGGATAAAATTAAAAAAAACAAACACATACTAGACACAACAAAAAGAAAGCGACAACCAAAAAATTTAAAACACACACTAACTTCATCTTAATTTGGGAAGCACACAACGTATGGAGTTTCAAAATGCAAAGATAAAAGGTGTGGAGTACGTAATTTAATCATTGAAGGAAAATCCTACACCTCTGAAAACCCGAAAATAACATTCTTTATCATATTTACCGACTCGGGCAGGTCAATTTTTAAGCGGAGTTTCACAGGTTTGAATTCAGAGTTTTCCTTCTCCTAGACTAGTTGCCTCACTAAGGCTGGAGAACCAAGTCTGTCCTACTATTTACCCATAGCTGGAGGGATAATAATTGGATTCATACCTTTCCCAAGGGTATTAGTGCTATGTGAAATGCAATCAGTCTGGTCCAGGATTTGAACTCGTGTCGCCGTGTCCAATTCCTACGACGATAACCATTACACCACGGGCACCTCCACACACCACGGGCACCTCCACATATAACATTCTTTATAAATAGAAAATTAAGTTACAATTAAAAAATGTTGTCTACATAAACAAATGCACGAACTGCAACAAAATTTATATAGGTTGAACACAAGCACTGAACAACAGAGTTGCTTTACATAAAAGCAAATTTAAATTACCTGAGAATAAAAAACCCTTAAGAATGCAGCAAGGGAAATTCAAAATAGTACCAATATACTAATCTGATGATTCCTTATTACTCGAAACAAAAGAATAAAAAACTTCATACATAGATTTAAACCAACATTAAACTGAGCCTAACCACACACAACACACGTGTGTGTACGTGCGTATGTATACAAAAACGTACACAAAAAATAAACATATGTACACAAACACATAAAGACACACATTTGCATAAACTCGAAGTAAAAAGAAGGAAATCAACAAAAAAGGCCACAAGGAAAACAACAAAAAATCAACTCCAATGGGACAATTACTGAAACAAAACTTGGACATCCAGAAAATCAAAACAACCTATGAAAACAATCTTAGGTACAAAAGATACGAAACTGTAAAATAAAAAATTCAAACGACACCTGAATGCTAACTTGACGAAGATTGAAATTTCTGAAACACGTGTAGCAGAAAAATAAAGGAAAGAAAACTAAAAAAAGTACCCCTCCAAAAAAAACCCCCAAAACCCCAAAAAACAAAAACAAAACAAAACAAAAAAAACCCAACAAAAAACAAAAACAAAAACAAAGAAACAAAAAACTAAACAAAACAAACAAACAAACAAACAAAAAACACTTAACTAACTAAATAAATGAAATAGGAAATAATTTGCTGATATATCCATGTTATATATATATATATATATATATATATATATATATATATATATATATATATATATGTATATATTAGCCTTTATATAAATATTTATATATATATATATATGATAGGTATACTTATATAACACACACGCAGATATATATATATATATATATATATATATATATATATATATATATATATATATATATATATATTTAAATATAAATTGTCATCTGCATGGGTAAAACAGGTAGTATCTAGCAAGCAAGGAATTGAACACAAAATAAGCTAATGGTAGAAAAATGTAACTTTTGGAAAACGTTTTATTCCTGTTTAGTACTAAAGAAGAAAATGTCTTCAAATCAATTTTTCAAAAGTTATTTAGTGATAATGAAGTCAAAGTTATTGAGGAAGACTTACATTTAGTATGATAAATTAAATTATTGTGGCACTTAATTTGTTTCATTAAGCATCATACTTTTAGGTTGAGAAATAAGAATTTTTGAGAGTGGCCAAATATTTTTAAAAGATAGTATATATATATATATGTGTGTGTGTGTGTGTGTGTACGTATATATATATATATATATATATATATATATATTATAAATTTGTAAAGTCAAGTTGGAGACCGTATTTGACATCAACCCGAAGGCTCCCTTTTCAATAGTTACTAAAGCGGTGTGTAGTAGAGGGCCCAACTCCTATCACTGGATTAAACCATATACCCTTAATACGTATCTTACATTACTGAGTTTTTTAGGAAAGAAGTATCCTGTACCGTTTTTTGAGTCTTTGGTATAACTCGACCTCGGATTGAACTCCAGTCTCCCGGGTAACTGGCGAAAACTTTAACCACTAATTTATATATATATATATATATATATATATATATATATATATATATATATATATATATATGTATGTATGTATGAATTACTTTATGTAAATATTCATAGAAATACGTATATGTATATAAATATTTATATATACAAGTGCACACAATAAGTTTCCAGACTTTTTTTCGTATGGGCACTTCTATTGATGGCACACACATGAAACTCTAGTCCCCTTCGAAGTAATCTCCTCCGGCTGCAATGCACTTGTTGTACTGTTTCAGCAACTTCTGGAAGGCCCCATGGACGTTCTCTTGTGTGAGCGTCAATGACCTTCGTCACAGCCTCTTTCATCTCCTCAACTGTCTCATAACGACAGCTTCTAAGTTTTCCTTGAGCTTAGGGAATAACCAAAAGTCACGGGAGCAAGGTCTGTTCTATAGGGAGGCTGAGGAACTGTCTTGATGCCCATCTTGGTCAAATAGTCCTGTGACAAGAATGGAGTTGTGGACTGGTGGAAATGCCACTGACCCGATTTGAAGAGTACTGGCCTCTTCCCGAGGAATCTCTTCCTGAACTCCCTTAAAACCTCAACATAGTATTCCTTGTTGACTGTCTGTCCAGTGGGAAGCCAGTGCATGTAGATCATGCCAGTGCTGTTAAAAATAAAGGGATCATCAAAAGTTTGTGGGTGGATTTGCTCTATCTGGCCGCCTTGGGTCTGGGAGAGCCAGCATGCTTCCACTGGGTACTCTGTCTCTTGTTCTCTGGGTCATAGCAGTAGATCCAGCTTTCATCACAGGTCACCAGAGCATCAAGAACTGTGGGATCTGATTGATCAGGTCGACCATCTCCCTGTTGTCATGACAACGTCTTTCTTTCTGATCTTCTCTAAGCACCCTTGGGACAAACTTCACGCAAATCTTCGGCATTTTCAGTTCCTGGCGAATAGTTGTGTGTACAGTTCCCACACTAACATCAAACTGTGCACTTATTGTCTCTATAGACACACGACGGTCCTTATCCAAGAAATTCTTTATTTGGCCAATCAACTCTGGTGTTCTGACTTCCTTACTCCTCCCACACCTCTCACTATCCCTCACAGACTCCCTGCCTTCCTTGAATCTCTTATGCCACTCAAAAACTGATGTTCGATTCATGCAAGATGGTCGAAAAGCAGTCTGAAGCATTCCATACATTTCTGCGGCATTTTTTCCAAGTTTAAGACAGACTTTTATTGCATATCGTTTTTTATAAAGTGTCCTCACGTCCAGATTGCATTTTTGAAATTGACCAGCTGTGACAATCAGACTTTAGTAGGGTGTATTCCAATTCCTGCTGTAGCTGTTCATTTGAACCTGAAATCATAAAACGCTGGTCAGTCATCTCATAATATGTATAGCAATAATGTACTAAATTTTCAAGAGTCTAAGACAATTTTAAAAGACTATACAAAAAAACCTGGTAACTTATTGAAGGCACACGTATATATGTATATATGTGTGTGTGTGTGTGTGTGTGTATGTGTAAATATATAAGAATATTTATGAATATATATACTCATATAAATGCATATGTATATGTTCATATAAAATTACACACACACACACACACATACACATATATATATATAATATATACATGAATGAATATATTTATACATTTGTATATTACAAATAAATATATATATATATGCATATGTATATGCATGTATAAATATACATATATAAATATATGCACATACATCACTCACTCTTTATATATATATATATATATATATATGTGTGTGTGTGTGTGTGTGTACATGAATATACATATGCATCTATAATAGATATATGTATAATTTTATATTCACGTATTTATATAAATCTGTATATATATATATATATATATATATATACGTAAATATGTATATATATCTAAGTGTGTTTATATATATATATATGTGCACCCGGCACCCGAAAATAATGAGTGTGGATTATTCGTGTTCAGAATAAATGAGAATTTCATATAAATCTATTGGAGTGCTCGGTATATATAAGTATATATGTATGCAAAATTATATTAACATTAAGATATACATGTATAGTTGTATGTAATAATAATAATATATATATATATATATATATATATATATATATATATATATATATATATGTATAAATACATATAAATCTATATATAAGTATATATACATGTGTATATGAATATCGATATATATTTGCATATATATTTTGCATATATATTCTGGTATAAATACATTTGTATGTATGAAATATATACATGGATATATATATATATATATATATATATATATATATATAATCATTATTTTATATATACAGAATCTTAAAAGATAAAGAAACTAATCAAAAAAGAATTTTAAAGAAATGTAAACTTTGTTTATCAGTAAAAAAAATTTTGTTACAACACCGGATAATAACGCAATATTTATCAGAATCATAATCTTTTGGATTAATATTTTCTTGTAGAATATATTTTGTATTTTTTTAAAAATATTTTTGATTCATAAGTTTGGGTATCACCTACCTTTTCAGCATAATGAGCTGTTCCATTTGCCATATATGGCAGTAGCAGAGATCAGTCTGAGAATAAACCTACGAGTCAGACCAGAAGAGCCGTTCCTATTGTTGAAGTATATATCATTACTCTATCACTAATCCTATGTTCTTATTACTAACAGTATCTTTCTTATAAATACTCTTTCCTGTAAATATAACTATTTTCCTCACATATTGTGGTTTGTCTTATTATTACTACTACTTGTGTTCACTAACCAGAACACAACAATAAGAAATCAAAAGTCTAACTGAAGATATAATGTATTCCCCGGTATAACGGTAAAAACTTCATCAAAATTGTTTGCCAACTGAAAAAATGTTGAAATAAATTTATAATGGATTTCATATGTTGTGTTTTACTTGATATCAATGATATATATATATATATATATATATATATATATATATATATATATATATATATATATATATATATATATGATAAAAGTACGTGGAAAAGTGTATAAACGGACAACAGATTCAATATTAGTTCTTTTTACGATAAAGAACGAAATACTGAATTCATTGTGTGTTGGTTTATCCACTTTTCTACCTATTTTCAATCATCTCTTCAGATTTACCAAAATCTACCAATTCACCATATATATATATATATATATATATATATATATATATATATAGCATTATATACATATATATGTATATATTTAGCTGTGTAAATATATACATGAATATAAATACATGCCCAAAAATATATATGCATAATTATATGTTTAAATATATATACGAATAAAAATACACATGTGTTAATCTATCTATGCATATATATGCGCGTGTACGTGTCCGTCTCTGTGTGTATAAGTGTACTTTGATAAAATAGGATTGACACCACATGTTTGCTGATTTTATCCTTGATCTGTTTCAGTTCTTTGTATGAATCATTTCAATGCTGGATGGAATGAATTCAAGTTGAAGCCCTATTTTTTCCAATTACTTTTGGTCGAAAATGGACAATTTTCGATGGAACAAGTACTAAAATGACAAGTTCTATACTTTTACATAAAGATAGGAGGGGTATTTACAGAAGAAAAGAATTTTGTTCGTTTTAAGATGAATAATTGGTAGGAAAATTGTGAAAGGCATTTTAGAATGTGGCTGCTATATTCGAAGTTGAACTCGTTTAAATCCAGTGTGGTTCGACATTTTCCCGACTTCGGCAAAAGTAGCTGTAGCCACTTTATTGTTCCTTACGTTTCCATTGTATTAAAAATCTTTTGAGCCACTGCAGTATTCATATATGTATATATATATATATATATATTGCATTTCTCATAGCTCTAATACCCCAGGGAAAGATATGAATCCAATTATTCTCCCTGCAGGTAAATAGTAGAGCAGACTGGGTTCTTTCTTCTTGGTTAAGCAACCAGTCTAAGAGAAAGAAAAGTCTAAATTCACACCTGTTAGACTTCGCTTAAAAATTTTACCTTGTATCAAATCCTGCCTTTGCGGAGGGGTGGACAAAAACGTAAATGTCAATACATGTCGGTCCGGTGATCAGAAACTGACCGTCACCAAGCGCCGTTGATTCTGTATCTGCACTATTCAAACTTATATAGTGAGCATTCTTCATTTATAAATGTGCCATTGTTATATATATATATATATATATATATATATATATATATATATATAAAACATTGCCATATTCATAAATGAAGAATGCTTACGATATAAGACACAGATGCAGAATCAACAGTGCATGCTGACTGTCAGTTTCAGGTCTCTGAGATCATTGGACTCATATGCACTGACCAGGAAGTAGTCTATGTTTAAAAACGATTAAATGTTGTGTGAAATACGTTTTTTTCGTAGTCAGACTGCCTATATATATATATATATATATATATATATATATATATATATATATATACGAACAGGATGAGATACGAGGTAAATTTTAAACGTTGTTTAACACGTTTGTTTTCAGCGGTTTCTTTTTTCTAGACCAGCTGCCATACGATGATAGTTAATATACATATATATATATATATATATATTGCAGCTGCATATGGCTGATTTATCTCTGAACAAACATGTCTTCATAGGAATCCAATAACGAAAGAAATTCTCACTTACCTGAATGTGCATCAAAGTACTATAAAAACACACTCACACACATACATACATACATACGTTCAAACATACATACACACACGCACGTGTACAGACACGTACACACACACACACATACATACACTCATACGTTCAAGCATCTAAGCAGATAAGTGTCAATGACAGGTACATTTCATAATTACATACCGACTCGTTTTTCCGAGCAGCACTTAAAATGCCGTCTATAGAACTGAGTCATGGATATGTTGTCGCAGTAAACAGGGAATGTTTTGTGAGTTGTTTTTACTGACGGCACCCCGCGGCCTCCGCCCTGAGCCACCCGGGTGGCGGAGGTAGAGCTGTTGGTTGCGGCAGCGGCGTGATCATTTGATGCTTTTCAATTTGTTGTTGTTGTTGTTATTGTTGACATAAGCGGCGCAGGGAGGCGTTAGAGATGCTGAATCATGCCACGGCCGCTTACGATGGCGTTAATAACAGATTTCATGGTTATTTTCTTCGATGTTTGCATCCATAACGATTACTGAGCTTCTATTTGATCAAAGTTAATCCATTCAGCGTTTATTTATTCCACTTTGTTCATTATCTATCTATCTATCTATCTATCTATCTATCTATCTATCTATCTATCTATCTATCTATGTGCTCATATCACTCTACCTCCGTTCATCAACCTCTTTCTTTATATTCACCTCCCCATCCTCCAACACACACACACACACACACACACACACATATATATATATATATATATATGTGTGTGTGTGTGCCCGCGTTGTGTATTATTTCGTCAATATCTTTCTCTGTTCCTGCGAAAACTGTTTCTATCCATTTTAGTCTGTTCGTATAAATCTCATTGTTTATCTCTCTCTCTCTCTCTCTCTCTCTCTCTCTATATATATATATATATATATATATATATGTGTGTGTGTGTGTGTGTTCATATCTATTTCAGTCTGTTAACACACACACACACACACACACACACACACACACACACACACACACACACACACACACACACACACACATGTATTATATCACTTGGTTTATATCTATCTAAATCATTTTGTTTACATATATATATATATATATATGTGTGTGTATATATATATATATGTATCTTAACGATTCTGTTCATATCTATCTATCTATCTGTTTGTTCATATTTTGATAACGTAAGGACCTGCAGCCAAAGAAAATATTTTGACATTTTTCGTAGTTTTAAAATAAAAAAAAATAAAGTATAATTATTTCTCGATAACATTGAATTAAAAAAAGGCTGCCGTTAAATGAAAAAGGAAAAATCAATTTATTCAACTAATTAACATTTAGTAATCATAATATTTTCTATAAACCATGGTGGAATGTGAAAATTATATATATATATATATATATATATATATATATATATATATATATATATATATATATATATATATCAAACCGGGCCATTGGTCCAATGAGTTGAGTGTTCGCCAATGGTCCGGAAGGCCGGAGTTCACTCTAAAAATGGTACTTGATGCCGCCTTATTTTACTTGTTGACACTCAGCATTATAAGGTAAGGATCAAGGGTAAAGTGGAGCAATCCAGTGAATGTGGTAGCGCCCTCCCCTAGACCTTGGTGAGGTAGCTATTGAAAAGGGAGCTTTCGGGTCACTCTTGACTAAGGTCGCCACTTTACTCTCTCTTATATATTGTATATACAAAGTGTATGTGTGTTTGTGTGTGTGTGTGAGAGAGAGAGAGAGAGAGAGAAAGAGAGAGATAGAGAGAGAGAGAGATGAACAGCTTGTGACTACGTAGCACACACACACACATATATATATATATATATAATCTAATATAAACTGTTAGAAAGAGTGTATGATGGATGGATAGATAAGCTGATAGATATGAACAAGAACGTAAAGATGGATTTATTGTTAGTTGATTAAATAAAAAAGATTTAAATATGGAAGCCATTAAAAATTCAGGTCGAGAAAATGAAGAAGTTCAGTGAGAATCCTATTTGAAGTATAATTCCAGCGTAGGAGAAATGAATGAATGAATATAGAAGGAAAGGAGTGTGGGGAAAAGGCATGGTAGAATTTATGGTGCAAGAAGAAGAAGAAGAAGAAGAAGAAGAAGAAGTTTGTTTTATAAAGGAGACCAAAAGGAGAAAAAAAGAAAAATGAAAGTTGAAAAAATTTCTGATAAACAGAGAAAAAGGAAATATTTAAGTGTTGGAATAATCGGCCAGAATACTAAGAAGAGTCCTGGACACTTGAGGAGACTTGCTGTCACTCAAACTCCAGTGAAAAACATCAGCTAACACTGGCGTGGAAAACCCTCGAAAGAGTAAAAACAAAATGATAATAATAACAGCAAGTGTAGGTTATGTGATGATAGAAACGAAACGATCAATCATATAATAAGCGAATGCAGCAAATTTGCGCAAAAATAGTATAACTCTAGATACAACTGGGAGAGGAAGGTGAATTGTGCAAGAAGTTTACAGTTAACCATGCAAACAAGTTGTATATGCAAAACTCGGAATCCATCCTTGAGGAGGAGAGCAGATGAAGTTCTCTGGAATTTTGATATACAAACAGATCACCCAATCTCGGCTTGACGAACAGACCTAGTAACAGTCTGTAGCACTATATGGGTGGCCCGCCAAGCAGACGATTCCTTTGTCTGTTTTGGCGCGAAACCAGACAAAGGATTTTTGGACCTGAAATCTCACCGTATCCGGAAGGGGTAAGGGGACGTGAAAGAGAGTTGGCTGGACAAAGGAGCTAGCAGGCAGTTGGCGACGGGACAGCAGAGAGGCGAGTCAGCAGAAGAGTTGGCGTGGAACCACGGACAGATGCGGTCGACTCCGGAGACAGTAGCAGAGAAGATAGGGTCCAGCGAAGAAGATTGAGTCAAGATGTCGGCATTCCAATTACTTGTGGAATTTTCGCTAGTAACCCACGCTAGCGTTTGTCCGCACATGCATGTAGTGTTGCATACTCTCCTTCTGCTCTGAGTTAACCCCAAGCATTGTTCGTGTTTGTTCGTCTGTTTTATTTTCTCCTGTCCCCCCGATCGTATTCTTGTATTGGCAAGAAATGTGCGTTGCCCCCCTCGGACCACTAGTTGATCACCAGCCGGCCAAGAAGCGAAATGGTTAGAAGACTGATGTAAAGCGTGAGGGGGAGAGGGGCGTAACGTTACAAGTCAACAAAAAATGAGAACCTTCCGAATCGTGGACTTTGCTGTTCCGGCTAATCCTAAAATAAAACTGAAAGAGAGCGAAAAGAAAGATAAGTACCTAGATCTTTCTAGAAAACTGAAAATGACAGTGATTGTAATAGGTGCGCTCGGTACAGTCACCAAAGGATTGATAAAGGGACTGGAGGACTAAGAAATGAGAGGAAGAGTGGAGACCATCCAAACTTCAGCATTATCAAGGTCGGCCAGAATACTAAGAGAGTCCTGAAGATTTGAGGAGACTTGCTGTCACTCAAACTTCAGTGAAAAAATATCAGTTAACGCTGGTGTGAAAAATTGTCAAATGAATAAAATAATAATAATAATAATAATATGTAGCAGCAACCTTATTAAAGGAATAAATTCCTGGGCTGTATCCCTCGTTAGATATTCTGGACCATTTTTGAAGTGGACCAGAGAAGAAAATCAATGAACATGCATAAGGCATTATATCCCATAGATGACGTTGACAGATTATATGTATCAAGAAAGGAGGGGAGAAGAGAGCTTGCCAGCATTGAAGACAGCGTTGACGCATCGATACTACGAGTCGAGGACTACATAGAAAAGCACGAAGGAGGACTGATTACAGCCACTAGAAACGATACTGACAACACGAAGACCAACAGAATCACAATAACCAGAAAACAAGAATAGGAAGAAAAACAACACTATAGGCGTTTTAAACGACTAATAAGCAACATCTCACACGAGAAAACCTGGACATGGCTAAGAAAAGGAAACCTTAAGAGAGAAACAGAATCTCTTCTAATAGCGGCACAAAACAACGCCATAAGAACCAACCATATCAAAGCGAGAATAGATAAGACGCAACAAAATAGCAAATGTAGTGATAGAGACGAAACGATCAATCACGCAATAAGCGAATGCAGCAAATTAGCACAGAAGAAGTCTAAGACTAGACACGACTGGGTGGGCCAGGTGATCCCCTGGGAGATGTGCAAGAAACTTAAATTTGACCACACCAACAAATGGTATATGCATCTGTCCTTGAGAATCACCCACATAAATTCCTATGGGACGTTGACATATAAACAGATCACCTAATCTTGTCTAGAAGACCAGACCTTATAATAATAAAAAAAAAAAAAAAAGAGAGCTTGCAAAATTGTGGACTCTACTGTCCTGACTGACTGCAGAATAAAACTAAAAGAAATTGAAAAGAAGGATAAGTACCTAGACCTTGCTAGGGAATTGAAAAAACTAAGGAACATGAAGGTGACAATTATACCAATCGTGATTGATACTTTTGGTATTGTCACCAAAAGATTATTAAAGGGGCTGGAGGACTAGCAAAAAAGAGGACGTGTGGAGACCATCCAAACTACTACATTACTGAGAACGGCCAGAATACTGAGAAGAGACCTGGAGACTTGAGGAGACTTGCTGTCACTCAAACTCCAGTGAAAGACCATCAGCTAAGACTGATGTGAAAAACTCTCAAGGAGTAAATAATAATAATAATGATAATAATAATAATAATAAATGTGACGCAACAGAATAGCAAGTGTAGGTTATCTGGTAATAGAGACGAAACCATAATTCACATAATAAGCGAATGTAGCAAACTAGCACAAAAAGAGCATAAGACTAGACACGACTGGGTGGGAAAGGTGGTCCACTAGGAATTGTGCAAGGAATTTATATTTGATCATGCTACCAGATGGTATATGCTCAAACCAGAATTCACTCAGGAGAATGAGATGCCCAAAAATCTCAGGGATTTTGAGATACAAACAGATCTCCAAATCCCGGTTAGAAGATCAGACCAAGTGATAATTAACAAAAAAAAAAAAAAAAAAAAAAAAAAAAGAAAAAAGAAAAGAAAACCTGTCGAATAGTGGACTTTGCCGTCCGAACTGACCACTGAGTAAAAAATCAAAGTAGACGAAAAAAGAAACAAATATTTAGATCTTGCCCATGAAATAAAAGAGTTATGGAACAAGAAGGTGACGGTGATACCATTTGTAATTGTTGCACTTGGAACAATCCACAAAGGCTTAGTAAAAGGACTAGAGGAATTGGAAATTGGTGGACCAGCGGAGACCATCCAAACTACAGCATTGTTAAGATCACCCAGAATACTGAGAAGAGTCCTGGAGACATAAGGAGATTTGTTGCCACCCAGACTCCGGTGAAAGACCATCAGCTAACTCTGGTGTGAAAAACTCGCAAGGAATAATAATAATAATAATAATAATAATAATAATAATCCGGTTATGGCAATTAAAAGAATTGATTATATTGCGTGAATTGGTGGCTGTGCATGTACAAACGATCCTGGCACTTTAGATCATGCACCATCTCTTTAGATTAGTTGATAAGAGGATTGCTTGCTTTTATCAATGACCTATCTTACAAACGTTTGTTACAAAGAAAGACAAACGAACAAAAAAAAAAAAAAAAAGGTTAAAAAGGAAACACGAAATAGACAAAGTGGTAATTATCTTCTACGCCTTCTCATTTTAACCTCTCACCTCTCATTAAAGGCTTTCTTTCTTTCTTTCTTTTGATTCTATTCTTTTCTTTTCGTTTTGTTTTTTGTTTTGTATATTTTTTTGTTCAAGCTGCGTTCGTATTTTTCTTAGTTTATTAACTCATCGAACTGAAGAGTTTAACTTCTTTGATGGTGCAAAGGTTTTGCCGAATCGTTATAACCATTGATCGTGATACTGCTTTTTTTCCTCTTTCTTTTATTCCATTTAATCGTTTTAATCTCAATTCTTATTTTTTGTTCAAGGAGGAGCGCTTAGCGTAACGGTTTTAATTGATGGAATCGGTGACTCGAGTTCAAACCCTAGTCGAGGTTATTTTCATTTCACATCCCTTACCTCTTCAAATCTACTTTAACCACCCCCCGTTATGGGTTAATAGTAGGGCAGACTGGCTTTTTTTAGGCTAGAGAAGGAAAACTCTGGATTTAAGCTTGCTTTCATGAGGTCTGTCTGAAAAATAACTAGACTTGGTGTGCTGTGTGAGCTATATGCGAAAGAGGGATACGCGGATTTAATTATCTAAGAAGATATCTTGTAAGTATAGGATATAATATTAGCTTACTTAAACTATTGCACTTTTTTCGCGTTCTTTTTTTCATGCCTCCTCTTTTTCAAATCATTCTGCTATGAGCACTTAGGAATGAGTAAACCTGTAATTTTTAGTCTTGTAGGGGTAAACTTCGTCATTATCTATCTATCTCAGTCTGAACATATCTATCTATCTATCTATCTATCTATCTATCTATCTATCTATCTCACTCTTTTCATATCTGTGCATCTATTTATATAAGTCTGTCTATATCTGTCTCTGTCTCGAATACAACAGCTCAATCATTTACTAAAGATTATTATCATTTACTCCTTGAGAGTTTTTCACATCAACTTTAGCTGATGGTCTTTCACTGAAGTTTGAGTGACAGCAAGTCTCCTCAAGTCTCCAGGACTCTTCTCAGTATTCTGCCCGTTCTCAATACTGTAGTTGTTTGGATGGTCTCCACTCGTCCTCTTATTTCCAAGTCCTCAAGTCCCTTTAATAATCCTTCGGTGACTGTACCAAGGGCACCAATTACAATTGGTATCACCGGTACTTTCATGTTTCACAGTTTTGCGGTTGAGTAGCTGCATCGCACTTATAAATAGTAATGGTGATATATGCCTCTTTGGATCTTCGCTTCAGCTAATCTTTTCTTTCCACTCTCCGTGTTTTCATGGTTTTCTCGATAAAGTTGAAGACTTCATCTGATATTTTGTAAATTTTGTGGCATTATTATTATTATTTGAGTTTTTCACACCAACGTTAGCCGATGGTTTCTTACTGGAGTTTGAGTGACAGCATATCTCCTCAAGTCTCCAGGATTCTTTTCAGTATTCTGGCCGATCGCAACAATGCCGTAATTTGAACGGTTTCTACCCATCCTCTTCTTTCCAAGTCCTCCACTTGGCCTAGAGGGTAGAGTGCTCGCCAATGGTCCGGGAGACCTGAGTTCAGTCCCAGGTCGAGTCGTATCAAAGACTTTAAAAATGGTACTTGATACCTCCTTGCTTAACACTCAGCAATATAAGGTACATATCAAGGGTAAAGTGGAGTAATCCAGGGAAAGGAGTAGCGCCCTCCCCAAACCTCGGTGTAGTAGCTATCAAAAAGGGAGCCTTTTGGTCGCCCTCGACTACGGTTGCCAACTTTATTTACTTTATTTACACCTTTAGAGTTTTTCACATCAGTATTAGCTGATGGTTTTTCACTGGAGTTTGAGTGACAGCAAGTCTGCTCATGTCTCCAGGACTCTTCTCAATATTCTGGCCGTTCTCAATAATGTTGTCACTTCAATAGTCTCCACTCGTCCACTAACTTCCAAGTCCTCAAGGCCTTTTAATAATCTTTTAGTTACTGTGCCAAAAGCACAATTGGTACAATCGTCACTTTCATGTTCCACAGCTTTTTCAGTTCTCTAGCAAGGTCGAGGTACTTATCCTTCTTTTCACATTCTTTCAGTTTTATTCTGTGGTCAGCCGGGACGGCAAAGTCGACAATTTTGCAAATGCTCTTTTTTTTTGTTGATTATTATTAGGTTTGGTCTTCTGGCCAAGATTAGGTGATTCGTGTGTATGTCAAAATCCCATAGGAGTTTATGTGTGTCATTTTCTAGGACAGGTACAGGGTTGTGTATATACCATTTGTTGGTGTGGTCAAATTTAAATTTCTTGCACATTTCCCAGTGGATTACCTTGCCCACCCAGTCGTGTCACGTCTTATATTCCTTATGTGTTAATTTGCTGCATTCGCTTATTATGCGATTGATCGTATATTATTATTATTATTATTATTATTATTATTATTATTATTATTATTATTATTATCTAATATCTCCTAAAATTAGGTAAGTCTGACACAACTCCAAATTACGCATTAAGTTTTATTCAGTCCAGCACCTGCTCAAAGTAAATATTTACTAAGCTTAACTAAGTCTGACACAAGGACAACGTACTAAGTTTTGTTAAGTTCAATAACAACCCAAAAGGTTTATTAAGCTTATCTAAGTCTGACACAAGATCAAGCTTAGCTAAGGTCAACACAAGAGAAAAATATTTACTAAGCTTATCATTTGAAACCATACAGCTGTGTGCAAATTGTTTATATTACCTTAATAGAGTGCCCAATCGGCTGGTTCTGTAGAATACACCGACTACTTCACTGCAGAGGGGTAAGGCCCCACCCAACGTGTATCCTAGATGTGATATTAAACAATCTGATGGTGAAGCTTTAGTCTTGGAACTTTGTGGAATATAGAGAACCCCTTATTGTTATTACTCCCAGGACTGTTGTTTAATTGAATTGTTAGTGATACATAGCAATACTTGAAACTATTTAACTGTGCGCTAAAATAATTTTAAAAAAACTGAGCTCAAGCTCATTTAAAGATTTCATCAAGAAAATGTATTTACAAAACATATATATATTCAATATATGTAAAAACAGGATTTGGCTTCAAATAACATACGATAGTTGATGTGCCATTAAACCAAACCAAACCAAATCAATCAATCAATAAATAAATACTATTGTTAAATAGCAATATTTGAATCTAACTGTGAGGAAACAAATGAACCCTCTCAACTCGTTTAAAAATAAAGCTACCTACAAACTATTTGCTTAAAAATTATATATAAACAGAATTCGGCATTAAATAACCCACAAGGGTTGATATGCCACAAAACTGCAACCAACTATCGCAGTTTGTTCATATCTATCTATCTATCTATCTCATGTGTATGAAGACATTTATCTATCTCAGGTGATTTAACTCACCAATCTATCTATCTATCTATCTATCTATCTATCTATCTATCTATCTATCTATCTATCTGCCAGCGTATATTCATTTCTATCGAATTGTGTGTATATATTGAAGACTTTGAACTTGCCGCTTCTCTGATTTGCATTATATTTACAACTATTTTCGCTTTTTAGCTTTTTGAAATGATAAAAGAAAAACGTTTCCACTCTGTTTCGTGTTTTAAGTGTTGGTATTGGTATTCATTTGGTTTTTTTCTTTTGCATACAACTACACAACAACTTCTTCCCACTCAGTATTATTTTGCTAACATCTGTTGCTCTTCTGACGTGTTCGGCCATCGACGGCTGAAGACTTCACAAGAATAGACACGCGTTGCGTGTCCTTAATGAGACAACGGTGCAAACATTTAACAAGTAAGAACTGCTTACTTATCTTTGGCACGTAAGCTGCAGCACCTGTTGGCACTTTGGATATCAAAGTTGGACAAAGAAAAGGATAGGAGGAGAAAAAACCCCGGAAAAAACAAACAACTGAAAGGAAACGGCAAGAAGTATATAAAAAAACGACGAAAAAGAAAACACACAAACTAAAAATAATCTTAAAAAAAAACAAACAAAAAACAGAAAAAACAAAAGACCCACTCACTTGAAAAACAAACGAAAAATTCCCACTAAAAAAGAAAAAATATTAAAATAACAATCAAAAGACAATTAAAAATAAATCAGAAAGAAAATATTAAAAAAAAGAAAGAAAAACAGAACACAAAAACAAAATAAAAACACAAAACAAAAACAAAACATAAGATAGCAGAAAAATCAAACAAATGATAACGACAAAAGAAAGAAAAATAACAACAACAACAACAACAATAATAATAATAATAAAAATAAAAAGTAAAAACAACTACAGAAAACTAAGTTGATGGCTAATAAAAGAGGTCATTGGCGTATTGGACACCATAAACGTACTAATCAATGAAGAGGAAAGATGAGGAAAATATCTGAAAGGAGGGAGATGAGGAAACAAAAAGAGGAGCTGAATGAGGAGAAAAGACTCGGTAAAAGAAAAGGGACGTTTCGGTTTCTTTTGTTTAATAGCGTACAATTTTTGAGGGTTATCTAAGCCATCATTGTTGAAAAACAACGGTAATAACATTCAACCTATAGCCGAGTGGATATTTTTCCCAAGGATATTACTCCAAAAGGAACCGTAATAAGGCGACTTGAATTCAAACTCGCTTACTTCGAGGACGCAGTTTCACACTTTTGCCATTTCGCTACGGGGACTATGCTCCAGAAAAGGGAGAGGAATAGAAAAATAAAGATGAATTTTAAAAAAAGGAATAAAGAGGAAGAGGATGAGAAAAATATAAAGAAAAAGAAGAAAAGAAAGAAGAAAGAAAAAAAGGAAAGAAGAGAAGAAAGAAGTGAAGGCAGAAGAATTGGAAAGTATATAAGATAGAAAAAACATGAGTAAAACGGATGGACGATGCAAGCAAAAAGAAAAAGAAAGATAGAAAGAAACAAAAATCAGAACGGAAAAAAGAAAGAAAAAAGTTTGAAGTAATAGGTAATAAGAAAGAAAGAAAGAAAGAAAGAAAGAAAGAAAGAAAAGTTGGAAGAAAAGAAAGAAAGAAAGAGAGAAAGAAAGGAAGAAAAGTTAGTAGGAAAAAAGTAAAACAAAAGTTAGGAGCTACAGGTAATAACTCTTCAGTTCGATGAGTTAAAAAAACTAAGAAAACTACGAACGCCGCTTGAACAAAAAAAAAAAAATATAAAAAAATAAAAACAAAATGAAAAGAAAAGAATAGAATCGAAAGAAAGAAAGAAAAGTAAGGAGGGGCAGATAATAAGAAAAAAAGAAAGAAAAAGGAAAAAGGAAAAAGAATAGAAGCAAGAAAGAATAAAGAATGATAGAAATAAAGAAAAGTTAAGAGGAAAAGGTAATAAGAAAGAAAGAAAAAAGAAAGAAAGAAAGAAAGGTTACCGGAGACAGGTATCAAAGAAAAAATAAATAAAGAAAGACCCTCCCAAGCGATGGGTTAAATAGTATTATTGCTGTTTTTTTTACAAGGATGACTTTGGCATTAAATAATCCAAGAAGGTTGATATTCCATTAAACAAAATAAACGAAACCGTTTATGATGTCAATTCTGCATTTATTGTGGCTTTGTGGTTTCTCTTTCTTTATGGCTTTATTTCATTCCTTTGTCAACGTTTGTGTCATTCAAACGTTTGTGTTATTCAATCGTGGAAAATGAGAAAAAGGATGGTTGAATGAGAAGGAAAAAATGAAGAAGGAAAATTGATAAAAAGATGTGAAAATAGAAAGTAGAAAAAAAGAAGAGGAATAAAAATGATAAAAAGATGTGAAAATAGAAAGCAGAAAAAAGAAGAGGAATAAAAATGATAAAAAGATGTGAAAATAGAAAGTAGAAAAAAGGAAGAGGAATAAAAATGATAAAAAGATGTGAAAATAGAAAGTAGAAAAAAAGAAGAATGAAAAATGATAAAAAGATGTGAAAATAAATAGTAGAAAAAAAGAAGAGGAATAAAAATGATAAAAAGATGTGAAAATAGAAAGTAGAAAAAAGGAAGAGGAATAAAAATGATAAAAAGATGTGAAAATAGAAAGATGTGAAAATAAAAAGATGTGAAAATAGAAAGCAGAAAAATGTGAAAATAAAAAGATGTGAAAATAGAAAGCAGAAAAAAAGAAGACGAATAAAAATGATAAAAAGATGTGAAAATACAAAGTAGAAAAAAGGAAGAGGAATAAAAATGATAAAAAGATGTGAAAATAAAAAAAGAGAAGAAAATGAAAAAAAAAGAAGAGGAATAAAAATGATAAAAAGATGTGAAAATAGAAAGTAGAAAAAAGGATGAGGAATAAAAATGATAAAAAGATATGAAAATAGAAAGTAGAAAAAAGGAAGAGGAATAAAAATGATAAAAAGATGTGAAAATAGAAAGTAGAAAAAAGGAAGTGAAATAAAAATGATAAAAAGATGTGAAAATAGAGAGTAGAAAAAAAGAAGAGGAATAAAAATGATAAAAAGATGTGAAAATAGAAATTAGAAAAAAGGAAGAGAAATAAAAATGATAAAAAGATGTGAAAATAGAAAGTAGAAAAAAAGAAGAGGAATAAAAATGATAAAAAGATGTGGAAATAGAAAATTTAAGAAAAAGAAGTGGAAAGAAAAATGATAAAAAAATGTGAAAATAGAAAGTAGAAAAAAGGAAGAGGAATAAAAATGATAAAAAGATGTGAAAAAAGAAAGTAGAAAAAAAGATGAAAAAATATGATAAAAAAATGATAAAAAAAAATATGATAAAAAAATGATAAAAAAATGATAAAAAATGATTTAAAAAATGATAAAAAAATGATAAAAAGAGAAGAAAATGAAAAAAAAGAAGAGGAATGAAAATGATAAAAAGATGTGAAAATAGAAAGTAAAAAAAAGGAGAGGAATAAAAATGATAAAAAAATGTGAAAATAGAAAGTAGAATAAAAGAAGAATGAAAAATGATAAAAAGATGTGAAAATAGAAATTAGAAAAAAAGAAGAGGAATAAAAATCATAAAAAGATGTGAAAATAGAAAGTAAAAAAAAGAAGAGGAATAAAAATGATAAAAAGATATGAAAATAGAAAGTAGAAAAAAAAGAAGAGGAATAAAAATGATAAAATGATGTGAAAATAGAAAGTAGAAAAAAAGGAGAGGAATAAAATGATAAAAAGATGTTTAAATAGAAAGTAGAATAAAAGAAGAATGAAAAATGATAAAAAGATGTGAAAATAGAAAGTAGAAAAAAAGAAGAGGAATAAAAATGATAAAAAGATGTGAAAACAGAAATTAGAAAAAAAGAAGAGGAATAAAAATGATAAAAAGATGTGAAAACAGAAATTAGAAAAAAAGAAGAGGAATAAAAATGATAAAAAGATTTGAAAATAGAAAGTAGAAAAAAAGAAGAGGAATAAAAATGATAAAAAGATGTGAAAATAGAAAGTAGAAAAAAGGTAGAGAAATAAAAATGATAAAAAGATGTGAAAATATAAAATATAAAAAAAGAAGTGGAAAGAAAAATGATAAAAAATGTGAAAATAAAAAGTAGAAAAAAAAGGAAGAGGAAGGAAAAATGATAAAAAGATGTGAAAATAAAAAATATAAGAAAAAGAAGTGGAAAGAAAAATGATAAAAAGATGTAAAAGAAAAAAGTAGAAAAAAGTAAAAAGATGTCTAATTAATTGATAATCAATGTTCATATTGTATCTTATATTTTGTTGGTAGACATCTTGTATCAATACCAGTTAACATAATTGTCTCGGGAGAAGTTTCTGTGGTTTAATGGCTGAAGTGTAGTCTCGAAGTGAGTTCGAACTCCAGTCGCGCTGTTACGTTCACTTTTGGACTAATATTCTTAGAAAAGATATGAACCCACTTTTCCCCAAGATATGGTTTAAATAATACAGCTTCTGTTCTTTTAC
This sequence comes from Sepioteuthis lessoniana, assembly GCA_963585895.1. Classification (NCBI taxonomy): domain Eukaryota; kingdom Metazoa; phylum Mollusca; class Cephalopoda; order Myopsida; family Loliginidae; genus Sepioteuthis; species Sepioteuthis lessoniana. The sequence continues at coordinate 33,685,167 of OY757915.1, forward strand.
AAGGATGACTTTGGCATTTAATAACCCACGACGGTTGATATGTCATTTAAAACAAAGAACACAAACTAAGAAACCATAATAGTCTTACGTTGTCAAAATTACTAAGATTTTTGTATAAAAATATTGGCTCGTTTATCTTTTCATCTACTTTTGTAGTTTTACACCTTGTAGTATCAGTAGTAGTAGTAGCATTAGTAGTTGTAGTAATTGTCAACGTAATAGTTCGAAATTCTTGGATGAAGCATTTTTATTTATTATTTTTATAGATGAATAAATACTTGTATTTTTTTTATTGATACACATGTTGTAATAATACAACTCTATAATAGTCACTATAAAATATTGATAGACATCTTATGATAATAATATTCAAAATAATAATCAATATAAAATATTGATATACATCTTGTAATAATACAAGTCAATATAATAGTCATTATAAAATATTGCTACACATTTTCTAATAATAACATTCAAAATAATAATCAATATAAAATATTGATAGACATCTTGTAATAATACAAGCCAATATAATAGTCAATGTAAAATATTGATACACATCTTGTAATAATAATATTCAAAATAATAATCAATATAAAATATTGATATACATCTTGTAATGATACAAGTCAATATAATAGTCAATATAAAGTATTGATACACATCTTGTAATAATACAAGACAATATAATAGTCACTATCAAATATTGATATACATCTTGTAATGATACAAGTCAATATAATAGTCACTATAAAATATTGCTACACATCTTGTAATAATAATATTCAAAATAATAATCAATATGAAATATTGATATACATCTTGTAATAATACAAGTCAATATAATCGTCACGATAAAATATTGCTACATATCTTTTAATATCATTCAAAATAATAATCAATATAAAATATTGATATACATCTTGTAAAAATACAAGTCAATACAATAGTCAATATAAATATTGATACACATCTTGTTATAATACAAGTCAATATAATAGTCACTATAAGATATTGCTACAGATCTTGTCATAATAACATTCAAAATAATGATTAATATAAAATATTGATATACTTCTTGTAATAATACGAGTCAATATAATAGTCACTATAAAATATTGATACACATCTTGTAATAATACCATTCAAAATAATAATCAATATAAAATATTGATATACATCTTGTAATAATAAAAGTCAATATAATAGTCAATATAAAATATTGATACACATCTTGTAATAATAATAGTCAAAATAATAGATGAATAATTTATCTGAATTTCTGAGATGAAGCCTTTTATTTAGTAATTTGGTATGTTTTTTAGTTGCTATACACCTTGCAATGGTAATAGGCAACATAATAGTCTTAAGAATACGCCGACTGCACCTTTGCAAAGGGGTAAGACCATCCTCTCCCCAATGAGTGTTTGGGATATAACATTAAACCATATGATGGTGAGTATTCAATCCTGGAGCTTTGGGGATTGTGAATTACCCCTTCACTGCCATTACTTCCTGGTTCCCTCTGACCTGGAGTGGTAGTAACTGTTACAGTCTCATCTATGGGTCAAACAGAATTTTTTAATCATTAACCATACTTGAAACCATTAACTGTGTGCAAACAAATGATTAATATTTAATTGTTCGTGTTATATAGCAATACTTGAAACCATTTAAACATTTGCAAATAAAATTATTACTGTTTGATAGCAATACTTGAAATCATTTAACAATGTGCAAATAAAATTATTACTGTTTGATAGCAATACTTGAAACCATTTAACAATGTGCAAATAAAACTATTACTGTTTGATCGCAATACTTGAAACCATTTAAACAATGTGCAAATAAAATTATTACTGTTTGATAGCAATACTTGAAATCATTTAACAATGTGCAAATAAAACTATTACTGTTTGATCGCAATACTTGAAATCATTTAACAATGTGCAAATAAAACTATTACTGTTTGATAGCAATACTTGAAACCATTTAACAATGTGCAAATAAAACTATTACTGTTTGATAGCAATACTTGAAACCGTTTAAACATTTGCAAATAAAATTATTACTATTTGATAACAATACTTGAAATCATTTAACAGTGTGCAAATAAAACTATTACTGTTTGATAGCAATACTTGAAAGCATTTAACAATGTGCAAATAAAACAATTACTGTTTGATAGCAATACTTGAAATCATTTAACAATGTGCAAATAAAACTATTACTGTTTGATAGCAATACTTGAAACCATTTAACAATGTGCAAATAAAACTATTACTGTTTGATAGCAATACTTGAAACCATTTAAACATTCGCAAATAATATTATTACTGTTTGATAGCAATACTTGAAATCATTTAACCATGTGCAAATAAAACTATTACTGTTTGATAGCAATACTTGAAACCATTTAACAATGTGCAAATTAAACTACTACTGTTTGATCGCAGTACTTGAAATCATTTAACAATGGGCAAATAAAACTATTACTGTTTGATAGCAATACTTGAAACCATTTAACAATGTGCAAATAAAACTATTACTGTTTGATAACAATACTTGAAATCATTTAACCGTGTGCAAATAAAACTATTACTGTTTGATAGCAATACTTGAAAGCATTTAACAATGTGCAAATAAAACTATTACTGTTTGATCACAATACTTGAAACCATTTAACAATGTGCAAATAAAACTATTACTGTTTGATAGCAATACTTGAAACCATTTAAACATTTGCAAATAAAATTATTACTGTTTGATAGCAATACTTGAAATCATTTAACCGTGTGCAAATAAAACTATCACTGTTTGATAACAATACTTGAAATCATTTAACCGTGTGCAAATGAAACTATTACTGTTTGATCGCAATACTTGAAAGCATTTAACAATGTACAAATAAAACTATTACTGTTTGATCGAAATACTTGAAAGCATTTAACAATGTGCAAATAAAACTATTAATGTTTGATAGCAATACTTGAAACCATTTAACAATGTGCAAATAAAACTATTACTGTTTGATCGCAATACTTGAAATCATTTAACAATGTGCAAATAAAACTATTACTGTTTGATAGCAATACTTGAAACCATTTAACAATGTGCAAATAAAACTATTACTGTTGGATCGCAATACTTGAAACCATTTAAACATTTGCAAATAAAATTATTACTGTTTGATAGCAATACTTGAAATCATTTAACCGTGTGCAAATGAAACTATTACTGTTTGATAGCAATACTTGAAACCATTTAACAATGTGCAAATAATACTATTACTGTTTGATCGCAATACTTGAAATCATTTAACAATGTGCAAATAAAACTATTACTGTTTGATAGCAATACTTGAAACCATTTAACAATGTGCAAATAAAACTATTACTGTTTGATCGCAATACTTGAAACCATTTAAACATTTGCAAATAAAATTATTACTGTTTGATAGCAATACTTGAAATCATTTAACCGTGTGCAAATGAAACTATTACTGTTTGATAGCAATACTTGAAACCATTTAACAATGTGCAAATAATACTATTAGTGTTTGATCGCAATACTTGAAACCATTTAAACAATGTGCAAATAAAACTATTACTGTTTGATAGCAATACTTGAAATCATTTAACCGTGTGCAAATGAAACTATTACTGTTTGATAGCAATACTTGAAACCATTTAACAATGTGCAAATAAAACTACTACTGTTTGATCGCAATACTTGAAACCATTTAAACAATGTGCAAATAAAACTATTACTGTTTGATCGCAATACTTGAAATCATTTAACAATGTGCAAATAAAACTATTACTGTTTGATAGCAATACTTGAAATCATTTAACCGTGTGCAAATAAAACTATTACTGTTTGATAGCAATACTTGAAAGCATTTAACCGTGTGCAAATAAAACTATTACTGTTTGATCACAATACTTGAAACCATTTAACAATGTGCAAATAAAACTATTACTGTTTGATAGCAATACTTGAAACCATTTAAACATTTGCAAATAAAATTATTACTGTTTGATAGGAATACTTGAAATCATTTAACCGTGTGCAAATAAAACTATTACTGTTTGATAGCAATACTTGAAACTATTTAACAATGTGCAAATAAAACTATTACTGTTTGATTGCTATACTTGAAATCATTTAACAATGTGCAAATAAAACTATTACTGTTTGATAGCAATACTTGAAACCATTTAACAGTGTGCAAATAAAACTATTGCTGTTTGATAGCAATACTTGAAATCATTTAACCGTGTGCAAATGAAACTATTACTGTTTGATAGCAATACTTGAAACCATTTAACAATGTGCAAATAAAACTATTACTGTTTGATCGCAATACTTGAAACCATTTAACATTGTGAAAATAAAACTATTACTCTTTGATAGCAATACTTGAAACTATTTAAACATTTGCAAATAAAACTATTACTGTTTGATAGCAATACTTGAAACCATTTAAACATTTGCAAATAATATTATTACTGTTTGATAGCAATACTTGAAATCATTTAACCATGTGCAAATAAAACTATTACTGTTTGATAGCAATACTTGAAACCATTTAAACATTTCCAAATAAAATTATTACTGTTTGATAGCAATACTTGAAATCATTTAACCGTGTGCAAATAAAACTATTACTGTTTGATAGCAATACTTGAAACCATTTAACAATGTGCAAATAAAACTACTACTGTTTGATCGCAATACTTGAAATCATTTAACAATGTGCAAATAAAACTATTACTGTTTGATAGCAATACTTGAAACCATTTAACAATGTGCAAATAAAACTATTACTGTTTGATAACAATACTTGAAATCATTTAACCGTGTGCAAATAAAACTATTACTGTTTGATAGCAATACTTGAAATCATTTATCCGTGTGCAAATAAAACTATTACTGTTTGATTGCAATACTTGAAAGCATATAACCGTGTGCAAATAAAACTATTACTGTTTGATCACAATACTTGAAACCATTTAACAATGTGCAAATAAAACTATTACTGTTTGATAGCAATACTTGAAACCATTTAAACATTTGCAAATAAAATTATAACTGTTTGATAGCAATACTTGAAATCATTTAACCGTGTGCAAATGAAACTATTACTGTTTGATAGCAATACTTGAAACCATTTAACAATGTGCAAATAAAATTATTACTGTTTGATAGCAATACTTGAAATCATTTAACCGTGTGGAAATGAAACTATTACTGTTTGATAGCAATACTTGAAATCATTTAACAATGTGCAAATAAAACTATTACTGTTTGATAGTAATACTTGAAACCATTTAACAATGTGCAAAAAAAAACTACTACTGTTTGATTGCAATACTTGAAACCATTTAAACAATGTGCAAATAAAACTATTACTGTTTGATCGCAATACTTGAAATCATTTAACAATGTGCAAATAAAACTATTACTGTTTGATAGCAATACTTGAAATCATTTAACCGTGTGCAAATAAAACTATTACTGTTTGATAGCAATACTTGAAAGCATTTAACCGTGTGCAAATAAAACTATTACTGTTTGATCACAATACTTGAAACCATTTAACAATGTGCAAAAAAAAATATTACTGTTTGATAGCAATACTTGAAACCATTTAAACATTTGCAAATAAAATTATAACTGTTTGATAGCAATACTTGAAATCATTTAACCGTGTGCAAATGAAACTATTACTGTTTGATAGCAATACTTGAAACAATTTAACAATGTGCAAATAAAACTATTACTGTTTGATAGCAATACTTGAAACCATTTAAACATTTGCAAATAAAATTATTACTGTTTGATAGGAATACTTGAAATCATTTAACCGTGTGCAAATAAAACTATTACTGTTTGATAGCAATACTTGAAACTATTTAACAATGTGCAAATAAAACTATTACTGTTTGATTGCTATACTTGAAATCATTTAACAATGTGCAAATAAAACTATTACTGTTTGATAGCAATACTTGAAACCATTTAACAGTGTGCAAATAAAACTATTGCTGTTTGATAGCAATACTTGAAATCATTTAACCGTGTGCAAATGAAACTATTACTGTTTGATAGCAATACTTGAAACCATTTAACAATGTGCAAATAAAACTATTACTGTTTGATCGCAATACTTGAAACCATTTAACATTGTGAAAATAAAACTATTACTCTTTGATAGCAATACTTGAAACTATTTAAACATTTGCAAATAAAACTATTACTGTTTGATAGCAATACTTGAAACCATTTAAACATTTGCAAATAATATTATTACTGTTTGATAGCAATACTTGAAATCATTTAACCATGTGCAAATAAAACTATTACTGTTTGATAGCAATACTTGAAACCATTTAAACATTTCCAAATAAAATTATTACTGTTTGATAGCAATACTTGAAATCATTTAACCGTGTGCAAATAAAACTATTACTGTTTGATAGCAATACTTGAAACCATTTAACAATGTGCAAATAAAACTACTACTGTTTGATCGCAATACTTGAAATCATTTAACAATGTGCAAATAAAACTATTACTGTTTGATAGCAATACTTGAAACCATTTAACAATGTGCAAATAAAACTATTACTGTTTGATAACAATACTTGAAATCATTTAACCGTGTGCAAATAAAACTATTACTGTTTGATAGCAATACTTGAAATCATTTATCCGTGTGCAAATAAAACTATTACTGTTTGATTGCAATACTTGAAAGCATATAACCGTGTGCAAATAAAACTATTACTGTTTGATCACAATACTTGAAACCATTTAACAATGTGCAAATAAAACTATTACTGTTTGATAGCAATACTTGAAACCATTTAAACATTTGCAAATAAAATTATAACTGTTTGATAGCAATACTTGAAATCATTTAACCGTGTGCAAATGAAACTATTACTGTTTGATAGCAATACTTGAAACCATTTAACAATGTGCAAATAAAATTATTACTGTTTGATAGCAATACTTGAAATCATTTAACCGTGTGGAAATGAAACTATTACTGTTTGATAGCAATACTTGAAATCATTTAACAATGTGCAAATAAAACTATTACTGTTTGATAGTAATACTTGAAACCATTTAACAATGTGCAAAAAAAAACTACTACTGTTTGATTGCAATACTTGAAACCATTTAAACAATGTGCAAATAAAACTATTACTGTTTGATCGCAATACTTGAAATCATTTAACAATGTGCAAATAAAACTATTACTGTTTGATAGCAATACTTGAAATCATTTAACCGTGTGCAAATAAAACTATTACTGTTTGATAGCAATACTTGAAAGCATTTAACCGTGTGCAAATAAAACTATTACTGTTTGATCACAATACTTGAAACCATTTAACAATGTGCAAAAAAAAATATTACTGTTTGATAGCAATACTTGAAACCATTTAAACATTTGCAAATAAAATTATTACTGTTTGATAGCAATACTTGAAATCATTTAACCGTGTGCAAATGAAACTATTACTGTTTGATAGCAATACTTGAAACAATTTAACAATGTGCAAATAAAACTATTACTGTTTGATTGCAATACTTGAAATCATTTAACAATGTGCAAATAAAACTATTACTGTTTGATAGCAATACTTGAAACCATTTAACAATGTGCAAATGAAACTGTTACTTTTTGATCGCAATACTTGAAATCATTTAACCGTGTGTAAATAAAACTATTACTGTTTGATCACAATACTTGAAACCATTTAACAATGTGCAAATAAAACTATTACTGTTTGATCGCAATACTTGAAACCATTTAAACATTTGCAAATAAAATTATTACTGTTTGATAGCAATACTTGAAATCATTTAACCGTGTGCAAATGAAACTATTACTGTTTGATAGCAATACTTGAAACCATTTAACAATGTACAAATAAAACTATTACTGTTTGATAGCAATACTTGAAACCATTTAATCATTTGCAAATAAAATTATTACTGTTTGATAGCAATACTTGAAATCATTTAACCGTGTGCAAATAAAACTATTACTGTTTGATAGCAATACTTGAAACCATTTAACAATGTGCAAATAAAACTACTACTGTTTGATCGCAATACTTGAAACCATTTAAACAATGTGCAAATAAAACTATTACTGTTTGATAGGAATACTTGAAATCATTTAACCGTGTGCAAATAAAACTATTACTGTTTGATAGCAATACTTGAAACTATTTAACAATGTGCAAATAAAACTATTACTGTTTGATTGCTATACTTGAAATCATTTAACAATGTGCAAATAAAACTATTACTGTTTGATAGCAATACTTGAAACCATTTAACAGTGTGCAAATAAAACTATTGCTGTTTGATAGCAATACTTGAAATCATTTAACCGTGTGCAAATGAAACTATTACTGTTTGATAGCAATACTTGAAACCATTTAACAATGTGCAAATAAAACTATTACTGTTTGATCGCAATACTTGAAACCATTTAACATTGTGAAAATAAAACTATTACTCTTTGATAGCAATACTTGAAACTATTTAAACATTTGCAAATAAAACTATTACTGTTTGATAGCAATACTTGAAACCATTTAAACATTTGCAAATAATATTATTACTGTTTGATAGCAATACTTGAAATCATTTAACCATGTGCAAATAAAACTATTACTGTTTGATAGCAATACTTGAAACCATTTAAACATTTCCAAATAAAATTATTACTGTTTGATAGCAATACTTGAAATCATTTAACCGTGTGCAAATAAAACTATTACTGTTTGATAGCAATACTTGAAACCATTTAACAATGTGCAAATAAAACTACTACTGTTTGATCGCAATACTTGAAATCATTTAACAATGTGCAAATAAAACTATTACTGTTTGATAGCAATACTTGAAACCATTTAACAATGTGCAAATAAAACTATTACTGTTTGATAACAATACTTGAAATCATTTATCCGTGTGCAAATAAAACTATTACTGTTTGATTGCAATACTTGAAAGCATATAACCGTGTGCAAATAAAACTATTACTGTTTGATCACAATACTTGAAACCATTTAACAATGTGCAAATAAAACTATTACTGTTTGATAGCAATACTTGAAACCATTTAAACATTTGCAAATAAAATTATAACTGTTTGATAGCAATACTTGAAATCATTTAACCGTGTGCAAATGAAACTATTACTGTTTGATAGCAATACTTGAAACCATTTAACAATGTGCAAATAAAACTATTACTGTTTGATCGCAATACTTGAAATCATTTAACAATGTGCATATAAAACTATTACTGTTTGATAGCAATACTTGAAACCATTTAACAATGTGCAAATAAAATTATTACTGTTTGATAGCAATACTTGAAATCATTTAACCGTGTGGAAATGAAACTATTACTGTTTGATAGCAATACTTGAAATCATTTAACAATGTGCAAATAAAACTATTACTGTTTGATAGTAATACTTGAAACCATTTAACACTGTGCAAAAAAAAACTACTACTGTTTGATTGCAATACTTGAAACCATTTAAACAATGTGCAAATAAAACTATTACTGTTTGATCGCAATACTTGAAATCATTTAACAATGTGCAAATAAAACTATTACTGTTTGATAGCAATACTTGAAATCATTTAACCGTGTGCAAATAAAACTATTACTGTTTGATAGCAATACTTGAAAGCATTTAACCGTGTGCAAATAAAACTATTACTGTTTGATCACAATACTTGAAACCATTTAACAATGTGCAAAAAAAAATATTACTGTTTGATAGCAATACTTGAAACCATTTAAACATTTGCAAATAAAATTATTACTGTTTAATAGCAATACTTGAAATCATTTAACCGTGTGCAAATGAAACTATTACTGTTTGATAGCAATACTTGAAATCATTTAACAATGTGCAAATAAAACTATTACTGTTTGATAGCAATACTTGAAACCATTTAACAATGTGCAAATGAAACTGTTACTTTTTGATCGCAATACTTGAAACCATTTAAACATTTGCAAATAAAATTATTACTGTTTGATAGGAATACTTGAAATCATTTAACCGTGTGCAAATAAAACTATTACTGTTTGATAGCAATACTTGAAACTATTTAACAATGTGCAAATAAAACTATTACTGTTTGATTGCTATACTTGAAATCATTTAACAATGTGCAAATAAAACTATTACTGTTTGATTGCTATACTTGAAACCATTTAACAGTGTGCAAATAAAACTATTGCTGTTTGATAGCAATACTTGAAACTATTTAAACATTTGCAAATAAAACTATTACTGTTTGATAGCAATACTTGAAACCATTTAAACATTTGCAAATAATATTATTACTGTTTGATAGCAATACTTGAAATCATTTAACCATGTGCAAATAAAACTATTACTGTTTGATAGCAATACTTGAAACCATTTAAACATTTCCAAATAAAATTATTACTGTTTGATAGCAATACTTGAAATCATTTAACCGTGTGCAAATAAAACTATTACTGTTTGATAGCAATACTTGAAACCATTTAACAATGTGCAAATAAAACTACTACTGTTTGATCGCAATACTTGAAATCATTTAACAATGTGCAAATAAAACTATTACTGTTTGATAGCAATACTTGAAACCATTTAACAATGTGCAAATAAAACTATTACTGTTTGATAACAATACTTGAAATCATTTATCCGTGTGCAAATAAAACTATTACTGTTTGATTGCAATACTTGAAAGCATATAACCGTGTGCAAATAAAACTATTACTGTTTGATCGCAATACTTGAAATCATTTAACAATGTGCATATAAAACTATTACTGTTTGATAGCAATACTTGAAACCATTTAACAATGTGCAAATAAAATTATTACTGTTTGATAGCAATACTTGAAATCATTTAACCGTGTGGAAATGAAACTATTACTGTTTGATAGCAATACTTGAAATCATTTAACAATGTGCAAATAAAACTATTACTGTTTGATAGTAATACTTGAAATCATTTAACAATGTGCAAATAAAACTATTACTGTTTGATAGCAATACTTGAAACCATTTAAACAATGTGCAAATAAAACTATTATTGTTTGATAGCAATACTTGAAACCATTTAACAATGTGCAAATAAAACTATTACTGTTTGATTGCAATACTTGAAATCATTTAACAATGTGCAAATAAAACTATTACTGTTTGATAGCAATACTTGAAACCATTTAACAATGTGCAAATAAAACTATTATTGTTTGATAGCAATACTTGAAACCATTTAACAATATGCAAATAATACTATTAGTGTTTGATCGCAATACTTGAAATCATTTAACAATGTGCAAATAAAACTATTACTGTTTGATAGCAATACTTGAAATCATTTAACAATGTGCAAATAAAACTATTACTGTTTGATAGCAATACTTGAAACCGTTTAAACATTTGCAAATAAAATTATTACTATTTGATAACAATACTTGAAATCATTTAACAGTGTGCAAATAAAACTATTACTGTTTGATAGCAATACTTGAAAGCATTTAATAATGTGCAAATGAAACTATTACTTTTTGATAGCAATACTTGAAACCATTTAACAATGTGCAAATAAAACTATTACTGTTTGATAGCAATACTTGAAACCATTTAAACATTCGCAAATAATATTATTACTGTTTGATAGCAATACTTGAAATCATTTAACCATGTGCAAATAAAACTATTACTGTTTGATAGCAATACTTGAAACCATTTAACAATGTGCAAATTAAACTACTACTGTTTGATCGCAGTACTTGAAATCATTTAACAATGGGCAAATAAAACTATTACTGTTTGATAGCAATACTTGAAACCATTTAACAATGTGCAAATAAAACTATTACTGTTTGATAACAATACTTGAAATCATTTAACCGTGTGCAAATAAAACTATTACTGTTTGATAGCAATACTTGAAAGCATTTAACAATGTGCAAATAAAACTATTACTGTTTGATAGCAATACTTGAAATCATTTAACCGTGTGCAAATGAAACTATTACTGTTTGATAGCAATACTTGAAACAATTTAACAATGTGCAAATAAAACTGTTACTGTTTGATAGCAATACTTGAAACCATTTAAACATTTGCAAATAAAATTATTACTGTTTGATAGCAATACTTGAAATCATTTAACCGTGTGCAAATAAAACTATCACTGTTTGATAACAATACTTGAAATCATTTAACCGTGTGCAAATGAAACTATTACTGTTTGATTGCAATACTTGAAATCATTTAACAATGTACAAATAAAACTATTACTGTTTGATCGAAATACTTGAAAGCATTTAACAATGTGCAAATAAAACTATTAATGTTTGATAGCAATACTTGAAACCATTTAACAATGTGCAAATAAAACTATTACTGTTTGATCGCAATACTTGAAATCATTTAACAATGTGCAAATAAAACTATTACTGTTTGATAGCAATACTTGAAACCATTTAACAATGTGCAAATAAAACTATTACTGTTTGATCGCAATACTTGAAATCATTTAACAATGTGCAAATAAAACTATCACTGTTTGATAGCAATACTTGAAATCATTTAACCGTGTGGAAATGAAACTATTACTGTTTGATAGCAATACTTGAAACCATTTAACAATGTGCAAATAATACTATTACTGTTTGATCGCAATACTTGAAATCATTTAACAATGTGCAAATAAAACTATTACTGTTTGATAGCAATACTTGAAACCATTTAACAATGTGCAAATAAAACTATTACTGTTTGATCGCAATACTTGAAACCATTTAAACATTTGCAAATAAAATTATTACTGTTTGATAGCAATACTTGAAATCATTTAACCGTGTGCAAATGAAACTATTACTTTTTGATAGCAATACTTGAAACCATTTAACAATGTACAAATAAAACTATTACTGTTTGATAGCAATACTTGAAACCATTTAATCATTTGCAAATAAAATTATTACTGTTTGATAGCAATACTTGAAATCATTTAACCGTGTGCAATAAAACTATTACTGTTTGATAGCAATACTTGAAACCATTTAACAATGTGCAAATAAAACTATTACTGTTTGATCGCAATACTTGAAACCATTTAAACAATGTGCAAATAAAACTATTACTGTTTGATCGCAATACTTGAAATCATTTAACAATGTGCAAATAAAACTATTACTGTTTGATAGCAATACTTGAAATCATTTAACCGTGTGCAAATAAAACTATTACTGTTTGATAGCAATACTTGAAAGCATTTAACCGTGTGCAAATAAAACTATTACTGTTTGATCACAATACTTGAAACCATTTAACAATTTGCAAATAAAACTATTACTCTTTGATAGCAATACTTGAAACCATTTAAACATTTGCAAATAAAATTATTACTGTTTGATAGCAATACTTGAAATCATTTAACCGTGTGCAAATGAAACTATTACTGTTTGATAGCAATACTTGAAATCATTTAACAATGTGCAAATAAAACTATTACTGTTTGATAGCAATACTTGAAATCATTTAACCGTGTGCAAATGAAACTATTACTGTTTGATAGCAATACTTGAAATCATTTAACAATGTGCAAATAAAACTATTACTGTTTGATAGCAATACTTGAAATCATTTAACCGTGTGCAAATGAAACTATTACTGTTTGATAGCAATACTTGAAATCATTTAACCGTGTGCAAATGAAACTATTACTGTTTGATAGCAATACTTGAAACCATTTAACAATGTGCAAATGAAACTGTTACTTTTTGATCGCAATACTTGAAACCATTTAAACATTTGCAAATAAAATTATTACTGTTTGATAGGAATACTTGAAATCATTTAACCGTGTGCCAATAAAACTATTACTGTTTGATAGCAATACTTGAAACTATTTAACAATGTGCAAATAAAACTATTACTGTTTGATTGCTATACTTGAAATCATTTAACAATGTGCAAATAAAACTATTACTGTTTGATAGCAATACTTGAAACCATTTAACAGTGTGCAAATAAAACTATTGCTGTTTGATAGCAATACTTGAAATCATTTAACCGTGTGCAAATGAAACTATTACTGTTTGATAGCAATACTTGAAACCATTTAACAGTGTGCAAATAAAACTATTGCTGTTTGATAGCAATACTTGAAATCATTTAACCGTGTGCAAATGAAACTATTACTGTTTGATAGCAATACTTGAAACTATTTAACAATGTGCAAATAAAACTATTACTGTTTGATTGCTATACTTGAAATCATTTAACAATGTGCAAATAAAACTATTACTGTTTGATAGCAATACTTGAAACCATTTAAACATTTCCAAATAAAATTATTACTGTTTGATAGCAATACTTGAAATCATTTAACCGTGTGCAAATAAAACTATTACTGTTTGATAGCAATACTTGAAACCATTTAACAATGTGCAAATAAAACTACTACTGTTTGATCGCAATACTTGAAATCATTTAACAATGTGCAAATAAAACTATTACTGTTTGATAGCAATACTTGAAACCATTTAACAATGTGCAAATAAAACTATTACTGTTTGATAACAATACTTGAAATCATTTAACAATGTGCAAATAAAACTATTACTGTTTGATAGCAATACTTGAAACCATTTAACAATGTGCAAATAAAACTATTACTGTTTGATCACAATACTTGAAACCATTTAACAATGTGCAAATAAAACTATTACTGTTTGATAGCAATACTTGAAACCATTTAAACATTTGCAAATAAAATTATAACTGTTTGATAGCAATACTTGAAATCATTTAACCGTGTGCAAATGAAACTATTACTGTTTGATAGCAATACTTGAAACCATTTAACAATGTGCAAATAAAACTATTACTGTTTGATCGCAATACTTGAAATCATTTAACAATGTGCATATAAAACTATTACTGTTTGATAGCAATACTTGAAACCATTTAACAATGTGCAAATAAAATTATTACTGTTTGATAGCAATACTTGAAATCATTTAACCGTGTGGAAATGAAACTATTACTGTTTGATAGCAATACTTGAAATCATTTAACAATGTGCAAATAAAACTATTACTGTTTGATAGCAATACTTGAAACCATTTAAACATTTGCAAATAAAATTATTACTGTTTGATTGCAATACTTGAAATCATTTAACTGTGTGCAAATGAAACTATTACTGTTTGATAGCAATACTTGAAACCATTTAACAATGTGCAAATAAAACTATTACTGTTTGATTGCAATACTTGAAATCATTTAACAATGTGCAAATAAAACTATTACTGTTTGATAGCAATACTTGAAACCATTTAACAATGTGCAAATAAAACTATTACTGTTTGATAGCAATACTTCAAACCATTTAACAATGTGCAAATAAACCTATTACTGTTCGATCGCAATACTTGAAATCATTTAACAATGTGCAAATAAAACTATAACTGTTTGATAGCAATATTTAAAACCACTTAACTGTGTGCAAACAAACGATTAATATTGAATTGTTCGTGTTATATAGCAATACTTGAAATCATTCAAACATGTGCAAATAAGACTATAACTGTTTGATAGCAATACTTGAAATCATTTAACAATGTGCAAACAAATAATTGATATTGAATTGTTCGTGTCGTATATCAATACTTGAAACCATTTAACAGTGTGCAAATAGAACTATTACTGGGCGAAAGCAAATGTTTGTAATTTCATATCTTAGATAATTTCGTCAAAACGCGTCGGTGGACCAGAATTAATATTTAGTAAAAAATTTTTCTTATCCATTCATATGTATTTTTCTTTACGTTTTCTTTTTTTTTACAGCATCTCTCTCTCTCTCTCTCTCTATATATATATATATATATATATGTATATATATATATATATATATATATATATATATATATATATATATATGTTATTTGGTCCAGTTAAACCGGAGTTGGGGGTAATTCCATCAGGACAAGAAAACTATTCAAAAGCGAACATTTTAATTTTCCTGGTAAAGATCTCAATGTAACAGACATTACAGAGCAATAATTTCATTAAGAAAAAACACAAACCGGTCAGATTAGGATTATAAATTTATTTCCATCCTGTTATGTGTTTTTAATATGGACCATTGAATCTCAGGGGTTAAACCTTTATTTTTCAAACTATGTAATAATATTAATAATATCTATCAGAATATTAGGTCAAAATAAGGTCAAATACTCCAAAATGTTTCGATAGTAGATGTAATCTGTGTTTAGAAGAAAAGATACAGATTTTACTTTACCCAGAGCCTGAAAAATTATTAAATAAGAGATGTGAATCAATAGCTAGGTGTAGACATTGGGCTAAATTTCAACTATAGAAAATTAACATAAATAATGTTTTTTAAAAAAACATAGGATTAAATTGAGAATTAATGTAAATGAATAAAATAAAATAAAATAAAAGATAAAAAATGTGAAAAAAACATATCATATATACGTACAACTCATAAAAAGTGTAACTGATTTAATAGGCTCAAAAATTTCGTAAAGTTATTGAATAAAGTTAATTTTCTTATTTTGCATTAAATCTGTAGTTTTAAGTCGAAAAGTAATTAGAATTTTTAAAAAATAAAATTTTCTTTTAACCGACAATAAAATAAAAAACAGAAGTAGGCTAAATGAGGAGATAACTCTTCACTCCTTTTCTATCCCCTCCCGCCCTTCTTTCCTGTGTCTATTCTGATTTATTTTATCCATAAGATCTGAAGAAGCCCTGTTAATTTTTTTCGTTTTTTTTTTTTATTTTATCAAAAACACATAACAGGATGGAAATAAATTTATAATCCTAATCTGACCGGTTTGTGTTTTTTCCTAATGAAAGTATATATATATATATATATATCTTTTCTACACTCTTTTTCACTCTTTGAATATTTCTTTCTTTCTTTGTTTCCCAGTCTCTGTCTATCTTTATATCTTTCCTACACTTTCTCACATTGTAGATCTTTCTTTCTTTCTTTCTTTCTCTCTCTCTCTCTCTCTCTCTCTCTCTCTCTTCTCACTTTGTATTTCCTACATTCTTTCTCCTTCTCTATTTCTCTTTGCTATCTCTTTCCTACACCCCCTCTCTTTCTCACTCATTTAATCTTTATCTCCTCTGTATCTTTTCTCTCTATGTATCTTTATATCCTACACTCTCTCTTTCTTACAATTTAAATCTCTGTCTTTCTTTATCTCTCCTCATATCTCTCCAGTACTCTCTCTCTTTCTCACTCTTTAAATCTTTCTCTCCTTATCTCTTTCTTTTTCTCACTTGCTTTCCTACCTCTGCTCCCTCCCATCTTCTCATTTTTATGTCAGATAAGCGTCACTAAGTACGGCCAAATAAAGGTAAAGATGTTTAGAAAGATTGTGTTGCTCCAAGAGAACATAGTCTGTATATAGATACCCATTTCGTTAACCTGTGTCTGGAAAAGTAACCATGGGCTTAAACACCCACCTGTTGCGCTTGTAGAAATCTCAGCATCTTTTACAAAATATTACATCACGTAAGGTGTGCTAAGGAAGGTAGAATAACCGAAAAAGAAAAAAAAAAAATTGCCATAAAAAGCTAGGTGAATGATCACGAAGAATAAATAAACAGACATACACACAAACAAATAAATACAAAAACAAATAGAAGAAAAAAATCCTAGTAATTTCCCGCCATTTTTCTTTTGCCTGATGCAGTCAATCGGAAGAATTCTAATGAAGGAACAACTCTTCAATGGCGTGTACGGCTTATTGAAAGCGTAAACGTCTCATTTAATTATAATATTGTTAAGTTAAATTGACTGAAACGCGTCACGCTGACGCATGCGAAAACATACTCACACTTGGAGGAACAATACAAACACATCAGTACATACATGACCACTTCGATAACATTTTAGTTGGGATCTGTCTTTGTGTCCGTGTACGGAGTTACAGGTATTTACAAAAATTACCATAGTTTGGCAAGAGGCCAAGGTATGGTTTAGTCTGACACAAAGCCAAAATAATTAGTAAGCATAGATAAGTCTGACACAAGAACAAGGTACTAAATTTTGTCAAGTTCAATAACAGTCCAAAAGGTTTACTAAGCTTATCTAAGTCTAACACAAGACAAAGATATTTTTCAAGCTTAGCTAAGGTTGACTCAAGACAAAAATATTTACTAAGCTTATCTAAGCCTGACACAAGACGAAGATATTTTTCAAGCTTAGCTAAGGCCAACACAAGAGGAAAATATTCACGAAGCTTATCTAAGTCTAACACAAGACGAAGATATTTCTCAAGCTTATCTAAGAGAAAAATATTTATTAAGACTAGGTAAGTGTCACACAAGTTCAAAGTACTCATTAAGTTTTATTCAGTCCAGCACCAGCTCAAAGTATTCACTAAACTTAACTAAATCTGACACAATCTCAAAGTATTTTTAAATCTCTGACTCTTTACAAGGCCAATATATTTACTAAGCTTAGTTTAATCTGACCCTAAGTCAAGTACTTACTATATCAGCTTCATACCAATACACTTTAAAGCCTAACTTAGAAAGTTATATTCACAAGAGTGAAACATCCAGTGAGAATCAAACTCACTAAGGTAGTTCTGGTTTATAAAGCTGGCTTGCTAACCACAAGTTCACAGTAAGATGATATTGCAGTTATTCCTGATATGACAAGATCTTGAGCGATTCGTAAATCAATATTCGAAGAGCTCGGGTTCAAACTTAGACCAAGGCCAAGTAGAGCCCAATTACTCTCGCCTTCAAACAGACTCGCTGTACTTATATATGAATGTATTAATCCAATATTTTGGTCACGAGTACGATGCGACACGAGGCCTATTTTTAAGCGGAGTTCAACTGGTTTTCCTTCTCCGACATTGGTTGTCATACCAAGGTTAAAGAGCCGACCCCGCGAAACTATCTACCTGTAGCTGGGGAAGAATAGATGGATTCATTATTTCACAAGGGTATTAGCGCCATGTGAAATGCAAACAGCCTCGATTTGAACTCAGATCACCGGGCCCATTTCCTACCACGATAGACATTTCACTACGAGCACCTCCATGCTGTGCATATATGTGTGAGGTTTGTTCTCGCGGTAGATGCTGCAGACATCAAGGAGCGCGCCTTTTCTTCTGGGGAGAGTGGATGGTGGGAAAATAATTCCTGGGGTACTTGTCGACAATGCATATTATTATTTAGATCGAGCCAAAATGTCTGTATCCTTCACTCTAGCCATGGCATGTAAGTATTATCGTAAGTATTATAAATTATAATTATAAATATTAAGGTATTGATCCAATTATTCTCCCTCCAGCTGTGGGTAAATAGTAGGGGCAGACTGAGTTCTTCAGCGTTGGTGAAGCAACTAGTCTAGGAGAAGGAAAACTCTGAATTAAAACCTGTTAAACTCCGCTTAAAAATTGACCGTGTGTCATATCCTGCCCGAGTGGAGGGGTTGGGTAAATATGATAATTATAAATATTAAGAAAAATATAAAAGATGGAGTTTCTAGTGAGATACAAACACACTCACTTCAGCTTTTTTTTTTTTAAGAAATTGCCCTTTAGATGTTTAAATTTAACTTAGTTTCGTACAGGATCACATTGGAAAAGGTGGGAGTCCTTGTGGTGTAATGGTTAATGTGCAGGATTGCAACCTCGAAGTAAGCAAGTTCGAACTCCTGTCTAGCTATTACGTTCACTTTCGAACTAATATCCTAGGGAAAGGCATGAACTCCCTTGTCCCCCCCAGTTATGGGTTAAATAGTATCACTATTGTTCTTCTACAAGGATGACTATGGCATTAAATAACCCAAGAAACCAAACCACGTTGACATAACAAAGGCTATGTTGTGCCAGTTTTCTAAATAGTGATGGCATTGTTTAAAATTCAACATTCAGGGATAAAGCTAATCCTTATCAGAGGTCTCACCCTGTCGTCAGGGATTAGAATAAGTTAGTTGTGCCCCTTGCAAAGGGATAAGATCCCACCCACCCAAAAAGAAGTATCTTGACAAAAAAAACAACAAAAAACAAAAAAAAAAAACTGAACCCGATGGTGAAAATTCAGGGTTTTTTTTCATGCAGTCCGGCTCGTTAGCCATTGCAACATAGGGACCACCCCGTCAAAATTCTGGGGTGAGTTTAAAGTTGAGCAATACTTTGGTAATGTGAAACACGATTCGGTTGCTTCAGATGCTTTAGCCGAAATCGGGAAATTGATTAACCTCACAGCACTGTGAAATGCTGAGCTCACCTGATACTTAGTTATACACCTCGGATTTGCCCTTGAAATCCACGGTCATAGGCGTACACAACCTTGTCTGATCGTCAAGGTGTTTTGCGACCCGTGCGAAATTTATTCAACCATCTGGTTATTGTGATCAGATTTGCCTTCATGGCTTGGAGCACGGCCTTGAAATCCCATTCTATGCCCACCTGACTTTGCTTATTCATTGAAGTTCTTGTAACCAGAGCGATATTTTTTTAACTATCTGATTCTGTTATCGACTGTGCCCTTACCTTTGGTTCAACAAATGTTTTTGGTTGCTTCCGTTATAGCGCTTCTCGGCCTTTTGACTGGGCCATTTTCGGGTAGGCGGTCATTGACTAGCAAGTTTAGCGCTGGACATCTAAGACCAGTTTTAGCTATAATCAGGCATCCGGGCCTGGACTCATGTTTGAGTCTATGTCCAGCAAGGCTCACCAGGTTCAGATTGCACTAAGTGACCCGATGACCAGCAAAGTCCAACAGGATTCGAGCCTCGGCTCGTGCCCGATCTTTAAGCCGACCTTCGGGTCATTGATCTTGTGTCAAGTCCTGTCTGGTAGGAGGTAGATACAAATACTGCTTCCGTTATAGTGCAGATCGAACTCTTAAAACATAAGTTCCCACATTAGACTATGTTGCACGTTCATCTGTACGGCTTTAAAATCCCTCTCATAGTAAAGCAATGAACAACGTGTCAACACACCAATTACCACATTACAACCTACCACAGTGGGTACCTAGCACGGCTTGAACTGCCTCCGTCACGTGATTTACACGCCATAAATTGCAAAACTTTTGACTCACAGTTGTAAATAATTTCTAATAACAAATACTTCGCTGAGCAAATAGCTTAACGATCACAGCTGTGTACGCTTTTCTAAACAAAAGACCTAACATATTATAAATGATTAAGCAGATAATCTGAACATCCAAATTTCAATGCCTCCCTATATGTGTATTCTATTCAGTCGGTATTGGAAGTAAATCAAACCTACATCTTTAATATCAAAACGAGGCTATGTTTCTGATAACTTAATTTGAGCCACCATTTCCTGTAAAAGAGAATTTTGTTTATAAATGTTTGTCAACGGCACTTCATAGGATTTTGTTTTGGCCACAGAGTGGCATGTGGTTAGAAAGGCAAGAATTTGAATGAAGTTATTTGGCAAAGAATTTGAACGAAGTTATTAGGCAAAGAAAATAAATATAGAGACAGTATATTTAAATACACACTGTTTGATATTTCTTAGAAGTATCCTTTCATTATTTCTGTTCCAGTCATTAGTACTCTTGCTAAACCTTGCTGGAAGGGAGAGGTCTACTTGTTGAAGATACAAATGATAAAAAGTTATTCACTTGTTTACAAATACGAGATACACGCTGAAGATCAAGGAATTTGACCATTGAAAAAGTATTGTAAGATCCTCCTTTTTCGTGATAGTTTTTTTTATTTTTTAAAGAACGCTGATTGAATGATTGAATAGATATAAGATCTTTCTTTGTATATATATATATATATATATATATATATATATATATATATATATATATATATTTATTTTCTCCTGTTATTCTATTTTATTAAAACATACATCATTGTTCTAGCAACACTTTTTTCACCATCTAAAAGTCCAGATGGGGGTTAACTAAAACCGAAGCATTTTAACGTTGATTTTCTATTATAATAAATTCATCACTTTTTGATTATTTTGTTTTTCTGCTTTCTTCATACTGTAGGATTCATTTCCATTATTTACTGCTATATATATATATATATATATATATATCAGGGTGTCTCAATATACATGGGGCCGACGTGACTGCTAATAACTCTACTAATCATAATGTTGTGTTCTTTTTTGCTTGAGATTTGAAAAAATAGTATACTATAACAACCATTAATCCTTGATCACGATGCTTTGAATAAGAAAGGAAAAATATTTTGCGTCATAACTTATTTGGAGATAACATTATTTAAAACTGTCTCAAAATAGATGTAACCCATTAATATGATAATAATTTATTACTGAGACAAGAAACTCCAAAAAAAGATTACACGTCCTGGAAGCTGATATAATAATAATTAAAAACAACAACATTAATTTGGTGTCTCTAGCTCTAAGGATGCATTTTTTACAAGACGTGTTCCAAATGACCGCCATTGCGCTTTCCTCAGTAATAAATCATTCTTATACTAATGAGTTGCATCTATTTTGAGACAATATATATATATATATATATATATATATATATATATATATATATATATATATATATATATATATATATATATATATATATATATATATATATATATATATATTGTCTCAAAGTGACGTATGTCGGCTGCTGGCTGAGCGGTATGATACTCAGTCTAACGTAAAGTTGGGCGGGTTTCAATCAGCTTGAAGCGCCTTGCGTATCTAGCTACACTGATGAGCTGTGATACAAAGAAACAGTCTGTCTATGGATGACAATATATATATATATATATATATATATATATAAATTTCACATATATATATATTTGAAATTTATACACACACACACCCACACACACATATATATATATATATATATAAATTTAAGATATATATATATATATATATATATAAATTATGAATATATATATAGAAAAAGAGAGTTTGGTTTCTTTAATGGCATATCAATCTTCATTGGTTTTTTAAAGCTTTAAAGCTATCCTTTTAGAAGGACAGCAGAAATACTATTTAACCCATAGCTGAGGGGATGACAAGGGGGCTCATCCCTTTCCCAAGAGTACTGATTCGAAAGTGAACGTAGTATCACGATTAAAATTCGAACTCGCTAACTTCAATGTTGCAGTCCTGCATTTTAGCCATTAGGCAATGAAGACAATAAATGTATTTAACAATTTGGCCCAATCTCGTTCAAATGATCTCAAATATTAACTGCAAGTATAGAAACAACTAAAAATATGTTTAATCTTTTTTTCTTTTCAGGTGTAGAAATGCCATTCACTATAAAAGAAAAAGGCGTTTTTCGTGTTAGAATATGATCGAACACTCGAAGTCGAAGAAGACAGTGCAACGAGTATCTGTGAGATAATTCGTTAAAAATGCATTCACTGCAAAGCAGATTTGAACGTAGCACAAAAAGTTAAAAATGAAGGTTGTCTGTGTAGGGCAAAGGGACTGGGACGACCACCATTTTTGGAAGAGATGGTCGAAAACTTTTGAAATCAATTATGAAATCAACTTTGAATTTCTCATTGAAATTTTAATCAATAAGTCTTATTTTGCTCAACATTCAGACAGTTTACTTTCATCTACTTAGATTCTATAGCTAATCAAATAATATCAACGTTTTTGAAACATCCTGTATTTTGCAAAGTAGTTTTAATTTTCTAAAAGTTTTGAACCCGAGAGTTTTGTTGATTTTACCAAAAGCGCAGAAAATGAAACTGTAGTTGGTTATTCAGTGGAGCGTGAGGACCTACTGCTATGGTTTTTTCCCGGATTCTTGGGTATATGTAAAAAGATCCAATCATTTTTGTCGTCACCCCATGCATTGCTCACAAAAAGTTGCAGCAAAAGTTCGTACTACAATCGGTTCGCTATATCATCTTCATCATCAAGGCGTCTTGACAGCACGGATTCCTTTGACTGCTCCCCTCTCTCTCACCATCCGACCCTATCAGCTATCGCTCTTGTTATGTTCTCTAGATGGCATCCAGTTTTCGCACAAAGTTGATGAATGTGAGGTTTTGCTGGTCGGCCATCTCTGGTGAGTCGATGGGTCGGAGTCCTTTCCCCTTCATGTAAATCCATTTCTGCAAAGGGAGCCATATCGATTTCTTCCAATACAACCTATAGAGAGCTTCGACTGGAGATCGAACTCACTATGTTGTGGGATTGGCCCATGAGAAGAACTTACTAAGAATCGTGCTACGGCAGGCGACATTTTTTTCTCTGAATTAAAAAAAAATTTTTAAACAACCACAAAAAAAAAGATCGAAGTTCTTTGTTCGTAATTACTCGATTTTTAAAAAAATAATTTTTTCTTGCTTTTTAAAAATATTTCTTTTTCCTGTTTTCGCTAATGTATTTTATATATTGAATAAGTCCTGACGGCAACACCTCATAAAGCACCAACTATACGGCCACCTGCCTCCCATCACGAAAACTATCCAAGTTAGACGAACCAGACACGCAGGACACTACTGGAGAAGCAGAGACGAGCTCATAAGTGATGTACTCCTATGGACCCCCACATATGGCCAAGCAAAAGCAGGACGACCAGCAAGAACATATATACAGCAGCTATGTGAGGAAGACACGGGATGTATCCCTGAAGACCTGCCTGAGGCGATGAACGATTGGGAAAAGTGGCGAGAGAGGGTCAGGGATATCCATGCTAGCGGCACGACATGATGATGATGATTTTATATATTAAAAAAGTGAGATTTGATTGAAGTAATCTTGAATTTTTCCTTGTAGAATATACGTCTTAAAAGTTGGCAAATACGATACTTGAATTTTTCCTCTTTTTACCCGAGTTGCTTTCTCTTCTTTTCTCTTTTGCATTGCCTCCCTTTTAAATTATCTTCCTTCTTTCTTTTTCTGTCTTACTTTTCACATACTTTTCTTTCTTTTTTTCTTCCTCTTTTCATTCATATTTTCACGCTCTTTTCTTTCTTTCGTTCTTTTCACTCCTTTTCTGATTTTTCCTTTTTTTTTTCTTTTTACACTATTTAGTTTCCTCTTTCTTTCTTTTCCCCACACTTTTCTTTCTTTCTATTCAAACGTTTCTTTTTTTTACTTTTCACTCTTTTCTTTCTTTCTTTCTTTCAATTAATTTGTTTCTCGTTTTTTTCTTTGAAAATATCTTATCTATATATTTTTCTTTTCACACTCCATTCTTTCTTTCTTTCTTTCTTTCTTTCTTTCTTTCTTTCTTGTTCTGTTGGTTTCTTTCTTTCTTTCTTTCTTTCTTTCTTTCTTTCTTTCTTTTCTTTAAACTTTATCTTTTCTCATTTTCCCGCTTTTTTCTCTGTTTTTATGTTAATTCATCAATTTATTAACACGTTCTTTCTTTTAATTTATTTGTTTACTTTTTGTTTTTATCTTTAAAAATCTTTTTTTTTTTCTTTGAGGAGTCTTTTCTTCTTTTAAAATACTTTTCAGTTTCTTTCTCCCTACCAAGGGTGTCCTGGATAGGACACTAAACAATCTGATGGTGAGGTTTCAGTAATGCTGGAGCTTTGGGGAATGCGGAATACCCCTTTTTTGCCATCGCTTCCAGGTCCACTCATGCCCCGAGTGGTAGCACCTGATTGGGCCCTTTGTGTTAAGTAGAACTATTGTGCGCACTTATGCTAAACTGAATTGTTTGAAATTGAATTGTTTTTGACATTGAAACTGTATTTACATTAAACTGAATTGTATAAAAATGTTTTTACATTTAACTGAGTGAAAATAAAATCTATACGGATACTAAACTGAATTGTTTGAAATAAAACTGTTTTACTAAACGGAATTGCTTGAAATAGAAATGTTTTTGATAATTAAACTGTATACTCATGCTAAACTGAATTGTTTGAAATAGAACTGATTATTTGTATAAAAATGGATTTGGCAATAAATAACCTACAAAGGTTGATATTGCCATAAAACCCAACCAACCAATTTCTTTCTTTCTTTCTTTCTTTCTTTCTTTCTTTCTTTCTTTCTTTCTTTCTTTCTTTCAACAGCCTGTTTTCTTTTTGCATCTTATTTTAAAAAATATTTTTGTTCTCTTTATTTGAGAAGTCTTTTCTTTTTTTCAATCAACTTTTTCCTTCTTTTCCTGATTTCTTTTTTTAAAGTATTTTTCTTCTTTCCATATTTTTTCTTACCTCTTTTTATGCTTTCATTCTTTTTTTTTCTTCAAATTTTCCTTCCTCTTTCCTGATTCCTTCTTTTTATGTTTTCTTTCTTTCCTTCTTTCCTTCTTTCCTTCTTTCTTTCTTTTTAAAAATTTTCTTTCTTTCTCTTTTCATGTTTCTCTTCATGACGTACTTTTCCTCCTTTTAAAATTCTTTCTTTCTTCACGTTAATTTCTTTCTCAAACTTCATTTACTTTCCTGTTTATCCTTTCATCTTTCCCTTGGATTTCAAAATCACTTTCCCATGACCGAACTCATAAAGGGGAGAGAAAGAAAAAACGACAAAAGAAAACACACACACACACACACACACACACACACACACACACACACACATACACACACACACATGTATATATATACATATAAAAAGTAAACAAGCAAACCCCCCTCATCAACAAAAATCTCAAACAGTAACAAACCAACTCTCTTTTCCTTTTAATTCAGCTTGTCCCCTGTCAACGTCAAAATCTACCCCCTACGAAATAATTATCAATCTTTTTACCTACCTATCCTTTTTTTACGGACACAAGGCCCCCTTTTCTCTCTTTCTATCTCTTTTTTCTCCGCTTGTTTATCTGTCAGTCTATTTTTCTTTTATAATTATTTGGCCTTCATCTTTCTCTCTTCTCTTTCGTTTGATATTTTTGCCATTACACCTGGCTCTTCTCTAATTTATTTACATGCTGACAAGGTGACCCCGCATTGCCCGGGTGATGGTACGCTAATATGGTTGATCTGAAACCATTTTCTTTTTGAAACGGACGAAACTAATTTGTGTGGAAGGAAGAAATAAACAGGTGGTTGTTTAAGAATTAGTAACGTTACACTCCAGTTGACGCAGATCTGACGGAAGAAGAAGAAACAAATTGGATGAGAGAGAGAGAGAGAGAGAGAGAGAGAGAGAGAGAGAGAGAGAGAGAGAGAGGTTTTGTCTAAAAGTAAAAGAAAATAAATTGATGAACGAATTGAAATAAAAACGGAAGAAAACGGTTTTTATGAATACAAGACTGACGGCCGAAGAAGTCTTTTTTCCTAATTTGAAATTTTTGTGTCGGTCTATTCGTATGTATCTATTTTAGAATGATAACAATTATTCGCACGAGTATATATATATATATATATATATATATATAAGCAAAAGGTACCCCGCAAAAACAATCACGGACGCCGACTACGCTGATGACTTGGCGTTACTAGCGAATACGCCTAATCAAGCAGAGACACTACTACATAGTCTGGAACGAGCTGCAGCTGGCATTGGCCTACATGTCAATGCAAACAAAACCGAATATATGTGTTACAACCAAACAGGCAACATTGCCACACTAGACGGAGCCTCTCTGAAACTAGTCGACAAATTCACCTACCTAGGAAGCAGCGTCTCATCAACCGAGAAGGACATCGACACACGACTGACGAAGGCATGGACAGCTATCGATAGGCTCTCGATCATATGGAAGTCGGACCTAACAGATAAAATGAAACGCAGTTTCTTCCAGGCAGCGGTTGTGTCGATACTGCTATATGGATGCACCACATGGACGCTTACGAAGCGGCTGGAGAGGAGGCTGGACGGAAATTACACAAGAATGTTGAGAGCAGTATTAAACAAGTCCTGGCGACAACACCCCACGAGACTCCAACTATACGGACACTTGCCCCCCATCACAAAAACTATACAAGTTCGACGAACCAGACACGCAGGACACTGCTGGAGAAGCAAGGACGAGCTCATAAGCGATGTACTCCTGTGGACCCCCACTCATGGATGTGCAAGAGTGGGACGACCAGCACGAACTTACATACAGCAGCTATGTGAGGACACGGGTTGTAATCCTGAAGACCTGCCGGAGGCGATGAATGATAGGGAGAAATGGCGAGAGACGGTCAGGGATATCCGCGCAGGCGGCGCGACATGATGATGATGATATATATACTTTGGTATAGATGCATATATGTATATATGTTATTGTATAAATATATTTATTTACACACACACACACACACACACACACACACACACACACACACACATACACACTCACACACACACACACACATATATATATAAATGCTTTGGTTTCTATGTTTAATGGCATATCAACCTTCGTGGGTTATTTCATTCCAAAGTCATCCTTGTAGAACAACACTAGTGACTGGGCTGGGAAATAAGGGAGTTCATACATTTCCCAATTACGTGACTGGAATTCGAACTTGCTTACTTTGAGGCTGTAGTCGAATACTTTAGCTAGCCATTACGTTACAGAGACTCTCCCATATATTTATGTGTGAGTTTATGTATATATATGTTTACATATAGTGTATACAAGTGTAAAGATATATGGATGCACACACACACACACACACACACACACACACACACACACACACACACACACATCTATATGGGTGTACCTATGCATATATTTTTATATATAAATGATTATATACATGTATATATATATATATATATATATATGTGTGTGTGTGTGTGTGTGTGTGTGTATATAAATGCATATATTCATAAAAATATGGGTATATATGATGCATGTATATATGAAAATGTATATGAATATATACTTATTCATAGGCTTAGTGGTTGAGTGTTCGCCAATGGGCTGAGAGACCGGGGTTCAATCTCAAGTCGAGTGATACCCAAGACTCGAAAAGTGGTACTTGATAATTCCTTGCTTAACACTCAGCATTATAAAGTACGTTTCAAGGGTAAAGTGCAGCAATCCAGAGAAAGGAGTATCGCCTTCCTCTACACCTCAGTGTAGTAGCTATTGAAAAGGGAGCTTTCGGGTAGCCCTCGACCTCGGTAGCCAACTTTACTTCATTTATATTCATGTACATATACGTGTATACATGTAACTATATATAAATATGTATGCATGTATATATATATATATATATGTATGTAGAAAAATTAATAACAAGGTAATCCAAGTGGAATGAGAGATTTATTGAGAAGTCGACATTATATCGTTTCGGTTCTACAGAACCATCATCAGGACCATGAGGGGTGATATTAGCGATGTTAAATCAATGAAGGATGTTTAAAAATGCAAAATACAAAAACCTAGGGGAAAATTTGTATAATGTGAAAAGTTGACCGTTTTATTGGTGAATCAGCGTTTGTTGTTTTAAATCATGTCATTTAACTTTTTAGGAATATTGGCGGATTACAACCCTTTATTTACTTTTATATCTATCTATCTATAAAAGTGACGTTTTTTAGTCACAAGTGCCGTTCTTCTGTTTAGTTTGGAGAACAATTCAACAGCAAACTTTAGATTTGACCTGGTTATATTGCTTTCCTTCCTATCAAAAATGAACCACCGTTAGCCACAGTGTTGATGTGATAGGCAATGTTGGGTGCAACCTTTCTAGCACTTTCCTTTTAATTTGGGTGAGAAGTGCTATCCTAAATAGGGCTGCTCAGATACAAGATTCTCCACCGGGGCCAATCCCTATCACGGAAGTACACAACAACGATGATAGGATAAGACCCAAGCTGCACATGTGTAGATATATAACTGCATGCTTCCAACTGATCAAATCTGCATACACCTTTATTGTTAAGAGCTATGTAGTCGCTCAAAGCGCTTCTGCTGCCATATAATTCAGTATTTCATAGTCCGCTCATCTTTGTAGTAGTTACTGCTCTAACGTGCTGAATAAACAAGAATAACAACACTTACCGGCTAGCATCCAGCTGGTAGACAAAAAGTAGAACGGCCGGTAACTTAATACCGAACCCGTAACACCTAAGTATTTATCATACGTCCCACCAACGTACAAACCGTTTTTAAGGTAGGTCCGGTCGCAGGGCCGAAGCACACACGTCCGGCATGGCCAGAAATACCTTCGGCCGCGTCGGAATTCCCCTTATTAGGGGAGCCAGGAAATAAACCTAAACCCCCCCCTCCGAAGCGGGTAAAAGCCTGGTGGGGGATGGCACTCTGAGGCCGGAGGAATTCTCCAGTCAATAAGCCAACACCCGGGCAGACCCATGCCCCAGGCAGGCACGGCTGACCAAAGTGCGACCCATCGACTGGAAAACCAACCCATCACAATTAAGTAACGAGGCCTTGAAGTGCCTGCGACACCTGAAACATGACTGAAGCAAGCCGGTGTATATATACACTAATATGCCTACTCACTGGGTCAGCAACTAATTACTATCCAGGGAATGGACTTGGCCACCTTCGAATAGTGGAACGTCCCAATGTCCATATAATCTCACTCCAACGCCTAATTCAGGACTACGCTTGTGAGCACTGACTAATAACTACTGAGTCTCACGATAGAATTCCAACAATCTTCTACTAAATCGACACGCCCAGTGGGTTTGTCAGGTAAGACTGTGGCTAGACACTCCGCAGGATGAAAAATAAGACCTATCGAAGAGCAGGTAAAGCGCTATGCTCAACGGCCACTTGATTCCTGGGAGTGTTGGAACCCTTATTTTTTGTCAAATTATCCAACTAAGAGAGAGAGAAAACTTTGATGTAACACCTGCGGTTGACGTGATTACTGGTTATCTTGCTATGGCTTGTCACTGGATAATAATCACGAAGACTGAGAGAGTGGTATTCGTATTGTACAAACGCTGGTCACTATAAAACAATAATCTACAAATATTCCCTTATGATCTTTTCATCTATAAACCTTTCTCTCGAAAAGTCCCACTAACACCAGTGAAAAATCTTGTGTTTGAGTGGCCCTATTTAGGAGAGCACTGCTCATCCAAACTACAGGCGTAGGTGCAGTAAATGTTACCTATCACCTCAACACTGATTAATTCCCTGGGGTTGACAGTGGTTCATTTTGGGAGGAAGTAAAAAGCATAAAACTATTTTTAGTGCCCGTGGTGTAATGGTTATCCTCGCAGGAAATGGACACGGCGACACGAGTTCAAATCCTGGACGATACTGATTGCATTTCACATAGCAGTAATACCCTTGGGAAAGGTATGAATCCAATTATTCTCCATCCAGATATGGGTAAATAGTAGGGCAGACTAGGTTCTTCAGCCTTGGTGAGGCAACTAGTCTAGGAAAAGGAAAAGTCTGAATTCAAACTTGTTAAACTCCGCTTAAAAATTGACCTTGTGTCATATTCTGCCCGAGCGGAGAGGTTGGTAAATATGTTAAAACTATTTTTATATGCCTTGGTCAATATAATATATATGTTGGAATATTAGAACGCTTCTAGACCATAATTCTCTGAACCGCCTGGAAAGAACATCATTTGTGACAAAAGAACTTCTGAAGTTACAGATTAAATATTCTGCTCTCTCGGAAATTCGTCTGCTTGAAGAGGATCAGCTGACTGAAATATTATCAGGTTATAAACTCTTTTGGGTTCGAAAACCCAAATGTGAACGACATGGAGTGGGTGTGTGGGTTTTCCGTTAAAACGACTCGGGCAAAATTTTCGGAGTTTCCTTTTTTAACGATTGCATAATGAAACTACGTATCCAATTCCTGTGTGGACAGGAACCGGATTTATTCTGTTTTCGCCACAACCCTCCAGGTTGATGAGGAGACTGTCATGAATTTTTATGAAGCACTTCCTACAACTATTGTCTCAACCACAAATGATAAGTTGATCATCCTTGATTTTAATGCATGTTAGTTCTCTAAATTTCTGAGACGAGGCTTGTTGATTTTTATCATTAAGGGTTTTCGGACTATTGTTTTCATCTCTATTGTTATTTCCACAACGTTTCGGCCGATATGTCCTCCGGCCTTTTTCAGGTGTTAGTCGAATTCGGGAACCTACACGGAAGTTTGAACTACGTCCTTTTTGAATCCACAGAGGTCGCTTGTTCTGATTCTGTTAGCCATAACCGGGTACAAGTGTTAAGTATTTCTGTATTGTTACTCTCTTGCAGTCAGGATTGAACCTGCAACCTTCAGATGATTGTCTCCTTAGAAGCTTAGGGAACCAACGCATATAACCGTTACGCCATGTGTCCTGCATGTATTGGGAGGGATTTTAAGATATGTAATATGCTTGGTCAATATGGCATTGTTAAAGTAAATGAAATGGTTCAAAATGGACAGTATCTGGCTTTATTCTCTGTTTTCGCCACAATCCTCTAGGCTGATGAGGAGACGATCATGAATTTTTATGAAACACTTCCTAAAACTATTTTCTCAACAACAAATGATAAGTTGATCATCCTTGGTGATTTTAATGCATGTGTTGGCATGGATTTTGAGATATGTAATATGCTTGGTTAATATGGTATTGTTAAAGTAAGTGCAATGGTCCAAAGCTACTTGAGCTTTGTTCAGAGCTCCATTTGACTATTTGCAATACTTTTTCGGACAAAAACTTAAATATTAGATGACTTGGACCGACCCAAGATCAAAATATGGTCATATAATTGGCTTCATCATAACCCGAAAACGTAATATTGGTGATGTCTGTTATGTACGTGTCATACGTAGAGCAGAATGTGAAACAGATCACAGTTGGGTGCGAGGATGGTTTAAATTCCGTGTTTGTAGAAAGCATCGTATACCTGGAGTGAAAGTCCCAAAGCGTCTCGATGTTAAACTAAAACAAAAAAATATTTGAGCCGACTTAACTGAACGTCTTGATTGTTCGAACTTTGGTGGTACATGGGAAAACTTTAGAGAACTAAGTTTATTCCAGTGGTGTAAATGTACTTGGAGTGAGGAAACAAAGACTGGTTTGACGATAACGAACTTACTGTCAGCCAATTACTGGAAAGAAAAAGAGCGCTTTATGTTAGTATCCTGCTAAATAAGCTCTTACTCCAGCCTTCTACCATGAAGTAATATTTAAAGTTCACACAGATATTACAACAGGAATTGAAGAAGGTGAAAAATAAGTGGAGATCAAAGATTTCTATTGAAAGTCAGAGAGCTTCTGACTAAGTGGTTCTCTGATTGTTTTATAGCTCCTTACTGATTAGAGAGGTCCTTTACTCTAACGAAATTTGGCTCAGTCGGCTAGGGCTGTAGAATTTCTGCAGAATGGTAAGTCCCCCACGAACGTGTGTCCTGGATATGACACAAAACAATCTGACGGTGAGGCTTTTTAATTTTTGTTTTTATCTTTAAAAATCTTTTTTTTTTTCTTTGGGAAGTCTTTTCTTCTTTTAAAATACTTTTCAATTTCTTTCTCCACCTCCCAAATAGTGTCCTGGATATAACACTAAACAATCTGATGGTGAGGTTTCAGTAATACTGGAGCTTTGGGGAATGCAGAATACCGCTTTATTGCCATCGCTTCCAGGTCCACTCTGACCCGGAGTGTTAGCTCTTGATAGGATCCTATCTACGGGTCAAATAGAACTGTTTGACATTGAAACTGTGTACTTATGCTAAACTCAATTGTTTGAAATAGAACTGTTTGATCATTTAACTGCGTGTAAATAAATGACTGGCTTTAATTGAATTGTTTGTGAAGATAGCAATACTTTAAAACGTTTGCCTGTGTGTAAACAAATGATTAATAGTAAATAGAATTATTCGTATTAGATAGAAATAAGTGAACCATATAATTGTGTGCCAAAAAAAATGAGCTCTGGCTTGTTTAAAAATGTATCAAAAAATGTGTTTAGAAATGATATATTTAATATATATATTTAAAAAGGATTTGGCATTAAATAACCTACAATGGTTGATATGCCATAAACCAAACCAAACCAAATCATATATATTTAATATATATGTATAAAAAGGATTTAGCATTAAATAACCTACAATGTTTGATATGCCATAAACCAAACCAAACTAACGACATTGACTTTTTAGGTCATACTGTGGATGACATGAAACATATTGTGAATATTTTTAGAATCTCTTGTTCTGCATTTGGTTTAAAAATAAGCTTGACAAAAGTAACAGCCGTATATTAAGCCAAGTACTGGCCTAATGAGTAGAGTGTTCGCCAATGGTCTTGGGGATCGGGGTTCAATCCCAGGTCGAGTCATACCAAAGACTCAAAAAATGATACTCGATGCCGCCTTGCTTAACACTCAGCATTATAAAGCAAGGATAAAAGGTAAAGTGGAGCAATCAAGGGAATGG
Organism: Sepioteuthis lessoniana; assembly: GCA_963585895.1. Lineage (NCBI taxonomy): Eukaryota > Metazoa > Mollusca > Cephalopoda > Myopsida > Loliginidae > Sepioteuthis > Sepioteuthis lessoniana. Next base: position 33,719,527 of record OY757915.1, read on the forward strand.
TGTAGCTTTCTCCCCTACACCTCGGTGTTGTAGCTATTGAAAAGGTAGCCTTCAGGTTGTCCTTGATTAAGGTCACCAACTTTTATTTATTTTATGTACAAACAATATTATATTGCTGAAAAGGAAAATGCTGAGATTTTGGGCTGTTTTTAAATTTTTTTAAATGTATCATTTACCTTAAAATGAATTTTTTGACTTGGCAAGCCAAGATCCACAATGATAAAAAAAAACTTTAGTTAATAAAAGGTTCAAATTTTAACAGTTGGTTTTTATAGTCTAATATTTATATATATATATATATATTTTACTGAGTCAGAGAAGTCAGATTTCCATATGATCAATAACCTGTCGATAGCAGTCTACGATTTTGCTGGACATATGTTTTCATTGCTTTCAGTAGATGAGATATTCCTACCGAGGTATGTGAACTGGTGAAAAAATACTTGGTCACCCCAAATAAACTGTTATAAGGATATTTTACAAAAACACGAAAGCAATGGTTCGCTCATCCGAAATCTAAGTAGCAATTGCATAATCCTTTACAGATGACAACCGTCTCTCGTAATCTCACACCCCTATAATCATCATTCTTTCGTTTGGAGGAGCAGTGCTCTTCTTACTAGAGCTACTCAAACACAAGAGTCTCCACAGGAGTCAATACTTGTCACAATGGGACAAGGCGCCTCTGGTGGTGTAATGGTTAGCAAGCTCGACTAGCAAACCTACACGAGTGAGTTCGAGTCTCATTGGGTGCCCCTTTCACATGGCCTTGTGTCACATCTAAGCAAAAAGCTTAGTAAATTACCACAATGGGACATAACGATGTTAGGCTAAAACTCCTGTCTAGGCTAAGACTGCAACTGCATACTCCCAACGAGTCAAGTCTGCATTCGTCGCCACGTCTTCATCACTATGGAACTTTTTCGAGAGGAACGGTTGGTATGTAAAAAAGATCGTAAGGGAACATTTGTACATCATGGTATTATAGTGGCTAGCACTTGTACAACACGAATACTACTCTCTAAGTGTTCATCATTATTATCCAATTACAAGCCGTAGCAAGATAACCAGTAACCATGTCAACCGCAGGTGTTGCGCATCTCCTTGTTGGATAACTTGACAAAGAATAGAGTTCAACACTCCTAAGAAGATTGTTCTCGATGGCTGTTGAGCAAAGTACTTCCTCCATTCGGTGAAAGTTCTTGTTTTTTATCCAGCAAGATGTCTAGCCACCTTTCTTACCTGACAAACCCAGTGGGGGTAGCTGTTTAGTTACCCTTGTCCCGAATATGAAACAGGTACTACTGAGATACATAGTAACCAGAAGAGATTTGAGCGACCTGACACGAATATATATATATATATATATATATATATATATATATCTCGAAGCACTACATATTAGGAACATATAACCCAAACTTAACGGAATTAATTTTCAAATCAGTGCTAATGTACTTAAATGTCTTTAGCTACTGACACTATTTATAGAAAACAATTAAAAAAACGCAACGGTACAGACGCTCTTTTTCTTACAAAGTAGTAATGTACATACAAAAATTACATCACTTTTGTAATAGATCCTCTTCTGATGATGGCTAAAAGTCGGGCAGAGAGTACTTAGGAAATAAATAATCATGGAAGATACATCAACCAATTCTCGCCGAATATTATAAAATCAATACGGCAATATGAAAGGATTAACAAAAAAATATGTTGATAAAAATGTCAATTATGTTCAACGAAATATGTATTAATGAAGAAAGGCTGCCAATATATATATATATATATATATATATATATATATATATATATATATCAAGTATTTGGATTCCGGGTGTGTTTGGTGGATTCCTTTCCCAGTATTATTTCTGATCATTCTACATTTCAGGCATTTAATGCTTAAATTTGATTCATTTGCAAAGGTTCGGTCTATTTGTTTAATGGCTCATCAACTCTTTATAGGTTATTTAATGCTGAAATTTCATTCTTTTGTAAATGCTTATTTTATTGTATTTTTTTAATTGCCCTTTTTATTTATCTACAATCATTTGTTTGCATATAGTTATATGATTTTAAGTATTCCTATATAATGCCAATAATTAGCAAGCAATTATATGGTTTTAAGTATTCCTCTCCATTACCAATAATTTACAAGCAATTATGCGGTTTCAGGTAACTAATAATAATCCTTAGTAAACCATTATAATGTCAAATAACTTTATACAAATGATTTGCATAAAGTTAAATGGTTTCATGTATTCCACTCTAACACAAGTACTACTACTAATAATGAGTAAAGTTGGCGACCGTAGTCAATAGCTACTACACCGAGATGTAGGGTAGGGCGCTACTCTTTTCCCTGGATTGCTCCACTTTACCCTTGATACTTACCTTATATTGCAGAGTGTTAAGCAAGGAGGTATCAATTACCATTTTTAAAGTCTTCGGTATGTCGTGACCTGGGATTGAACCCACGAATGAGGCACCTTAAAACTACCACCGTGCCAGTATTAGTGGGGACTCTACGTATAATCAAGAAGGGACAGATTTACCTATTAACAAGATAGCTGGTAATCCCAAACAATTGGAAATACAACCCCCCCCTGCAATATGCGGAACGAAAGTGCCATCAATGTGACTGAAGAATATTGCCCCTCAAAAATTCAGTCAAAAACATAAACACATAAAACGTATATAATCACTTCCTTCCCTCACGCTAGGTCTTGGGTAAAGACTCTGTGAATAATTATAAAAAACGGAAAGTAAAGGTCAAAATGAAATAAATAAATAAATGAATTATAACAATTAGTTTTCACACAGTTATAGTTATACGAATTCTTATCCTATACTATTAATTTTCAAACAGATCTAGATAGGACTCTAACATGTTCTTCCACTCCAGGTCAGAGTGGACCTGGGAGTAATGGTGATGGTTGGGTACACTACAGGTACCCAAAGCTCCAGAAGTGGAAGCTAACTAGGGGACGAGGTTTAGTTTCATATCAAGGACATCCTATTTTGAAGAAGGCGAGGCGGAAACCCTCCGTAGAAGATGCCGGAGTATATTCTGAGCCCTACAGACAGGCTGGGAAACATCGGCGAAGACAACTCGTTATTACCGGTGTGAAAACTCACAGCGCATTAGATAATGCATAGAGTAACGTAGAATTAACTGTTGGTAAATGGAGAAGATGATCACACTCGATCCTTATTCGATGCTGAGATAATAATGTAATTTTCTCCAGCACCACACGGGTGAATGTTCAAGCTCAGGTAATGATGATAATTCCAAATACTGGTTTTTGTAGTCCTTGACCCCTTGGAATATTGGAGCTACACAGTCTTATTTTCATTTATCAGAGCGAAACTGTGAGTAATGGCAACGAAGAGAGATTCCCTGAGCTTAAGAATCAGAGCCTCACCATTGGATATTGACAAACCCATAATAACGTTGCCCCCAATGTGAATCGATCTAATGATACAAACATTCAAGACTAACTTGCAGTCCACTGCTATAAGACAAACACTCATGCAATGCGAATATCTAAATATTAGCTTACGTGTGGTACCCCGTGAGGATTGAACTCACTAAAGCCGTAATAGCTTCTTCACTATTAACCCACGGCGCTGTATGCACTATCACAAATAAGCTTAGATTAAAATCGAAGGAGATATGGGTTGACATGCCATAAGACACCAATTAACAGTCCAACCAGTTCACACAATGGAAAGTGGTTGACCAAGGGTCTACGCTAGGTACCCACGCATCGAACGAGTAAGCGCGTTAGTAAACAGATATATGTATTTGAGCACGTAAATCTACTATCATTAACACGCTCTCACACATACATACATACATTGATTTATTCATGCAGTTTTGTTGATCTATTTGGGCTTGTGTGGATGTAACCTTTCATTATTTCTTGTAATCTCGTAATTCCCTGTGACCTCTGCCTACCGTCGATTCAATTCTTTCTAGTTGTAAACATGCCATTCTGACACCGACGCCCTTTCTTTGGCTGACCAGGGGAGATAAGGACGATCCATGACGATACCGATCGTGTCGATTGATAACTGGTCCCCTTCTCCTTATTACTCCCCCACCAATCTTTCTATCTCACGACCCCCTTTCTTTTTCTATATTTTTCTTTCTTTCATTCTTTTGATTTATTAATATTTCTTTTTTTTCTTTCGCTTGATCTTTTTTTTCTTTCACTTAATTCATCTGTTTTTAATTTTCTTTCGTTATCTTTTTTCTATCGTTTTATTTATCTGCCTCTCTTTCTTTCTTTCTTTCTTTCTTTCTTTCTTTCTCTTTAGTCATCTTTCTTTTGCTTTATCTATCTTTTCTTTCTTTCTTTTGTTATTTTTTTCTTTCAATTAATTGACCTATTTTTAATTTTCTTTCTTTTTTTATTTTTATTTTTTCTTTCGTTTTATTTGCCCGCCTTTCTTTCTTTTTCTTACTTTTGCTCTATCTGTCTTTTTATTTATCTTTCTTTCCCTTTATCCATCTTTCTATTTCTCATTCGTTTTTCCTTCCTTCCTTCCTTCCTTCCTTCCTTCCTTCCTTCCTTCCTTCCTTCATTCTTTTTTTCTCCAAGTCAGAATGGACTTGACAGTAATGGCAATGAATTAACTAATGCCCGAGGCATATCCTCAAAAAGGAATGCCGACAAGACTAGGGCTATTTTTGCCATCGCACAATCGGGAGTCTCGCTTCCTCGGAGGGTTCATGAATTAAGTTGACCTTACATCAAACACATCATTGCAGAGAATTTGATTTGGTTTGTTTTCAAGGCATATCAATTATTGTAGGTTATCATTAGATGCCAAATTCTTTTTATACATATATATTAAATAGATATGATTTGTAAAAACATTTTGTAGATATTCTTAAACGAGGATTACCTCTTTTCCTGCACACAGTTAATCATTAAGTCTCTTCATATGTAATTTTTGTTGAACTTGTAAATTTTTAAATATGTTCATCAAATAAGAGTTTAAGTTAGAAATGTTCTAGTTTAGTTCTATTTGCCCCATTGATAGAACCCTATCAGGTGCTACCACTCCGGGCCAGAGGGAACTTGGAAGCGATGGCAATAAAGGGATAGTCTATATTTCCCAAAGCTCAAGCATGCGTGGAATCTCATCATCAGATTGTTAGATGTCATATCTTGGACACTCATTGGGGGAGTCTTACCCCTCTGTAGAGATGCAGTCGGTGTATTCTGCTGTCCCAGCCGGCTGGGCCTGCATGGTTTCAAGAAACTAATTATAACAATCCTCATTAAATGATTTGAACTATAAATCGGTTAGGGTGGACCTGGATTTTGTAAGTATGTTAATCAAACATGAGTTTAAGTTGGAAATGTTCGTAGCAGTCTACTGGATTTACGGTTTGTTTGGTTGTGTTTTATGGCATATCAACATTTCTAGGTTATTTAATGCTAAATCCATTTTTATACAAATAAACAGTTCTATTTCAAACAAGCTAGTTTAGCATAAATACACAGTTTAATTGTAAAAAAACATTTCTATTTCAAGCTATTCAGTTGAGTTGAACAGTTGTATTTCAAACAATTCGGTTTAATATAAGTATATATATACCTTTTTTTTTTTTTATCTACACACAGTTAAATGTCAAATCAGTTTTATTTCAAACAATTCAGTTTAGCATAAGTACAGTTTCAATATCAAAAACAGTTCCATGTCAAACAATTCAGTTAAGCACAAGTATGTAGTTTAAATGTCAAAACAGTTCTATTTCAAGCAATTTAGTTTAGCTTAAGAACGCAGTTCAAATGTCAAAGCAGTTCTATTTCAAATAATTCAGTTTAGCAGTTTCTTTCTCTCTCTCTCTCTCTCTCTCTCTCTCTCTCGTCTTCATCTTTTCTTTTCTTATTCGTCTTTCGTCTTTATCTTTTTTCTTTGGTTTCCTCTTTGTGTGTTTTCGTCTTTCCTTGTCTTTTTTCCCTTTATTTTATCTCGTCTTTCTGTCTTTATTTTCTTATTCTATTTCCTCTCCGTATCATTTTGTCTTACCTTATCGTTTCCTCTCCTTTTCTTCTTCCTTATTTAAAAAAAAATCTATTAATCACATTCGTACTTGTTATTATTTATTTGTTTATTTATTTTTATTTTCAGTTCAGTGATCGCGTACCCTATTTGTTTTGAACTCCCAAAGGACAAATCGTCAGTTACTGTTAAGAACGCTTCTTATTAAGCCAATCATTCTAGACAACTAATATGGCTTTAAATATATCCTCAAATCGTAATTTACAGTAAATAAATAAAGAAATAAATGAAACTGGAAAAAAACCAAACAGAATAAGTAGGAAAATCTTTAAAACAAACAAATATAAACAAATACAAGAAGAAGAAGAAGAAGAACCAACGAAATAAATCAACAAAAATCAAAATATTAACAAACCAATAAAACATACACACATATGCAACGAGACACAACTACACACACAAAATACACACAACTAAACTCCAAGCACACAATCCTATACACAGCTCACGCTCAACAAACTATGACAGATTATATATATATATATATATATATATATATATATATATAAGAGAGAGAGAGAGAGAGAAGGGGAAGAAAGAAGATTGTGGAAAAGACAATCGAAAACGAAAAATAAAAGGTAAAAAAGAGAGATAGGAAAAATGAATTAAGCAAACAAAGAGAGGTAGGGAGGGGTAAAGAAAGAGAGAGAAAGAGAAAGGGTTTAAGGAAAACGGACGAAGAGAGAAAAGTGTGAAAAGAAAAGGGAAGAGAGAAGTTGAGAAAAAAAAGGAAAGGAAGAGAAAGGGAGTGAAGAAAATAAAGAGAGAGAGAGAGAGAGAGAGAGAAGTAGGAAAGGAATAAAGGATGAAAGAGAGAGAGAGAGAGAGAGAGAGAAGTAGGAAAGGAATAAAGGATGAAAGAGAGAGAGAGAGAGAGAGAGAGACAGAATGTGAAAGAGAATGAAGAAAATAGAAGGATGAAGTATGAGAGAGAGAGAGAGAGAGAGAGAGAGAGAGAGAGGAATGGTAGAGAAAAGGTAGAAAATGGGCAAGAGCGGAGGAGAGGAAAAAGAGAAAGTTCAAGTTAGAGGAAAATTGCGGGTGAGTGAGTCAGACAGATGAGAGAGACGAAGGAAAAAGAAAGAAAATGAAAGGGAGTGAGGAAAGTAGAGAAAGAGAGAAGAGAAGTAAACAGAGAGTGAGAGAAAAGAGTGAGAGAAAGTGAATAGGGGAAGGGAGAAATAAAGAGCCAGAGAGGAGAAGAGAAAAGATGAAAAAAGAGAAGCAAGTGAGAAAATAGAGAAAGAGAGGAAAGAAGAAAATGCGAATACCGAAATTCTTGTTCCAAAAAGTAACGATTTTGAGATAAGCACCAAAATTTGTTATCGAGGCCGAGGGACATCTATCAAGAGTTTAGTTACTTGCTTCTGTTTAGCCAGAGAAGGGGTCACGACCTTTCTAATTTCCCTTCTGACGTTGGTGTAAAGATGTCTTTCGGTGATTGGAGGGTTAAATTTGATCTCGTCTTGGCCCACTACGTAATTACTAGAAAGAACAGGGCCTCCGTGTCTATGCTAATGTCAACACAAGACCGTCCACTGTTGGCGTTATCTGGGGAGAAAGGATTGAAAATATACATAGAGAGAAATCGAGCTGTTAAAAAAATGACTGCAAATAAAGACTTCTTCGTTATTTTTTCCACTAAAAAAAAAAGTAGAAAAAACAAAAAATAAAAAACAAATCACAAACGAAAAAGCAAACCAACAAGCAAGCTGGAAACAAGCTATTATTTCTCGTACCTTCAGAGGGAGATAAGTTGTCATAAGCAATGAGTGAAACTTAGCATTGTAAAAAACTCTTTATGTGAGTCTGAGACCGTCAACGTTGGTGGGAAGATACGCGTATAATGGCATATTTTTTGCTTGGAGTGTGTATAAGGATCTAGCCATAATTTGATTGATTTAAACGGCACGTCAACCCGTCGAAGAAATCCCATTGATTTACATTAACATTTCATATGCATTTCTTGAGTAGCTGTTTCATAAGAGCTTTTTTTTTTTGGTACACTTTCCTCTCGAATACGAAACATTTTCAAACTGAGCTGTACCATAGATGGTACTCTAACTGTTATCATCACTCTGAGTCAGATGGGAGCTCGGATTAATGGCAAAGAAGAGGTACTCTCTCCCCTGCCACAGAACTCTAAAACAGGAATCTCACCACTAGATGTAATTTAATATCCCGCCCATGACATTTGGTATTTGTTTTATTAACTAATTTAAAGCATTCTAATTGTTTGAAATTTTTCACACCGTTATGTGATATTAAGTATTCCAACTAAATACAAATAATCTGTAAACAGTTGCATGGTGTCATATTTTGTTTGGTTTTATGCCATATTAACCATTGTAGGTTATGTAATACCAAATACTTTGTATATATATATATATATATGTTTGATATGGCATAAAACCAAACTCAACCAAATCATATATGATTTGGTTGAGTTTGGTTTTATGGCATATTAACCATTGTAAGTTATTTAATGCCAAATCAATTATATATATATATATATCGATGTCGATGGGGCCCAACATCACAACAGTTATTTAATGTCAAATCCTGTTTTTACATATGAACAGTTCTATTTCAAATAATTTAGTTTAGTATAAATACTGTTTTTCGTTTACACACAATTAAATGTCAAAACAGTTCTATTTCAAACAATTCAGTTTAGCATAAGTACATAGTTTAATTTCTATTTGACCTATAGATAAGGTGCTACCACTTCGGGTCAGAGTGAACTTGGAAGCGATGGCAATAAAGGGATAGTGTTGTATTTTGGCCTTCGACCCGGCCAAAAATGCCATTCCAAGGTGATGCATAGGAAAGAAGTGACACATTCTAATGGTAGTTATGAGAGGAAATCGCGTAGGCGGAAATTGGCTGACGAAATGGGACGAGGTAAAAAAAATTCCCATGGTACACTTATAGACTGATGCACCGGAAGAGAGTGACCTGTGAACTGCATGATAGTTATTTCCGCTTGATGACAATCAAACATGCGATTTCAAAGATCGAGTAGGCGACTGAGTGGGCGTTGAACTATTATATAACTCAGTCAAGACAGAAGTCAAGACAGTTGCAGTTGGAGATCGGACGAAGTTATAGATGATATGTGGTAAGGAAAGCCACACCAGGCCGAAGGGGCTCGGGGCCCCCGATTGAGTTGGGGTGCAGAGAAGTTGCTGCTAAGATGTAGCAGATCACCCAGCAGAGTGGGCCTCTGGGCCTCTGGGCCTCCGGTTGAGCAACCCTGGAGAACGAGAAAGACACAACATTGACGGCCATAAGAGTGGGGGTCAAAATATTGCAGTTTCTGTTCGGTCTCAAGCTCCCTCTCACAGTAAAACCCCACACAACCCTTTCGAAACCTAACAAATAAAGTGAGAGGTACAAATATTTTTCTAAAGAAGTCTTCCTGCGTCTTTATTATTGTGTCGTTATGATGCTGTAGATGACAATATAACAATAGTCTATATTTCCCAAAGCTCAAGCATGTGTGGAATCTCACCATCAGATTGTTAGATGTCATATCTAGGTCACTCATTGGGGGAGTCTTACCCCTCTGCAGAGATGCAGTCGGTGTATTCTGCTGTCCCAGCCGGCTGGACCTGTATGGTTTCAAGAAACTAATTATAACAATCCTTATTGAATGATTTGAACTATAAATCGGTTAGGGTGGACCTGGATTTTGTAAGTATGTTAATCAAACATTAGTTTAAGTTGGAAATGTTTGTGGCAGTCTTCTGGAGTTACGGTTTGTTTGTGCTTTATAGCATATCAACCTTTCTAGGTTATTTAATGCTAAATCCATTTTTATACAAATGGACAGTTCTATTCCAAACAATTCAGTTGAACATAAGTACACAATTTAATTGTAAAAAACATTTCTATTTCAAGCTATTCAGTTTAGTCTAACAATTCTACTTTAAATAATTAATTTAGTATAAGTTTTTGCTTACACACAGATATCAAAACAGTTCTATATTAAACAATTCAGTTTAGCATAAGTACAGTTTAAATCCCAAAAACAGTTCTATCTATACTATTCAGTTTAGCATACAAAAATAGTTCCGTTTTAAACAATTCAGTTTAGCTCAAGAATGCAGTTTAAGTGTCAAAACAGTTCTATTTTAATAATTCAGTTTAGAATATGTATGCAGTTTAAATGTCAAGACAGTTCTATTTCAAGCAATTAAGTTTAGCATAAGTACATAGTATAAGTTCTATTTGGCCCATAGATAACTCCTAAACTTGTAGAACCGTTCTTGTCACTTGATTGAAACCATTTAATCAGAGCCTTGGTCTTAGATTTACCTTAGTTCAATAGTTTTCAATCATACTGAGTATGATGGTATTTTTCCACGTGTTTAACTGTTTTAGAACTGAATTCGAACGCTACGCTACAAGTCATTAATAAATCTCACCAATCTATTAAGTAGCAAGTCTTTGCCGCTTGACGTGGAGATCAAGGTTGACGATAACGCTATCGCAAAGGAGAATAACCAAAATAGCTATCAATAAATCAATCAATTAATAATTAAAAAATAGATTATCAAACATAAATTGAAAATGAATAATAAAGTATAGATATTCATCTTCAATCTTTTTTTTCTAATAGACGGTTTTCTTTTCCTTATTAATAAAAGCAGTTTGAAAATCAGCGTATGAAAATTAGCTAATCTTTTAAAAAAAATCGTCCCTTTTGTCAATTTATATACTTAGAAACTTATTTTAGACAGGAAGAATCGGTTGTTCTGGTGATGCAATTTTATATAGATTCCAAACTTGGTTAAACAAAGACCTATACACAAAATATATAAGCAATTATATTACAAATTTTCATATCTATATAAAAGGGTCATTCGATAAATAGTAGAAAATTTTTGGAAAAACACAAATTTTTTAAAGATTTTTTCCCATAAATGTAAATTCTGCATTGTTTGGAATTAGTTTACGGTAAAAAATTCTAATTTCGCAAAAATTTTGTTTTGAGGCTATTCAAAATAGTGGTAAATAAAACAAAGTGATCTTGAGGGCTGTCATCAAATTTTTGTTGGCTGAGAAGTGCAAACCTTATGAAAATTACTAATGAATGTGTGACGTGTCCATAGAAGTATGTTTTAGTCAAAAAATATTTAGGAATGGGTTAAACATAGGTTTGCCCCATGGGGTTGAAAATTAATGTAACACACTGACTTTCCGGTAAAGAAAATTTCAAGCGGCTTGAAAAAAAAAAGATTATGGTGACAGTTTTCTAGAACACGAAAGGATCAATCTCTATTAATTTCTTTGAAAAAGGTGAGACTGTAAACGGTACTTCCTTTTGTCAACCCTAAGTAAAAATTAACCTTATTTATTGAATGACCCTTTATAAATATATAGTATTTTTTACTTATGTGTTTATTAAAAGGCAAATTTAAGTAAAGTAACTATGTCTATTCATTATAAGTTTGTTTTTCAAAAACTGATCTCTCTCTCTCTCTCTCTCTCTCTCTCTCTCTCTCTCTCTTTATATATATATATATATATCCGGGAGATCGGGGTTCAATCCCAGGTTGAATCATACCAAAGATTAAAAAAATGGAGCTGACGCCTCCTTACTTACCATTCAGCATTATACGGTATGGATCAAGGGTAAATGGAACAATCCAGGGAAAGGAGTTCACCCTCCCCTACACCTCGGTGTGATGAAAAGAAAGCCTTCGAGTCGCTCTCGATTACGGTCGGCCAACTTGGTTTATATATATATATATATATATATATATACGAGAAAAAGGAAACAATGAGGAAAATTAAAGTTATGTTTCGCTATGAGAATAACTTTATCAGGAGGTTTTAATTTAATTTAAAAAAATATTCAAATTTGATTTTTGATATCCTGTACCGGTTAAGTTTTGGACGTTTTTATATGAATTAATTTGTTTTATTTTTTATTTTTCATATCACACATTCCTTTAGCATCTGGCAAAATGAAATTGGCTGCCCGAGATCAAATCTTGGATATCAATATTTGCATTTCATTCCACACTTGGTAAAGGCGTGAATATATATGTTCTATGTTGACCTATTTGTAAATAGTAGGGTAGACTGTTATTTAGCGTTGGTTAGGTAACCAGTTTGGAGGAAGGAAAACTAAGTTCAAACCTGCTTTACGCCTCTTAAAAATTGATCTTGTGTCATGTCTTGCCTGTGGCGTTGTTGTGGTAAATACATACTGAAAAACACAATTGCTTGACCATTATTAGCCTTATTAGGAATAATCAAAAGTATGTAATTGCGTACAGATTATTAGTATTAGATAGGAATACTTGAAACCATATATTTGTGCTGAAACAAATAATTACCATCAAATAGGATTAATTATTTGAGAGCATATAATTTTAGGCAAATTATAAGGGTAAGATAGGAACACGTAACACCTAATGGCTGGATTCTAATGGTTTCTATTAAAAATAATTTCTTGAAATTGTTATAGTAATTAGTTATTTGAAGCCACATGAATGCTTGCTGTAAATCATTGGCTTCGGAATTAAATAACCCAACATACTGTAAGACAAACCATTAACTGACCAATAAAAACGCAAAAATGAAAAATGAAAAATGAAATCAAAAATAAATAAATGGTAGTGTAGTATAGCAGTCGTCAATAGTCCAAGAGACCCGGGTTCAATCCCAGGTCTAGTCATACCAAAGACTTAAAAAAATGGTACTTGTTACCTCCTTGTTTAACACTCAGCAATATAAGGTACGTATCAAGGGTAAAGTGGAGCAATCCAGGGAAAGGAGTAACGCCCTACCCTACACCTTGTTGTACAGGGTGGAACAATAAAATTGTCGCCCTAGAAAAGACGACATGATTCCATTTCCGTTAAATGAAAACCGGTTTTCTTTTTTTGTTGCAGACCATCAACTAGTTAGCCAGTTGTGTACAAATCCCAAGAGCGATATGAGCCTTCTATCACGTCTGAAAGTGACACAATGTTCAACGAGCGAGATCGGAAATGCGCCGCTGTACAACTCATGCTTTCTACCGATCCAAGTAATGACAACAGTACCATTGCCAGTACCCTCAAAATGCAAATCCAGACGGTTCAACGCTTGAGGGCACAGCTCAACGCATTGGACGACCCTTCGTACGGGTACGGTTATGGTCTTTGGTGTGGTTTCAAGTGAGGGCCATATCATGCCACCTCACATCTTCGAAGTCGGCTTGAAAGTCAACACCAAAGTGTACCTAGTTGTGCTGAAGAGTGTGGTGATCCCCTGGTGCAATCAGGTGGCCGGTGGCAGACCCTGGGTGTGGCAGCAGGACTCGACGCCGGCCCACAAGTCCAAAGAGACCCAGGCTTGGCTTCAGAAAGAGTGCTACGACTTTGTACCCTTCTCTCACTTCCCTCTCCCCCCGACCTGAACCTGCTGGGCTACTTCGTTTGGTCATACGTCGAAAACATCACCAACATGACCTCCCACAACACCAAAGCCAGCCTGATCGCCGCCATCCACCGAGTATTCGCCAAGCTCCGGCCGGCGCTTGTGGAAAAGACATGCTCCCAGTTCCGGATCCGTATCGAGGCAGTGATTGAGGCCGAAGGCGGCTACATTGAATAGATGTCAGCTCTACTACATAATCAAGTTACCTGAATTGATTTTTTCAATAAAAGTTTTAGAATAAAGCTGTCGTGTTGTTTTCTTTAGGACGACAATTTTATCGTTCCACCCTGTCGTAGTTATTGAAAAGGGAACCTTCTGGTCGCCCTCGACTACGGTTGCCAACTTTAGTTACTTCTTTTTTTTTCCTTTTATTAACCAAAATGTACGGAGGAGTAAAGTATGAAAGAGTCGAATGGGCTGAGCTACTTTCACAGAGCCTGAGGTACGAATCCTTGGTGAAACCTCTTTTCGTTCTGCTATTCGGGTCGAAATATCCCTGGTCATATAATATCTCGGACACTCAGGCAAATTTTTGAGGTCACATCTCCTCCAACCTGCCGCTTACACGTTGCACATGGACATGCCTCTTTCTAGCATACTACCAACGCAAATTGTCGTGGTCACATCTCCAGCCTATCGCCTACACAATGCACGGAATCACGCTTTCTTCTAGGATCTTACCCACCCACGCAATTTACGCAGCTCTTCTATTGAGAACACTGGCGTTCAGTTTACTTTGGGCATCCGGTGCATTTCCTGTTATTTTTGTTCCCAATATCCGATTTCGGCAGCTGCAGAGACAAATTTCAAAGGGGTCTTCAAGTCAATATCCAACAGTGGCACTCACACGAACAGTGCACCTTCACCAAGACAAGTCTTCCTTTGTATTTAGTTATACAATAATCCTTGGAAGTTTTTTAGACCAACATTTGCAGATAGTCTTCCACTGGAGTCTGATTGACAAGTCACTTGAACTCTTTTCAGTTTTCTGGCTGATTATCATTATTATTAAAAAACATAAATTATATTCAAGTTGTGGTCATATGTTTTACTGTTGTGTATTATATATATCTATATTTCTCTCTCTATATATTTATAAAACGATGGTTGTATAAAAAGTTCTAAGCTTCACTCAGAAATAAGTGCCAAACTGAACATTTTTTTATTGAGGCAACATACTACCAATTCTTATAAAAATAGAAAATTTTATCAAGACCTCTGTCTTAATTTCCGTGCAGGTGAGGCTCATACAAAGGTTAGAGATGTGCAACAAATCTAGAATATGAGTAAAGCTAAGAATTTTTCTGAACGACTCTCATCTCACACACACACACACACACACACACACACACACACACATATATATATATATATATAATTCTCATTTTAGGTGTTTTGACTGGATCTCAAAGTCATAAAGTATTGTACCCTTTTTTTTCTTGGAGATCCTCTGGTTTGTGCTAATACCAAAGCTTACATGTTCGAAACCTATTATTATTATTATTATTATTATACCTTTTTGAGAGTTTTTCACACCAACGTTAGCGGATGACTTTTCCCTGGAGTCTGAGAGACAGCAAGTCTCCTCAAGTCTTCAGGACACTTCTCAGTATTCTGGCCGATCTCAACAATGCTGTAGTTTGGATGCTCTCCATTCGTCCTCTTATTTCCGAGTCCTCCAGTCCCTGTAACAATCTTTTGGTGACTGTACCTAGCGCATCGATTACTAATGGTATTACCGTCACTTCCATATTCCATATTTTTTTAGTTCTCTAGCAAGGTCTAGGTACTTAGCTCTCTTTTTACTTTCTTTCAATTTTACCCTGTGATCAGGCGGAACGGCAAAGTCCATTAATCAACAGGTTCTCTTTTTTTTTAATTTTTTAATTTTTTTTTTTTTTTTTGTTGGTTATCCTGATTATCACTAAGCTTGGACATCAGGCTGAGATTAGGTGATCTGTTTGTATCTCAAAATCTCAGAGAAGTTTGAGCGTCTCATTTTCCAGGACAGATTCTAGGTTGTGCATATACCAATGTTCCGAATGGTCAAATTTAAACTTCTTGCAGGAGATCACCTTTCCCACCCAACCGTGTCTAGTCAATTTATTATCATTATTATATTTCTTGAGAGTTTTCACACTAGCGTTAGGTGATAGTCCTTTACTGGAGTCTGAGTGACAGCAAGTCTCCTCAGGTCTCTTGGACACTTCTCAGTATTCTGACCGATCTTAATAATGCTGTTCTTTGGATGTTCCCTTTGGATAGCCCACTGATATAGAACACTTCCGAACCATTTTTAACCCTTTGGGGCCCGTTCTAAGCGTGTCAATTATTATTATTATTATTAGTGGTAGTCGTAGTATGATGATGATAATTGTTTTAACAGTGCTTATTGCATAAATGTAATTTTACCACTGACATCACCCCAGCCTTTTTTCTCTGTTCTCCTACTTTCTCTCTTTTTCGTCTCCTTCTCCTCCAAATCATCTTCATTGTTTTGTTTATTTTGTTTTCCGCGAGCAGTCAGCGTGATGCCGTGTTGCAATTTTCTTGATTATTATTGTTGGAGAAATCTTTTCCAAATTAATTTTCGTCAAAATACCGTTAGTTCGAGAAACGTCATTCAGTTTCTTTGCCCCTCAACACTCACCATTTTTTTTTATTTCTTATCACTTCATCGTCTGTTTTTTTCTCATCTAGTTTCTTTCTTTTTTTTTTAATTTCTTTTTAATAACTGCATCGTCTGGTTCTTTCTCATCTAGTTTCTTTTTCTTTTCTTTCTTCTTTTTTATAATCGCATCGTCTGGTTCTTTCTCATCTAGTTTCTTTTTCTTTTCTTTCTTCTTTTTTATTATTGCATCGTCTGGTTCTTTCTCATCTAGTTTCTTTTTCTTTTCTTTCTTCTTTTTTATTATTGCATCGTCTGGTTCTTTCTCATCTAGTTTCTTTCTTTTTTTTTTCTTTCTTTTTAATAACTGCATCGTCTGGTTCTTTCTCATCTAGTTTCTTTTCTTTCTTCTCTTTTATAATTGCATCGTCTGGTTCTTTCTCATCTAGTTTCTTTTTCTTTTCTTTCTTCTTTTTTATTATTGCATCGTCTGGTTCTTTCTTTTTTAGTTTCTTTTTTTTATATCTGCATCGCCTTGTTCTTTCTCGTCTAGTTTCTTTTTTCTTTCTTTCTTATAACTTCATCGCCTGGTTCTTTTTCATCTAGTTTCTTTCTATCTTTTTTCTCTTTTTTCTTTTTTTTTAACTGCATTGTCTGCTTTCTTCTTATTTATTTTCTCTTTCTTTTCTTTCTTTTGTTATAACTCTATCGTCTGCTTCTTTTTCATCTAGTTTCTTTCTTTTTATAATTGCATCGTTTGGCTTTTTCTCATCTAGTTTTTTTTCTTTCTTTCTTTCTTTCTTTCTTTCTTTCTTTCTTTCTTTCTACTTGATCTACTTTCTTTTTTCTTTCTTATCACTGGCTCCTCTTATTCTTTTCCTTAAGTTGCCTTTTAAAAACCTTTCAAAACTATTTCGAATTATTCATTATCTATTTTACATTTTCACTCAGGTTTTTTCTATATGAGAAAAAACTTAAACAAACCGAAGAATAGATTGTAATTGAATTTATGGAAAAGCAAAAGATTGAGAGAGAGAGAGAGAGAGAGAGAGAGAGAGAGAGAGAGAGAGAGAGAGAGAGAGAGAGAATAGGTGATTAGCGGTGGAGACGTTCATGTGATTTTTATCGGGAGAAATAATGAATGGCGGGGTGTGTAAAAAAGAAAGAAAAAAAGTTCGATAGATAGATATATAGATAGAATAAAAAAAGAAAGAAATGTCATAAAAAATTGGGGAGAATAAATGAGAAAGACAAAATGATAAAGGAGAAAAATATGTGAAAGATAGACAACAGAAGAGAAAGACGGAGAAAAGGAGAGAGAAAAAAATGAAAGAGCTAGAGAGAGAGAGAGAGAGAGAGAGAGAGAGAGGAGAGATTAGGTGGTTAAAAGTGGAGATTTTGATATGATTTTTAGAAGGTGAAATAATGAATGGGAGGTAATGTGAGTGACAGAAATGAAAAAGAAAGAAAGAAAGAAAGAAAGAAAGATAGATAGATAGATAGATAGATAGATAGATAGATAGATAGATTGAAAAGAAAATGTCAGGACAAACGGGGGAGGATAAACAAAAAGGATAATCAAAGTAATAAAGAAAAAAAAATTAGAAAGATAGAAACCTAAGACAAAGAGAGATAAAGAGAGAATGAAAAGAATGAGAGAGAGAGAGAGAGAGAGAGAGAGAGAGAGAGAGAGAGAGAGAGAGAATAGGTGTATAGAGGTGGAGACATTGATATGGCGGTTAGAGGGAGAGACTGATTTCTGTTTTGATACCTAATCCGACGCGAACATGACGAGTTGCCGTAATTGGAAACACGCGTCACTTTGCGAGATTCACGGCCTGTCTCACGTGTGACTACATCGGAGATAAACATAATCTATTCCTAACCACCCCCTCGTTTCTTCGTAGCCGTGCCATGCATGCTCGTCACACCTACACCACCTACCCAACCTTCTTGTCCAGCTAATTAACGAATTGGCTAACAATTACGGACCACATTTAAAACTTCCTTCGTCTCGTCCGCTCAATTTCCTCAATAATGAAGCGATGTCTTCTGATTATCTGTTTGGAAAATACCATAAACATATACACATAACTGTATATATATATATATATATATATATATATATATAAACACATAAAAAATTTATAAATATAAAATAAGTATATGGACGCAAAGCAAACAAATGTAAATATGTATGCATGGCACACACACATACACGCACACACACACACACACACACATATATATATATATATATATATATATATATATATGCAAACACATATAAAAATATATATATATACACATATTCTTACGGGTATAAATATATAGGTATATATAAACTTACACGTTCACCACGTTCACGTGCATATAAATAGATGCATAAATATACATTACACATGCATATATGAATACATATATGCATATTTATATGCATGTATATATATGCATAAATATTATAAACACACACACACACACACACACACACACACACACACACACACACACACACACACACGTATATATATATATATATATATATTTGTGTGTACCTATACATATATATGTATATATACTTATATAGATACGTATATATGCATATATATGTATACTTATATAAAAAACGTATTTATGTATACGTACGTATATATACTTACATACATGCAAATATGCTTATATATATATAAACATATTTATATATATATGTGTATGTATATATTTACAAAACTATATATATATATATATACGTATCTACATATGTATACATATAAAAATACCTACCGATATATGTGTACAAATACATATATACATTGATAAATACATATATGCATATTTACATATATATATATACATACATATACATAGTTACTTATGTATGTATATTATGTATATATATGTATATATGGGTGTATGTGTGTATACATATTTACATATGTATATATACAAACATATATATGCATACATATTTACATATATATATATATATATATATATATATATATATATATATACCTTTATTTCTATATATAGACATTCATTTTTATACACATCTATACATACATATATATGTTCATTTATGTACACATGCATACATATACACACACACACACACACACACACACACATATATATATATATATATATATATATATATATATATATATATATATATATATATATATATACCAATGTATAGATACAGGTATGTACATATATACATGTTTACATATATATGCATAGACATATGTATGCATACAAAGATATATATTCATATGCATTAATCCAAACATATATATATAAGTATTCACACACACACACACACACACACACACACACACACACACACACACACACACACACACACACATATATATATATATACATTCCTATGAATATGTGCAAACATATATGTATATATACATACATATTTATACATAATACATATGTAGCTATGTATGTATATTGAAATGTAGACATATGTACATATAGAAATCTATAGATATGTATATATATGCACATAAATAAATATATACGTATATATTTTTATCTATAGAAATATACATAAACACGTTGATATGCATATGAATCTATACATATGCATACATTCATATATGTCTAAAGCTGTACATGTGGATATAAGCACACACACACACACACACACACACACACACACACACACACACACACACACACACACACACACACACACACACACAAGTCTGTCTGTGGATGACAATATATACGCTCCCCCATGGGGGTTGAGCACTCTGGCGAAGGAATTGTCGGCCGCCCCTAGCGTAATGCAAAGCTCTTCGTAAGAATTGAGCACTCTGGTAGCCGATAGGGTATTAAAAAAAAATGTAAACAAAGGCTGCTGCTGCTGTTGCTAAAAATAAAAATACCTTAAAATTCCCTTAGCCAACGTAGTCCGCTTGTAGCTGTGTGGTCTGAAACCTTAATCTATCGTAAAGTTAGACGGGTTTCGATCCCGGCTTCGAGCGTCGTCTAGCCACACTGAAGAGTTCTGATAGAACGAAACAGTCTGTCTGTGGATGACAATATATATATATATATATATATATATATATACATTAATTTGTTTTATGCATATAGATATGTATATACGTGTATATATGTAACTACGTACATGTATTCGTATATATATATATATATATATATATATATATCCGCTCATATATATGTATGAATGTCCTCTTAACAGTTCATAGGCTGACGTAGATTTTCTAATACAATCTTTTAAATGAGGATATTTTCCAACACAGTCTCACAGTTCTTTTTTGGTGTTGCAGTGCTTGGATCCAAATGGACATCTACAGCAGCATCTACAGCAGCGTTATAAAGTTTCAGCACACATCAAAATGCATACATATATACATACTTATTTTGTATATAAACATTTATATACATGTATACATATGCATGCGTATATATATATATATATATATATATATGCTTGTGTATATGTTGGTTGGTTGGTTGGTTGGTTTTATGGCATATCAACCTTTATGGGTTATTTACCGCCAAATCCTTATGTATATGTGTATGCCAGTATATTTACATATATATACATATCGGGCCATTGGTCTAATGAGTAGAGTGCTCGCCAATGGTCTGAGAGGCTGGGGTTCAATCCTAAGTCGCGTTATACCAAAGATTATTAAAATGGTACTTGATACCTCCTTGCATAACACTCAGCATTATAAGGTAAGGATCAAGGGTAAATTGGAGCAATCCAGGAATAGAGCAGCACCCTTCCCTACATCTCCGTGTAGTAGCTATTGAAAAGGGAGCCTTCGGGTCACCCTTGACTACGGTCGCCAAGTTTACTTACATATATACTCACATACTCACGTGTGAGTGTGTGTGAGTGTGTATCTCTGACATTGCATTTATTTGTGAATACATTTACTCTAGTAACATGCACACTCTTTAACCTATATGCAAGTAAATATATCTATATATGGATACATATGTGCATGTGTCTCTGTATGTATGCATGTATATATGAACATGTATGTTACTCGAGTGTGTGCAATATATCGTATTAAGAAACTTATCACATACACACATACACACAGACACACACAATTATGCCCAAATCTTGCAATAATATACCATCAAACACTGGAAAATAATGATTCTATATCTATCATCCGGTATTGGCCTAGCGGTTAGAGTGTTCGCCAATGGCCCGGGAGACCTGGGTTCAATCCCAGGTCGAGTCATACCAAAGACTCAAAAAATGGTACTTGATGCCTCCTTGCTTAACACTCAGCATTATAAGGTACGGATCAAGGGTAAAGTGGAGCAATCCAGGGAAAGGAATCGCGCCCTCTCCTACACCTTGGTGTAGTAAGCTATCGAAAAGGGAGCCTTCGGGTCACCCTCGACTATGGTCGCCAACTTTACTTAACTTTACATATCTATCATGTTACAGGGAACTTAATGGCTTCCGGACACAGCTTAAAGTCATTCCAAAGAAGGGTATAACCATATTTACCAACCCCTCCGCTCGGGCAGGATATGACACAAGGTCAATTTTTAAGTGGAGTTTGACAGGTTTGAATTCAGAGTTTTCCTTCTCCTAGACTAGTTGCCTTACCAAGGCTGAAGAGCTTAGTCTGCCCTACTATTTACCCATAGCTGGAGGGGGAATAATTGGATTCGTACCTTTTCCAAGGGTATTAGTGCTATGTGAAATGCAATCAGTCTCGTCCAGGATTTGAACTCGTGTCGCCGTGTCCATTTCCTACGACGATAACTATTACACCACGGGCATCAAAGAAGGGTATAACTCTAAATTGTATCCTGTGGTGAGGCTTCAGTTCTGGGCAGTGTAGAGTCACCCCTTCCCTTATCTAGAGTTCGAATCTGTCCTGAAGTGCCTCGAATAAAAGAATTGATTTTATAATTAAGAATCAAGTGTTTGCACTTTCTCCCTGATTAAAATTTAGTATGAAGCGCAGTTTCTTCCAGGCAGCGGTTGTATCAGTACTGCTATATGGATGCACTACATGGACGCTAACTAAACGGCTGGAGAAGAAACTTGACGGCAACTACACAAGAATGTTGAGAGCAATATTGAACAAGTCCTGGCGACAACACCCCACGAGACGCCAACTGTACGGCCACTTGCCTCCCATCACGAAAACTATACAGGTTAGACGAGCCAGACACGCAGGACACTGCTGGAGAAGCAAGGACGAGCTCGTAAGTGACGTACTCCTATGGACCCCCACATATGGCCAAACAAAAGCAGGACGACCAGCCCGAACTTACATACAGCAGCTATGTGAGGACACGGGATGTAACCCAGAAGACCTGCCGGAGGCGATGAATGATAGGGAGAAGTGGCGAGAGATGGTCAGGGATATCCGTGCTGACGGTAGGACATGATGATGATGATGATGATGAATAAGTTGGCAAAAAAGATAGAAATTTTGATTTGTTTGGAAGATATAACAATTAGCACATATTATTATTATTATTATTAATTGAATGTGTAGCAAAAAGACGCTGGTTAAGAGAAGCAGGCGAGAAATCCAGCTCGCGAGAGTACACGGAACATTTTAGCTTTCAATTGATGCCGAACATTAAATTCATCCAGAAAGCAAATAAAATTGTCATCTGCAGGAACTTCTTACTTCCTGGGAGGACTTGGACGTTTTCAAAGAAAATTTATAAGACAAGACTTATTCACACAGAAAACAAATATGTACTTAAGTAAATAATCTTTATCGCAGGCAACGCCGGGTATATATATATATATATATGTATGTGTGTGTGTGTGTGTGTTTGTGTGTATGAATTAATATCCTGTAAGAAATGTCTGACATTACTGACCTGGTCTCGTGGGAATTTGTTGAGGAAAAATGGTTGCCTGTGTAAAACTTTGCAAAACTGTGTCTTTATTAAAAAACAAAAACAACAAAATTACTTCTGTTCTTGTCGATATGAAAATATATCCCACGAACAAGGTGTGGTATATTTGTGCACACACACACACACACACACACACACACACACACACACACACACACACACACACACACATTTAAATCGGATATGTTTATAAGAACAGAGTACTTTAAGAATTTTGTTGTTACTCATTTTGGGTAACCACTTGCCTAAAACATTTATAGTAATAATTATTACACCATCAAGTCGTACTGATAGCACGAAGTCCCTTGACTCTTTTTCGCCATCCGTCCCAATTGCCCGTCTCTCCTAAAAGGTCTTGTAGATTGCATCTAGTGTCCGCACAGAGCTGATGTATGTAAGATCTTGTTTGTCGGCCAACACTAGTGTGTCCATGTCAATGTTCATTGAAGAATGTCGTTTATGAGTTCGTGCTTACTTCACAAGCAGCACCCGCTTGTTTTATTCGTCTTAATTCGATGGCTTGTGTGATAGGATATTGGAGGCCGTTTGGCTACTGTTTTGTGGGGTGCTGCCGGCAAAATATATTGAAAACAGCACATAGAGTTCTTGTGCAAGTCCTATCTAACTTTTTCTACTGCAATATCAACGAACGTATAGAGAGAAGGAAAAATTCAATTTGAGGGACCAAGTAAGCTTTTTGCTTAGATGTGGCACAAGGCCGTATGAATGGGGCACCCAATGAGACTTGAGGGACCAAGTGAGTCGAATTCGTTACAATAGAAATGATCCGCGAAACTATCCTGAAAACTATTCGCCCACTCGGCAGGGGCTGTTGAATACATCGACTGCATTTCTGCAGAGGAGTAAGACCCACCCACAACCAACGAGTGTCCTGTATATGACACTAAACAATTTGATGGTGAGGCTCCAGTAATACTGGAGCTCTGGGGAATGCAGAGTACCCCTTTATTGCCATCGCTCCTGGCACCTAAAAGGGTTCTATATATGGATTAGCTTGACCTAAACTTTACTTTTGCTAAACTGAATTGCTTAAAATAGAACTGTTTTGTCATTTAAACTACGTACTTATTCTAAACTGAGTTGTTTGAAATAGAATTGTTTTGACATTTAAACTACGTACTCATGTTAAACTAAATTGTTTGAAATAGAACTGTTTTTCTATGTTAAACTGAATTGTTTGAAATAGAACTGTTTTGAAATTAAACAGTGTGTTAGCAAAAACTATACTTATACAAAACTGAATTGTTTGAATTAGAACTGTTTGACGAAACTGAATAGATTTAAATTGAAATATTTTTGACAATTAAACAGTGTATTTACGCTAAACTGAATAGTTTAAAATAAGGCTGTTTATTTCTATAAAATGGATTTGACATTAAATAACCTAGAAAAGTTGATATGCCATAAACCCCAAAGAAACTGAAAACTATTTAGCGATAAAATATAATGCTTTTCTCTATAAACATTGAAGTATTGGTGATATTTCAATATATCATTTTGAGATGAGATAAATCATACATACATACATACATACATACATACATATCATCATCATCATCATCATCTCCCCGTTCTAAATTAAAAAATTTTTATATCCGCATTCGTCTCTGTCCTACAGACATCAAAATGTCCATTTTGACAATCAGGCATTTTCAATTTGGAGACTCAGTCCACTTAAAACCACCCACTGACACACTTCCGACCGCCATGTTTTCTTTCTTTCGTTACTTCCTTGACAAAATACGTCGTCCGTGACTCTACTGCCCGGGTTATTAAGATCTCTCCACACTACGAAGGACGTCAAGACGCACAGAAGGCACCTACAAGCAGAAGGAGCCCAAAATGTAATAATCCTTTTTCCCGCTTTCTTCCGGCCACAGCCGCAGATCCTGGCTCTGATATACAGCCTCAATAACACACAACCGCCATCTTAACGACAGCAACATGAATTTTTGACGACGATTTTATTACGATTCACGTTGATATCCGTTAGTTCAGGGGCTTGTTTCCTCGGGAAATTGATGGTGAGGAAGGCATTGCTGTTTCACTCCGCTCTCGTTTCGTTTCGTCTTTTGTCACGAGCGCCTTGTTTTCGTGGAAATCCACGGACCGGAAGCCAGCGACCCGGCGCTGATGAACCAAAAACAAACGCAGGCATTTCGTTTCACGCGATAAAATATTGGTTTTGTAACCACCCAATTTGAAAATTGATAGAAGGAGAGATGGTGACAACAGATCTCTGTAGCGGTTACTATAGCTTTATTTATGGGATTTTGATGAGCTAAGTGTCATTATTGCAAGATTTATTTATTATTACTAAGTCTTTCTATCTCCTTCACACACACATACAGAGAGAGAGAGAGAGAGAGAGAGAGAGAGAGAGAGAAAGAGAGAGAGAGATGCATTTTTATGTATGTATATATAAATATATATATGCATGTCTGTATGTGTATCTATATTTGTGTGTGTCTCTCTCTTTCTCAAACAGAGAGAGAGAGAGAGAGAGAGAGAGAGAGAGAGAGAGAGAGAGAGAAATATGTGCATTTGTATATATATATATATATATATATATGCGTGTATGTCTGTGCGTGTATTTATATTTGTGTATGTCTTCCTCTTTCACGCACATGAGAGAGAGAGATGTGAATTTTTATGTATGTATATATAAATATATGTATGCGTGTCTGTACGTGTATCTATATTTATGTGTGTCTCTCTGTTTCACAAACAGAGAGAGAGAGAGAGAGAGAGAGAGAGAGAGAGAGAGAGAGAGAGAGAGAGAGAGAGAATATGTGCATATATATACATGTGTGTATGTCTGTGCGTGTATTTATATTTGTGTATGCCTTCCTCTTTCACGCACATGAGAGAGAGAGAGAGAGAGAGAGAGAGAGAGAGAGAGAGAGAGAGATGTGCTTTTGTACGTATATATATGTGTGTAGGTCTCAGTGTGTATTTATATGTGTGCGTGTACATATGTGCGTTTTTTAAAATTTAATTTAGTCTTTCACACAGGGCCAAAGCAGGGGAGTACCCAAAGAGGATAAACTTGCTACACTGGCGAATTGGATCATCTCGATCCCGACTGCTCTACAGTAGTCTCGCACACGCATATACTCTCACGCAGACTTCCTCTTTCTCGCTCTTTCTCGCACAAAAGTATACACTATCATCTCTTGAACAATAAAAATTTAATTTTCTTCTATACCAAAGATATCAAGATTAAAGAGAGGAGGAAGAAAGATAAAGAAAGAAAAAAAAAGATAAGGAAAAGAAGAAGAAGAGATGAAGAAGTAGAAAAAAGAGGAAGAAGATAAAAATGGTTGGTTGGTTGCTTGTTAGGGTTTATGGCATATTAACCTTTTTAGGTTATTTAACGCCAAATCCATTTTTATACAAATAATCAATTCTATTTCAAACAATTCAGTTTAGCATAAGTACACAGTTTAATTGTCAAAAACATTTCTATTTCAAGCTATTCAGCTTAGTCAAACAGTTCTAATTCAGCTAATTCAGTTCAGTATAAGTACAGATTTTGTTTACACACAGTTAAATTTCAAAACACTTCTATATTAAACAATTCAGTTTGGTGTAAGTTGAGTTTCAATGTCAAAAACAGTTATATTTCAAACAATTCAGTTTAGCATGAAAATGCAGTTTAAATCTAAGTACACAATTTAATTGTCAAAAAAAAATCTATTTCAAGCTATTCAGTTTATTCAAACAGATCTAATTCAAACAATTCAGTTTAGCACAGGTATGCAGTTCTATTTAACCCATTGATAGGACCATATCAGGTGCTACCACTCCGGGCCAGAGTGGACCTGGGAGCAATCGCAATGAAGGGGTACTCCGCATTCTCCAAAGTTCCAGCATCACTGGAACCTCACCATCAGATTGTTTAGTGTCATGTCAAGGGCATTCATTGGGTGGGGTGTCTTAACCCCTCTGTAGAGGTGCAGTCGGTGTATTCTACAGCCCCAGCCAACTGGGCAATATACAGAGTTCAATGTCAAAACAGTTCCTTCTCAGACAATTGAACTTAGCACAAGTACACAGTTTAGAGATCAAAACAGTTCTATTTCTTGCAGTTCAGTTTAGCATAAGTACGCAGTTTAAATGTCAAAACAGTTCAATTTTAAACAATTCAGCTCAGCACAAATACGCAGTTTAAATGCAAAAACAGTAAAGTCAAGAAACCACGGTTTAGTTCTATTTAGTCCATAGATAGTCGATAGAATCCCATTTCAGACAATTCAGTTTAGCATAAGTATGTAGTTTAAATGTCAAAACAGTTCTATTTCAAGCAATTTAGTTTAGCTTAAGAACTCAGTTTAAATGTCAAAACAGTTATATTTCAAGCAATTCAGTTTAGCATAAGTACGCAGTTTAGTTCTATTTGACCCATAGATGGGACCCTATCAGGTGCTACCACTCCGGGTTCAGAGTGGACCTGGGAGCGATGGCTTATGAAGGAGTACCCCGCATTCCCCAAACCTCCAGTATTACTGAAACCTCACCATCAGATTGTTTAGTGTTATACCCAGGACACTCGTTGCTTTTGTCTTACTCCTCCTCAGAGAAGCAGTCGGTGTATTCTACACCCCCAGCCGACTGGGCAAAGAAGATGAAGAAAGAAAGAAGACAATTATACAATCAAAACGGATATCGTTAGGCATTATTTATAACCAAACTCTACAGTATTGAAACCATAATCCTCTTGGGAAAGGTATGAACACTCTTATTCCCCCCAGCTTTGGATAATATTCTGTCTCTGCTGTTTTTCTACAAGGATGACTTAGGCATTAAATAACCCGGGAAGGTTGATATAAAATTAAACAAAGAAACCAAATCAAAAATCAAACTGTTCCAGTCGGCTGTAGAATAAAACGACTGCATCTCTGCACAGAGAAAACACCCCCAACGATTGTCCTGTTTTTGACACTAAACAATCTGATGATAAGGCTCCAGTAATGCTGGAGATTTGGGGAATGTGGAGTACCCCTTTATTGCCATCTCTCCCAGGTCTACTCTGGCCGAGAGTGGTAGCACCTGATAGGGTCCTATCTGTGGGTCAAATAGAACTAAACAGTATGCTAATGCTAAACTGAATTGCTTGAAATAGAACTGTTTTGACATTTAACTGTGTGTAAATAAATGACATGTTTAATTGAATTGTTAGCAATACTTGGACCCATTTAACTTTGTTGACTAAACTGAATAGCTTGAAATAGAACTGTTTTGACCTTTAAACTGTGTACTTTTGCTAAACTGAATTCTTTGAAATAGAACAGATAATATGTATAAAATGGATTTGGCATTGAATAGCTTACAATGGTTGATATGCCATAAAACCAAACCAACCCCAAACAAAAATCAAACTGTAGAAATACATACAAAGAGTGTACGAGGATCAACTGAAAAATTCGTAGACTAACCAAGATACTATCATGGAATGAGACCAAGTGTGGCATATTTTTCAACATAGTTCTCCTTGTGATCTACACTTTTTCATTGGTGCTGTATTACTTGGATCCAATTGGTCAAAAAGTCATTAACAGCAGATATGACGCCACCATATGAACTTTTTAGCTACCATAGTACTTATTTTGGATTGTTACATATTGATATGTAAGTAAGTTAGCCGACCGTAGTCGAGGGCGAGCCGAAGGCCTCATTTTCATTTGCGACTACATCGAGGTGTAGAGGAGGGTGCTACTCCTTTCTCTGGATTGCTTCAACTTACCCTTGAGAAAGAAACTAATTTTAGTCTGTACTCTTATATATATATATATATATTATGGACCGCTATCGATAGGCTCTTGATCATATGGAAATCAGACCTGACCGATAAAATAAAACCCAGTTTCTTCCAGGCAGCGGTCGTATCGATACTGCTATATGGATGTACTACTTGGACGCTAGAAGAAGAAGCTAGACGGCAATTACACAAGAACGTTGCGAGCAATATTGAACAAGTCCTGGCGACAATACCCCACAAGGCACCAACAATACGGCCACCTGCCTCCCATCACGAAAACTATCAAAGTTAGACGAACCAGACACGCAGGACACAGCTTGAGAAGCAAGGATGAGCTCATAAGTGACGTACTCCTATGGACCCCCGCATATGGCCAAGCAAAAGCAGGACGACCAGCTCGAACATACATACACCAGCTATGTGAGGATACGGGATGTAGCCCTGAAGACCTGCCAGAAGCGATGAATGATAGGAAGAAGTGTCGAGAGAGGGTCAGGGATATCCGTGCTGGTGGCACGACATGATGATGATGATGATATATATGAGGCACCCGTGGTGAAAGAGTTATTGTAGCAGAAAAGGCTCTTGCTAACCTGAGTTCAAATCCTAGATGAGTTAGTTTGCATTTTCACATGAATCCAACTGTTCTTCCTCCATGTACGGGTAAAATAGAGTAGACTGGTTCTTTAATCTTCGCAGAGGAAAACTCTAAATTCAAACCCTAAAAAATTGCCCTTTCGTCGCATCCTGCTCGTGCGTAGGGGTAAGTAAATACGTTATACATTTATAATAAAACAAATAGATCCGTTTATTTTATATTTCGAGAAGTCTGTGATATGACTTAACAAAGGCAGCGATTTTTTAATAATAATATTAATACCCGAGGAATGACATAGAGTCTTTGTGTCAAGAAAAGGAGGAAAAGAACTCGCCTCTATGGAGAATTGCATAAATGCAACAATTCGGGGACTCGAAGAATATACAAAATAGAGCAACGAATGACTGATTACAGCAGCCAGTAACAGCAATATCAACAGAAGGACAAACAAAGAAACAAGTATAAAAAATATAGAAAACAAAAATGGAAAGAAAAAAAAACAAACTGTATGGATACTTAAAAAAACTGACAGAAATTTAAAAAAAAATTGCGCACAAAATGAAGGAGGATACCTGAATAAAGAAACTTAATTTTCTTTTATCAGCAGTGAAAGAATATAGCTATTGCTAAACCTTAATTAACACTAAAAGATGCTATAAATAAAATGACAAACAGCTTACAATTAGTGTAAACAGCTTGCAGAAGAATATAACTTCCGTTAAACGATGAACGTAACGTTGTGGCTAACGTGTTGGACTGTGACATCGTAGTAAGCGAGTTCGAATTTGCTATAAAGTTCGCTTTTCGACTAATTTCCTTTGGAAAATGTATGAACTATCTTTTCTCTCAAGCTATGGGTTGAATAGAACCACTACTATTCTTCTGGTTTGGTTTGGTTTTCTGGGTTTTATGGCATATCAACCTTTGCAGGTTATTTAACGCCAAATCCATTTTTATGTAAATAATCTGTTCTATTTAAAACAATTCAGTTTAGCATAAGTACACAGTTTAATTGTCAAAAACATTTCAATTTCAAACTATTCAAGCAGTTATATGTAACAATTCAGTTTAGTGTAAATACAGTTTTAATGTCGAAAAACAGTTCTATTTCAAATAATTCAGTTAAGCATAAGAACAGTTTAAATATAAGTACGGTTTAACTGTCAAAAACATTTCTATTTCAAGCTATTCCGTTTACTCAAACAATTCAGTTTAGCATTATCAAAGCTGTACTCCTATAAGAACAGTAGTGGTACTATTTAACCCATAGCTGGGAGGATAAGGAGGTTCATACCTTTCCCAAGGGTATTTGCCCGAAAGTGAACGTTATAGCGCGACCTGAGTACGAACTCGCTTACTACGATTCCGCAGTCCCTGGCTTTAACCATTACACCACGAGGACTCCCCACTATTTTTCTACTAGAATGGCTTTGGTATTAAATAATCTGCGAAGGTTGACATACCATGAAACAAAACAAAGAACAAAAAAAAAAAAATAAAAATAAAAAACCCCAAAAAAACAAAACAAAACAAAACAAACAAAACCTGAAATGTAACGTAAAATTTAATTTGGGAGAATTCCCATGGTGTAGTTGCTAATGTGCTGGACTGGGACATCGTAGTAAGCGAGTTCGAACTCCAGTCACGCTATTACTTTCACTTCCAGACATACCTTTGGGAAAGGCATAAAACTCCTTATCCTTCCAGCCATGGGTTGAATTGTATTATTGCTGTTATCTACAATGATGGATTTGGCATTAAATAATCCATAATAATTGGTATGCCATTTAATAAAGAAAAGACACCAAACTAACAAAACCAAACCGTTACGCCACGAGCGCCTTCAATACTAGTTACAAGTGGATATAATTGGTTTAGTTTGGTTTATGGCATATCAACCTTTGTATTTTATTTAGTGTCAAATCCTGTTTATACATATAAACTATATGACTTGTAAACACATTTTTTTGATAACATTTTAAGCGAGCCTGAGCTCATCTTTTTGTGCACAGTTAAATGGTTTCAAGTACTGCTTTCAAATACGAATAATTCTATTCACTATTACTCATTTGTTTGCACACAGTTAAATGGTTTCAAGTATTGCGATATAACAGTCACAATTTAACATCCGTTATTTGTTTGCACACAATGAAGTGGTCACAATTATTGATATTTAATACTAATCATTCTATTTAACATCACTTATTCGTTGGCGCACAGTTAAATGATCAAACAGTTCAATTTCTAACAATTCAATTTTCCCTAAGTCAAAGTTAAATGGTTCCAAGCATTGTCATGTATCATTAACTATTCAATTAAACATCAGTTATTTGTTTTAGACAGTTAAATGATTAAACAGTTGTATTTCAAATAATTCAATTTAGCATAAATCATTTGTTTGTCGCATGATAGGTGGTCTGGAGCTCGACCAGAACAGCTAAAAGTTGTTCGGCAAATCTCCTCACCAGTCGCTTACAAATATCATATTCTAAACGTAACTACTATTATGAGAGAGATATAGTAAGTTTTCCTTTTTGTAAACTCTTAAACATGCATTTTTATGGGGTCGTTCATATTTTTTCTCTCTACTGGTTTTATCTTGTACTTTCATTGACAAAGGGACATAACTGCAATTGAACGTGAATTCAACTTACATGTGTTTTCTTATTTTCCTTTTCCTTTTTTTTAAATGATAGGAAGTTCACTTTTGATTATATTTACACCCGGATGAGACCCTCCTCGACTCCTCCTTTTTCCTATAAATACGTTCCTTCTTCCCTTCTTCCCTATCTCCTCTTCTATCGTCCACGATTCCTGCTTTTGATTTCCTTTTGAGAAATTCCATAAACTGAATCTCCGCCAGTAATGGCGTTTTATTATTTTATAATTATCGTCTGCTACACGATACAAGGTTTTTTTTTAATATTTGTATTAAAGATCAAACATTAATGATATAAAAAAAGCAGACTACACAAAAGAAATAGGTAAGTACGATTATACATTATAC
>OY757915.1:33756945-33764445 GCA_963585895.1 Sepioteuthis lessoniana
TTTTGGTTATTCCCTATGCTCAGAGGCTGTCGTTATGAAACAATTGAGGAGCAAAAAGAGGCCGTTACGAAAGTCATTGACACGCTCACACAAGAGGACTTCGATGGAGCGTTACAGAAGTTGTTGGAACGGTATAACACGTGCATTGCCTCCAGAGGAGATTAGTTCGAAGGGGAATAGAGTTTCATGTGTGTACTATCAATAAAAGTGCCCATACGAAAAAAGTCTGGAAATTTATTTAATGATCCTCGTACATACTCATATACACCGTATATATAATATCGATAAAACGTAAATGTATATATATATATATATGCAAACATATATATGTATAATCTTACATATAAAATATACAATATATAATTTATATGTATATCATATGTATATGTATTTTAATTAAAATTAAATAAATATTTAAAACATGTAATATGTATATCATATACGTAGCAGATAAATATCTGATACATATCTATAATATATATATTCATAAAAGGTATACAGACCCCACCCCAAAAAAACCCCTGGAAAGTCTTAAAACTCTCCACGTTAAAATTAACAAACCTTCCTTAAACAAGATCAACTTCGCATAAATCGACCCCTTTCTGAAATACCTTGTAAATTTTTCCTGCTAATCGTTTTCTCCTACCCCCAGTATACACATCTTCCGTAAATTCTCCTCCTACTTCTTCTGCATACATCTCGTCATTGTGGTTTTGTTTTTTGAAATTTTCGTTCCCTGAAGATGACTCCAGTCGGGGCCATATGTACTTGGAAAAAAATGGCGCCTTTTTCAATTTATTCCGTCCAGATTTTAGAAGACTTATACGAAGACTTAAACGGATCACTAATAAAATATGCAGAACTGAAGCCTCTGTATTATTTAATCCCCCTATATATATATATATATATATATATATATATAGTAAAAGTAAAGTTGGTGACCGTAGTCGAGGGTGACCCGAAGGCTCCCTTTTCGATAGCTACAACACCAAGGTGTAGGGGAGGGCGCTACTCCTTTCCCTGAATTGCCCCACTTTACTTTTGATCCGTACCTTATAATGCTGAGTGTTAAGCAAGGAGGCATCAAGTACCATTTTTTTAAGTCTTTGGTATGACTCGACCAGGGATTGAACCCAGGTCTCCTGGGTCATTGGCGAACATATATATAATAAAAATAAGATTTGGTATTAAACAATTCACAAGGCTTGATATACTATTTATCACCAACCAAACCAATCTTCCCATAAAAGGAGCGAGGTGTGATATTAGAATGGGTAATATTCTATGATGACCCCGAGACTATCTGCATAATGAACCGACAGATCTGTGTCAGTTGCTTTCGTAAGGATGTGAAAAGGTGTAACATCAAAGAAGTCTTAGGAAATGTGCATCTGGTATTACGTATACATTTGCAAGTCCAAGGGGAATTTCTTTGAGGATTCTGATCTCGACGAAGCCGGAAAGGCCATCGAATTGGAAATTATGGTAAAAATCCACTATTTCACATTATCTATTCCTTCGTAATTCAATCGTGATTAATACTTTAGCTGGTGTGGTGGCTAACGTGCTGGACCGCGACATCGTTGTAAGCGAGTTTGAACTGTAGTCGCGCTATTACATTCTCTGTCGAACTAATACACCTGGGAGATTTATGAACTCTCTTATCTTTCCTGTTGTGGGTTAATGTTATGGGGACATATCCTACCATACCCAAAGATGGACTCGTCCAACCTAAACATATTCTCCGAGCTTAGCTCGCTCGTGGGGAGGGACAACTTCTCGTTCCTTACGAGACACTTGACAGACGGACTGCAAGCCGAGCACTGCTAGTACGTCCTTTGTATGACTTCCTTTTTCTGCTAATACAATAACGTTTACCTATCACCAGTTGTTTGAGTTGTTCTGCCACCGGTCTTATCTGAAGACCACAACAGTTAACAAGTACCGCTACAGTTCTTTTACTCGGATAGTTTGGGCGTTAAATAACCCGTTATTGTTGATATGCCATTAAAACAAATAAACTAAGCCTAATTATGATCTTCATCATCATCTGTAGATTTCTTGTGAAGCATGAAGCCATTGTCGTTTCAGTAGTTAGTGTGTTTTTTATTAGTGTTTTTTATTAGTGTTTTATTAGTGTTTCTTATTTTTGTTCCTAGCCGCACCCATACTCGGTTATTTTTTATACTGGCTGCTAACCAACACAATTATTCCGTATTAATTTTACCCTCTTTTTAAAACGATGTCATATTTTACCCATTTTTATATCAGACCATCTATATTTGAGCCTCTCTCTCATGTATGTAGTGATTACCATTTCTTTACAGAGAGAATGTGATCTCACCAAATAATACCAGAGGGAGTCCTTGGGGATTAATGGCTAACATGCTGGACTGCGAAATCCTAGTAAGCAAGTTCGAACTCCAGTAGTGTTATTAAATTCATTGACGGACTAATAGCCTTCAGAGAGGCATGAACCTATGCTAGTCGCGGTGCCCAATGTGGTGTGACTACTAATCACTGTACTTGTTGTGGCTGTTGTGTTCGTGACTGCCACATTTGTTTCTGACTGTTTGCTTTTTCAAGTCCTTCCGTGCCCTCACTGTGTTTGAAATATTCACGAAGGGGAGGGTTGACACAGTTCAGCCGGATATTCTGACGGCTTGGTAATATGAGTGGCTAGATTCTCGAACAACTCAAAGAATAGAGAAAACCCGTTGTTAACAAATAAAAAAGATGGTTTTTTATTGAAACACGTTTGTGAGACAATAAATAGAAAGCAAACAATGTTTGCTTTCCTGGCAAAAAAAAAAAAGAAAAAATATCGAGAGAGGAAGAGTGACGATGAGGTGTGGTTAGTATGATACTAATGTCTCTAAAGCCTAGGACTTAGAATTTTTGTAAAGTCTGAAGGTTGTTTGGAGTGCCTGGGGTCTAGAATGGAAGAGCTGCTTCTTTGGCAGTTTTGAGTTTCTTCTTGGTCTCTTCCCTCATCCTCTTTGATGATTCGTTTTACCATCCTGTTTTTATTGATCAAAATCTGGACTAAAAAGGTTTCTGATTGGTTGTCCAATAAGAGACAATTAGGAGTCATATTCCCATAGTTCAGGATTATATCTTACAGGTATAGGGAAAAGCCTTTTTAGATACTTTGACCAATGGGAACAGGTTTAGCGCAATGGGGTTGACTAAAACTTCTCAGCCTCACCTGACTGGATGAGCCATGCCTAGCTTACCTTTATTTTGGGTGGAGCAAAATTAAATCTCCCTTTTGACATTGACCTTTAAGATAAGGACTAGAAAAATATATTTTACGAAATGACCCGTTTCATCATTATGATCGATGAAGTTTGTTGACAACCAAAAAATTAAATAAATTCGCTGACCTTTAAAATAAAAACAATTGTCTCGCACTTAACTCACCTTTAGGAACAATCAGCCAGCTTTTTTGGTCAATTTCAGCATTGAACAAAAAGATACTTATTTTAAGGATCTTTTTGCTTTTGAGATATATATATTAATTTTCATATATTTCATTAATTCTAATTTTTACATATTAATTAAGTATTTAACTGAAGATCGTGTCACAAACCTTCTTAACCCCCCAGCTATGGCTTAAATTGTATCACTACTGATCTTCTGCAAGGATGGCTCTGGCATTGAATAATCCATGAATGTTGATATGCCATTAAACAAAGAAACCAAATCAAACCCACAAAATCACGCGTGTGAGTGCATGTGACTCCTTTGGCCAAATTCCCCCAAGCGAGTTCTGTTGCATTTGTGAAAAGCAAAAGAACTGTCTTTTGCGTTGACTGTAGCCCCGTGCACTCTCATATGGATTCCCAAACCTGCTGCTGGTCCATATACATTGTCACAGAATTGACACGAATTACCTGTAGGTTGCGGTGGAAAGACCTGTGTAAAAACCGTCTGCGATTATTTGCCGTCGTGAGATCTCATATGACAAGCAAGTCAGGCTTGGATCAAACAGATCATACTGCAGATGTTACTAACATGTTCAGGTTAAAAGGTGTTCGAAACCTGGCCCAAATCGTCTTTCGAAATCGAAATTCTTGTTTCAAGATGAAGTGTTCGATTCTCTGGACTTCAAATACTTAAACCAACCGTCGTAGTTCACTATTTTAAAATTCAAAATTGATCGATTTTCTGTCATTTGCTATCAGCCTCCAATATCTACACTTAATCTGCTTTTGACGATATTCTTAAAACGTTTCTTAGGTTTATATCTCGGACGTTTGTTATGTTCCAACTCATCGTAAAACAGTCGCTTATGTAATCTGAGAATTATTTTCTTTATTTTTATTTTCATTTATTGCGGACTTTTTGTCCTCATCTTGGTAGTTTTTGTGTTCTTTCTTCTTCACTACGTTTCGGCCAAATTTCACCTCTGGCCTTCTTCAGGGGATTAACCGCGACCTCAGATAGGAATGCTGAGTCTTGTAACCGTATCCCCAGTAATTACTGCCTTCCATAGTTGTTGTCTATCGCACCACGTTTTTGACCAAGTAAACCTCTGGGTGGTTTGGGTAGGAATTGAAACCACTATCTTCTGACAATGCTCACCTGGAGCCGTAGAGACTCAACGCTTCTATCCGCTGCGCCACAGGCCCCGTGGTGCGATAGAAATAAACTTAGCTCTGCAGGGAAGGCATCATGACATTAAGTAATCCACCCGACCGGTGTGAATGCTAGGTGAGCATCCTTTTAGGGTGCCCAGTCGAACATATCTGATTGCGTATAAGGAGCATCACAATACTGGATTTTTTCTTTATCTTAATTGCCCTGTTAGCGTGGTTTAGAATACGCTGATTGTATCCCCTCCAGAGGAGTAAGGCCCTCCACCGAAAGGGGTGTTCTGAATATGACAGTAGACTGCATCTGATGGTGAGGCTTCCGTTCTAGAGAACGGGGAAGTATAGAGTATCATTCCATTGCCAATCTAACTTGGAGTGGCACTGTTAAATAAATCTGCTAAAAAGTTTTCTTAATTGATAGGAACGTGTTAAAAACACTTAAGAAACTGTTTCCTAATCGGTTGATAAAATCTGTAATTGATAGGTAGTGTATCATCCGAATTAGATTATAACCGTTAAACAGCTGGAAAAAATGCCGTTAGAATGTCACTGTTTGATTGACGTATGGTGACCTCAGGGTTAATTTATTTGAATCCATGGCTATGATTGGGTCAGAAAGTTACGTGATCAAACAACAATGGTAAAACACTTGGTTAGCCGAGAGCAGCCGAAAGGATTTTACGTAATTTTTCATCTGTGGCCCGCTGCTCCTGACCCGGTCAGTAATCAAGATGAAATAAACAAAATGAGTGGATTGAAGGAAGCGGCTTGTTATTCATTCTTCTCAGCTAGAGGATATATCCGATCATCCTCAAATTAAAACAACGCGTAAGTCCGGACAATCATCAGCCATCGCAGAGCAGCAAAGGGCTATCAAACAAAACAACCACACACACATACACACACATACACACACAAATGGAAATATGCACGAGATTTCTAGATCTCTAGGCATATAATAACCCAAGATGGATTTACATGCCGTTAAAATCAACCAATATCAATATTAGCCTTGATAATAACCATCTGATGGTTTAACTACGCCCATTTCGGATCCTCTTCCGTTACCGTATGTTCCCAATTCCTGGCCCCCTTAGGTGCAGCTGATTCCCGCTGCTCTCTCATGTCCGTTTCTCACCCTAAGCAATTCTTAAATGACATGTTAATGAGATTGTTGTCCATGTTTGTTTAGTAGAAATTACAAATTCTCAATCTCCTCTTCCTCCACCCATGCCTCTGTCACTCCAAAAACATTCCCCACCCTTCATCCAGAGAAATGGTTGTCTGCTCTTTTTGACATTGAAAACAACTTACTTGCAACAAATAAGAGAGACTATACAAAACAGCTGTCCGCTGTTTGCTGGTGCACGATCGAGAAGGCTACAGACAAGTTTGATTACACATACTATATATATATATATATATAGTGTGTGTGTATGTGTGTACAAGGTGTTTAAAAAAATCTAACATTATTAAAGTTTGTCAATATTGGTGATAGAGCATATATATATGTGTATAAATTAAGTCTGGTTTCTTTGTCATGGCATATCAACCTTCTTGGGTTATTTAATGCCAAAGTCACCTTTGTAGAAGAACAACAGTGATATCATTTAAGCCATAATCGGGGGATAAGTGTGTGTTTGTTTTTGGGTCATAGCTTTCTCAAGGGTATTAATCAGAAAATGAACGTCATAGCAGGTCTGGAATTCGAACTCGCTTACTTCGAGGTCCAACGAGGTCCAACTCGTTAGCCACAACACCACGAAGACTACTTCCAATGTAAATAAGGATAGCGTAGTCACCGAGTCAACGCCGTTTGGTTACTGTTAGTTTCACGCCTGTGTGATCACCAGACCATGATTGCAAAGTATTTAAACTGATTTTGAGCACTTAATAATGATACTCTGCGACGAGAGAGAAGCATGTAAATAGTCATCTGACGAGACGGAGAGTATAGTAATATTCTCCGCCGAAATAAATCTATTATGACGACTTAACCGAGTTTAAGTCTCCATCAAATTGTAATATATATATATATATATATACTTTAAGAAAAATAACAAACTGGTCACATTAGGATTATGAATTTATTTCCATCCTGTTTCGCGTTTTTGAAAATTTCAAAAACACGAAAAAAATTTTACAGGACTTCTTCAGATCCTATGGATAAAAAAACTAGAATAGACACAGAAAAAGGTGGCAGGGGATAGAAGAGGGGTGAAGAGTTATCTCCTGTTTTTATATATATATATATATATATATATATAAACAGGTCTGATTGAATAAAATCGAGCCTTTGTTGTTTTGAAATTTTTTTCTTTCAAGAGTCCTTGTGTTCTTTTTTTATGTTACAATCTTGAAATTTGTTGATAACTTCACCAAAGGAGCTTTTTTTTGTGTTACACCGTGTACTTTCAGTTCTTATCAGAACTATTATCAAGGTGATATATATGCTATTTATAAATCAAAGTTATTTAGCATTTAAACTAGATTATTATTTCATTTTTGTTTTTATTACTAAAGTGAAGCTTATTTGTATCATCAATGCAATACTAAGCGGTAGTGACAGATTATTTTTAGATATTTCTATTACGTGAAGTAGAATAAAACTTGTTTTATCTTTTGTAATGTGGATTGATCTAT
Organism: Sepioteuthis lessoniana; assembly: GCA_963585895.1. Taxonomy (NCBI): domain Eukaryota; kingdom Metazoa; phylum Mollusca; class Cephalopoda; order Myopsida; family Loliginidae; genus Sepioteuthis; species Sepioteuthis lessoniana. The sequence continues at coordinate 33,764,187 of OY757915.1, forward strand.
TTTAAACACTTCAGTGTTTAAACAACTCCATCCTTATCACAGACTATTTGACTAAGATGGGCATCAAGGTTGTCCCTCACCATCCCTATAGTTAAGACCTTGCTTCCTGTGACTTTTGGTTATTCTCTAAGCTCTAAGCTCAGAGGCTGTCGTTATGAGACAATTGAGGAGATGAAAGAGGCTGTGACGAAGGTCATCACTAGTTTCAAAGTTGATTCTGTTAACAAACTTGATAGATTGATTTTAACGGCCTGCCAAC
>OY757915.1:33769445-34001945 GCA_963585895.1 Sepioteuthis lessoniana
ATTAAGACGAACAAGACATGTGGGACACTGTTGGAGAAGCAAGGATGCACCCATAAGTGACGTTCTTCAATAGACCTCTGTACATGGACGTGCCAGAGTTGACCGACCATTGAGAACTTATATACAAAAGTTCTGTACGGACACATGATGTAGTTTGAAAGACCTGCCGGGAGCGATGGATGATAGAGACGGATGTAGAGAGACAGAGTGGGGGGAATCTGTGCTAGCAGCACGACTTGATGATAATGGTTATTAGTTTATTATCAATTTGGAGCTAATGAACATAAAAGATACTCGTCAACGTGTTTACATCTGCATATCAATTTAGATAAACTGGTTCGGAGAAAGTGATGATTTGAAAATTTTCCTCCAAACACTATGTATACTTTTTCGATACTAACTTATATACTCCAGTCTTAGGAGGTGCCCGTGGTGTAATGGTTATCGTCGTAGGAAATGGACACGGCGACACGAGTTCAAATCCTGGACGAGACTAATTGCATTTTCACATAGCACTAATACCCTTGGAAAAGGTATAAATCCAATTATTCTCCCTCCAGCTATGGGTAAATAGTAGGACAGACTGAGTTCTTCAGCCTTGGTAAGACAACTAGTCTAGGAGAAGGAAAACTCTGAATTCAAACTTGTTAAACCCGGCTTAAAAAATTGACCTTGTGTCATATCCTGCCCGAGCGGAGGGGGTGGTAAATATGATATACTCCAGTCTTAGACCCCCCCCCAAAAAAAAACACAACTTCCATTCGATTGTGTGGCTTTACCTTTTGATGTTGAACTGGAGAAAGAAGGAAGAAGGCAGTTTTTTCAAGCTCCTTAGCACGAATATTAAACTCAACAACTTTGTCCAGGATTGAAACTCGGCTCACTGAATCTTTTTCCTCTGACAATATCCGTTATGCTACAGTACGTTGGTGAAGATATGATTGTGTTTAGACAAGTGATTGCCAACCCTTTTTAGGAGGCCTTTACTCACTTTAAACTCCTGATACTCCTTGCCTTGATATACAATTCTTACGATTCACAAAGTAAACACATATTTACCTCTTGGAAGCCTAAATGGCCCTTAATTTGGTCTAAGCAAAGTTTCTAAGCTTAATGGCATATCAACCTTCGGAGGTTATTTATTACCAAAACCATTCTTATAGAAGATAGTTGGTGGGGGCATAAGAGAGGTCATACCTTTCGCAAGAGTATTTGTCCGAAAGTGAACGTTAAAGCGCAACTGAAGTTCGAACTCACTTACTTCGAAGTGGCAGTCCATTACACAATGGGGAATCTTCACAACAAGCTACCAATCAACATGGTATCCATAAAAGAGAGAGAGAGAGAGAGAAAGCGGGGTGGGGGGCGACAGGTGAAGTAACAAGGTTGAAATTACTAAGAAATTGTCAGAAAAATAAATTGTATAAAGTGATATAAATTACAGACACATGAATATTTTTATTTATACACACTGCATATGCACCGTATGTACCAATTCTCACTACGACTCACTAGAAAAAAAATGGCCCAGTCGGCTGGGGTTCTAGAAGACACCAACGGCACCTCTGTAGTGGGTAAGACTCCCCCAACGAATGTCGTGGATTTAACACAAAACAATCTGATAGTGAGGCTCCAATAATGCAGTAGCTTTGGGGAATGCGGAGTACTCCTTTATTGCCATCCCAGGTCTACACTGGCTGGAGTGGTAGTACCTGATAGGGTCTTATCTATGGGTGAAATAGAACTAAACTGTGTGCTTGTGCTAAACTGAATTGTTTGAAATAAAACTACATGTTTAAAAATGGATTTGGAATCAAATAACCTACAATGGTTGATATGCCATAAAACCCAACCAAATCAAATCTTGTATATTTAATATATAAGTATAAAGAGGATTTGGCATTAAATAATCTACAGTGGTTGATATGCCATAAAACCAAACCAAACCAAACCAAAATCACTAGAAGAAACAATTCATTATTGATAATTCATTCTCGAGTCGACCTCCAACCCCACTCAGTAAAGCGTGCCTCCTACGTTGGAGGTCACGGTGTTGAATAAAAGATGGCGATATTTTAGAGGCAATAACGATGTTGAAATGAGGATTCCTCGTCCAGAATTCAGATCAATCATTTTCTAGGCAGCAGCACACTCTAAAGATTTAAAATCATCACGTTATGCTCATATTCTATGATAATTAGATAAATTACTTGAATAGAAATATAAAATTCTTGCCTCTACTACGAGCGAATAGTCATTTGCAGACTTGAGACTAACAGACACATACCAGAAAACCTTCTCAATCTATTTTAATAGATGTCTCTTTTACTGTCTTGTCAATTAATATCTATCTATCTGTAATGAAAACAGAACAAGAGATTCTATCTAGTAATCTTTTATTCAATGAAGAATCTTACTATTCGTCTACTTGACAAGCGGAAATGTACAGCTTTTATAGCTTGGATTATCAAAGAGGAGATAATCTATATTCACAACACTATCTATTTATCTATCTATCAGTAATTATTATTGCAAAATAAAAACTAGAACAACAGAAAATTAGGTGAATCCCCGAGTTTCTGTTGCGTAATGGCAAAAGTATGACTCCGTCCTCGAAGCCATCTAAAACTTCAGTGGTGCTATAACGTTCACTTTCGGACTAATACCGTTGAGAAAAGTATGACCTTTTTTTTATACCCCTCTCCCGCAATAGGTTGAGTAGGATCACTGCTGTTCCTCTTCAAGGATAATTTTTGCATTAAACAGCTCCCCAAGGTTATATATCATATACATACAGCTCACAGGTAAAAAGAATCTGGAACAGATTATGAAAGCTAAAATCTGCTTCCACCACAAACTGCACTGACTTTTACTCAGATTCGTGATAAGAAAAGTAGAGGAATAAAACGGTATATAAAGGGCTAAAAACCTAAGAGCAGGAAGTTGATTTTTGCAAAAAGACCCCCCCCAAAAAAAAAGAACAATAAAAAAAACCAATCAATCAAACAAAACAACAAAAGAAAAAAACGGATATGAAGGGTTGTAAGGATCAGCAAGTAGTTGATATTTGCAAAAAAAAGTCATGTTTAGGGCTATAAAGATTATTAGTATGTTGTTGATCTTCAGAATAAAAAGAAGCAATATTAAGAGTTATAAGGATCAAAAGTAGGATGATGATCTGTGCAGAAAAAAGGCATATGAATGAACATAATAATGAGGAGCTGGCCATTTTTGTTAATAAGAGGCAATCGAGCCTACCGGGTTTCGATCCCAGCTACGGGAATCTAGTATGTCTAACCACACTGAAGAGTTCTGATTGAACGAAACAGATCTGTCTGTGGATTATATATATATATATATATATATATATATATATATATATATATATATATATTTCTAAAAGCTCTATCATTGCCAACGAGCACTATTTAGTAATACGGCAATATTTAGTCATCCATTAACTCACCAAGTGAGCTAAAGAGAACCATAAATCTCTACAATATATATATATATATATATATATATATATGTGTGTGTGTGTGTGTGTGTGTGTGTGAGGGGAAATTTTTGGAAAAAAGAGGCATATTATATCAAAAAATGTTTTTATATGGAATAAAAATGAGTTTATCAGCACGAGTCCAAATCGAAAAGACAGTCTATTGAGAGTAGACTTACTAGCTCTCCGATCAAAAAAACATCCCGGGTGCAGTAGTCTGTAAAGAAAGTCAAGCTGACTAGTCTTTTGGGACATGAAATGACTCATCACTATTGATTATCATAGAAAAGGTCCAACCGTAAACAGTACTTCCTATGGCCATCTTCTTAGGTAAGATTCGCCTCATTTATTGAATGATCCTCTTTCTCTCTCTCTCTCTCTCTATATATATATATATATATATACTCTAGAATGCTTACACACGCAATCCCACGAGCGTTGGAGATATTATTATGGCATAAACGTTCTCGCGTGTCATTTGACGTCTTTCCCGCTAATTTGTTTGGAAATCTCGTTTTATTGCGAGAAGCACTAGATTTCAAACGTGGTTTGAGAAGACATTTCCGCTCCCTCTGTTTCTTTGTTTTCTTTCCTTCATTTTGTCTTAAATGTCAGCGCCATATTTGCGAGGTTGAAATGACAGCGACATTTTTATCGATTCACCACTCAGTCATTTGCCATTTTTTATGATGCTTCGATGTTTGTTGACAAGGTATTAAATTCGGAAGGTGGATAAACGCCCAGGGAACAAAGGTCATTATTGACACAAGTGGCCCTGAGCACATTTGAAAATAATCTAGTTCAAGTCGGTATGATGCAACCGAGTTCAAATCTATGTTCTACCAAGTTTAATACTAATATATTTTGAGTTATCTTGAACACACACACACACACACACACACACACACACACACACACACATATATATATATAGATGGATAGATAGATGGAGACAGAGAGAGGATCCGCAGTGTAATAAACAGCTTGTAGGATTACTGCTTTTAATTACAACTGGATACTCGTCTATTTCTAGGGAATGCGACGCACATACAAATATATATACACACACAGACATAAATATATACCTGCATATATATATATACATTCACACACACACACACACACACACACACACACACACACATATATATATATATATATATATATATGCACACAAATAAATACACATATATATGTGCACATATACACACATATATGGCACAGGTTGCAAGGGCTTCAGAACATGCCATTGACGATGAGGGTTTAGTCTTAGAATATGAGGTATATAAACATCTTACCTTTGTACAAACAAATGAACTACCTACAAAGTATTCGATTTCGAATCGTATTTAACACACACACACACACACACACACACACACACACACACACACACACACACACACACACGTATATATATATATACATATAGGGAAGTAAATTGTGGAAGAATAGAAAAATAAAGTTTTGCAAATGTGATGGATTTATTATGATGTAAAGTCAACGTAAAAACGTTTCGGTTTTAATAAACCTTCTTCAGGGGACCTTAAGACGGTGAAAAATGTTGCCTGAACAAAGGTGCATGTACTTAATATTATAACGGGAGGAAAGAAATTATATACAAAGAAAGAATAAAATATTACCACTAAACCCGTGGTAAATGTCTGATTAATTCATCTTGCCATTTAATTTATCATCTTTTCAGATTCACCAAAATCTACCATTTCATCACACACACACACACACACACACACACACACACACACACACACACACACACACACACACACACACATATATATATATATATATACACGCACATATATACATATACACACACACACACATAAACATATATATATATACATACAAAAATATAGAGAACCATAGATCTCTACAATATATATATATATATATGTGTGTGTGTGACGGGAAATTTTTAGAAAAAAAAGAGGCATATTATATCAAAAAATGTTTTCAAATGGAATAAAAATGGGTTTATCAGTATGAACCCAAGTCGAAAAGACAGTCTATAGTAAACTTACTAGCTCTCCGGTCAAGAAAACGTTCCGGGAGCAGTGGTCTGTAAAGAAAGTTAAGTTGACAGTCTTTTGGGAAATGAAATGACTCATCACTATTGATTACCATGGAAAAGGACTGACCGTAAAAAAGTCGAATATTTTTCAATATAATAACGGGAGAAAAGAAAGTATATACACATACAGAAAGATACATAACCGGTCAGTGTTCTTCTTGAAAGCTATTACGTGAATGGCACAGGCATTTATGTTTAAAATGTGTCGAATTTCTTAGAGATGAATTAAAACGGAATTTCTTCGAAGTAGCTGTTGTGTAAATACTATTCAATATAAATCCTTTATTCACACAATTAAATCGTTTCAAGTACTGCTAAAAGTATTTCTATTAAATACGAATATTTCCATTTAATATTAATCATTTATTGGGAGACAGTTAAAACGTTTCAAGTATTGCTAACCACTATACAACATGGAACCCCCTGCACAACAATCATCTCTTGATACAGTCTAGACAACGCCAGTGATGAAACGGACCTCATCAACTTCTACAACGAGCTATCTTCCTTTGACCAATACATTCCCAAATACAACGTTCAAATAATCTGTGGAGACATGAATGCTCAAATTGGTAAAGACAAAACTAACAAATTTTGCTTACATGACTCGTCAAACTTCAGTGGGGAATATCGAACAGATTTTTTTTTACTCGAAAACCGACCAACATGCCTTAATACTAAATTTCCTCCCCCCCAAAAAAAAGGGAGGGAGGGACAACTCTGAACCTACATCTAACCAAACAATGCTAAAGAATTGCTAAATTATATACTCATAAAAAAGACTACTGATATGGAAAGAACGTTTCAAGAACCTGCTTGGAAATTCCCCTAAAGTCACTGATAAACCTATCACAAAAATTATCTATGACCAATAAGACATCAAACTAGAACGGTTTACAGAGGAAGAACTCAACAGTGCTTACAAAAATTGAAAGCAGAAAACTAGCCGGCTACAAGGGAAAAAATCCTGAAATTTGGAAAACAAGGAAATTTGACTTACTTCTTCGATTTTGCAACGCCGTATATAAACAAAATAAAATAGAGAGATGGACTGCATCCTCCCCACCTCTAAGAAAGTTAACGTCGGATACACAAAGAACTACATAGGCATATCCTTTACTTATATAGCTGCTGAGATATATAATGCTCTGCTTCTCAACTGTATTAAACCTGAAATTGAGAAAATTCTTATGAAAAATTAAAACGGTTTTCGGGGAAATCCATCCAAATCACAGATTTTGACAATCGGTCGAATCATCGAAGGAGTTCGTACAAAAATTCTCGAAGCAGCACTATTGATTGTAAATTTCTCCAAGGTATGTGATTTCATATACAGATGGAAGATGGAGCAAATACTTCTGGGATATAGTCTCCCCAAAGAAACTGTTACCACGAAAATGATGCTTTATAAAAATCACGAAAACAATAGTTCGCTTACCAGATGAAAACACAGACTTGTTCGATATTGTCGCAGGAGATACATTAACACATTTTTCGTTTATACTCTGCCTAGATAGACTACGTACTTTGAACGTCGACAGGTCTAATAAAACAAAATTGTTTTACGCTAAAATAGGCAAAAAGCAGACGATATGCTGCGAAAAACTATTATAGACACAGACAATGCCGATGACATAGCGCTTCTTGTCCGAGCTAAATACCTGCAGCAGAGCCCGGAACAGGCAGTAGGAGGTATTAGCCTACACGTGGACGCAAATAAGACAGAGTACACGTGTTTTAAACGAGAAGGAATCAGCTTCACTCTAAGTGGAGAGGATCTGAAACTGTTATATAATTAAGGAATAATTTTTTTATATTAATCATTTTTGGTTAATTATATCTTATCAATGAGTTTGGTCCTATTTACCAACCCCTCCGCTCGGGCGGGATATGACACGAGGTCAGTTTTTAAGCGGAGTTTAACAGGTTTGAATTCAGAGTTTTCCTTCTCCTAGACTAGTTGCTTCACCAAGGCTGAAGAACCTAGTCTGTCCTACTATTTACCCATAGCTGGAGGGAGAATATTTGGATTCATACCTTTCCCAAGGGTATTAGTGCTATGTGAAATGCAATCAGTCTCGTCCAGGATTTGAACTCGTGTCGCCGTGTTCATTTCCTACGATGATAACAATTACACCACGGGCACCTCTGAGTTTGGTAGGGCTTTGAACCATTCGGATAGCAGTCCAGGTGCATAGTCAATTGGTGCAGTTTACGCTTGCACGCAAAGGATATGACAATCACCATTTCCTGACAGGAAATGGGGCTGGAGTGTGGATGATGTCATGCGCAGAAGAGATGGTCCTGAGAATTTGAGGATTTTGAAAAGACGTCAGTTGGATATTGACCGTTGAAAGATGTAGTTGGGTATTCAACCGTTGAAAGATAGAGTTGGGTTTTCTACCATTGAGGCATGCAGTTGAGTTTTTCGGATCTCGACCGGCAGAGATGAATAGAGATCTTAAACATCACAAGACGAGCCGCGCGTTGGGGTGGGGTCAGCATAGGCTTTTAAGAATTGTGTCTCTCTTCTCGTGTCGCCATGGACCGAAGCCAGGAATTAATTAACCCGTTCGTATCCGAAACGACAGAGGCTGCTTGTGTTTTGCATACGTATATGTACTGTATACAACAAAATTAGTAGACAAGTACACGTTCCCCAGTAGCAGCATCTAATCTACTGAAAGTAATGTTAATATACTCCAATCGAAGGCGTGGACTGTTATCAATAGGATATCGATCATATGGAAGTTTGCTCTATCCGATTAAAAAAAGGGAATTTTCCCAAGCTGTGACTGTGTAAATACTACTGTATGGATGCACTACATGGACACAAAGAAAACGCTTTGAGAAAAAGCTTGAGGAGAACTACACAAGAATGCAACAAGCTGTCTTCAACAAATGCTGGAAGCAACACCCCACAAGACCAACAGCTGTACGGCCACTTACCTCCCATTTCAAAAGCATTCAAGAGAGATGAACAAGATATGTGGGACATTGCTGGAGAAACAAGGACGAACTCATGTGACGTTCCTCTATAGACCCCGACATATGGACGTGCCAGTGTTGGTCTAACATCAAGAACTTACTTACATCAGCTCTGTGCAGACACAGGATGTAGTTTGAAAAGCTTGCCGGGAGAGATGGATGTGTGTGTGTGTGTGTGTGTGTGTGTGTGTGTGTGTGTGAGAGAGAGAGAGAGAGAGAGTCAGGGAAGTCTGTGCTGTCAGCGCAACTTGATGATTATATATATATATATACAAACACATGCATATTCATATACATACACATATATTTACACACACACACACACACACACACACACACACACACACACACACACACACACATATATATATATATATATATACACATGAATACATATTTATATATATAGACATGAACATACATACACACACACACACATATATTTATATATATAATGTATCCATATACACACATATATAATTATACATACTTCATTACGCACAAGCATACTCACACACACATACACATATATATTTATATATACACACAAATATGCATATATATGTAAACACACAAATACTCATATAGATACATATATATACATACACACTTATCTATGTACATACACAGATACATATACATATGAAAATATATATACATATATTCAGTTATATATATACTAAGATACACATATGCATACATACATACATATATATATATATATATATATATAGGTAGATATAGTGGTATGTATGTACACATACATATATAAATACGTTTATATGCCTACATCTATATATACACATATACTTATATTTGTACATAACTATCCTCACACACACACATACACACACGCGCGCGCACACACACACACACACACACATATATACTTATATACGCACGCATGCATATATATACATACGCATAATACATATGAATATACACACACACCGATGTACGCATGTTTATATACATATATACACACACATACATATATACACGCATGTACATCCACAAATATGTACGCTTACCTACACATACGCAAATAAGAGTAAAGCACAGATAGACTACGTCCTTATAAACAGGAAATGGAGAAACAGTGCGATGAATTGCGAGGCATACTCCTCCTTCGAGGGTGTGTCCTCCGATCATCGAATAGTTACGGCCAAAGTACGACTAAGCCTAAGAAAAAACGCCACACGTAAAGCCACGACCAAGCACTATGACTGGGCCCTACTCAACAACAGAGATATTAGAGACAAATATGCATTAGAATTAAGAAACAGATTCGAAGCACTACAAGAGAAGGTAGAAATAGGCACCCCAAATGACGAATATGAAAATTTTGTAGAAGCACACCTGGAGGCGGCAGAAAAGTGTATTCCAACAAAACCTAGAACTAAATATAGAGTCCCTTGGGAAACGCTAGCGGCTAGAGAAAAACGTGCACTTGTGAAGACTGCCTCCAAAAACTATCAACAGAACCCAACAAATACAAATGCACGAGAACTAGAAAAGGCGCAACATCAATTAACAGGAATATACCTAAAAGAACAGGCAGAATACGTACAAAATCAGATAGATAAGATTAGAGACTCGGTGGAAGATAGGCAATCCAGGATAGCCTGGCAAACAATAAACGAAGTAAGTGGAAGAAAGAGCACAGCCAAAGCAAAATTGAAAGCTGCAAGCCAACAAGAAAGAATAAAACTGTGGGAACAGCATTTCAAAAATCTACTAGGAAACCCACCGGAAATAACGGATGAACCGATCACCAGAATTATTAGTAAGCAATTAGACGTAAAACTAGGTCCTTTCACCAAAGAAGAACTCGACACGGTTCTCAGAAGAATTAAAAATAGGAAAGCGGCGGGGCTAGACGAGATCCCCCCAGAAGTGTGGAAGACGAGACAATTCGACGATATACTGCTCCGGCAATGCAACGCAGTCTATAGTCAAAATAGGATAGAACGATGGACGAAGGGATGCATCCTTCCATTCCCTAAAAAAGGCGACCTCGGACTAGCCAAGAACTACCGAGGGATAACACTTACATCCATAGCAGCCAAAATCTACAATGCCCTACTACGAAACCGCATAGAACCCAAAATGGAAAACATCCTTAGGAAAAACCAAAATGGCTTCCGGAGAAATAGATCCACAACCTCACAAATACTGACCATCCGTAGAATCCTGGAAGGCGTTCGGGCTAAAAACTTACAGGCGACATTACTATTTGTCGACTTTACCAAGGCCTTCGATTCCATACACAGAGGGAAGATGGAGCAAATCCTACTAGCTTACGGCCTACCAAAAGAAACCGTAGCAGCGATAATGATTCTCTACAGAAACACCAAAGTAAAAGTACGTTCACCAGATGGAGACACGGAATACTTCGACATTGTTGCAGGAGTACTACAAGGAGACACACTAGCCCCGTACCTCTTTATCATCTGTCTAGACTATGTGCTTAGGACCTCGATCGACAAAATCAGAGAAAATGGCTTTGAGCTGACTAAGAGAAGAAGCAAAAGGTACCCCGCAAAAACAATCACGGACGCCGACTACGCTGATGACTTGGCGTTACTAGCGAATACGCCTAATCAAGCAGAGACACTACTACATAGTCTGGAACGAGCTGCAGCTGGCATTGGCCTACATGTCAATGCAAACAAAACCGAATATATGTGTTACAACCAAACAGGCAACATTGCCACACTAGACGGAGCCTCTCTGAAACTAGTCGACAAATTCACCTACCTAGGAAGCAGCGTCTCATCAACCGAGAAGGACATCGACACACGACTGACGAAGGCATGGACAGCTATCGATAGGCTCTCGATCATATGGAAGTCGGACCTAACAGATAAAATGAAACGCAGTTTCTTCCAGGCAGCGGTTGTGTCGATACTGCTATATGGATGCACCACATGGACGCTTACGAAGCGGCTGGAGAGGAGGCTGGACGGAAATTACACAAGAATGTTGAGAGCAGTATTAAACAAGTCCTGGCGACAACACCCCACGAGACTCCAACTATACGGACACTTGCCCCCCATCACAAAAACTATACAAGTTCGACGAACCAGACACGCGGGACACTGCTGGAGAAGCAAGGACGAGCTCATAAGCGATGTACTCCTGTGGACCCCCACTCATGGATGTGCAAGTGTGGGACGACCAGCACGAACTTACATACAGCAGCTATGTGAGGACACGGGTTGTAATCCTGAAGACCTGCCGGAGGCGATGAGTGATAGGGAGAAATGGCGAGAGACGGTCAGGGATATCCGCGCAGACGGCGCGACATGATGATGATGATGATGATATACAGGTATATATATATACATATACACGCACACATACATACACAGGTATATATACACAGACCTATACGCATGTGGCTATATATATATATATATATATATATATGAACATTGCCAGCTTACAGGTCTTTATATATAATGAAGCGAAATACAATGTTTAAGATTGTTGCTAATAATTAACTCCAAGCGGACAATCACAGACACAAAAGATCAAATTGAGCAAATCAAAACAACCTGTCAAGACTAACTTTATCATAAAATAAACTTTATCATAAAATAAACTTTATCATAAAATAAACTTTATTATAAAATAAACTTTATCATGAAATAAACTTTATTATAAAATAAACTTTATCATAAAATAAACTTTATTATAAAATAAACTTTATTATAAAATAAACTTTATCATAAAATAAACTTTAGTATAAAATAAACTTTATCATAAAATAAACTTTATCATAAAATAAACTTTATTATAAAATAAACTTTATCATAAAATAAACTTTATCATAAAATAAACTTTATTTTAAAATAAACTTTATCATAAAGTTATCTCTGCAGAGGGGTAAGACTCCCTCAACGAGTATCCTAGATATGACACTAACTTTAGTGTCATATCTAGGATACTCGTTGAGGGAGTCTTACCCCTCTGCAGAGATACAGTCGGTGTATTCTACAGTCCCGCCCGACTGGACCATAATAATACCGAACATTTTTCTTAATAATTGAGATTTAGATCAAAAATAAAATCATGGAGAATGCAACATAAATAACAAAGGGGATTGTGACATCGGTGGTGATATAATTTTGGCGACGGTCATACACATAATCTCTATTATGATAAGATTATATATATACAATACTTGAAAACCATATAACTGTATGTAAACGAATGAGGATTGACTCGTTTAAAAATGTTATAGGCAAACTATTCGCTAACAAATCAGATATGTAATATATTTTTTCATGAACAAGATTAAGCATTAAATAACCCACAAGGGTAGATATGACATAAAATCCAACCAGATTATATAAACAGGAAATTAAGTGATTCTCTTCGAAAGTAATGCCTCCTATTTTAATTTGCTGTAGGCCTGCACAGCAGTCAACTCAGGAAATGAACCACTCCTAGATCAGCTTATCTGCTTCCAATGGCACATTACGATCTGTGTACGGGACTGAATGCTGGCTTCATTGTTTCGGAAACGATGTGGGGAAACATGAAGTTATCACAATGTTAGTTCCTGGTGAGTTCCATGGATGCTCCCCCAAGGACAGTAAGATCACTGATTGTAAGTCAATCCGGCACTGTTTGGACCACTAAAAGTTTGGAAGTGAAGAGACCTGATGTTATTGTGACAACGATGCTGACTAAGTTGAACGCCCGATTTCCGGGGATAGAACAGAAAAGAAGAAAGCCATTTTCTTGCAACACTATTTGTAAGCCTATGGATCATGGTGTAAATTTTAGATGGACTGTTTTACTATATCCACCGTCGAGACCCGATTTGGCAACTTCGGACTTTTATCTGTTCGGACCAGTAAAATATGGACGACGCGGATAGCATTTTTTCGCGACAACTAAGCTGTCATTGCTGCTGCGATGAGTGAGGTCGCTCCCACTAGGGCGGATATTTTGAGTGCACTATAGATGCTCGTGTTCATCGTTCATCGTTACGAATCTCTGCTTTTTTATTAAATATTAAATATGTTTGTAAATGTACTTTGGTTTGGTTTCTTTGTTTAATGGCATATCAACCCTCGTAGATTATTTAATGCCAAAGCCATATTTCCAGAAGAACAGCACCTGTACTATTTAACCCAGAGCTAGGAGGATAAGAGGATTCATTTTCTTCACAAGGGTATTTGCCCGAAAGTGAACGTAGTAGCGCGACTGGGGTTCGAACTCGCTTAAAACGATTTCCCAGTTCATCTATTTAACCATTACACTTCGAGGACCCTCACCGTAAATGTATTATGTAGCTCTGGATATAAACATCCTAATCATGTGTGTTGTTGTTGTTGTTATTATTATTATTATTATTACGTTACTACTACTGCTACTACTACTACTTCTATTCGTAACGTAACGTCTAAAGTGCAAGACGTCGGCCTCGAAGTAAGCGAGTTCGAACTCTGGTCGTGCTATTACGTTCACTTTCGGACTAATATTCTTGGGAAAGGTATGAATCTCCTTATCTCCCACCAGCTACGGGTTAAATAGAAACACTATTGTTTTTCTACAATGATGAGTTTGGCATTAAATAACCCAGGAAGGTTGATATGCCATTAAACCAAACCAACCATTCTTGTTGGTATGTCTGGCCAGTTACAACTGGTTGTTTTTCACTGGAGTTTGAGTGACAGCAGGTCTTCTCAGATCTCCAGGACTCTTCTCAGTATCCAAACCGATTTTAGCAATGCTGTACTCTGGTTGGATTTTATTACATATCAATTCTTGTGGGTTCTTTAATGCCAAATCCAATTACAAGTATATAATTTGTAAACAAATAGTTTGTAGGTATTTTTTTGTTTTGTTTGCACACATAGGGTTTCAAATATTGCGATTTAGCACGCATAGTTCTGTTTAGCGTTGATTATGTTTGCACACAGTTAATTGTCTTCAAGTATTGCTACTTAATATTAACACTTCAATTTAATATTCGTCATTTGTTTGCACACAGATGGTTCAACAATTGTATTTAATATCACTTATTTGCTCACACATAGTTAAATTGATAAACACGATTTCTAAATGAATAGTTTGTTCGTAAGTTCATTTCCAAAATATTAGAGTAATTTGTTTGCACACAAATATTGCTATGGTTTGCATACAATTAAATGGTTTCAAGTATTGCTATCTAACACTAATAATTCTATTTAACACTATTCATTTGTACACTGTCAAATTGGTTCCAAGTATTTCTATTTGATACGAATAATTCAATTTTTCATACAGTTGAAGGTTCCAAGTATTGCTATATAACTGTAATAATTCAATTTATCATCAGTCATTTGTTTGCACACAGTTAAATGATCAAACAGTTCAATTTGACTTATAGATGGGACTCAAGTGCTACTACTTCGTGTGAGAGTGAACCTGGGAGCAATGGCAATGAAATAGTTCTCCATATTCTCCAAATCTGGAGCTTCACCATCCAGGACACTCGTTGTGGGGGGGGGTTTACCTCTCTGCAGAGATGTACTCGGCGTATTCTCCAGCCCCAGTCGATTGGGCTGTTGTACACTTGAGAGTCTCGATTCTTCCTCTAATCTCCAGTTCAACCAGTCTCTTTTCCAGGCCCTGGGACCGTCCAAGGGACATTAACTACAATTAGTATCCCCGTCGCTTTCATGTTCCACGGCATTTTTAGCTCTCTGGCAAGATCTAGGTATATATTTAGGATTTTGCTTTCTTTTATCTCTACCTTATGATCCGCTTGACACTAGTTGACAAGTTCTTTTTCTTCCAGTTTTTGTTTTCAAAATTTTGTGATTGTTGTTTTCCTGTCTGTCCTTAAATTATTTATGTTGATATTGCTGTCACTGGTTGCACTTTTATTGCTCTTTATGTATTCTCCAGATGCCTGAATTGGTTTTCGGTTTGGTTTTGGTTTCTTTGTTTAATTGGATATCAACCTTTGTAGGTTATTTAATGCCAAAGCCATCCTTCTAGAAGAACAGTAGTGGTACTATTTAACCCATAGCCGTGAAGATAAAGGGGTTCATACATTTCTCAAGGGTATTTGTCCGAAAGTGTACGTAATAGCGCGACTGGAATTCGAACTCGCTTACAACGATTCCGCCGTCCATCGCTTTAACCATTACACCACGAGAATACCTCCTTATCTGAATTGTTTCACTCAAGCAATCCTCAATGCTGCTGAGTTCTCTTATTCCTTTTCTTGAAACAGTCTTTTAATATTATCGATCGGGTATAAGGCCTAGTTCCTTGCCATCGATTTCCTTGTTCTATGATTCCTATATCTTGAATTCCTCTTGTCCATTTTAAGAAAAGTCAAGAGTATCTTACTCGTATGTGGGAGTTGGCACAGTAAATTATGATTAGATTTCTGTTACTGAATTTGGTTTCAAGAAGTTAGGAATTGCAACTTGAAAATATACTGAGTGCCCCATAAAAAATGACTCATACAAAAAAACAAAACAAAAAAAAAACAACAAAAAAACATAAAAATAAAAATATAAAAAAATGATATTTCCATTCCCTGAGTGTTTGGTTTTGTTGAGTTTTATGGTATATCAATTATTGTTGGTTATTTAATGCCAAATCCTGCTTTTAAACATTAATCAAATTCAATATTTGTAAACACATTTTGTAGATACACTGTTAAACGATCAACAGTTCTATTTCAAACAATTCAATTTATCATGTCATTTATCTTCTCAGTTTAAATGTCAAACAGTTCTATTTGACCGCTACATAGGACCCTATCAGGTGTTAACACTCTGCATTCCTCAAAGGTCCAGCATTTTTGTTGCCTCACCATCCGATTGTTTAATACCATATCCAGGACACTCGTTGGTGGGGTGCTGACCACTCTGCAGAGATGCAGTCGGTGTATTCTACAGCCCCAACCAACTGGGCTGAGATAGTTTAGCGCCATATATTCAGGACACTCGTTTGGGGAGTCTTACCCTTCTGCAGAGATGTAGTCGGTGAATTCTACAACCCTATTTCCCGAGATATATAAGCACCAAAACCTTAACCTGATCTCATGATTTCTTTTTCCAGAGAAATGAGTAATTGTAAACATTGTAATCTCAAATAATATTAAACCCCCACAAAAAACAACAGCTTTTGCTGTTGCCTCTATGCAAACACATTTGCAATGATCGCTTTGTGGGT
Organism: Sepioteuthis lessoniana; assembly: GCA_963585895.1. NCBI lineage: Eukaryota > Metazoa > Mollusca > Cephalopoda > Myopsida > Loliginidae > Sepioteuthis > Sepioteuthis lessoniana. The sequence goes on from OY757915.1 coordinate 33,786,218, forward strand.
GGACTATCACTATGCTCCGAATTTTAAATCTCTACACCAAGTTCTTTATCATGTTAGCACTTGGAGGATTCTTCATATTAAAATGGGTGACAGTATTTTCTTTCTTTTGATATTGTAGATCTGTCAGTTGAATAGAAAAATATATTATTTCAGTTAATTCTTTCACACTGTAACTTGATTTTTCCATTTCCTAAGATTACTTATAATATCTGACAATTGATACAAAAAAAAAAATGAATTAAAAACAAAAATGTTATAACTTTTAAAAATATCTCACACTTTTTTGGGTTACCCCGCATAACTGTATATATTTTCGTAAGTATTATATAAGAGTACTTGAAACCATAGAACTGCAACGTATCTATATTAAAGAATAGTTATTTGTAATCATGTAATGGCAGCCTAGTCGGTTGGGGCTGTAGAATATACCAACTGCATCTCTGCAGAGGGGCAAGACTCCCCAAACGAGTGTCCTAGATATGACTCTAAACTATCTCAGCCCAGTCGGCAGGGGCTGTAGAATACACCGACTGCATCTCTGCAGAGGGATAAGAGTCTCTCCCAACAAGTATCCTGGACATGAAATTAAACCATCTGATGCCGCAGTTCCAGTAATGCTGGACTTCTGGGGAATGCGGAGTACCCTTTAATTGCCATCACTACCAAGTCCACTCTGGTCCTGAGTGGTAGCACCTATCTATGAGTCAAATAGAACCGTTTGACATTTAAACTGAGTGCAAACGAATAGCTTATGCGAAATAGAATTGCTTGAAATAGAACTGTCCAATCATTTAACTGTTTGTAAACAAATGACAGATATTTAATTGAATTCTTAGTGATAGATAGCAATACTTGGAAGCATTTAACTTTGTTGACTTATGTTTACAGACCATATATATCTAATATAAATGTATGAACTGAATTTGGCATTAAATAACCTACCGTGGGTGATATGCCATAAAACCAAACCAAACCAAACTATGTAATGGTATATAAATTATTAATACTAGATAAGAATACTTGATATCATCTGTGTGCCAACAAATCATTATTATTATTATTATTATTATTATTATTATTGTACTCATTAGAGTTTTTTACATCAGCGTTAGTTGATGGTTTTTCACTGGAGTCTGAGTGACAGCAAATCTCCTCAAGTCTCCAAGGCTCGTGTCAGGATTCTGGCTGTTCTCAGCAATGCAGTCGTTTGGATAGTCTCTACCCGTCCACCTAGTCCTCCAGGCATTTATTATTATCATTATTATTATTCCTTACGAGTTTTTCACACTAGCGTTAGCTGATGATTTTCCCCCGGTGTCCGATTGAGAGCAAGTTTTCCGATATTATTATTATTATTATTATTATTATTATTATTATTATTGAATAGTGTTGTGTAGAAGAATGTGCCGACACCGACCCGTGTGGTTTGAACACGGATCTCCAGCCAACAAACACAGCTGTTAAAATGGATTGTGCTACTGGGGTGCTGTATCATGGTAAGGAAGAGATACACAGTGAAATAAGGAGTTAATTGTTTATTAACTGAAGTGGTCCTGTCCAACAAATATCATAAGTGGGTGTTACGTCCGAATTTGGTCTTACTAATGACCGAGGTCTTGCAAAACCCTGGTGCTTAAGAAACACGACATCTTTTATACCTCCGCGATAACGGAAGTCACTTGGTACGAGCCACTATATAACACGGGATCATGTGACTAGAAATAATGAATATATAAATCAGTCAGACAGAGGTCTGACGAGGCATCCAGAATAGCGTTGAAATGTTGCATTGTGAGTCAGTATTCTAAGTATTGCGTTTGAATTCCCAACTCAGTATTCGGCAATGTACGAGATTGAAGATATTATAAAGTATTGGACAAAGTCAACCCTTCAACACGGAACATTATAAAAAAGTGGCGACGAGGAATCGTTTCGAACATTATAAAAATAGTAATAGTTATCTGCAACCATTTAATTGTATATCAATTATTAGTATTATGTAGAAATGTTTCATGTCATATAAATACAAGAAAATTATTAATATTTACCCAAATCCAAAACCATGGGCAGCATGTGGCATAAGGTCAGTTTTTTAAAGCCAATAGTTTGTATTAAGAATATTTACTTGAAGTTATAATAATTGGCAAAAAATTATCATTGAATAGGAATAGTCACACGAAAAAATATAAATACTACAAAAAAAAAAAAGGAAGAGAAAGGAAAAATGAAATAAAACAAGACAAGACAAAAAAAAAAACAACAACAAATCACCACATTGGTATTGAATATGTCAACAAGGGTTGACATGCCGTAAAACCAACCAAACATCTCATTCTAAGAACATATAGAGCTTGTTCTTACCGACCAGTTTTCAGAAAGGATTTTAACCATGATTTCTTTCTTTCTCTCTCTCATATATATATATATATATATATACCCTATTTTACGTGCAAAATTTTAGAATAACTATAAGTTGGACAAACATATTCTATTATATATATATATATATATATATATATATATATATATATATGTGTGTGTGTGTGTGTGTGTGCGCGCGTGTGTATCTGGGTGTTTGGGTGTGTTTGTACATTGCATTGCTTGTATTAAGGATAGTTACTTGAGGCTATAATTGTTTAGATATGTTTCTTATTATTAGTTATTTGAGAACGTAAATGCTTTTTAAATTTTAAATAACCCAATAAGAGCTGACATATCATGAAACCAACAAAAGAACCGTCTTATCCTAACAACTTCTCTCTCTCTATATATATATATATATATATATGGGTGTAAGTGTATCCAATTGTTTGTATTAAGAATGGTTATTTGAAGCTATAATTGTTTACAAATTGTTAATATCATTAGTTAATTGCTTTAAACAGAGAGAGAGAGAGTGAGAGAGAGAGAGAGAGAGAGAGAGAGAGAGAGAGAGAATGATTTCGGCCTTCATAATCCAATAAGGGCCGATTTACCAAGAAGCAAGTGTGTAAGTCTGTCAAGTTGTTTGTATTAAGAATGGTTACTTGAAGCTATAATTGTTTACAAATTGTTATTATCATTAGTTAATTGCTTTAAACACACACACAGAGAGAGAGAGAGAGAGAGAGAGAGAGAGAGAGAGAGAGAGAGAGAGAGAGAGAGAGAGAATGATTTCGGCCTTCATAATCCAATAAGGGCCGATTTACCAAGAAGCAAACCAACCAACCAACCAACTGAACTCTATCTCTGCGCTTTGCTTACGGAATGTATGTGTGATTACATGAAGAAGCTTCTTTGCGTTTATGATTTGTTTTTTCTCCTTTCTCTCTATATTTGTGATCGTATGTAGGGGGATTCCAACCTTTTTATTCTCTGCCGCCCCGCCTCTCTCTCTACATATGTATGTGTGTGTGTGTGCGCGCGCGTGTGTATGTTTGTTAGGGTCCGGCTTACCAATTAGGTCTCTCTTCATCTCTCCTACGTAACAGGATCCATTTTATAATGTTCACACGACTCATGCTGATACCACAGGATTAATACCCCCTCTTAACGTTTAAAACATCCTTCTGAAAGATTGTTATTTGTTTTCTAGATAAACATAAGCATATTTAAATATCATAAGGATGAAAATAAAAACGCGATGCCAGTTTAGCCAGAGTCATGTAATGGAGAGGGGAATTAAGAGAAAATATATTGAAAATATACAGAAAATATAAAATATATAGAAAAAGTAACACGTTCAAAAGCACATCTTGACACACATACACACACACATATATATATATATATATATTTTCTAATGAATTTAACATAGTCATTTTGTCGTATCAAAATTACTATCATTGAATTAAGGATTCCTTACTGAGATTTTTATCCACTCACTTCGTATAGAAATTCTATTTCTCTTTCAGTGTACTGGCTTGTCATCTAGTAAGTTAATTCAAATCTTATATCATAGAATTAACGTTTCTTTCCCAGAAAGTTGTGAATAAAGTAGAAGATTTTAGGAAGAGATTAACATTTCCACAATGTAATGGAAAACCACAAAGGTTGGTGATATTGTAAAGTATTGCTGGGGTGCTCTGAGTTAGCACTAATGAGGATTTAGGCTCGAAACCCTGTCTGAATCTAGAGTAATCCTCTCATACAGATTATGTTTGCTTCACAGCCATTTCTTTTTCAGTGCATATAATATAATCAGGATACATTACTTTCAGAGCGTCCCACCTTTGGGTATATATAAGTTTAGTCTTTTTTTTTTGTTTAATGGTTTATAAGCCACCGTAAGTTTAGTTTTTTTTTTGTTTAATGGTTTATAAGCCACCGTAAGTGTAGTCTTTTTTTGTTTAATGGTTTATAAGCCACCTTGGGTTTAAAAGCCATCCTGGTAGAAGAACAACAATAGTAACATTAAACCCATAGCTTGAGAGGATAAGAGGATTTAAAACCTTTTTTCCGAGATATTAGCTCGAAAGTGAACGTAATAAAACGAATAGAGTTTGAACTCGCTTACATCAATGACACAGGGAGGTACCCGTGGTATAATGGCTATCCTCGTTGAAAATGGAGACGGTGAACTGAGTTCAAATCTTGAAAGAGGCTATTTGTATTTCACACAGTGCTAATATCGTTGGGAAAGGTATGAATCCAATTATACTCCGTCCAGCTATGGGCACATAGAAGGATAGACTGAGCTCTTTCACTTTAATATGTCAACCGGTCTAGGAGAAAGAAAATTTTGAATTCAAACCAGTATAACCCCACTTAAATTTGACCTTGAGTCACATCCTGCTCCGATGGAGAAACTGGGTAAATACATTATGCGATGTCGCTGTCCAGTACTTTAGCAACTATGTAGTAAAACTGATAACGACGATCCAAGTGGAAGGAGAGATTTATTGAGAGGTCGACACTATAGCGTTTCGGTTCTACTGAACCATCATCAGGACAATGAGGGGTGATATTAACGATTTTAATTTAACGATGGATGTTTAGAAATGTGAAATACAAAAGACTAGGGGAAAATATGTATAATAAGAAAAATTTGGCCGTTTGATTGGCGAATTAGCGTTTGATGTTTTAAATTGCGTCATTTGACTTATTAGGAATATTGTATAGAATTTATGTTACGTGTGTTTATCGAGAAAGATTTCGAGTCAGAAGGAAGAAAAGAAAGAAAGAACAAAAAGAAAAATAGAAAGCATGAAAATTATGAGATATACGGAAAATACTAACTAAGGATGGAATATATTGTAGCTATTTAAAATGTATTTGCTCAAATAAGGAGAAATATTATAAAAGCCAGGACGAGTATTTAGGGAATTAAGGAATGAGATAGCGGCGGCTTCGAAAATTCGTCTAAGATTTTTATTATGGATGTAAGTGAGCAACTTAGCAGAATTTAAGGTACTATATAATATATATAAGTAAAAGTAAAGTTGGCGACCATAGTCAAGAGTGACCCGAAGGCTCCCTTTTCGATAGCTACTACACCAAGGTGTAGGGGAGGGCGCTACTCCTTCCCTCGATTGCGTCACTTTACTCTTGATCCGTACCTTATAATGCTGAGTGTTAAGCAAGGAGGCATCAAGTACCATTTTTTGAGTCTTTGGTATGACTCGACCCGGGCCATTGGCGAACACTCTAACCGCTAGGCCAATGTCCGGTAAATATAATATATATATTTAGCTACTATATAAGAGAAATAAGACGTGGAAGCTAATGAGAGCAATTATGTATTATTACGTTTTTCCCTGTGCGAGTTTGCATGTTAATTTATACGTAAAATGAAAATATCAAAAACTAGCATAATCCTCTCTAGACTCTTTGGACTGAAACATGAAATAACCACACAGATTTTTATAACGCATGACCGTGTCTGGAAAGATTAATATAAAAACAATATCCCACTTAATTTGAGACACGTTAAGTTTCTTAGAATAAAAAAAGATTTATGACTAAACATTCTTTCATTTTGATACACTATCTAAGTATAATTTATTACTGTATATCACTTTGCTCACAACAGTAAACTTTTCATTTTTTTGGATCATATCTTAAATAAGGATTATCTGTATAATTTTGAAATCGTTTCCTCAAATTTTAAAACTGCATTATGATTGGCGTTCCTAATTACGTTATCGTGACAACCTAATAGTTACCCAATGTTTTTCTTCTCATAGCAAATTTTGACAAATCATTATCTAAGGGAGCTAATACAAGGTGAAACGTAATAAGTGTATAAAGAGTCCACCAAATTAGTTTTCACATTCTATTATATATATATATATATATATATATATATATAACAATTCAGTTCTATTCTCATATTAGTTTCATTACGAATAGTTTCATATGTTTTCTAACAAAATAGAAAATACAACAGACATTTGGAAATTTTATCTGATGATTGTGTTTTTTAAATTTTAGAAAACGTATGAAACTAGTAGAAATGAAACTTAACTAAGAAGATAAGATTAAAATTGTTTAGCTTATGTACTTCTCTGCTGGCCAGTAGTTGAGCACTTCTGATTTATTATATTCTTTTTAAATGATTGTTTTTTTTTTCATTTGTTTATTTCTCATGCACGCACGCAATATATATATATATATATATATATATAAGGTTGTTTGCAAAATACGGATTGCGGAAGATAAATATGGAATAATTTTAAAAAGTTTTTTTTAGACTGATTAGTCCAATTTAAAAAAACAGTAAAAAGAAAAAATGTGATAAATCTAAATTTTCATGATTAGCTCTATTTTTCAAGCACTTTTAAATTAAAATTCAACCCAGGAAAGTAAACGACAAAGAATCTATGATTTGCTTAACGCCGAAGCCCTCCACCCACTAAAAATATCCGAAATAATCAAGGTTTCTTTATGGCCTCCATCAAGCCCAGATCTTAACCCCCTTGATTACGCTATATGGGGCGTTTTAGAAAACAAAACAAATGCAACTTCCCATTCAAAAATGGTTCGCTTAGGAGTGCTATTGAGGAATGGAATAAAATATCTGAAGAATTCATTTTCAAGGCATACAAATCGTTTTGAAGGCGTGTTAATACAATGGAAAAAAGGACACTCGTTTGGAGGAGAGAGTTACCCCTCTGTAGAGATGCAGTCGGTATATTCTACATTCCCAGCTTACTGGGTTTATGTAGTTCGATGTCATACCCAAAACATATAATGACATGAAAGAAGAATAAGCGAATTATTTCTTTCCTCCCACATTAGCGAGAGCTGCTATGCTGGAGGAATAAGAGAGCAGTTGGAACAAATAGGAACACATTTTAGGTATGGTACAGAGGCGAGACACAGAAGAGACGAGAGAGAGAGAGAGAGAGAGAGAGAGAGAGACAGAGAGAGAGAGAGAGAGAGAGAGAGAGAGAGTGAAAAATGAACACCCAAATATATGTCCCTCATTTGTCATGTAAATAATGATAATAAATGATCCCAGACGCTTGCGCACGAATGCATGTCAACTTGCTCTTGCGCACGAATGCATGTCAACTTGCTCTTGCGCACAAATGCATGTCAGCTTGCTCTTGCGCGTTTTTCTTAAAGGTGTTTATACATTGGTAATCACATTGTTTTTCTCGAAGTGTATTACTTGTTCTTATTTTTCAATTTTCAATTAATTAAAAAGTTTCATTATTGGCCGTAAATGAAAACGCTTTGCTTGTCACCCTCGAATAAACTTGATTGAATTAAACGTTTAATTATTTGCGAATTTTTTCTCTTTCATTATTGTCGGCAGAAGTAGCTGGGCTGCCGGGAAGGTTGAGATGATTAAACGTGCTTTGTAGCAAGATCACTTGACAATTATTACGGGTAACCTATTCATAAGTACACGAGCATGGATTTGCTAAACTATGAAGACAGAAACAGATTCTAATAGTATTTTTAGAATAATTACCTTCACATAAACCGGGCCTTTGGCCTAATGAGTCGACTGTTCGCCAATGGTCAAGAAGACCTGGGATTTAACCCAGTCATACCAAAGACTCAAAAAAAAAAAAAAAAAATAGCACTTGATACCGCCTTGCTTAACACTCAGCATTATAAGGTAAGGATCAAGGGTAAAGTGGAGTAAACCACCTCGGTGTAGTAGCTATTGAAAAGGGAGCCTTCGGGTTACCCCCGACTAAGTGCATCAACTTTACTTTTACTTTTACATTTGTAATTTATTCACTGTCTATCATGATTAAAACGGGATTTCTTCCAAGCAGTGGCTGTGTAGTTACTACTGTATGGATCCACCACCAAGACTCTACCAAAACGCATGGAGAGAAGCTAGATGGGAACTACACAAGAATGCTGTTGTTTTGAACAAATCCAGGATGCAGCATCTAAAAAAAATAGCAGGTATATTGTCACTTGCCTCTCATCTCACCAGCTCTCCAAGTAAGACAAACGAGGCATGCAGGGCACTGCTTGAGAATTAAGGATGAACTCATAAAAGACGTTCTCTTATGGAATCCTACACAAGGAAATACCAGTGTTGGCCGAACAGCAAATACTTACTTGCATCAGCTCTGTGTGGACACTAGACGATGATGACATTTTTATGTTCCTTCCATAAGTAGCTAACATTTAGAAGCCGAATATTAAATTAATATATATATCTTCAAGAAAAAAACAAAATTCGGTCACATTAGGGTTGTAAATTCATTTCCATCCCGCTAAGAGCATTGATATGAATCAATGAAACCTTGATTTATATCAATGCTCTGAGCAGGCTGGAAATAAATTTATATTCCTACTGAGACCGAATTTTTTTTTGAAGGAATATTTACTCTGTGATATCATTTACATTGAGCTCTTTACCAGGAATACTTAAATATTCGAATTGTGAATAATTTAATTGTCCTGACGGAATTGTTCCCTATTCCGGAATTACTGGATTGAAGAATATATATGTCCTCCAGGAGACCTGGGTTCAATCCCCTGTCGCGTCATACCAAAGACTTTAAAAATGGTACTTGATACGTCCTTGCTTAACACTCAGTAATATAAGGTACGTATCAAGAAAAAAGTGGAGCAATCCTGGGAAAGGAATAGCACCCTCACCTACATCTCGGTGTAGTAGCTATTGAAAAGGGAGCCTTCTGGTCGCCCTCGAATAAAGGGAGACAACTTTACACCTTTTACGTATTGATAGTCACACAATAGTCAGACGAAAAAAGAAAAAAAAAAGTGGAAATGACCCCTACTTTATATACAGACACACTAACACACTAAACCCCTTCCATGTGCACACACACACACACACACACACTAACTAACTAACGACGTAGTCACACAGGCATACATACTAAATCAGATGTATACACACATACACTTACGCACTCACTAACTCTCATACATACACTCAGAAGCACGCATATTAACTCACATGCACACACAAATACACTTCTCACACACACACACACACACACACACACACACACACACACTCATACGCATGTTTTCTTGTGTCCTGGTTATGACACAAAACTCCATCCGGGATTTAAAAATCTGCCCTGAAAAAAAAAAAACTAGATAAAGTTTAACTTATACTGGAGGCGTTAGCGGGGTAATGGTTATCGCTGTTGAAAATGGGCACAGCTACACACGTTCAAGTCCTAAACGAAGCTGTTTGCATTTCATATTGCCATAATACTCTTGGGGAATGTATACATCCAACCACTCTTCTTTCAGCAGGTCGGACTGGCTCTTTAACTTTGGCAACCGGTCTAGAAGCAGGAAAACGGAATTCAATCCTGTCAAAATCCGCTAAAAATTGACCTTGTATCGCATCCCGCTCGAAGCAGAGATGTTGGGTAAATAGTAAAATTGTCTCCCTTTAGTCGAGGGTGACCCGAAGGCTCTCTTTTCAATAGCTACTAAACCAAGGTGCAGGGGAGGGCGCTACTCCTTTCCCTGGATTGCTCCACTTTACCCTTGATACATACCTTATATTGCTGAGTGTTAAGCAAGGAGCTATCAAGTAGTATTTTTCAAGTCTTTGGTATGACGCGACCTGAGATTGAACCCAGGTCTCCCGGATCATTGGCGAACACTCTACCCATTAGAACAGCGGTAATCAACAGTATGAAAGTTAGCTACTCCGAGTTGAATGGGAAAGCGCTACTCCTTTTCCTGGATTGCTCCACTTACCTTTGACTCGTACCTTTTAATGCTGAGTATTAAGCAAGGAGGTACCAAGTACCGTTTTTTGAGTTTTAGTAACACTCGACCTGGGATAGAACCCCGGTCTCCCGGTTCATGGGAAAACACTCTTACCATTATATGACAATTGTAGCATCCAAACTGAAATTTATGGTAACGGTCTTTATTTTCATATAGCATCGCACTGATTCTATTTTTTGCTTCGACGTTCCTATTCTCATACTGCTTTAATCATAGCCACTGATAGGGTCTCATGCCTCCACCTAATCTATTATAAAGTTAGGCTAGCTTATTTTGTAATATAATGGTTGAGAGATTTCGTTTTATGCCTTTGGGTTTAGTTAGGCTGAGAACCTTTCGGCTCAGCACATGGGTTAGGTGCAAACTTGAGCACAGGTGTTGATGTGCGCACGGGCGGAGCGGTCATGTCACTCAGAGATGTCACAATAGCCCAGATGGGAAACGGGGCTAGCAAGTGCGAATGACGTCACGTATCGGAAGCGCGCGGAGGATTTGGGGAATTTTGAAGAAAGTTAGTGGAGTTGAGTCCTACCTCGGGAGAAGAAGGGTTGACTTTCGCTTGCTCGCGGAAGCCTTGGGCAGGTGTCGCACGAGATGGGGGGGGGGCAGATGAAAAAGCCAGAATAGAAAGAATGTGTATCTCTCTCCGTATGTCGAAGAACCTTTAAACTCAAAGGTAATAAAAAGTTTCGTACCTGAACTAAGAAGTCGTAAGTGTTTTTCGTGTCTCGAGATTCCTATGTTCTATGTTATATATATATATATATATATATATATATATGAACATTATATGTCCATTTCGCGTAGCCATATCAGGCTATGGTACAATTTGGTTTAATGGCATATCAAACCTTGATGGTTATTTAATGCCAAATTTTGTTTAAACATATATAAGATTTGTAAGCGAATAGATTGTAGGTAATTTAATTCTTAAATGAGTATGAATTAATTTATTTGCAGGTGGTTAAATGGTTTCACGTATGGCTATTTAACTTGAGTAATTCTATTTACCAAATCTTCCTTTCTCATTTGATATTATTTATTTGCTTGCACATAGTTAATAAAATTAATCATTTGGTTGCACACAGTTGAAACGCAGTTTCTTCCCGGCAGCGGTCGTGTCGATACTGCTATATGGATGCACTACTTGGACGCTAACTAAACGGCTGGAGAAGAAGCTAGACGGCAATTACACAAGAATGCTGCGAGCAATATTGAACAAGTCCTTGCGGCAACACCCCACAAGGGACCAACTATACGGCCACCTGCCTCCCATTACGAAAACTATCCAAGCTAGACCAACCAGACATGCAGGACACAGCTGGGGAAGCAATGACGAGCTCATAAGTGATGTACTCTCATAGACCCCTGCATATGGCCAAGCAAAAGCAGGACGACCAGCTCGAACATACATACAGCAGCTATGAGAGGATACGGGATGTAGTCCTGAAGACCTGCCAGAGGCGATGAATGATAGGGAGAAGTGGCGAGAGAGGGTCAGGTTCATCCGTGCTTGCGGCACGACATGATGATGATGATTGTGATCAAACATTAATAATTTTATTTAACATTAATCATTTGGTTGCACACAGTTAAATGGTTTTAAGTATCGCTATCTAACATTAATAATTTTATTTAACAATATTCAATTGTTTGCACACAGTTAAATGGGTTCAAGTATTGCTATCTAACATTAATAATTCTTTTTAACATTAATCATTTGGTTGCACACAGTTAAATGGTTTCAAGTATTGCTATCTAACATTAATAATTTTATTTAAGATTAATCATTTGGTTGCACACAGTTAAATGGTTTCAAGTATTGCTATCTCAGTGCAATTGACCCTCAGCCACCGTCTCCTAGCACCTTTAACATAAAATAAGGTTGGAAGTTTATTCGCCCCATAGCAATTTGAAGAATATTTGTTTGCACATAGTTAAGCTGTTTCAAGTATTGTTACCAAACACTAATAATTCTATTCAGTATTAATATTTTGTTTGCACACAGTTAATTAGTTTTAAGTATTGCTATTCTTCATCCGTAATTCTATTTATAAAGTATTCTTATCTAATACTAATATCTTATCTAATATCTGGCACATAGCTGAATGGTTTTGAATAACTCATTATAATAATCCCTAATAAAAGATTGAACAGTTCCATTTGATCCTAACAGGTACAACCTATTTGAGATAGAGTGGACCTAGAAGTTATGGTAATGAAGGGGTACTCCATATTCTCCAAACTCCAATACTGGAGCCTCACCATCGGATATAGTTTAATGTCACCCTCAGGACAACTATGACACACCTTTTCCACTTTGCTACATGTCAATTTTCATGAAATAGTATTCATAGAAAATATATGAAAGCTGCCATTCCGGGGTCCCAAGCAAATTTGGTCACCTTCGGTAAGGTGGTTCGAGGGCAGCACGCAGAAGACCTGTCCGTATTTAAGGAACAAGGAATTTTTCACGTAGCATGTTGTATAACCCGTGTTATATATGTAGTTATATGTAAATTAATTGGAAATCATTTTTAAAAGGATATTTATCTGTTTTAAAAAAGATAGAAATTCAATCAGAATTATTGTAAAAATTACAAAATCAGAAATACATTCGAGATAGCCATCAATCTCGACGTCTAGACATCAATCTAGACGTCTAGACATGATTACTATCATAAAAACTGATCAGTTATGCGCACGTTTTCATTTAGATTCTAAATTTTGCATCAAGAAAAATACTTTTTGATCACATCTCGTATATATAAAGATGTCAATATACTGTGTTAGTTTTATGTAAAAGGTTTTACTTTTTAAAGGCCTCTAAATGATTGTACTTCTGGCTCTGTTAAACTCCATGTTCACTTCAAAAAAGATTCTAGGATGCTGGATTCAAAGCCATTTTAGAATAAAGGAAAACAAAAAAAAAAAGCTAACTCGGCCGTCAAGTCAGCTTTAAATATGGCCTCCAACAAAGTCAAAATGCCATACCCTGACTTGAAACCTCAAATCAACAAATTCTTTTTTACAAAATGGCAATAACGCTGGAATAACATTCACAATAAACTCTTCCTGATAAAAACCCGCGCTAAGAGAATGGAAACCAGTTTTCAGAAAATCCAAAAAAGAACAAGTCATTATCTGATTGTGCATTGGTCACACGAAATTTTCGCACACCTTTATAGTCAAACGAGAACACGCACAGTGTATATTGCATATCTAACACCCTACACTATTGAATATTTTATCATAGAATGATGAAATTTATCTCATTAGACAACGTTTTTTTTTCAATGTAAACAATATGAAAGAACGATTAGAAAATGACAACATGGTCGATATTTGTCCGTAAGAAAATAAAATTATACAAAAAATTATGAACGTAAACATAGTCAGTGTCATACAAAGTAATTATATAAAAACTATCCCATAGGATTTTAAAACTAATTTATATATATATATATATATATATATATATATATATATATATATATATATATATATATATATATATATATATGTACACTCTTTAACAACTATACAAAGATATAAATACTAGGTTCATTCGATAAATAAGGTGAATGTTTGCTTAATAAAGAAATAGGAAGCGCTGTTTAACACTTACACATTTTTCAAGGAAACTCACAAATGATGGTTTCCTTTTATGTCCCAGAAGACTCTTATTGATTGCCTTGCGACTGGAACTTTTTTCGTTACCGTAGAGTGTTTCCACTCCATGGACTGTTTTCCACCCAGGCTCGTCGAGGCAAACCCATTTTAATCCATCTATCTATCAATTCTATTCTTTGTTAATGGCATATCAACCTTTGTTGGTCATTCAATGCCAAAAGCATCTTTCTAGAATAACAATAATCGTACTATTTAACACAAAGCTGGGAGGATAAGGGGGTTCACACCTTTCCCCAGGGTATTTGTCCGAAAATGAACGTAATAGAATCAAACTCGCTTACTACGTTTTTGCAGTCCATCGCTTTAATCATTACACAACCACCTCATTTTAACCTATTCATAAACATTTCTTATATTAAAATTTTCCCCCACGAATGTATCACATTCTTCGTTAAATCTCCCATATTTGCACTTCTCAGTTTCCAAAAATTTGATGATAGACCTCTGTTCAAGCCTCGGGCATTCTTATTTGCTACTATTTTGAATTCCCTTAAAACAAATATTTTTGAAAGATTAAAAGCGGTGGTTGGTTTGGTTTGGTTTGGTTTTATAGTATATCAACCCTTGAAGATTATTTAATACTAGATTCTGTTATGTATATATATATATATAATTTATAAACGAATAGTTTGTTGGCAATATTTTTTACGGGCCAGTGCTCATTTGTTTGCACCCAGTTAAATGGTTCCAAATAGTGCTATCTAATAGTAATTCAATTTAACATCAGTCATTTGTTTGCAGATTCAAGTGGAATAAAAGATTAAATTGTTCTATTTGACCCATAGGTGGAACTCTAACGAGTACTACCACACCGAGTCAGAGTGCAGTCGGCGTATTCTACAACCCCAGCCGACTGGGTTGGAGATTAAAATAATTTTTGTTATAAACCAATTCCAAAAACAGCAATGTTTGCATTTATGGAAAAAAATTGCTTTTTTTAAAAAAATCTTCTACTTATTGAATAACCCTTGTAGGAACGTACAATGTATACGGTTCCCTTACCTTTAGTCAGGAAATAACTCCAAACGTATTAAAATGCCATTAAAATCAATCAATCGTTTTATTTATATATATTTATATTTCAACGTCCCTAACCTCATAGGTTATTATCCTTTGATATTGGAAGAAATCAAGTCACATTGCGTGTAGTTTTCCAATATCAATTTGAAAATCGCCTCGGTCTTCCCTTACAAACATCCACTCCGTTCTAGTCCCAAGATGGCAGCTCCAATCGCACTTCCTCTGACGGAACAATCAAAAAGGAACGTCAAAGAATCGGTCTAATTTTTTCCAGCTTCTATCGTAAACAGTCATGATTGTGTTTCCATTGCACATTTTGTGCGTTGCCATCGATGAAGTCACCATAGGGAGGCACACGGGAACGAAATGGATAAAGCCGACCCCACCCATGAGGCGTTTCTCAATTGTTTCCTCTCGGCCCCAGCGCCATTCCAACTTCACTTCTGGCGTGTGCTTGTCATCGTGAATTAAGGACGACGTGGAAATTAATTACGTTTTTCTTCTTCTTCTTTACCACTTTATTCGAGTTTCTAATTATCTTTGCACACTTTCTCATTGGTTTTGTTTCCTTGATCATTAACATTTCCAAACCCTGACTAGCCAAATGAAAAAAAAAAAACAACAAAAAAACTTTCAAGTTAAATATCGTCATCATCATTTGCAGCAGCCATTTGAGTCCACTGCTAGACAAAGACATTTTCTTGTTCCCGTCATGACGATCTCGATTTCGCTAGCGATCTTATATCACATCTTACGTCACGATGACTGATTTAAATTTGTAATGTTGTATTTTACACAAATTATTAGCGCTCGAGTGCCTCGGTTGTTGAAATGGTTAGCTACCGTGCCTTCATGTGATAGTTCGAGTTTCATTGAGTGCCCCGTTCTTAAGACCTTGTGCCACATCTAAGTAAAAAGCTTGGTAAATTATTACTAATTGCTATATTGGGCGACTCGGGTGGTGCAATGGTTAGCAAGGAGATTAGCAAACCTTCACGTATGAGTTCCAATCTCATTAGGTGCTTCATTCATGCGCATCTAAAAATATCACTTGGTGCTCCATTCATACGACCTTGTGCCGCATCTAAGAAAAAAGCTTATTAAATTATTATCGCTCTATTGTGTAGAATTTGACTGTTATTCTGGCGGGAAAAGAGCAATGTACTTACTCTGTGTTGTTGAAATACTTTCTAACCAAAACATTGTTATTATTTTTACTAACATTATATAGTTTCAGTGGTCATGTGACTTTGTTATCATGTGATCCCTGAAGTTGTTATAAGAGAGAGAAATTGCATCTCCTCATTCTATTATTAATGTTTTCAAGTCATTAAACGATTATATTACCCCGTAGGTAACGGCAATCTATTTCATAACTTTTTAACTCGACCTCATTAGTCTATTATTTGGAGGATTAGTGTATTTTTTCTCGACGCTATACCATAAAGTGATGATGTCTAAGCATCTAGATTGGTGTCTAGACGTTCAACAAGAGTCCCATCTCGAATTCATTACTTCGGATTTTGTTAACTTTATAATAATTCTAATTGAATCTTTTCCCTTTTTTAAATTAATAAATGTTCTTTTAAGTAGGATTTTCACTTTAATCTACATAAACTAGCAGCAGTACCCGTACTTTGCTGCGACATTTTATTTTCTCGATAGGGTTTCAGTTTTCAATCATACAACTCCCCCCGCCCCCTAATAAAACCCGAGTGATTCTATATAAAAATTGGTTGCTTTGTTTAATGACATATCAACCTTCGTGAGTTATTTGATGCCAATGTCTCTCTTGTAAAAGAACATTAATGGTAACATTTAAACCATAGCTAGGGTGGGGATAAGGTGGTACATACTTTTCACAAGGGTATTGATTCAAAAGTGAACGCACTAGCACGACTGGAGTTCGAACTCGCTTACTTCGATGCTGTGGTCCAGCACGTTAACCACTTCATCCCCCACCTTGATATGAAAATAAAGAATGTTACCATATATTTTTGCGTACATATGTGGGTGCTCATTTTTATACTTTTTGTATCATCATCACAAAACAGCTTGTCCTTAACACATACCTCAGGTGGAGTCTTCGTGGCGTAGTGGCTAACGTGCTGGACTATGACACCGTAGTAAGCGAGTTCGAAATCCTATAGTTCTATTATGCTCACTCCTCGGACCAACACCCTTGGTTTGGTTTGGTTTGGTTCTATGGCATATCAACCATTAAAGGTTATTTAATGCCAAATCCTCTTTATACATATATATTAAATATATATGATTTGTAAACACATTTTGTATATAACATTCTTAAACGAGCCTGGGTTTTTTTTTTGCTAATAGTTGAATGGTTTCAAGTATTGCTATATAACAGTCACGATTTAACATCAGTCATTTGTTTGCACACATAGTTTATTCTATTTGACCCGATAGAGTGGACCTGGGAGCAATGGCAATAAAAAGGTACTCCACATTTCATAAATTTCCAAGACTGGAGTCTCGCCTTCAGATAGTTTAATGTCATATACAGGACACTCGGTAGAAGGGTCTTACTCCTCTCTGCAGAGGTGCAGTCGGTCGAGCCACACCCGACATGGCTTAATACCCTTGTGAATGGTATGAACCCACTTGTACCTCTGTTTTTTCCACAAAGTTTTATACTCCATTAAAATAAAAGAAGCTAAAACTTTATTTCTCATTTCATTTCTGTTTACTAGTGAGGCGTATTTTTCAAAGACAATGAAATATCCTAAACGTAAATGTACATTGCAAACTGCTCATCATTAAAACTTAAAATTAAACTAAATTTTTGGCTTTTTTATAAAATTCATACACAAAAAAAAAAAAAAAAAAAAAATAGTTTCTATACATGAAAAGAAAACAATAAAATTACAAATGAATAACAGAGAGTAGTTAATATTCGCCTATCGTATTTACCCAACCCCTCCGCTCGGGCAGGATATGACACAAGGTCAGTTTTTAAGCGGAGTTTAACAGGTTTGAATTCAGAGTTTTCCTTCTCCTAGACTAGTTGCCTAACCAAGGCTGAAGAACCTAGACTGCCCTACTATTTACCCATAGCTGGAGGAGAATAATTGGATTCATACCTTTCCCAAGGGTATTAGTGCTATGTGAAATGCAATCATGTCGCCGTGTCCACATCCTGCGACGATAACCATTATATCACGGGCACCTCCAATAGACCGGGAGATCGGGATTCAAACCCATGTTGAGTCACACAAAAACTCAAAAAATGGTACTTGATACTTTCGTGCTTAACGCTCGGTATTTATAATACGACCTTGTGCCGCATCTAAGAAAAAAGCTTATTAAATTAAAGGTCGTATGAATAGGTCGTAAGGATCAAAGGTTAGTGGAGCAATCCAGGAAAAGGAGTAGCGCCCTCCCCTACACCTCGGTGTTGTAGTTATTGAAGTGGGAACATTTGTAACATAGCCAAATACGAATACGTGAAATA
Source organism: Sepioteuthis lessoniana (assembly GCA_963585895.1). Classification (NCBI taxonomy): domain Eukaryota; kingdom Metazoa; phylum Mollusca; class Cephalopoda; order Myopsida; family Loliginidae; genus Sepioteuthis; species Sepioteuthis lessoniana. Next base: position 33,804,579 of record OY757915.1, read on the forward strand.
TACCGATACGTGAAACGATCGTATGCATAGGAATCCGAAAAATACTCGAAAAACTGACGACTCTCGGTAGTTCAGGTACGAAACTTGACTTCTTGACTTCTAGGCTTTCAACACGAGGAGAGAGAGACACAATTTTTACTATGCTGACTGTTTCATCTGACCCCACCACGCGCGGTGCATCTCGTAGACCCAACTGGCCTCGCCTCGGTTTGGATCTCAACTCGCTTCATCCAGATTCAAATCTCAACTAACTGCTTTTTTTTCAAAAATCACCCAAAATTCTCAGCCCATCGTTTCCGGGCATGACGTTTTTCACACCCCCAGTCCTATTTCCTATCCGGGGTTTTTATTTTGACACCTGCGATTGTCACATCCTCTCCGCGTGAGCGTGAACACCTGCGCTCAATGTGTGCCCCTACCCGTGCACTAAGCCGAATAGTTCTAAGCCTAACAAAACCGAAAGATAAGATATAACCAACGAAAAATGATAATATAAAAAAATCCCTCCGCAATTATATAACACATTTATGTCACCCACGACTACAGTTGGACAACTTTGTTATTTATTAAAAAAACGCTTTTAAAAAATCATTATAAAAATTAGATATCCATGATTGCAATAAACTCCACTTGTTAGTACATATAATACACACATCACTATAGTAATGCGTCCTCTGACGCGCTAGTTGGCTTACTTAAGAATAATATACTTGTTTTTAAGGGGTCTTTCCCCACCCCACCCACATGTAATACCTGTCTTGCATGGATGAGCTTGAAGTGCACTTGAAGGGATTGCTTGGGTTGGGGCATTAGATTATGAAATCTCAACTCTGACTTGGCGAGGGTTGACTTAATGGTGCAGTGCTTCTGAAAAGAAATGCCGACGGAGCTAGGTATTTTTTGCCAGCCCTGCATGAGTCTCGAGTCGCGTGGCTTCCCACTATTATGTGATCTGGTGTCTATTTCGGCTCAGAAGAACCCTGAAAAAATATTCAACGCATTATTTGGTGTTCGCGTCAGGTGGGTTAGGTTAAGATTAATTGCTTGGTTACAGGAGGCCTTTTCACCAGACAGTACTTAACCACTCGCTTCAGAGGGCTGAGAGCTGAGTTTATTGCCCAGTGCCTGAAGCACCCCTGAAGGTGAATGCTGATAGCGCCGAGCATAGTTTGCGACCGCAACGTAGGAGTCTCGACTTGTGTGTAGTTCCCTCACAATAAAATGAGTCTATTTCGGCTTTGTGAAGAGTTGGAAAAATATGTGAGACTCAACACTGTTGCTTAACATTCGGGCCGAGTGGTTGGTGTGATAACGTTAATGGCTCATGTTCCAGGGGGCCTCTCTCGCCCCAAACAGCACTTACACCCCTCACCTAAAAAGAATAAGGGCTGGGTTGATTGCCCGACAGAATTCCGCAGGAGGCTTGCTTCCTGCGAGCATCCCACATTAAACCGACCTTGTCTGACATCAACACAGTGTGGGGAGGGGATTCAATATCTGCGTACTTTAGTGGGAAAGAAAGAAAAACAGAATTCCATGTCTAATAGTCTAATAGCTTTTTGCTTAGAAATGGCACGAGGCAGTATGAATGGGGCAGCCTATGAGAATCGAACACACTCGTAAAGGTGTGCCAGTCATGTTTGTTAACCGTCATACAGCCCGATGTCCTTTAATTCCATGTCTAATAATAGTTTAGCATTTAAATGATTCCATTATTCTGGTAATTTTTATTCATTTAAAAACTTGTTAATGATTATCTAATCAAAACAAATTTGTGAATGGGCTATTATCAATTCTGTGTGTCGAAGGGGGATACAATTTTACTCTTTATATACCCCTGAATTGAAGGTGCCCGTGGTGTAATGGTTATCGTCGTAGGAAATGGACACGGCGACACGAGTTCAAATTCTGGACGAGACTGATTGCATTTCACATAGCACTAATACCCTTGGGAAAGGTATGAATCCAATTATTCTCCCTCCAGCTATGGGTAAATAGTAGGGCAGACTAGGCTCTTCAGGCTTGGTAAGACAACTTGTCTAGGAGAAGGAAAATTCTGAATTCAAACCTGTTAAACTCTACTTAAAAATTGACCTTGTGTCATATCCTGCCCGAGCGGAGGGGTTGGGTAAATATGATATTCCCCTGAATTGAATATTTTGCATCATTCTTTTGTAATCAACAGATATGGATACAAGGGGACCTTGGGTGGTGTAATGGTCAGCAAGCGAGGCTATCAAACATTCACAAGCGAGTTCTATTCTTATTGGGTGTTCCGTTTTAGTAAATAACTATAAACAGCTATGGATACATCCGATTTCCACCAAGTCAGATTTGATGTGAAGTCCTTTTACAGTGGATGGGGGTTGATGGTTTGCGTGTGGCCGTCACGAAAAATACTTGATTCCCTTGACATTTAAAGACATATCGCACACAAGATCATTTTAATGTATGGGCCACACACAAATCGAGACTCATGCGCTGCAATTGCAAAAAATGATTGATCTCATCGGTATTCCCACATTGGGGTGTTTCAAGCGACAAGCGATAAACTCAGTCCTGCTTAGAAGAAAGTATATTGGGTCGAGGAAGGCCCCTGGGACCAGGCAATTAACTTACTACGGCTCATCCGGCGCGTGAACATCTAATGGCCCGTTCCAAGGTAGATTTAGTTTGGTTTTATGGCATATCAACCATTGTAGGTTATTTAATGCCAAATTCTGTTTACACACATATATTGAATATATATTATCTGTTAACACATTTCGTAGATAACGTTCTTAAACGAGTCTGAGCTCTTTTTTTTTGCACACAGATAAATGGTTTCAAGTATTGCTATATAACAGTCACAATTTAACATCAGTCATTTGTTTGTACCCGTAGTCAGTTCTATTTGACCCTATCAGGTGCTACCACTACGGTTCAGAGTGGACCTGGGAGCAATGGCTATGAATGGATACTCCAGATTCTCCAAATCTCCAAGGTTGGAGCCTCACCATCAGAGTTTAATGCCATATAAAAGACACTCGTTAGGGGTTGGAGTTTTACCCCTCTGCAGTGAGGTAGTTGGTGCATTCTGCTGTCTCAGCCGACAGGGCTATTCGAGGGTAGGTAAGTATTAAAGGAAGAATTAATTTCCTATGTAAAAGTAACCAAGCAAAAATAAGACCATTGCGAAATTTCTATTGGAGTAATATCTTTAAAGTGCTCTTGGACTAAGCATTTTCCTGTTCCATTTGTAAGTGAATGATGATCTTGTGGTGTTTGCTTTTGCGCTGAACGACATTTTTTAATTATCCGAATTTTTGATATGGCGATAAATATGAAATTTTCATTAGAATCCTACATTCATTCCTAAATAGACGCATCAATATCATCATGGATAGCTGTTATATCGCGTTCATGTGTGGTATGGTAGAGAATAACTAAATATAAAATAAAGGAAAAATTGCTTTTTCTGAAAGTGACAAGAGAAGAAGAAGAAGAAGAAGAAGAAGAAGAAGAAGAAAAGAACAAATTTTTGTCCAAATTTCTGAGACGTTCGAATTATTTTCATTACCTAAAACAAAAAAAAAACAAAACAAAACGTGAAAGTTGGTTTGATTAAGTCAATGCATAAGAAATCAGATGACTTAAATAAATAAATGAGAAAGAAAGAAAGAAAGAAAGAAAGAATTCAAATAATTAAAATGGAGGGGAAAATAAAGCATCAAAATTAGAAGAAAGAAAAAAAGAAAGATAAATGAACGAAAGAATTCAAAAAATAAAAATGCAAGTAAAAATGAAGAAGAAAAATTGCAAAGAAAAAAAAAAAGGAAAATAAATGCAAGCAATCAAAATAGGAGAAAATTAAAGAGGTAAAATAGAAACAAAAAAAAGTAAAAAAAGAAAGAAAGAAAAGAATCTAACCAATCCAAATAAAGAAGAAAGAAGAAAAAAACAGAGAGAAAACATTAAAACGAACGAAATAGAAACATAGAAATGAAAAAAAAAAAGAAATAAAACCTAAAGACTATTATGAAAGGAGAGAAATAGCAGAAAAAAAGAAAGAACAAATGAAAAGAGAGAGAGAGAGAGAGAGAGAGAGAGAGAGAGAGAAAACAAAAAGTGAGAATAAAAAGTAAGATTTAAAAAAAATGGCGGCTTCGGTGCGACTGGTCGTTTGGCCCAGGTTCTTTTAGCAACGCCCATGGTACCAACTGAAAAAGAGTGACAGGGTGAAAGCGAAACGTCAGCTGGCAAAGTCGTAACTGAAAGAATGACTGGTAAATAAACAGTTGGTACAGGGGGCAGCACATGTCATACACCGGCCGTAAGTAGGAACGGTGTTGTTATATGCCGGCTCTGCTTCCTGAGGGTAATAACATTTTACTCTGCAAACATCACTTGTGTTATTGGTATAACACTTGGGGCTACGGTAGCTTATACATAAACTAGTAGACGGCCGACATAACTAAAGAAGCACACAGACGCAGATAGACAGAAACACACGCCATTGCTCACGCACACAATCCTGCATTATCAGTTATATTCTTATCTCCAGCCATTCATTGTTTGTTCTTTTCATGACGTCGTGCCATGTTTTCAAACAGTTTTCGCCTTTTAATTTCTTTATTTGCCTTTCAGTGGTGGACGAGAAAAGCTAATATTTTTTTCACCTTTCGGGCAATTACAACGGAGGTGTGGGTGGCCTGGTGGTTCTTGGCAACGAGAATGGAATTGGAGAGACGACACCTCGAGAAAGGCATGAATCTATTTCTCTAAAAGCTATGAGTAAATAGCAAATCAGTTGGAGCTCTTTAAGTTGGTATAATCTTCTGTAGTGTCCTGCACTGAACTGCATCTGGTAGTAAAAGTCCAGTAATGGAGCACTGAGGTGTATGGAGTCACTCTTTCGTTGCCTTTACTCTCTGGTCTACTCTAACCTGGAGTGGTGGTACCTATTTGGGTATCATTTGCTGGTCGGGTGGACCTATTAGAAAATTATTAATATTATAAAGGAATACTCAATATTAATTAAGTAAATCATTGTTTACAAGAACAAAGTCTAACTTCGGTATTAAATAATCCAGAAAGGGTTGACTTACAGTAAAAACCAAATAACCAACTTGATTGATTTTAGTGACATGTCAACCCTTCTAGGGTCATTCTATGCCTATAAGTTTGGGAATCGCGTTCACTGTACATTTATATCTACATTTTTTCTGTAGTTGTGTCTTAATTTTTTTTTTTTTTTTGCACACTGGAATATTGATATTGTATAACTATCAAATACAAATAATTTGAATACAGTTTGAATATGGTTTTAAGTATTCCTATCTAATACTAATATTTTACACACAATTATATGACCCCCATTATCCCCCTGTTATGTTGAATTGTACGACTATTTTTCTACGAGAATAGCTTGGTCATTAACTAACCAACGAGGGTTAATATGCCATTAAAGAAAGCAGACGACAATTACATGGTTTTAATAGCTGTCTCTATTTAATAATAATTTGTTTGTACACAATTTCATAGTTTTTAGTGACAAATATTAATCCTTTGTAAACAATCATAGCTTCAAGGAACTATTCTTAATCCAAATAATTTGCACACGGTTATATGGTATCAAGTATTCATATCTAAACCATTACTTTTCAAACAATTTGATTCATAGATGGGACCCTAACAGGTACTACCACTCCGGCTAGAGTAGATCTGCAAGTAATGGCAATATACAAATAACACCACACATCCTAAAGCCCCCAGAACAAGAGCCATACCAACGGATGTGGTTTGATGTCATGCACAAGACACCCCTTATTATAAACTGTCGCATTTTGCTTGGAAGAAATGAGCACCATAAAATAAATACTATTGACTATAGATAAATTGATGGATATTATTAAAATCAATCTAAACTTATTCATATCTATCAATTTCTTCTAGATTCAATCTATCTATCTATCTATCTATCTATCTATCTATCTATCTATCTATCTCAGTCTGGTTATGTATGCTTTGCGTCAAACAATCTTTGGGTTCTTCTACATTTATAAAAATGTATTGTTATTTAAAAAATTATTATTTTCATAGATTTCAAACAATAGCTGTTGGTTCATTATCTCTTACTCCCAAAACAAATAAGACAAGATACCCCCCCCAAAAAAAAAACTAAGATCAGACACAATAAGCAAAACAGTTTAGTGAAAGTGGAAGTTTGATTTTAGTTTTCAAAAATGTGATCGAAATAACCTTCAAATTCAAAATGGAAAAAAAAAAAAATTATTTATCATTATTTTTCACAAGTTTCTTCATCTTTCTTTTTTATCAGAACAATATCAGCTGATCCATTCTTGTGCTCGTTATAGTAAACATGGCGAAATGTGAATAACCTTACAAAAAATTTCGTTGTTAAACCTGGTTTTAAAAAAATCAAAAGTATGAGTTGTGTATGGAAGCTATCCCTTTGTTCACGACATTTACTTTGACGATCGACGAATGGTTAAGTAAAAAACGCAACGAGAATTCAGTTGAATAGATAAAAGAACTCGTTAAAACAAATATACTTCCTTTGATTCTTAAGACTATTCCTTAATTTTTGACTAGTATTTTCTTTCATCTTCATTTTTTTTTGTTAACTTTACTTTTTTCTTTATTAAAGATCACTCGGTTAGTCATTCTATGGTAGAGAGAAACCACCGAATAGAAATAAAGATACGTGGTGCATTCAATAAGTTTGTAGACTTTTTTTGTACAGGCACTTTTATTAATAGTACACACATGAAACTCTAGTCCCCTTTGAAGTAATCTCCTCCGGCTGCAATGCACTTGTATCTTTCCAACAACTTCTGGAAGGCCCCATGGAGATCCTCTTGTGTGAGCGTGTCAATGACCTTCGTCACAGCCTCTTTCATCTCCTCAATTCTCTCATAACGACAGCCTCTGAGCTTAGGGAATAAGCAAAAGCCACAGGGAGCAAGGTCTGGACTATAGGGAGGATGAGGAACTGTCTTGATGCCCATCTTGTTCAAATAGTCTGTGACAAGGATGGAGTTATTGACTGGTGCATTGTCCTGGTTGAAATGCCACTGAGCCGATTTGAAGAGTGCTGGCCTCTTCCGACGGAATCTCTTCCTGAACTCCCTTAAAACCTCACCATAGTAACCCTAACCCTTACCCTTTGGCCAATCAACTCTGGTGTTCTGACTTCCTTACTCCTCCCACACCTCTCATCATCCCTCACAGACTCCTTGTCTTCTTTGAATCTCTTATGCCACTCAAAAACTGATGCTTGATTCATGCAAGATGGTCGAAAAGCAGCCTGAAGCATTCCATACGTTTCTGTGGGATTTTTTCCAAGTTTAAAACAGAATTTTATTACATATAGTTCTTCTAATGTGTCCTCATAGGATTTTGAAATTCACCAGTTGTGACAATCAGGCTTTAGTAGGGTGTATTCCAATTGCTGCTGTAGGTGTTCATTTGAAGCTGAAATCATACAGGTTGGTCAGTCATCTCATAAGATGTATAGCAATAACATACTGAATTTTCAAGAGTCTACAACTATTGTAAATGCCAGTACATAAAAGTCTGGAAACTTATTGAATGCATCATATATATATATATATATATTATATATATATATATATAATAACAAACATAGCTATATCTAATATATACTAAAACACATACATGTATATATATATATATATATATATACTTACATGCATACAGTAAACACACACACACACACACACACACACACACACACACACACACACATATATATATATATATATATATATATATATTAGATACGCGCACATATATAATGTATACATCACACACATACAATATGAACATTAAACATACACATACATACAAAATATACGTTAAACACATACATACATACATACATACAGTATATGCATCAAACACACACATACATACAGCATATAGATTAAACTTATACATACACAAAAATATATATATCAAACACACACACACATTGTGTATATATATATATATAAATATAGTTCCTTCGCTAAAGAGCTCAACCCCCACTGTAGGAAGCGTACATATTGTCATCTAGAGACAGACTATTTCGTCGTATCAGAAATTTTCAGTGTAAGTAGACACATGAGATCGAAACTCGCCAAACTTTATGTCAGGCCGATGACATACCCCTAAGCCAACCTACGACTCAACGTCGGCTTGGGAATTAACGCATATGTATTAACTTTCATTTGTTTAGATTTTGTAATCGGATACTGAAGTGCTCAATTCGTTAGAGGAGCTGTAATGTATACATTAAACACACATATTATATATATATATATATATATATATATATGGAGTATTGTGAGTCTTTTATTTTGACAAGAAATGAATATGTAAAGGCGTATTCTTTCATTAGTTTTTTGGTTGCTCATTGCTTTGAAACCAATATTAAAACCAATATTTTTAAGCAATTTTTTCGTACACCTTTACTTTGAAACCAATATTGAAAACCAATATTTTTAAGCAATTTTTTCGTACATCTTTACTTTGAAACCAAGATTGAAAAACAATATTTTTAAGCAATTTTTTCGTACATCTTTACTTTGAAACCAAGATTGAAAAACAATATTTTTAAGCAATTTTTTCGTACATCTTTACTTTGAAACCAAGATTGAAAAACAATATTTTTAAGCAATTTTTTCGTACATCTTTACTTTGAAACCAATATTGAAAACCAATATTGTTAAGCAATTCTTCGCACATCTTTTTATTGTTAAGCAATTTTTATGCTAAATTTTAATTTTAAATCTTTTTAATTTAAATCTAATTTTTTTTAATTTAAGTATTAGAATAAAAATTTTATATCTAAATTTAAATTTAAATCTAAATGTTCATGTTAAATTGAAATTATTATTGTTTAGCAATTCTTCGTACATCTTTGCTTTGAAACCAATAATGAAAACCAATATTGAAACCAATATTGTTAAGCAATTCTTGAGAACCGAAGTTCTATCATGTCACTGTTATTGTTCCAAGATGGGGCTGGGTGAAGTGTTCTTTGTGGCCTTGTTCTTAAGTGAGTCATTGTAAACATTCGATTCCTAATAATTAATTGTATGATGGGGATCAGTCCTACCCCCTGGGCATATAAAGCTAAAAGTCTTTGAGGTTAACAGCTCTTGTGTGGTCCGATTCAATGGAGGAATCTCCAAGAGAGTTCGTGTCAGTGATAAGAAATTACCTCCAGGGGAATGTTTAGTCCTCATAGGTTATCCTTCACTAAAGTTCCTCATTGACTTAATGAAAGACAAGCCGACTCCTTATGCAGATAAACAGACGAACCTCAACTTCCATGGGTTTGATCAGTTTTGGGTTTGCTACTATTAATTAAGTGGGGATTGTTTTGACTTTTGTATTCTACTGTGGGTCTAGAAAAAGTAAATAGAACAACAAATAAGGTTGAGTCATAAATACATATATAGGTATTATAAATCTATTCTAAAAGCTGAGGCCCTAAGCTATATGAAATTCTAGGCTTTTCTACTTTTTTGCACCTTAAGGTTAATTATAAAGAATAAATGATGGTTACTAAATTGTTATATATATATATATATATATATATATATATATATATATATATATATATATATATATATATATATAGGAAAAAAACATTAAGAATTACTCATATTTTTTGTAATAAAATTTTTCCAGCAGGCCATGTATTTTTAATAAATGTTAGTTCTGCATCTTCAGACAAAGAAATGATGAGGAATTTCTAATGAAGATTTAGAAAAACCCACAAAATTCAGGTCACCATATATCCCTAACTAAATTTAATTTGCTTTTTTATTTTTTATTAAGTAAAGACCAGACCATTTGTTTTTCCTGTCTGATTGACAAATGGCATTCAATTCCTGTATCAAGATGTATCCTTTTTGGACTTCTCTTTCTTTATCACTTATTTTTTTAATGTTATGACGAACAAACTTTAAACCCAAATGAAGGAAATAAGTAAAAAATATAGAATATAGGAATACATTGATTTTGGGAGAGAAAATTATCTACTATAAACAACTTACATGGGAATTAATAACCTTTTAACAAAAATAAAATTATATTATAAAATATAATATAGTATATTTATACAATTTTATCCCCACCCAATATATATATATGTATGTGTGTGTGCGTACGTGCGTGCATGTGCGTGTGTGTGTGTGTGTGTGTGTGTGTGGCTGAGCAGGAGTCTTTTATGTAAGCATGTTTGATTTAATAATAACGACACATTTTGTCTATAAAATTTTATTAAGATCCTTACAAGTTCCCTGATAAGTGTCTTGGTTTCAGGTTGGAATTGGTAGATGAATTTACCGAAATTATCTCGAGTGCTTTTGCACCTTTCATAGGCCATCATCAAGAGTTGCTTGCATATATAAAGAGAGCTTTTTTTTTTTTTAAAGAGTTTTGAAATTTTTTAGGTTTTTATAACAGTTTTATCCAACTCCACGTTTACGTAATTTTGTTGTTATAAAAACATAAAAACTTGCAAAACTTAAAAAAAACACTCTTTATACAACCCCTGATGATGGCCTATGAAATGTTCGAAAGCGCTCGGGACAATTTTGATAAATTCATCCTCCAATTCCAACCTAAAACCAAGATACTTTATCAGGAAACTTGAAAGTATCTTGATAAAATTATATACACGAAATGTGTCTTTAATATTTAATCAAACCTGCTTATATATATAAAAAATGGTACTTGATGCCTCCCTGTTTTAAACTCAACATTATAGGGTATAAGAGTGAAGTGGAGCGATCCAGGAAAAGGAGTAGCGCCCTTCTCTACACCTCAGTGTTGCAGCTACTGAAAAGGGATCCTTCGGTTACCAACTTTATATATATATCTATATTTCTCTCTCTCTCTCTCTCTCTCTCTCTCTCTCTCTCTATATATATATATATATATATATATATATATATATATATAAATAAAATGAAGGTCATTAAATAAATAACGGGAATTTTTTGCAAAGTGAGCATATTTTATTTTCTGTAAATGTTATTTGGAATTGATTTGTAGGAAAGAATATTTTAATCTCACAAAAATATTTATTTTGTGATGCAAAATAGTGGCAAATCAAACACAGTGCTCCAAGTTTGAACAGCGTTCTGTCATCTTTTTTTTCTGACCTATACATGCAAACCATGTGAAATTTATCGAAGAATGTGTGTTATGTGTAGAGAAAAATGTTTTAGAAAAAAAAAATGTTTGCAAATGGACTAAACAGGGCCTTGCCATTACGAGGCAAAAAGATAAAAATCGAAAAGATAATCCATAGTGTGGAAACACTGATTCGCAGGTGAAAAAAATATCATGGCCAGTGATCAGTAAAGGAAGTCATGCTGAGAGTCTTCTGGGGCATAAAAAAGGGCCCATCAAAATGAATTGGTTCACTAAGAGATTTATATTTTTTAAGAATTTATTTTTCTTTAAGAATTATTTATTTCTTAGTGGACCTAATCATTTTGAATCATTTTTTGCACACAGTTAAATGGTTTCACTTATTTCTCTTTAATACGATTAATTCGATTGATATCATTTGTTTTCGCACTGTTAAATGTTTTCAAGTATTGCTATCTAATACAAAATATTCAATTAAACATCCTTCATTCGTTTATTCACAGTTAAATGATCAAAGAGTTCCACTTCAAATGATTCAGTTTAGCATAAGTTAAATTGTTCCAAGTATTGCTATGTATCACAAACAATCCAATTAAACATTAGTCATTTGTTTACACACAGTTAAATGTTTGAACAGTTCTATTTCTAACAATCCAGTTTAGCATAAGTCATTTGTACTCATTTTAAAGGTCAAAGAGTTCTATCTGACCAATAGATAAGACCATATCAGGTGCTACCACTCCTGACCAGAGTGGACCTGGGAGCAATGGCAATGAAGGGGTACCTCGCATTCCCCAAAGCACCAACATTACTGGAGCCTCGTCATCAGATTGTTTAATGTCATATCTAGGACACTCGTTTGTGTGTGTGTGTGTGTGTGGGTCTTACCTCTCTGTAGAGATGCAGTCGTTATATTCTACAGCCCCAGCCGACTGGGCTAAACCCCTCAAAGAATTTCTTCATGGTAAAAAGTTTTCAAGTGATGATGACGTAAAGATCACAGTGAGCAAATAGCTAAGAACACATCCCAAAGATCTTTAAGTAGAAGGAATGCGAAACCTTGTTTGTATTCATCAACCCCTTCCCCCGATGTGCAGAATGTGGCACAAAGTCAATTTTTAAGCGTAGTTTATCAGGTTTGTATTCAGACATTTTCCTTCTCCAAGACTGGTTGCCTAACCAAGAATAAAAAAAACCCAGTCTGTCCTATTATTTGCCCATAACTGGAGGGATAATAACTGGATTCATACCTTTACCAAGAGTATTACCAGTATGTGAAATGTATTCAGGGTCGTCCAGGATTCGAACTCGTGTTGCGGTATTTATTTCCTACAACGATAACCATTAAATCACGGGTGCCTCCAGGAGCTCATTTTTAATGGGAAAATGTTTGAAAGAATGGAGATCAGATTTGAAAATTGTTTTCGCCTTGATGGAATGCGAGTCGTTTTATTACAAAGTTCACCTTATTTATTGAATGATGCTCGTATACACAACCCCTGGCAAAAAACATATAATTAGCAGATGTTTATCTTTTTTTCCTATTTAGCAGTAAATAAACTAATATCAGCTAAGACGCAAAACATTTTTCTTTCTGGCTTCATGAAATATACTTTAAATAAAATAGATTAAATTATTTAAATTAATGGTATAACTTTTTTTTCTAAGTCATGGGGACCTTTCATGTCCTTGAAAACTCAGTATGACCCTCTTTACAAACTGATACGCCGGGAACTTTTTCTTTACCAGAGAGTTATTGTCTTTTCAATTCAGGCTCGTCGTGGAAAACCCATATTTAGTCTATTTGCAAAAATATTTTGACTAAAACCTACTTTTCCATACTTTTCCAAACATCATACGTTCTTCTGTAAACTTAAGATGGTTTAATAACAGACTTCTGTTCAAGTATGGAGCGCCGTTTGATTTTCTGCCATCTTAAATAGTCTCAAAACAAGTATTTCCGCGAGATGTATATAATTTTTGCCTGAAACCAATTCCAGACAATTCTGAGTTTGCATTTTTGAAAAATCTGCAAATAACAAAAAGAAAAAAAAAATTAAAGCAAAAACTCTTAATTTACTGAATGACCCTTAATATATATATATATATATATATATAATTCTACGCTATTTACCACTAATCTGATTTGTATGATTAGAAGCAAATTTAGCTACCATTGAATAAGAATATTTTTGTATATAAAAAGCTTAATAATTTAAATTTCCATCAAGAAAGAAAAATAAAGAATCTATTTAAGAAAGAAAGAACGAAAGAAAAATAGGAGCAAATAAATAAGTAATATAAATCAATAAGGAAGAAAATAAATATACCATCCGCTGTTTACAGAAGAGGGTTGTAATATCTTTCATAAATGTGTTAATAATTTTACTTTATAGCCGAATTGTAAATAAATTTACCGACATCTATGAGAAAGAAAGCGTTCGTTAATCGTCAGGAATTTATGTAAATATTAGACAGGACTGTGCACTATATATATATTTTATTTTCTTTCTTTCTCACTTTACCCTTTCTTTTTTTCTCTCTGTCTCACTCTGAAGAGAGAGAGAGAGAGAGAGAGAGAGAGAGAGAGAGAGAGAGAGAGAGAGAGATTGGCAGTAGTAGGGAATATTACTGACAAAACCTCACTAATACATCATTAATCTTTCTGTCTTTACCCCATCTCTCTCTCTCTCTCTAAAGAATGGCAGCGGTTAGGAATTATTGCAAATATTACAGACAGAATTGTGTTTATGTAAATTATCTTTTTTTTTTCTTTTCTCTCTCTTCACCTCGCTCTTTCTGTATATATATATATATATATATATGTGTGTGTGTGTGTGTGTGTGTGTGTATGTGTGTGTGACATATCTTAAAATATAGTTGACAAGCTAAATTGTCTTCTCTTTTTCTGTCTGAAGATTGTGTTCCACATGAAACTCTGAAAAAACGGAATCAATGAGAAAATAAATTTTAGTTTGAATTCTGGCTTGAAAAAACCTCACATTTATTGAATGATCCTTTATATATATATATATATATACGCAGACAAATACAAACACACACAAATATACACACACAAATGTCATTCAAAAGGTTATACTCTTCACTAAAAAAAAAAGCGACTGAACTGAACAATTTTGTTATGGTGGCACACTAATACTTCTTATCGCAGTTATCTGCGTCAATTTCTGGGCTGGTGAGGCCTATACAAACGTGATAGGTAAGCAACAAATCTAAAATTTGGGTAAGGCTTAAAACCTTTTCAACGACCCTTGTGTGTGCGTGTGTGTATATATACACACAAACACACGCATAAACATATACACATACATACATATATACCCAGATACGCACACACATAAACATATACAAACACATACACACCCAGATAGATAAACACACACATACATACATACATATATATATATATATATACAGATACATATGTATACACACGCATCGACACATCTTCATAAACAAAATATATATACATAAATACACACACACACACACATATATATATATATATACACACACACATATATACACACATATGCATACACACACATATATGTACATGTACTTATATACTCATGTATATATATATGTATATATACATACATGTATACACATGTATATATACCAACACACATATATATGTAAATATACACGAACTCATGCACACACACATATATATATGGTTGTTTGGGTTTATGGCATATCAACTTTTCTAGGTTATTTAATGCCAAATCCATTTTTATGCAAATAGTTCTATTTTAAACAATTCAGTTTAATAGTCAAAAACATTTCTATTTCAAGCTATTCAGTTTATTTAAACAGTTCTAATTTAGCAATTTCAGTTTAGTATAAGTACAGATTTTGTGTACACACAGTTAAATGTCAAAACAATTCTATATCAAACAATTAATTTTAGGGTAAGTAGAGTTTCAATGTAAAAAACAGTTCCATTTCAAACAATTCAGTTTAGCAATAGCACTCAGTTTAAATGTAAGTATAGTTTAATTGTCAAAAACATTTCTATTTCAAGTTATTCAGTTTAGTCAAACACTTCTAATTCAAACAATTCTTTTTAGCATAAGTTTGCAGTTAGTTCTATTTAACTCATAGATAAGGCCCTATCAGGTGCTACTATTTCGGGCCAAAGTGGACCTGGGAGCAATAGCAATGAAGGGGTGCTCCGCATTCCCCAAACCTCCACTATCACTAGAACCGCACCATACCTAAATAATATTAAGACTCTTTCTAACAACGGTTTTCCTTTGAATGTTTCGCAAACAATTATTGCAAATAAAATAACTGAATTTACCAAAATTAAACTGGCATAAGCGTAAAAGTGTCGAGTGTTTTTACGTTTCCCATGGCTGGGTGGAATTAGTGAAAGATTTGCTAAGCAAATCCCACAAACTGTACAAAGGTGTTATCTTTCATGCAATGTACGAGTGGTCTTTCACACTAAACCTATTCTGGCATCTATCCGTAAAGATGTTCTTCCCTCTCATCCTAATAATTCCCTTATTTACTTGTTTAGGTGTAGTTGCGGTTTGAGCTACATAGGAAAAACCAACCAAAGGCTAGATGCTTGGGTTAAATTACATGTCCCGACAAAAATTTTACTTGAGGTGAGACTGATAATTTTAGAAATAAATACGGGTCTTCAATTGCAGAATACCGAATAATTAATCGTGACTGTGCTGAGAAATCTATTGTGGACTTTTTTCTTGGCTCTGAAAATATTGGAGACTATCCATATTTTGTCTGGTAGACCGCTTCTCTGTAAAAAGAATGAATATCTGTTAGGACTTAATATTATTTCGGTATAGTCTAAAATATAAATTTCCTTCTATAGGAAATCCACGTTTACAGGTTTAGACATGAGTTAGGATAATTTCGCGCCCACTTCACAGAAGATTAACCTTGTAAGATGTCTGACTTTTCGAGCTTGAATGGTTTGTTCAGCTAGCAGGATCGAATCCGAAATCAGGAAGGTAACAGATATTTTTCTCAAAAACGGATACCCAGACAATGTTTTATCGAATAGAATCAGATCAACGATAGTAAAATTTAACGCACATAAATGCATACACACACACACACACACATATATATATATATATAATAAAGCGCAACATCTGTGTGTGTGTGTGTGTATGTGTGCATGCGTGTGTGTGTGTGTATATCCGTGGGACGAAAGAGAATAGAAGATGCATAAAATCAAAGTATGTATTCTTATGTACAATTTTACAAGAAAGACAATGAGCCACATGAAATTTACATTCCAGAAGGATTAGTGGGGATTAAAGGGGGCAAACTCCCCGGATGAAAATTCAAATACCTCCGATTTCGATGAAAATAAAAACGTAACAACGAGACACTAAGTAAAGTCGATTTCCAAAATTTCACTTTCTAACAGTAGTATTTCCTCCCCATCCAGGTTTATAACACGGCGCAGAGCCCCTTTGAAAGTGCAAATACATCCAGTTTTCATGAAAGATACATAAAAACAAAGTAGGTATTCTTATATAACATTTTACGAGAAAGATAATGAGCTACATAAAATTTACTTACCATTTAGAGTAGAGGGTTTAAAGAGCGTAAACAGCCTCGGTGAAAATTCAGATACCTCCGATTCCGATGTAAATAAAAACGTAACTACGAGACACTAAGTAAAATCGATTTCCAAAATTACACTATCCTAAAATAATATTTCCTCCCCACCACACGAGGTTTATAACCCAGCACAAAACCCCTTTGAAAGTGCAAATACATCCATTTTCATGAAAGATACATAAAAACAAAGTAGGTATTCTATTGTAAAATTTTACGAGAAAGAAAATGAACAACATTAAATTTACTTTCTTGTACGATTACGGGGCTGATAGAAGGTAAACGCCCTTGTAAAAATACCTTTGATTTTAATTTCATTAAAATCATGTTGCTGATGTCTACGGGGAGTCAGGATCTTTATTTGGGAGTGTATACCGATTTGATTATTGGCAACTGGGAAAAAGACTTAATCACATATTTCAAGTTTAAACTGATTTGATAAAATCATTGTTTCAGAATTTTAACTATTTCTCATTTTTCTCCTTCTTATTGCTTTACTTTTTGTATTTACAACCCCCACCCCACAAAAAATTATATCTTTATGGAGCCATATCCTTGACATAAAATTTGCCAGCATCGTACTTGATTTGTTAAGTATCATAAATAGTTATAATGAAGATGTTTCATTACTATGATAATATATCTTTAATTGGTAGTGATTGTTGTGATTGTTGAATAAATATATGTATTTATTTATCATTTTCCTCAAGCTTTTATTTACTTCTGTATTACATGCAAAAGCCACAGTCTATGTGATAGCTGCTTTGTTTAATAAACCAAAATAATGAGTTAAAGAATAAGAAGATTATATCTAATATAAAGGAAGCACCTCTTTTACAAAAAACTGGAATTCCTTTCTTTGAATTACAAGAATGGATATAGATTTATAATCTACATGATTGTTAATAATTTTTTTTATTAGGATAAACGATTATTGGATTAAAAAGTATTTAAAACTATTTTATAATTTATTGGCCGAAGCCTGGTAATCAGAGCTGGCGGATATTCGACTTCAAAAAATTCTATAATATCGAAGCAACAACTTTCATAAATTAGAAGACAATTTTTGAAGACTTTTTCTGAACCCAGTCAACAACGGGTATTTCTGCTTTATATATATATATATATATATATACGCTCACACTCACACACAAAAAAAGCCGCTCAAAAAGTTATACAAGACTTTTCACTACTATCATGACTCATATGATGAAAAACCATCTAGAAACTATAGAATGAAAATATTTTAAAATAAAAATTTCTATCCAGAAAGAACTGCACTGATAGGCATAATCTTTCTCCCTTTCCTCCTCTATCTTATATATATATATATATACAAGGATCATTTAATAAGTTTCCAGGCTTTTTTCGTATGGGCACTTTTATTGATTGTACACGCATGAAACTCTAGTCCTCTTCCAAGTAATCTCCTCCGGCTGCAATGCACTTGTTTTACCGTTTCAACAACCTCTGGAAGGCCCCATGGAGGTCCTCTTGTGTGAGCGTGTCAATGACCTTCGTCACAGCCTCTTTCATCTCCTCAATTCTCTCATAACGACAGCCTCTGAGCTTAGGGAATAAGCAAAAGTCACAGGGAGCAACGTCTGGACTATAGGGAGGGTGAGGAACTGTCTTGATGCCCATCTTGGTCAAATAGTCTGTGACAAGGATGGAGTTGTTGAATGGTGCATTGTCCTGCTGGAAATGCCACTGAGCCGATTTGAAGAGTGCTGGCCTCTTCCGACGGATTCTTTTCCTGAACTCCCTTAAAACCTCAACATAGTAACCCTAACCCTAACCCTTTGGCCAATCAACTCTGGTGTATTGACTTCCTTACTCCTCGCACACCTCTCATCATCCCTCACAGACACACTGCCTTCCTTAAATCTCTTATGCCACTCAAAAACTGATGCTCGATTCATGCAAGATGCTCCAAAAGCAGTCTGAAGCATTCCATACGTTTCTGTGGTATTTTTCCTAAGTTTAAAACAGAATTTTATAGCATATCGTTCTTCTCAAGTGTCCTCACGTCCAGATTGCATTTTTGAAATTCGCCAGCTGTGACAATCAGGTTTTAGTAGGGTGCATTCCAATTCCTGCTGTAGCTGTTCCTTTGGACCTGAAATAATAAAAATTGGTCCGTCATTTCATAAGATGTACTGCAGTAGCATACTGAATTTTCAGGAGTCTATGACAATTTTAAATGCCTGTACAAAAAGGTCTGGAAACTTATTGAAGGCACCACGTATATATATATATATATATATATGTGTGTGTGTGTGTGTTGTATGTGCGTGTGCGTGTCTAAGGTGCACAAAACTGTGCCACGTGACACAATCCTCAACTGTAAAATACAGTTGACTAACTACATTTTCTTCTTTTTTTTAAATGTCTGACGATTGTGAGGTCCACATGAAAATCTAAGTAGCGGAGTCAACGGGAATATAATTTTGATATTTTAGGTTTTAGACCCGATTTGTTGTAGCAGTATTGAGTACTTGCTTTTGTGCAACTTTTCTTACTAGCATATCATATCATCTACTTTTATTCTCCCTTTCTCATAAATATATATATATATATATATATATATATATATATATATATATATATAATGTGTGTGTGTGTGTGTGTGTGTGTGTGTAAGTAATCATTTCCTCTTACGTCTTTGGCAGTTGGTGTCAATGAACTTCAAAATACCAAATATCCACGCCTTTCTTATTTGTAATACAAATAATGCAATATGATTTATGTTCTTTTGTATACACTTCAAACTGCTTTGGCACATATGTAAATATATGTTTGTGTTTTTCTTTCCTACCTACCTACCGACTTAAAATCCATAAACTGATCATAAAAAATGCTTTTATTTAACTCTAAAAATATTTCTGTCGACAGAATATCTTTCCTTGTCAATGCACTTAATTCAGTGCTGATCCAACAGCAGACTATAAAATTTTCATATAAATATCCAGTTATCAACTATATAGAGTTTCTAAAAAGTTCTCCGCCTGACCAAGGCCAATGAAACCTACATGCTATTTTGGATATTCCTTTCTCAGATGAAAACACTTGGCAAGTTTGTTTTTTTTTAGATTCTCTTTACCTTTGTGGTTTTTTTAATGATGATGAAATGAGGTTCGTTATTTTCTTGCTTAGGCCGAGAATTTTTCAGAATACCCTTTTAAATGCTAGGATGGGAACTTATCTATTCACTTCCACCTCATACCTATTAATCTTTCCATATCTATGAGTCTATCTCTCTAACTAGATATGTGCATATTTATTTGCCTATATTTACCTATCTTTATAGCTCTGTTCTTATGTATATCTCTGTGTATGTGTCCATCTCCCAATATTTATATGTGGATACTTCGAGTGGTGCAATAGTTTGTCTAGCAAAACATTTCTAGTGAGTTCGAGTCTAAACGGGTGCCCCATGAATATGGCCTTGTGCCACTACTAAACTTAATATGTTCATATCTATCTTGCTCTGCTCATATATATAAATCTATCTATCAATGAATGCGAGTCTATTGATTTGCATATATGTGTGTGTGCATGTGCGTGTTTGATCAATTTGTTTAACGGCATATCAACTCCTCGTGGATTATTCAATGTAGCAAAACAAAAACAAAAACAATTCACTTCTATTTATCAAGAAGCATTTGTTTGTATACTTATGATAGCAATTATTCCTATCTAATACAAATAATTTGCATACAGTTAAAAGTTTTCGAATATTCCTTTTTAAAATAAATTATTCGATTTACCAAGTATTGGAAATAATTTAGACACAACTGTGTGGTTTCAAATAACTAATAATCATAATCCTTAGTAAATGATTAAACAGTTCTAGTGTACCTAAAGATGGAACTCAATTAGATATTAACACTTCGGATCAGAGTGGAGCTGAGAGTAATGGCAATGAAGTTATACTTCACATTTCCCACTTCTCCAGAACTAGAGCCTCACCATCAGACGCAGTTTAGTGTCATACCCAGGACAAATATATATATATATTACATGGTACAGTCTGTGACCTTGGGTTTCATGCATTTTGCAATCGTCGGAAAGAGTGAATATTTACCACCCCGCAAAGAAAACGCAAACGATTAATATGGTTAATTTTTTGTTCGAAAATTGGCGGTTATTTGTGTGTCTGTGTGCCCAAGTTTGTGTGTTATTGAATGTTATTATGTTTGTGTAAAGTGGAGCAAT
The DNA here is from genome assembly GCA_963585895.1 of Sepioteuthis lessoniana. NCBI lineage: Eukaryota > Metazoa > Mollusca > Cephalopoda > Myopsida > Loliginidae > Sepioteuthis > Sepioteuthis lessoniana. The sequence continues at coordinate 33,825,597 of OY757915.1, forward strand.
CCAGGGAAATGAGTAGCGCTCCCCCCTACATCTTGGTGTAGTAGCTATTGAAAAGGGAGCCTTCTGGTCGCCAACTTTACTAACTACGTTTGAGCATGTGGTGTTGCTCGGACCTACATATATGCGTATAAACTGGTATGCATCTTCACATATTTACACATATTTCCGCGGAAATATAAGGTTTGGTTTGGTTTGTTGGGTTTTATGGCGTATCAACCTTTGTAGGTTATTTAGCGCCAAATCCATTTTTATGTAAATAATCTGTTATATTTAAAACAATTCAATTTAGCATAAGTACACATTTTAATAGTCAAAAACATTTCTATTTCAAACTATTCAAGCAGTTATATGTAACAATTCAGTTAAGTGTAAATACAGTTTCAATGTTGAAAAACAGTTCTATTTCAAATAATTCAGTTAAGCATAAGCACGCAGTTTAAATGTAAGTACAGTTTAATTGTCAAAAACATTTCTATTTCAAGCTATTCAGTTTACTCAAACAATTCAGTTTAGCATAAGAATGCTGTTAGTTGTATTTAATCCATAGATAGGGCCCTATCAGGTGCTACCACGCCGGGCCAGAGTGGACCTGGGAGCGATGGCAATGAAGGGGTACTCTACATTCCCCAAAGTTCCAGCACTGCTGGAACCTCACCATCAGATTGTTTAGTGTCATATGCAGGACACTCATTGGCAAGCGGAAATATAAGTAAATATGAAAAGATGCATGCATATTAATCATTCGTTTGCCAATAGTTCATCATCATCATGTCGTGCGGCTAGCACGGATATCCCTGACCCTCTCTCTCCACGTCTCCCTATCATTCATCGCCTCCGGCAGGTCTTCAGGGTTACAACCCGTATCATCACATAGCAAATAGTTAAAACGTTTTAATTATTGATTTCTGATTATAGCCCATAAATTAAAGCACATAAATTAAAGCACATAAATTCAGCCTGCAGCGGCTCGTTCCAAACTATTCAGTAGTGTTTCGGCTTAGTTGGGTGTATTGGCCAGTAGCGCTATGTCATCGGCGTAGTCGGCGTCGGTAATTGTTTTTGCGGGGTACCTTCTGCTCCTTTTCTTTGTCCCTGAAACTGGTTGATAAATTCACCTACCAAGGAAGCAGCGTCTAATCAACCGAAAAAGACATCAACACACGGCCAACGAAGGCATGGACAGCTATCGATAGGCTTTCGATCATATGGAAATCAAACCTGACCGATAAAATGAAACGCAGTTTCTTCCAGGCTGCGGTCGTGTCGATACTGCTATATGGATGCACTACTTGGACGCTGACTAAACGGTTGGAGAAGAAGCTAGACGGCAATTATACAAGAATGTTGCGAGCAATATTAAACAAGTCCTGGCAGCAACACCCCACAAGGCGCAAACTATACGGTCACCTACCACCTATCACGAAAACTATACAAGCTAGACGAACCAGACATGCCGGACACTGCTGGAGAAGCAAGGACGAGATCGTAAGTGATGTACTCCTGTGGACCCCCGCATATGGCCAAGCAAAAGCAGGACGACCAGCTCGAACATACATACAGCAGCTATGTGATGATATGGGATGTAACCCTGAAGACCTGCGGGAGGCGATGAATGATAGGGAGACGTGGAGAGAGAGGATCAGGGATATCCGTGCTAGCCGCACGACATGATGATGAATTATTGATAATTAACATCAATCATTCTATTCATCGAGTAATCCTATCGAATACAAACAATTTGTATTTAGCTGTATTGTTTACAGCGGAGTTTAACAGGTTTGAATTCAGAGTTTTCCTTCTCCTAGACTAGTTGCCTAACCAAGGCTGAAGAACCTAGTCTGCCCTACTATTTACCCATAGCTGGAGGGAGAATAATTGGATACATACCTTTCCCAAGGGTATTAGTGCAATGTGAAATGCAGTCAGTCTCGTCCAGGATTTGAACTCGTGTCACCGTGTCCAATTCCTACGACGATAACCATTACTCCATGGGCACCTCCATACCTCCACGGGCACCTCCATGAACTCCACGGGCACCTCCATAAATTGATTTAAATGAGGAAGATTGAGAAAAGAGGAAGGAAAAAGTAGTAGAGAGAGGAGAAACAAATAGAAAAAGAGATGAAAGAAAAGGCAGGATGAAGAGATAGAGATTGAGATGAAGTAGGAAAACACAGAGGAAGAGAGAGAGAAGGAAAAAATACATAATAAGAAAGGAGAGAGGAGAAAGAGCAAAGTGTGTGTGTGTGTGTGTGTGAGAGAGAGAGGGAGGAGTAGGAAGTTGGAAAAAGAAGAAATAGCGAGATTGAGACGAAATAAGAAAACAAATGGTGGAAGAGAGAAGATAAAAAATAAATGAGATACAGACAGAGAGAGAGAGAGATAAGAGGAGGAGAAAGTATGAAAAAGAGAAAGATAAAGACAAAAAGATAAAGAAAGAAGGAGAAAAAGAGAGGTTGAGAGAAGGAGAAAAACAGAAGTTGAGAGAAGGAAAGGGAGAAGGAAGTAGGAAGAAAGAAGTTTCGAGAAAAAGGATAGATAGAACAGAAGTTATAAAGTAGAGTGAGTCAGGAAAAAGAAGAGAAAAGAAAAGGAAGAGGGAGGAAGCAGACACAGAGTTGTTCCCGGTGTAAATGTGGGAGACCATATTTACCAAACCCTCCGCTCGAGCAGGATATGACACAAGGTCAATTTTTAAACGGAGTTTAACAGGCTTGAATTCAGAGTTTTCCTTCCCCTAGACTAGTTGCCTCACCAAGGCTGAAGAACTCAGTCTGCCCTACTATTTACCCATAGCTGGAGGGAGAATAATTGGATTCATACCTTTCCCAAGGGTATTAGTGCTATGTGAAATGCAATCAGTCGCGTCCAGGATTTGAACTCGTGTCGCCGTGTCCATTTCCTATGACGATAACCAATACACCACGGGTGTAATGTGGGAGATAATCCGGATAGATATCCATTCTAAATGGGTGTTCTATATTAATGGCCTTGCGCCCGATTAAGTTAATCTCGGCAAATGGATCAAAAAATGATTTGGGAAGACTAAGAGAGGAAGAGAGAGAAAACAAACAAAACTAGGATAATAAAAAGACAATGAAAGTAGAAAAAGAAAGACGAGAGATAAGACGGGAGAAGGATGTAAAAAAGAAAGAATTAGACAGAAAATGGAAGAAAGTAAAGAAGGCATGAAACCATCAAAACATGCGAGAGCCGGTAGGTAAAGGAGGAAGAAGAAAAGAAAAATGGGAGGAAACCGATTGTTTCAGGCGTGATTGTTGAAGGTAACCGTACTCTGATATCGATTCTCAGTGGGTGTTCCATTTTGGTGAAATTGTGCCAGACTAGAAAATGCCTAGGAAAAAAAAAAAAAAAGATTTGGTTGCGGAGATGGGTGACTCAGTACAAAAAGTTCAACGGGTAGGGAATTTAAAACTGCAAAATAAACCTAACCGCCAACTAAGTGACCCCAGAAATTTGGTATGAATTGGAAATATCTGGGGGCCGTTGCAGAGGTAGGTCATTAGATCTGGGGAATTAGAAGACAGTGGATTGGTGGAGGTGGCGGTTAGTATATTAGTCGGGAGCTGTGGTGATGGTGGTCTGTCGTAGTCGCTTGAGGGCTGGTGATGGTGGCTTCCAAGACTTTTTGTATTATTATTATTATCATGTGAAAGACTATTGAAGGGAGGGTTGAATTTCGCGATAGCACATGGACAAAGCAATGTTTTTTTAATTCGTTAAAGCAACTGTTTATTGTTATTGTTGGACTATGTGTTACCGACAGTATTGTTCCAACTCGAGTTTGTTTTACAAAAAAAAACAAAAAAAAAAAAAAAAAAAAAAAAAAAAAAAACAACAAAGAATAAAAAAGAAAGTAAAGAGAAGCAGAATAAGATTAGAGCGGGAAAAAAGCCCAACCCGAAAAAAATCTTTTTTTTTTCTTTATTTTTACTTCGTGTTGACTGCGATCTCTGTCATTAAGTCAATGCGAGACCTCCATGTTGTCAATACACAAGCAGAACCTGAAAAAGTCGGGGTTACATCGATTGCTATTAACATCACGATTACAAGCTATTACAAACCAGTTGTTTACGTAACCTGTGATATCATGGGTAGGATTAATTGAATAAACAAAAAGCCAAAACTATCATTCACTTTAATCACTATTAATACACAGCTAATTCCGGTGCTGGGGAAAAAAGAATATTTTAGTGTCGATTGCCTTTGAAACTGCTGCACATGTAGTATCCGTATATAGAGGCGTGCCTAGCCTAACGGTTATCGTTAAAACATTTTTGTGTAACTCTTCATATTTAGAATCGATAAGAAACAGAGTGGGATAGACATATAACAAAATATGATAGAGACAAGTAGATTGATCGAAAGCTTGATAGATAATGAACAAAAGTTAGATAGATAGATAGATAGATAGATAGATAATGAATAAACAGGGAGATAGAGATAGATAGTGAACAGAAAGAGATATAGACAGATAGAGAGATAATGAACAGCAGGAGATATAGATAAATAGATAAGGAATAGAAAATGAGATAGATAGATAGATAGATAATGAACAGAATGTGAGATAGATAGATAGATAGATAGATAGATAGATAGTGAATACAAGGTGATATAGATAGATAGAGAATGAACAGAAGGTGATATATATATATATATATATATATATATATATATATAGATAGATAGATAGATAGATAGATAATGAACAGAAGGTGAGATAGATAGATAGATAGATAGATAGATAGATAGATAGATAGATAGTGAACAGAAGGTGAGATAGATAGATAGATAGTGAACAGAAGGTGAGATAGATAGATCGATAGATTATGAACAGAAGGTGAGATAGATAAATAGATAGATAGATAATGAAAAGAAAAAGATAAATGAGCAGAATGAGATATAGATAGATAGATAATAAAGAGAAAGAGGTATTGATTGATAATGATCAGGGATAGATTAATAATGAACAGAATGATATGGCTAAATAGACTGGGAGCAAAATTCCAAAAAGAAGTAATTCTTTTTGTCCTAGTTGAAATAATTTCATATTTCATTAAAAATTTTCTGAATGAAAGAATTCTGATAATGCTAAATTGATTTCGTCTCTCGTTTAAAAAAATATATTTTTTCACTAAAACAAACATTTCACTAGTTCGAAGAATTAAAATTCTTCAATTGAATTCTTAAAATGAATCCACCCAAAATTAACGATATCATTTTTTTATAGGAGTGCGTGATTGCATTGTTATTATGAAAAATAAGATTTTTTGTTCACAAAAGCAAAAACTTTTTGGTGTAAGTCATCAATCTTAGAATTGAATAAGCTTTGCCTAATCTGGCACACCAGGACTGATTGGTTTGGCTTTTTTTTCTTTTTAACGGCTTGTTAACCTTAGAGGGATATTTAATGTCAAATCCACCCTTGTAGTAGAACAGTAATGACAAACTTTTGCTGGGGGGTGGGATAAAGGGACTTCATACCCTTCCCAAGGATATTTGTCCGAAAGTGAACTTAATAGTGCGACTGGGGTTCGAACTTGATTACTACGATGTCACAATATAACACTTTCGCCATTACGCCAGGTGTACTCCCTTCTCCCAACGAACTCGTATTGGTTGTTCTCTGTTCTTTCTTTAGTCAATAAGTGAATTAACTTGCCTCACATAGACGTAATCTACTAGAGTTATTTGTGGGAGGCGCGCTTAGGAAATAAAATTGACGAACCGAGTTCAAATCATGGACAAGGATGTTTGCACTTCATTTCCTGCAAATTCCCCGGGGAAAAGTATGAACTTTTCTAATCCTTTCGCTTCGCGATCTGTTGGTAAACATAGCACTAATACCCTTGGGAAAGGTATGAATCCAATTATTCTCCTTCCAGCTATGGGTAAATAGTAGGGCAGACTAGGTTCTTCAGCCTTGGTTAGGCAACTAGTCTAGGAGAAGGAAAACTCTGAATTCAAACCTGTTAAACTCCGCTTAAAAATTGACCTTGAGTCATATCCTGCCCGAGCGGAGGGGTTGGTAAATAGTATCTGTTGGTAAACAAACTTTGGACTTTGTAAGGCAACCGATATAGGAAAAGGAAAAAACTCCGAATTAAAAACCGGAGATTTTTTCTTTGCATGTTAAAAACACTTTTTAAGCCTCATCAAAATTTATCCATCTCTATCTGCCAGCCTGTCTGTCTGTATATCCGAGAGAGAGAGAGAGAGAGAGAGAGAGAGAGAGGCACCTCTGGTGGTGTAATGGGTATCAAGCTAGACTAGCAAACCTACACGAGTGAGTTCGAGTCTCATTAGGCGCCCCCATTCATTCGACCTCGTGCCACATAGAAGAGAGAGAGAGAGAGAGAGAGAGAGAGAGAGAGAGAGAAAGAGGGGGAGAGAGAGAGAGGAGGTATAATTGTTTAAGAGACGCTGTTAGTGTAACGGTTATCGTTGTAGAAAATGTAATCGGCCAGTCGATATCAAATCCAGGACGAGACTTCGTGCTTATGACATTGGGAAACGTATGAATTAATTAATTGTCCCTCCTCTCAGTTATGAGTAAATAGTTGGACAGATTGGGTTCTTTAGCTTTGATTAAGAAACCTTTCTAGGAGACAGAACACTCTGAATTTCAAACAGCGGTATCTCGCTTATAAAAATAGCTTTATTTTCTCTCTTTCAATTACTATTTCCTTCTCGTTTTCTCTTTCTTGTGCACATGCGCGGACACTTCCTGTTTAAATTGAAAAAAACTACTCTACCACAGCTAACTTGCGTTCCAGTCACCTATAAAGCATGTTCACGTGATCATCAAGTCAGGCAATAATGACCCTGTCCGTAGCCTTAGTTGGGTGAGCAATCTGAGGTCCTTGAGTAGGAGAAGAAAAACTCCTAATTCAAACCTTGCCCAGTCGGCTGGCGCTGTAGAATACACCGACTGTTTCTCTGCAGGGGGGTAAGACCCCACCCCCCAACGAGTGTCCTGATACGACACAAAACAATCTAATGGTGAGGTTTCAGTGAAGTTGGAGCTTTGGAGAATTAGGAGCACCACTTCATTGCCATCACTCCCAGGTCAACTCTGGCCCGGAGTGGTAGCACATGATAGGGTCCTATTTATAGTTAAAATAGAACTTAACAGTGTACTTATGCTAAACTGAATTTGAAATAGAACTGTCTTTTGACATTAAAACTGTGTACTTATTTTAAACTGAATTGCTTGAAATAGACGTTTTTTGACATTGAACTGCGTACTCATACTAAACCGAATCACTGGAAATAGAACTGGTTTATATGTTAAAATGAATTATTTAAAATAGAACTGTTTTTTACATTGAAAATGTGTACTTTTGCTAAACAGTATACTTTGAAATAGAACTGTTTTGACTTTTAACTGTATGTAAACAAAAAAACTATACAAATACTAAACTGAATTGTTTTATATGTATAAAAAATGAATTTTGTATTAGTAACCTACTATGGTTGATGTTCCATAATACCAAATCAAACCTAATTAAAACCAGCTTTGCTCCGCTGAAAATTGATCCTAAGTCACATTTTGCCAGCGAGGGGGCATTGGAAAATACCTACTCATAGTATTGGTCAGTCTCATGAGGCTATAGATTTGTGCCCGGACCAAAGTTTGCCATTAGTGCAGGTCTGCCATCTTCGATTTTTCTCTAAGAGAAGTACAGTACAAAAGAACGTTTTATTGAGGCGAGACAAAGCAGAAACAAGTCAACAAAACAAGAGAGTTAAAAATCCAAGAAAGTGTCATCTCTTTTATCATGTATGACTGAACATTATTTTTTTTTCTGCCTTTTTGTTTCTTGTACCACGTTTTCTTTAGAACTCTTTAGACTCGTATCTTTGTGGTTCCGATGTTTGCTTTATCCTGCCAAAAGCCTTTTGGATAGGTGGATAGGGTTCACCAATTTATTGAATGAAGACAAGGAAGTTTCTTTTCTGTTTTCAATGTTTATTTTTTTAGTCTCTATATTGTTGCTCGTATTTACCCTAAATTTTGCTTGCTCTTATTTTAGTTACGAAATTTGGCCATTGCTATAATAAGCGCCTGGATTTGGTTGGTTGGTTGGATTTTATGGCATATCAACCTTATTTAACGCCAAATCCATTTTTATGTGAATAACCAGTTCTATTTCAAACGATTCCGTTTAGCATGAGTACACAGTTTGTCAAAAACATTTCTATTTCAAACTATTCAGTTTAGTCAAGCAGTTCTAATTCTGTTAAGTATAAGTACAGATTTTGTTTATACACAGTTAAATGTCAAAACAGTTCTATGTTAAACAATTCAGTTTAGTGTAAATACAGTTTCAATGTCAAAAACAGTTCTATTTCAAATAATTCAGTTTAGCATAAGCACGCAGTTTAAATGTAAGTACGGTTTAATTGTCAGAAACATTTCTATTTCAAGCGATTCAGTTTAGTCAAACAATTCAGTTTAGCATAAGTATACCGTTAGTTCTATTTAACCCATAGATAGGGCCCTATCAGGTGCCACCACGCCAGGCCAGAGTGGACCTGGGAGCAATGGCAATAAAGGGGTACTCCATATTCCCCAAAGCTCCTGCATTACTGGGACCTCACCATCAGACTGTTTAGTGTCATATCCAGGACACTTGTTGGGGGGTGTGTTTTACCCCTCTGCAGAGGTGCAGTCAGTATATTCTACAGCCCCGGCCAACTGGACAAGCACCTGGATTTGAGAGTCAGTAAGATGTGTAATTTTAGCTGCGGGAATGGTTCATAACTTTATCATTTATACTATTTACATATCTTGAACTACTGTCTTCATTTCTGCTGTTTATATTCATAACATCTTGTCCACTGTATCCTCTGGCCTTCTTCAAGTAGTAATTTTCTAAGCTTTTACTTCGATGTTGCACAAGGCCGTATAAATAGGGCAATGAGAATCAAACTCACTCGTGAAGGTTTGCTTGTCTAGCTTGCTAACTATTACACCAATCGACGTGTTGTGGCCTTCTGCAAGTTTGTTCGTCAGAGTCTCAGGACATGAACAGTCGAATAAGAACAATCTACCTATATGTATTGAATAGAGGGTTCATTTTAAAATTCTCTGAAGTTTACAAACTACACCAAGAGACACCTGTTGGGAATATAAAAACCGAGACAAGTTGCCAGTTGATCACAACGTCAGTATACTGCAGGGACTCCTTCTCATGAGTTACGGATTTTTCATTCACCAAGATCGGTCTGACTTCCTACAAGGCTAAAGAGCCATTTCTGCTCTACTATTTACTTGTAATTAAGGCGAGAGAGAATAAAGTAATTCATATCTTTCGGTGGGTGGATATTTTTTTATATATCTCTTCATATTTTATGAGATTAAAAAAAAACATTGTCCTGTTAGTGGGACTAAGGATACATTGATTATATCTCTCTGCAAGGATTGTCTTGTGTATGACATGAAAATGCAACTGATTGTGAAGCTCCAATTCTGGATATCTGGGAAATCCAGAGTATTCATTCATTTCCATTACTCCCAGGTCTTTTATCTGTTAGGGTCCCATCTATGGGTCAAATAGAATTGTTTAAAATTATTTGTATTCAATAGGACCCATGTAAAAAATTGTAAATATGAAAATACTATTAACAGGGTTTCTTAACCTCCAGGGAATAAAATAACCATAGATAGGTTGACATGCCATTAAAATCTATCGAAAAAAAAGTGAAAATGTAGATAGCTTCATTCGGGATTGGAACTCCGGTTATCAGGTCCATTTCCTACGACGATAACCGTTATAACAGCCACGCCTTCATCTATCTATATATATGGGAGGTTTCAAATTTGTTTATTCTGCTGATTTTCGTAATATTCCGACACTCCCGTGTTTGACTTTAACAATTTTTCTTTTCAAACAAACTAAAGTATTTCCGGCATTTCCGATTTTGGGGAGGGGAAAAAAGACCCCCCCCCCAAAAAAAACAAAACAAAATAAAACAAAAAAACACACACTTTATGACTAAACACCGAATTTTACAATTTAATATTAGTTTAAGCAAATTTCGGCAATCAATCTGTATGGTCTGCAGAAGGGTTTTATCTCATTATGACCAAACAAATATTTTTTCGTTCGTCTGTCTTAACCCAACTCATGGATGGCTAGAGCCACAACTACCAAACTTTTTAAGATTACAAATCAGCATCCAGATCTTGTTTTTATTGATCCCAAAGCTTTTAAAGTTTTGGTTTAGCTAGGTTTTTTTTCGTTTAATGGCATATCAACATTCATGGGTTAATCCATGCCAAGGCCATATTTTTAAAAGAGCAGTAGTGGTATTACTTAACCCATTACTAAGGGAGGGGATAAGGGACTTAATACCTTTTACAAGAGTATAAGTCCATATGTAATATCGTGACATAAATTTGAATTGGCTTACAACAATGTCGCATTTCAGCCACTACAACACGGAGAAGGCGCCTCTGGTGGTGTAATGGTTAGCAAGCTGGACTAGCAAACCTACATGAATGAGTTCGAGTCTCATTGGGTGCCCCTTTCATATGGCCTTGTGCCACATCTAAGCAAAAAGCTTAGTAAATATCCGCTACGACACGGAGAATCGCCCCTTTAAAATTTTTGTGATCGGGTTTTATTTACAATTTAAGTATGATACTAAACTTGACCTTTTTTTTTGAAGCCATCAAATGAGCTAAATCAAAAATTAATCTTTTTCCAATTTGTCAGCGAGGCTTAGAATATGCAGACTGTATCCCATGCTGAGAGTGTTCTGGGTATAACACTAAACTGCATCTAATATTGAGGCTCCAGTTCTGGAGAGTACCCCTTCGTTGCCTTTACTTCCAGGCCCACTCTGACTCGGAATGGTTGTATCCGTTAGGGTCCCATCTATAGGTCAAACAGAGATCTGTTTAAAATTATTCACATTTGATAGAAATACTTGATGCCACACGAATGTAAATTGTTTGTATAAAGAATAGTTACTTGAAGCAATAATTGTTTACTAAGGAATATTATTAGTTACTTGAAACCATATAACTGGGTGAGAACAAATGACTATTATTAAAAAAAAAGGAAAGTATTTGAAGCCATATAGTTATTATTAGATAGGAATACTTGAAAGCATAAAACTGTGTGCAAATTGTTTGTATTAAATAGTTATATGATATGAAATATTCTTGTGTTCGAAAAACTCTTAAGAAACAAAGATATACACATACAATGAACGCGATTTCCAAATCTCCAAGCATAGCATAAACCTTGTGTAATATAATGGCCGAGGGATTTCGTTTTATGCCTTTGGGTTTAGTTAGGCTGAGAACCTTTCGGCTCAGTGCATGAGTTACTTAGGTGCAATATTAAAACAGGTGTTCACGTGCGCGCACGCGGAGCGGACGTGTCACACCGAGATGTCACAATAGCCCAGATGGGAAACGGGGATAGCAAGTGCGAATGACGTCACGCACCGGAAGCGCACGGAGGATTTTGGGATTTTGAAAAAGTCAGTAGAGTTGAGTTCTGCCTCGGGAGAAGACGGTTGGCTTTCGCTTGCTCGCAGAGACCTTTGTGGCGGGTGCCACACGTGTTGGGGCGGGGAGGCAGATGAAAAAGCCAGGATAGAAAGAATGTGTATCTCTCTCCTTATGTCGGAGAACCTTTAAACTCAAAGGTAATAAAAAGTTTCGTACTTGGACTGAGAAGTCGTTACGTGTTTTTCGAATTTCGAGATTCCTATGTTCTATCTTTATGGACATTCGATGTACGTTTCACACATAGCCGTATCTGGCTAAGGTACACTTGGTCAGGGGTGGGAAAATCTTTTTAGGGGGAGTGCCACATCACTGGGTTATTAATTATCAAAGCGCCGTATCTTTTAAAATCAAAAGAATTTAGTTTCGATTCAAGTACAAGTGTTTATTTTTTTATTTTTTAGAGGTTCCCACGGGCTGCACTGAACAGTGTTGAGGGTTGCATGCGGCCCGCGGGCCGCAGTTTGCCTACTCCTGTCCTAGACGGGTTAATGCACAGTTAAACATCAATCAAACAAGTAACTAGTGTTATTGGTTTTTATAATCTACTAGAGAGCGTTGCAATTTTTTTACCGCAACCAACACAGGAATTACCCATGTTTGCTTGGTTGGTCGCGTTTTACGGCATATCAAGTCTTGGTTTGGTTTGGTTTCTTTGTTTAATGGCATATCAACCTTAGTGGGTTATTTAATGCCAAAGCCATTCTTCTAGAGGTACAGTGGTGGTGCTATTTAACCCATAGCTGGGAGGATAAGGGCCGGGTCATACCTTTCCCAAGGGTATTTGTCCGAAAGTGAACGTAATAGCGCGACTGGAGTTGGAACTCGCGTGCTACGATTTCGCAGACCATCGCTTTAACCATTACACCACGGGGACACCCCTCAAGTCTTGGAGGTTTTGTTTTATGCCACATTCCGTTTATACATATGCATTGAATGTGTATGATGTGTGAACGAATAATTTGTGGGTAACGATTTTTTAAATGAGCCAGAGCTCAATGGTTTGCACACAGTTAAATGGTTTCAAGTATTTTGCTATTTAACGTTGGTAATTTTCTGCTAGATTCAGTTTTCAAACAGTTAAAGGACTTGAAGAATTGCTGTTTAACACAAATAGTTATTTGTACACAGTTAAATGATTCCATATACTGCGATGTAATGCAAATAAAAAGTAAAGTAAGTTAGCGACCATAGTCGAGGGTGACCCGAAGGCTCCCTTTTCGATAGCTACTACACCAAGGTGTAGGGGAGGGCGCTACTCCATTCCCTGGATTGCTCCACTTTACCCTTGAACCGTACCTTATAATGCTGAGTGTTAAGCAAGGTGGTATCAAGTTCCATTTTTAAAGTCTTTGGTATGACTCGACCTGGGATTGAACCCAGGTCTCCCGGGCCACTGGCGAACACTCTAACCGCTGGGCCAATGCAAATAATACAATATTAATCATATACTTGCACACAGTTAAATGGTTTTACGAACCAAAAATGATTAAATATTTCTATTTGACACACAGATCGAAAACTTAAATGATCAAATAGTTCAATTTTAAATAATTCAATTCAGTATAAGTCATTTGTTTGCACTCAGTTTAAATGTCAAACAGTTCTATTTTAAAGATCAAAAAGTTCTATTCGACCCTATCAAGTACTACCACTCCGAATCACAGTGGATCTAGGAGTAATGGCAATGACGGGGTACTCCACATTCCCCGAAGCCCCTATACTGGAACGTCGCCATCAAATGCAGTTTAGCATCATATCCAGGATACTCACTGAGCGATGCGGGGGTTAGTTTGGTTGGGTTTTATGGCATATCAAACATTGTAGGTTATTTAATGCCGAATTTGGGTTATACATTTATAGATATATAGGATTTATAAACATAAATCAATGAAGTTAAATAGTTTCAAGTATTGCTATGTATCACTAACAATTCAATTAAACATCAGTCATTTGTTTACACACAAAATTAAATAATCAAACAGTTTTATTTAAAACAATGTAATTTAGCACAAGTCATTTGTTTGCACTCAATTCAAATGTAAAAGACAGTTCTAGTTGACCCATAGATAAGACCCTTTCTGGTCACACCACTCTGAACCAGAGAGAGCGATGACAATGAAGGAGTACTCTGCATTCCCAAATCTCCAGCATTACTGGAGCCTCAGGATCAGATTATATTTACCAACCCCTCCGCTCGGGCAGGATATGACACAAGCTCAATTTTTAAGCGGAGTTTAACAGGTTTGAATTCAGAGTTTTCCTTCTCCTAGACTAGTTGCCTCACCAAGACTGAAGAACCTAGTCTGCCTACTATTTACCCATAGCTGGAGGGAGAATATTTGGATTCATACCTTTCCCAAGGGTATTAGTGCTATGTGGAATGCAATCAGTCAGGTCCAGGATTTGAACTCGTGTCGCCGTGTCCACATCCTGCGACGATAACCTCAGGATCAGATTGCTTAGTGTCATATCCAGGACACACGTTGTGGGGTATATTACGTCTCTGTAGAGAAGCAGCCGGTGTATTCTACCGCACTAGCCGACAGGGCATGACGCAGGGGAGTCTTACTCCCTTTGTCGAAGTGCATAGAAAATGCACTAATACATAGGACTGCTACATTCAATTTCGTGGCCAGGTTTCTACACTATATCTCCCACTGTTCTCAACAAATTGAGACTAAAGGACTTTGAGACACTAAAAGACAAAAAACAACTCAGATGAGACAAAACAACTCGCATAATAAGAGGAATCTCCGTGGCGTTGTGGCTTACGTGATGGGCTGCAATATCGTAGGAAGCCAGTTCAGACTATAGTTGGGTTATTAGGTTCACTTTCAGACTAATATCCTAGGGAAAGGTATGACTCCCTTTAACTCTCCAGCTATAGGTTAAATTGTACCACTACTATTCTTCAAGGATGGAATTGGCATTAAATAACCCACGAAAGGTGACCCCAAGGCCCCCTTTTCAATAGCTACAACACCGGGGTGTAGGGGAGGGCACTACTCCATTCCCGGAATTGCTCCACTTTACCCTTGATTCTTACCTTATAATGCTGTGTTAAGCAAGGCGGAATCAAGTACCATTTTTTGAGTCTTTAGTATGACTCGACCTGGGATTGAACCCCGGTCCCCCAGGCCATTGGCGAACACTCTACTCATTAGGCCAATGGCCCGGTTAACAAAGCCTAACCAAAATAAAAAGCGGCACGCTTCTCCTCTTGTTATATACTCGCTTCATTGCTGCAATTTTTAATTGTGATGCGTGTCGATTATATGTATAAGATAACTTGTCGGAAATAGAATAATTCCGGACGTGTCGTAATACAATGAATATAAAAAGTAATCAAATACTTTAAGCTGATATACATAAAAAAACAAAAAAGGACTCACACAGACAAACTTAGGACCATCGGGAAAACTCCATTATATGATTATTGCGACAAACGAATAAATACAAACTAAAAACAATTCAGAATTAACATAGATTTAGTTCGGTTTGGTTTCTGTGTACAGCAATGTGGTTCCGTCGTTTTAACCGGTCGGAATACAATGTGTTTCTCTATTTGTTCGGTGTTATGAAAGTCGTGAAATGGACTACGCGACAGAAAGAGTTTCACGAAGGTGAGAGTTTCCTTTCAGACGTTGGTCTCTTTTTACAAGCACCAAATTAAAATCAAAATCCTGTCGGAGAAAGAAAGACTCTTCTCTGGAATTCGGCAAAAGGTGGGTAAATGTTGTGCGCATGTGTTACGTGATAGGTGTCAGAGATTGCAAGTTAAAAGAATATTGTGCACTTGGAAGATCATTAGTAACCCTTTCCAGGTTAGTTAGATGAGTTAAATTTTGTCTTGTTTTTGTAAAAACAGTTTAACTGAGTCAGCGTATGTTAGCTCATTGGCCCGTTTAAAAAAAAGTTCCTATCTTTTCTTTTTCGCCTTCCCAACCCCGTTTGATGACAGAAATTCAAGTTCTCAGGCTGTGTTGGATGAGGTGATTTTTTTACTCCCTACCATCCAGCACTGTTTTTCAACCGGTATACTAGCTTTTCTGAAATTATAATCTCTGGGTCGCAGTGTCTAATACTTACTATCAACTTTGCTTTTTTAGAAATTTTTATATATTTTTTCCCTTTGATTTTCTTCATTTTTCGTGGGGATCCTTGTATATATATATATATATATATATATATATATATAGTATTATTCGGTCCAGTTAAACCAGAGTTGGGAGTAATTCCACCAGGACAAGAAAATCATTCAATCCATCACCTCCCACCCTTCCTCCCCCGTGTCTATTCTGATTTATTTTATCCATTAGATCTGAAGAAGTCCTGTTAAATTTTTCTTTGTGTTTTTGGTTTACATCAGAAACACATAACAGGATGGAAATAAATTTATAATCCTAAAGTGACCGGTTTTTGTTTTTTCTTAAAGTAATATATATATATATATATATATATATATATATATATACGTATTTTTGTAATTAAAGTTTTTTTTAATTTTCTCTATCTCCCTCACATTTATGTAAATAGGGGATTCGGTTAGAGATTCATAGGACGATTGACTTGTTTTGATGACTGTACTACGAAAGGTTTTTCGAATAATTTTGTTGTGGTGAATTTATTATTGAAGTACGTATTGGGTCAGTGAATGGATATTGTTCAATTAAAAGTAAAGATGGTGATGACCAGTCTCAACCCCACCATTTTTACGGCCTTGTGCCACATTTGTAAAATATTTTACAATGAATATTTGCAAGCTAAACTAGCAAACTTTCACGAGTGAGTTAGGTGTCCTAATTATTCAGCCTTGTGTCGTATCTAAGTCAAAACGTTTTTGCAAATTACGGTATATATATATATATATATATATATATATATAGTCATCCACAGACTGTTACGCGATATCAAAACTCTTCAGTGTGGCTAAACCCACCAGATGCTTCAAGCTGCATTTGAAACCCGGCCGACTTTACGTCAACCGAATATCTTACCCAGAGCCATCTTCCATCTCAGCGTAAGTGAAGTAATTTTTACGTATATCTTTTACATATACGTTATCAGCTACCTGAGAGCTCAATAAACGAGAAAAGTATTGCATTTCAGCGTATGTGACAGCCGTCAAATTAATGAAATATTGTTTTTTTTTTTCTCGTTTGCCTACAGTAATAGATGATGCCGAGACCAAGACAACAACTTTTATAAGAAAGATGGTGAGGCCGAATGATTACTCAAAAACAGGTGCCATTAAAACAGGTACATCATATATTAAGTTTTTATTTTATATAATAAAGGTTCTCCAATTCCTTACCAAGATGGTTGCCACCTACAAATCAGATTTACCTCGGCTTGCCATACAATTTTTGTGAAAATAAATGAGCTCTAACACGTCGTTTAAATAATTACCTACGAACTAATCGCATCAAATATGTATAGGTATTATTTAATCCAGTAAATCAGGAGCAGAAAACAATTCCGTCAGGACCATTAAATTATTCAAAATTCGAATATTTAAATATTCTTGGTAAAGAGCTCAAAGTAAATAATTTCACAGAGCAAATATTAAACCTCGAGAGATTACTCATGGCTTTTTAGATACTCTCTCTCTCTCTCTCTCTCTCTCTCTCTATATATATATATATATATATATATATATATACAAACACTGCCGCCAAAGAAGCAGTTTTGTTTCCAGTAAAGTCTTCATCAGATGATGACCCTGGGTTCAGGCATGGTTTCGGGGCCGAAGCATCATTACCACTAACCCAGGGTGCCCCAGCAGTATCTCACAATACTATCAGACTTTATCGGATGGTGTTTAATCTGTACGAATGCCATATCCGTTCAGATGCAGTTACAGTCTTGTTTTGGATCTTTTTTATATATTCTTTGGTGGTGTAAGTCCGATTTTGGTTAAAAATGTAGAGGTTGCGTTCGAAATAAAACCTCGACATCCAATCTCAAGAGGAAATATGTCTGTTGACCAGTCATTCTTAGTACACTGTTCACGTAGGTCTTCGTACTTTTTCAATTTCTGCTGATGCGCCCAGTCGATGTTGGTCTCGAAATGGATCGTTATAAACACTACTGAATCTTTGGAGAATAAAATCTTTTATTTATTTAATGTTAGGAAGAAAACTTAGCGTCTTCACTTCCTTGTATGTATATATATATATATATATATATATCTTTCCTTTAACTGACCATTAAAAAATACTTCGATTTAAATTTTCTTTTTCTACTTATTATATATAATTTAAACAGTTTTTTTAAATCCTCGTATATTTTGTCTCAAACAAGTTAATTTTTTCCTGCACGATTGAAACTTCTAGAATAATCAATAGAATTCTTAATGATGATAGACTTTCTTTCAAAATTTCTCCAAATTAGGAATTTACAGTCGAAGCAGATTTCAAAAACTAAATCAACTAACCGATTGTATTTTTCTAATGGATTAATATATATTTTAACAAAGAGCATAATAAGACACACACACACACACACACACACAAAGCAATATAGCCTAGTCCGCTAGGACTAGAGAATACACCGACTGCATATATGCAGAGGGGTAAGACCCTCCCAACGTGTGTCCCGGATATGACACTAAATAATTTGATGGGGAGGCTCCAGTAATATTGGAGCTTTGGGGAGTACAGAGTACTCCTTCATTGCTAATATTCTCAGCTGTACTCAAACCCGTAGTAGCAGCACCTGAGAGGATCCTATCTATGGGTCAAATAGAACTGCTTGACATTTAAACTGTATGCAAACAAATGATTTGTTTGAAATAGAACTGTTTTTATATCTAATGACTAATGATTATTTGACTTGATAGTGATACATAGCAATACTTGGAACCATCTAACTTTGTGGATTTATGTTAAATTGAACTGTTTGATCATTTAACTGCGTGTAAACAAATGACTGATGTTTAAAGGAATTGATAATGAGATATAGCAATACTTGGAATCATTTAACTTGGTTGATTTATGTTAAATTGAATTGTTTGAAATAGAACTGTTTGATCATTTAACTGCGTGTAAACAAATGACTGATGTTTAAATGAATTGATAATGAGATATAGCAATACTTGGAACCATTTAACTTTGTTGACTTATGCTGAATTGAATTGTTTGAAATAGAACTGTTTGATCATTTAACTGCGTGTAAACAAAT
This sequence comes from Sepioteuthis lessoniana, assembly GCA_963585895.1. Classification (NCBI taxonomy): domain Eukaryota; kingdom Metazoa; phylum Mollusca; class Cephalopoda; order Myopsida; family Loliginidae; genus Sepioteuthis; species Sepioteuthis lessoniana. The sequence continues at coordinate 33,844,330 of OY757915.1, forward strand.
GACTGATGTTTAAATGAATTGATAATGAGATATAGCAATACTTGGAATCATTTAACTTGGTTGATTTATGTTAAATTGAATTGTTTGAAATAGAACTGTTTGATCATTTAACTGCGTGTAAACAAATGACTGATGTTTAAATGAATCGATAATGAGATATAGCAATACTTGGAACCATTTAACAGTGTACGAAAGAATGAGCAAAAGTTCCTTTTAAAACGTAATCAACAAAGCATGTTTACAAATCATATATATTTAACATCTACGTATAAAGAGGATTTGGCATTTAATAATCTAATATGCTTGATATATCATAAAACCAAAGCAAAAGGTGTAAAAAAAAATGCGATAGTGTCAAAAAAAAAAAAAATTAATTACGAATGAATAAGAAAGTTTCAGAAAAAATATCCAACAGAATTTGATCTGTATATATATTATATTAAAGTTCTGTGTAAAGACTCTCTCTCTCTCTCTCTAGCCCAGTCGATAGAAACTGCATAATACACCGACTGCATATCTGCAGTGGAGTAAGATCGTTCCACCCCACTCCACCCCGCAACGAGTGTCCTGAATATAACACTAAAAAATCTAATGGCGAAGCTCCAGTAATGCTGGAGTTTTGGGGAACCCGGAGCACCCCTTCATTGCCATCACTCTCTGGTCCAGAGTGGTAGGACCTTATAGGGTTCTATCTATGGGTAAAATAGAACTGTCTGACATTTAAACTGTGTACTTATGCTAATCTGAATTGCTTGAAAAAAAAAACTGTTTTTACATTTAACTGTGTGTAAACAACCCCCCCCCCAAAAAAAAAACTGAGTACTTATGTGAAACTGATTTGTTTGAACTAGAACTGTTTAATCATTTAACTAGGTGTAAACAAATAACTGGTGTTTAATTGAATTCTTTGTGGTACATAGCAATACTTGGAATCATTTAACTGTGCCAACAAATTATTAATAGTAAACGGAATTATTCGTATTTGATAAAAATAAGTGAAGCCATTCAACTGTGTATGAAAAATGAGCTCAGGCTCATTTTAAAATGTTATCAAGAAAATATGTTTAGAAATCATATATTTAATATATATTTATAAAAATGATTTGGCATTGAATGACCTACAATGATTGATCTGCCACCAAACCAAACCAAAGCTTCTCTCTTTTTTTCTTGTTCAAAGGTTGATGGGAAAAGATAGTAAAAAGCGAAAATGCCCAAGGAGGCATATCAAACAAATAATGAAAGTAATGTTGCACCTCGTCGTTGATTAAGACATAGGATTTTGGGGTTGCACTTCTTGGGCCTTTGCCAGTTAAAGAGCTTCCTGAAATTAACAATGGATTAGCTTCTTAATTACTTAAAGTTGAATTCACACGACGGATTTAATGAAAAATGTAGAGACCCTAGCGCTGAATATATATATATATGAGAGAGAGAGGTGCCAGTTGCAAGAGGAAGGATTATATCTTCTTTACTAAAGAGCTTTTTAGAAATTACGAGTTTACCTTTGTAGCAAAAAAAGTGGATAAACCTTTTTATTCTTTTACGTTGAATTTCCTCGACAGTTTGACTTGTACATAATAATAATTAAAACCAATGGAAAATAGCAACTTAGAAATTCTAAGTTATGCTTCAGTCTCATTTGATAAAAGGGCAAGATTTTAAAGAGTTTAGGTGACACAAACTCACGAAAAAATTTATAAATATTGAATATTCCTTAATGCAATAAATGACTGCATGCCACAGAAGCAGAAGTGTTCGCTTACCTAACTTCTGTGCCTCGGCAAAGCTTAGTAAAGTCCTAAAATATGCGGTCAATCTACATCCTCCTGGGTTGCCACATTACTCTAAGTTACATATAATTATCGTCAGATGTTGTTAGCGATTGGATTAAACCGACTTCCCACCAAGTCGATAAATGAGACAAGGTCGTTTTATACTGGGGAGCCAAATACGAATCGAGACTCATTCGTGGCTAGAATAAAAAAAAAAATACTTAGTCCCGTGGGCAGGCTATATTAGGGCACCTCATGCACTGATATTTTTAGCAAATAGATTTAACCGTCTTCCCACCGAGTTGATTTATAACACAAGATCTTTTTATGATGTGGAACCAAACACAAATCTAGACTCATGCGTGGCGGGACCAAAAAATGCTTAGACCCGTCGGCAGTTCTCTATTAGGGCGCCTCAGGCGCTGAGCAAGATGTTATTAGCGAATGTATAAGGAGATAAAAATATAAGTGAATATCTCAGAATGCAAAATATCCCACAGCAACGGAAGTAAAACCGTGGAGAAGAGAGAGAGAGAGAAAGAGAGAGACAGAGAGAGTGAAAGATTTTTCTCTTCCTAATTCTTATTCCCCAACAATGACACGATCCATTTAACGGTAGGGCAACAAATCCAAAACTGTGAAGGAAACCTAACTTTACAATTTGGTGCAAAAAAAAAAATAAATAAATAAAATTTGCCAATGGTGCAAGAAAATTAAAAATTACGACAAAGTTGGGTAGCTTCCGACAACCAACAAAAACAAAACACTAAAAAAATATTACTTTGCTTGAACATTTTTTTTCGAAGAAAAATGGTAGCAAACAATATTAAACCCAGCGACAGAGATATCAATTATAAGATATCTAACAACTTATCCCAAGATCAGAGGGAAGTGGGGAAAGAAAACAAGGAATAGAGAAAAAGTAATCAGGTTTAGTTTTTAATAATAGTACTTTATTTTTATGTTTACACTTTCTGAGCGTTCTGGGAATGATATTAAACTGCATTTGATGATACAGTTCAAATTGTTAGATAGCAATACTTAAAACCATTTAACTGTCTTCAAATAGAACTATAAGTATCAGATAGCAATACTTGAAACCATATAGCGTCCTGAATATGACATTTAACTGCATCTGACGGCGAGGCTCCAGTTTTGGAGTTTGGGGAATGTAGAGTACACCTTCATTGTGGTAGTATCTGTTTGTGTTGTATGGGTTAAATAGAACTGTTCAACCTTTTATTGGGGAATATTAATATCAAATGGAATTATTAGTATGAAATGTCTATACTTGAAGCCATTTCACTGTGTGCCAACAAATTATTGATATTACATAGAATTATTAGTGTAAAATAGCAATACTTGAAACCATTTAACTGTATGCAAACCATAAATGGGGGCACCTGAAACTATTTATCTGTATGCAAACATATTAGTAATATTAAATAAAATTATTAGTGTTGGATAACAATAGTTGAAATTATTTGCGAGTAAAAAATGGGGTCTGGCTTGTTTAGAAAATGTTATTTACAAACGATTGGCTAACATATTACGTATAAATGTGTGTGTATAAACAGGATCTGTCATTAAATAACCCACTTTGGTTGATATGCCATAAAACACAATCAACCCAAAATACATTGAATAATTCTGTATTAAGTTATATATATATATATATATATATATATATATATATATATAACTTTAGTAACTCAAAAAGTTATAAACCAATACATGTCAAATTTAAAGTTCTTCATTTACACTCCTTGTAAAATATTGGACTAAATTTTCTGCCATTTCTAACGGTTTTAGTTTTTGAGATAATCAGAATTTACGAAGATTGATTGAAGTTATTACGCAGATTAAACTTATATTAGCGTAAGATCACTGAAATCTTATAAAAACTATTTTTCTTTTGGTCCATTATATATGTTGAAGCATGGGTAAAAGGAAGGATATAACAACTGTTGAAAAACAGAAAATAACAACGTCATTGAGGGAGTGATTGTCTAGATTGGAGATATCAATGGAGATTTGCAGAAATCATCGAACGATAAAGAAAGCTGTTCGAAATATAAAAAGTTGAGAACTCACAGCAAAGAAAAAGGTTTAAGAATTTGTTTCCTTGAGATGAACGTAAACTAAAGCGAGATATCGTAAAACTACTATTTCTGACATGTACTCAGGTCTTTGAAAAAGGCTGGAATTGAGGGAGTCAAGAGAGACAAAAGGTGTAGAAACCATTGTGAATTGTAATATGTCAAAAAATCTCTTGGGTTAACCTTGTACGAAAGCAAATATTTTCATGTATCAAAATTGGACTAAGAAATACGCGAAAATTGACTTTTCTGAAGTAATTATCATGGAAGAATCTTGAGTGACATTTAATAGACCTGATAGATGGATGGGCCCAAAGATGAATCTTATTCAATGGAAACGTGCCTGTGGCTAAAAGAAAGCAACAAGAAGGCATTAGTGCGGTGATATGAACTGAAATCATTGTACTGTTCAAAGTCAATGAATGAGTTTAAGTGAACTGTGTTAAATACTATGATTTTATAGACAAGATTTTCTTAGCATGAAACAAATCCTTGTCCCTTAATTTCAAAGCGAAGTGTGTATTTATGCACGTCAATGCTCTTTCATATGTATTTTAGCTTACACTTAAATTCTTTGAGCATGATAGATTTACTGCAGAGAAGACAATCGAATGGCAACCATCAAAGACTTGTTGGAAGTGTCCTCGTAGAGTAATGGTTAAAGCGATGGACTGCGGAATCGTAGTACGCGAGTTCGTACTCCAGTCGCGCCATTACGTTCACTTTCGGGCAAATACGCTTGGGAAAGGTATGAACCCCCTTATCCTCCCAGCTATGGGTTAAATAGTACAACTACTGTTCTAGGAGAATACATTTGGCATTAAATAACCTACAAAGGTTGATATACCATTAAACAAAGAAACCTATCAAAGACTTGATTTGAATACGATAAAAAAATCTATGGTTAATCGAAAAGATGAAATTATATAAAGATGGCGAACAGCAAAGCAGACCAAGTGGAAGTAAATTAAAACTACCATGTCGGAAAGTGAACCTGCTGAAGTATAAAAAGGAAAAAAAATCAAAGGCTGTTTTTGAGAAAAAGGTCAATATATCAAAATGTAAAGGATGCAAAGACTTATCAAGTATGTTTATTATTTGTTCTATTATTGGTGTTGATGAAGTTTTGAAGACTTTATTACCACTAGTGGGTAGAATGTTTGCCAAAGGTCCGGGTTCAATTCCAGGTCGCATCATACCAAATACTTTAAAATATCTTTAATACTCAGCGTTAAAAGGTACGGATCAAAGGTAAGTGGAGCAATCCAGGGAAAGTGGTAGCACCTTCCTCTTCATCTCGATGTAGCTAACTTATATACTTTTGATTACCGCTGGCCTAGTGGGTAGAGTGTTCGACGGGAGACCTTGGTTCAATCCCAGATAGCGTCTTATCAAAGACTTTAAAAATGGTACTTGATACCTCCTTGCTTAAAACTCAGCAATATAAGGTATGTATCAAGGGTAAAGTGGAGCAATCCAGGGAAAGGAGTAACGCCATCTCCTACACCTCAGTGTAGTAGCTATTGAAAAGGGAGCCTTCTGGTCGCCCTCGACTATGGTCGCCGACTTTACTTACTTTTACTTATTGAAGTAAAATGTGATTTTTTAGTTTTGCATAATAACTTCAGACAGCAGTGTTTTAAAATGCATCAAATAATTTCATTAACTTCAATAAAAGATTTTGATACTTCCTAAAATTTTAACCTAGGCTTTGTTTTGACATCTAAATTGATTATTTAAAATTTGACAATTTTTTCCAAACCGAATTTGAATTATCGAAATTTATGTGATTTACTTATTAACTTCAAACAGGGTAGGTGTGTGTATATATATATATACATATATATATATATATATATATATATATATATATATATATATATATATATATATATATATATATGTGTGTGTGTGTGTGTGTGTGTGTGTGTGTGTGTGTAGAACCACAGGTAAATGAACAAATTGTTAAAAACGTTTTTTTTTTGTAAATTAAAACTGCTCAAATGCTGGGCAGCAGAGTAGGATAAATTCTAAAAGAAAATAAGATCTCGCCTTATTTTCTATTGATCTCACAACTAAAAGTTTCCTGCGTTAATTAAGATACACTCATCAAATGAAATTCCTGCGTAAATGGACGAAGAAAAGAATTATCAAATACCACAGTATTCCTTTCATAATGCAATGAACGACTGCGTGGGACGGAAGAAGAAAGGGGAAGGGAAAAGCCGTCCCAAAATTTCTCCCTTCCGCTATTACAAAGTATGAAATATATTTAAAAAAAAAACGCGCTTAGCGTACCGGTTATCGTCACAGAAAATGGAATCGACGATCCGAGTTCAAATCCTGAACGAAGCTGTCATTGTTTCATTTGGCACAAACACCCTTAGGAGGGGCATAAATTCGTCTGTTCGTCACCCAGCTATGTAGGTCAGACTGAGTTCTTTGGCAACCAGTTTAGAAGAAGGAAAACCCAGAATTCAAACAAACTATACACCACTTAATACTAAAACCAGCTCATTGGCCTAGTGTGTAGAGTGTTCGCCAATGGTCCGGGAGACCTGGGTTCAATCCCAGGTCGTGTCATACCAAAGACTTTAAAAATGGTACTTGATACCTACTTGCTTAACACTCAGCAATATAAGGTACGTATCAAGGGTAACGTGTTACAATCCAGAGGAAGGAGTAGCGTCCTCCCCTACACCTCGGTGTAGTAGCTATTGAAAAGGGAGTCTTCTGGTCACCCTTGACTATGGTCACCAACAACTTGTACGCGAAAAATTCGGAATAAATTGGTTCCAGGATATGGAACAGATTAATTGCTGCTCAAAGAAAGAATAGTAGTATTAATGGAAGTATGCGAGTATATTTACCCAACCCCTCCGCCACGTACAGGATGTGATACTCGATTAATTTTTTATGTAGAATACATTTGGTATGAATTTTAAGTTTTCCTTCTGGACCGCTTGCTATACCAGGGCTAAAGAGCCCAATCTGTCCTACTATTTACCCTTTGCTGGAGGAGAACAGATAGATTCACGCCTTTCCCAAAAGTATTATCATAAACTGCCTTGTTCAGGATTTGACCTCAGGTCTCCAATTCTATTTCCCACGACAATAACCGTTACGCCACGATCGTGTGTGTGTGTGTGTGTCCCTTTCTCTTTTATTTTCTTTACTGTTCTCTAGTCGTTTCACATTTTTCTTTAGTTTCGTCTCCTTATCCCGACAATAGTTACTTTTTATCTATTTAATTTTTATCTCACACCTATTACTTACCCTAAAAAGATCTGCTTAAAAGCCCCGTCTAATAAATCCAAACCTTTGACCTATCATGCCTTCTCTTTTTTAACGCAATCTAATTCGATTTTCTCTAGTTCCTTTTCACCCAAAATATCTTAATTTTTTTTTTTTTTTTTTTTTTGGCGCTGGACTTAAAAAAATATTATTACTTTCTGATTCTTTTCCATTTTCCCCATCTCTTTTTTATTTTTATTTCTTAATCTTTTATTTTTCCTCCCTTACACCCTGGTGGGCTCTCACCCATACAACTCCCAAGGCCCTTATTCTTTACACTCTGTCCACCGATCGTCCATTTTTTTTTTTTTTGTTCTTCTGACAAACGACCATATAAACCCGGATGGCTGCTAGACGAGGCGGGGAATTCAAACATTTGTTACATATACCGCACACCAAGTGTTTGCTTTCAGATAGCACGACCAGCATCACAACACCCGCTCTCCGTCCCTAACAGACATAATTCTATGAGAACTGGGCAGGGTAGGGGTTGCACCCAGTGACCTTATCCTGAACTGCCCCACCCAACGGCGACGGGACTTCGGATTTCTCTCGTAGCCTGTGTTTATTTCAACATTCCTTCCCTCTTCATCTTGCCATCGGTATTTTTTGATTTCGCAAACCAATAATACTTTCACGAAAACTTGTTGCTCAGAAGATAAATAAAAGTAGGGGGAAGTCCCCGTAGCGTTGTGGTTGATGAAGTGGACTGTAGACATCGGAGCAAGCGAGTTCAAACCCCAGTCACACTTTTACGTTAACTTTCGAACTAATATACTTAGAAAAAGTATAAACCCCCTTAATCCTCCTCCCATCTATCTGTTAAATTCTACCACTACTGTTCTTCTACAAAGATATCTTTGGTATTAAATAACCCACAAAGGTTGATATACCATTTAGAAGAAAATGATTTTTTGCGTGGATGCGTGTACCGCCCAATTGTTGAGGCTTAGGATGAAAATAGCAACGCATTAAGATTTTACCATACTACTTTTTTTTGGCAACAACGGCCACAATATTACATAAAAAATTTTCCGTTTTATTTTCTTTGTTTTATAGCATATCAAATTTCAAGGATTATTTAATGCTAAAACCCCTGGCCAGAGCAACCCTGAAGAGTCGTTAGGTGAAACCTTGGTAGACTCGCTACTGGCTATGTAGGAATTATTTTCATAATATGAACTCTATCTCATGTATTGAGCACTCTTTTATGTTTTAGCTTCGGTAATTCTTTTGACTAGACATACGTGCTACTTGATTATTTTCAAGTAGCACGTGTGTTTTTCGTCTTTTCTTTTTTTTATTAATTTTTCCCCAGATATCAGTTTGTAAAATTTGTAAATTGTAAAATAAAATTATATATATATATATATATATATATATATTACTTACCAAGAATCAGGAATCATTTAGTTTGTGTAGTTTGGCTTGGTTGTCTTTTATGGCATATCAACCCTTGTGGGTTATTCAATGACTAATCCTATTTACACACACTCGTATATACACACACACATGTAATTTGTAAGCCAATAGTTTGTAGATAACTTTTTAAAACGAGCCATAGCCAATTTAAAAAAAAATTGTACTTGATGCTTCCTTACTTAACATTCAGCATTATAAGGTACGGATCAAGGGTAAAATGGAGCAATCCAGGGAAAAGAGTAACGCCTTCTCTACATCTCGGTGCAGTAACATTTGAAAAGGGAGCTTTCGGGTTATCCTCTAACACGGTCGGACAGCTTACGTACTTGTATATATATATATATATATATATATATAGATATGTGTGTCGTTCAAAAATATGTACACCCCTTCCAAATTAAAAAAAAAAAATAATAAAAAGTTAATTTTCTTCTAAACCAAAGATACCAGGATTTTATTATTTCTTCTGGGAAGTACATAATCAAAATGGATATTGTTTGGTATTATTTATTACCAAACTCTTCGTCACTGAAAATCTTTGACAAAAAATGAAATTACACAAATATATATAAAAGGACTACTTATTTTTAGATTGCTACATATTTATAAATTTGATCACAGAGTTTCATTTTTGTTGAATTTGGTTATAAATATCACCTTATAATATCGGTTTTGATTGCATATTGTTCCAAACGTATTAGTTATAATGACTTTCATTCTCCATTCATTTAAAAAAAAAAAGCCTCCTCCTTTAGTGTAACAGTAAGCGAACTAAGTTATCTGAACCTTACTAGTGAGTTCGATTTTCTTCGTGTGCCCCACACTTCTGACCTTGAGTCGAAACTAAGCAAAGTTTTAAGGCATCTGTTGATGTGTGGCTCATATGGATGGTTACCGTCAGGAGAGATCAAAACAAAAAAAGAACTCCCGTTCTAAACATTGGAAACAATTTTCTTCATTCATTTTTCTTTTGAATGAAACAAGAATTTATTTCAATAAAATTATTTTTTTTTACGTATTTTTTTCTTTACATGTCCTTTTTTTTGTCAAGTCCGCGTGGCGTAATAGTTAACGTGTGGACTACGGCCTCATAGTAAGCGAGGCTATGGGTTCTACATAGATGTCTTTGGCATTAAATAACCCATTGAGATTAATATGCCATTTAGTAAAGAAACCAAACACTTACACTCACACACACACACACACATAATCCCTCTCCCTGTCTCTCTCTCTCACACACACACATTCACACACACATTCTAATATATATATATGCACACACATTTACACTCACCCTTACACATTTGTGTTCTCCAAGCTTATTTCAATATTAATTCAATAAAAATGAAGTTTTTACATGAATTTATATAAAATTCCTCCAACAAAAATACCAATTTCATTTAAATATTTAATAAAAATGTAAACTTTTCATTTAAAATTTCGAAAATAAAAAGTGTTCTTTTTTATATGATTACCACAAATACTTTAATTTAGTTAACTTTTATTTAAAAAGTAGGCGAGTTTTTGATTGGAAACGGGAAACATATGGAAAATCTGAACTTATTCTAAACTGAATTAGCTGAATTAGAACTGCTTGACTAAACTGAATAGCTTGAAATGGAACTGTTTTTTGACATGGAAACTGTACTTACATTAAACTGATTTGTTTAATATAGAACTGTTTTGACATTTAATTGTGGGTAAACTAAATCTGTACTTATTCTGAACTGAATTAGCTGAATTAGAACTGCTTGAGTAAACTGAATAGCTCGAAATAGAAATGTTTTTCATAATTAAACTGTACTTACGGCGTGCTTATGCTAAACTGAATTATTTGAAATTGAACTGTTTTTGACATTGAAACTGTACTTACACTAAACTGAATTATTATATATATAACTGCTTGAATAGTTTGAAATAGAAATGTCTTTGACAATTAAACTGTGCACTCATGCTAACCTGAATTGTTTGAAATAGAACTGATTATTTACATAAAAATGGATTTGGCGTTAAATAACCTACAAAGGTTGATATGCCATAAAACCCAACAAACCAAACCAAACCGAAATATATGGACATCTCCAACAAAAATATTTGTGCTATGGCAGAATGAATATATTAAAGTACATCTTTTGACTCTGTTGCATTATTTGAGACTATTTCTCCCGAGTAATGCTGGGTATCCCCATTTGTATGATTTATTTCATTCATTCAAATCTTAAAAGGCAGCCATAATGATTTTTTTACAAGAGATGCGGCAATCCTCTCTTCATTTGCGGGAAAGTATTATTTTAGAATTATGTTTAAATGGTAGATAAATTAGGATTAATGGTGAATTATATTTTTATAACCTCTCTACTTAAACATAATTGTCTTGCTATCATATATATATATATATATATATATATAGAGAGAGAGAGGGAGGGTTTGGTTTCTTTGTTTAATGGCATATTTAATGCCGAAGCCACACTTGTATAAAGACAGTAAGGGTACTTCTTGAGAGAGAGAGAGAGAGAGAGAGAGAGAGAGAGAGATTAGAAAACTAACTATATACATATATATGTTAGGGAGTTTGGTAATAAATTATGTCTTACCAGAAAGGATACAAATGAATGTTAATTCTATTTAAATATTATCATAAAAAAGTAAACCATTTTCTTTTCAAGACTTGCTGACCAACAGGAAGGTAAATTTTTGATTCCACGTTTAAAGAAACCAGAGGTCTTCTCCGAAAAAAAAAAAGATTGAAAGACTGTTTTGAACTTCAACTCCCAAAATGTTCAACTCTTTTTTAAATCTAGAGATCGAAACAGATGAAAATTTGTAAATAGTAAGTCTGGTTGAGTATGGAAGACGTGAAAAAACTTCTCAACTTAACGGTCGTATCTTTTTAAGTTATATATATATATATATATATATATCGCATCTCAGGGACAATACAGAGCATGTAAAAAGAGTCATCTGACGAGACAGAGAATATACCAATAATATTCTCCGCCGAAATAAATTTATTATGACGGCTTAACCGAGTTTGAGTCTCCATCAAATTGTACTATATACGCTCTGAATGTGAATTTTGTTATACCCTAGAGAATAAATAGGGAACTAACAATAGCCATACATTGAGCACTCTCATAGATTTATATGATTTTCCTCATATATTCTATGTAAAAAATAATCCACACCTACTGTCCTTGGACACTAACTGGATAATTTATATATATATATATATATATATATATATATATATATATATACTTATAAATAATATCTATGCTCCTTCGGGTATAGAAGATAAATATGTTAGGATAGTGTAGACACAGAGTCAACAGTATTTGTTGACTGTCATTTGCTCGCTAATGTGATCATTAGGCTTGGAATATTAGACTTCGTGTCTACTTTATCCTTATATATATATATATATAGAGAGAGAGATAGAGAGAGAGAGATTTGTATACATTACAGAAATTTTTATGCATCCATGTTTACACATCTATCGGTCTATGTGGAAGGAGTCACCATAATGGCTAAAGTGCTGGGTTGGCACATCGTTGTAAGCGAGTTCGAACTCCAGTCGCGCGATTATGCTCACTTTTGGACTAATACCCAAGGGAAAGTTATGAACTTTCTTATCCTCCCAGCTTTGAGTTAAATAGTAACACTGCTGCTCTTCTACGAGGATGGCTTTGGCATTAAAATAACCATTAAACAAATAAACCAAACCATTATATATATATATATATATATATATATATATATATATATATGTATATATATAAAAGTGAGCGTGAGAGAGAAATAATATAATAAAAGCAATAGAGAAAAAAGGAAATGGAGAGTAAGAGGACTACAGAATAAGAAAGAAAGAAAAAAAAAAGTAAAAGAAGCAAAAAATAAGGAATGAAAGCGAGAGACAAGACAAGGAAATCAGGCAAAAGAAAGAAAAGCGTGACTGAAAGAGAAAGAGAGATAATGACAACAGTCAACCAAACAAACAGTAAAAAAAATGTAATTAAGGATATATATATATATATATATATATATATATATATATATATATATATATATATATATTATTTTATTATTATTTTAGAATTATATATATATATATATATATATATATATAGAGAGAGAGAGAGAGAGATTTGTATATATTATAAAAATTTGTATACATCCACGTACAAACACTTTATCTATCAGAGGTAAGGTAGAATTTAAAAAATGCATGTGCTGTGAGAGTGAGAGGAACTAGAAAGAAAGAAAGAAAGAAAGAAAGAAAGAAAGTGAGAAAGAATGAGAGAAAGATAAAAATGCAAAAGAAAGAAAGAAAGAAAGACAGAAAAGGCAAAGGATATAAGGAATAATGAGCAAGTTTAGACGACAAAGAAAGCAAGTGAGAAGCAGTGATATATGTATATATATATATATATATATATATATATATATATATATATATATATAGATAGATAGATAGATAGATATATAGTGAGAAGGGATGTAGCAGATTAGACCACCCATGTAATCATTCCCCGTGAATACGTTCTTTTGTTATTTATTATTATTCTCCGTGAATTTCTTTGATCTTATTTTTCTCCGCCATCAAACTGCAAAACTTTCTTCTGTCTCCTGCTTCTCTAGAGACCCGATTGAGATGGAACAAAATGAACCAATAATAATTCCAGAGCATTTTTGACCCTAAAAACAAATCCGTGACCCTCCGCGACAAATGCCACCAAGAAAAGAGATATGATGATGATAATAATAATAAAAATAGTAATAAAAATAATGACAAAAACAAGAGCTCCGCCCCGAATGTGAATATTGTTCTAAAACGTGTGTTTTTGACTGTTAATGATTGATGAAATGTAAGAAGGTCAATTGACATAACCTGGCTTACGTCTCTTGGGTTTGAGAATGGCGTAAAAGCAGATAAAGTGATTACGTAAAGAACAAAGAACGAACATCAGTGAAGGAGTGTCAAGAGCACACACACACACACACACACACACACACACACACACATATATATATATATATATATAGAGAGAGAGAGAGAGAGGGAGAGAGAGAGGGCGAAAATACCGCGATTTTTGAAATACCTTGTGCATGAAAAATCAAAAATTAATAGATATGAACATAGACATGAACATTCCAGGTTAAATTGACGGATAGATATGAACAATCGTAGAAGTGAAAAGACGGAGATGAATCGATATGAACAGTTTCAGATTGATAGATAAATAGATAGATATGAAGAATCTTTGATAGATAGATAGATGGATAGATAGACATTGACTGTCTTATATCTGAAAAAAAAATGAGATACATAGATATGGACTGTCTTAAATATGAAAAGACTGAGATAGAAATGAAGTACCTTTGATAGATAGATAGATAGATAGATAGATAGATAGATAGATAGATAGATATAATATAAAAAGACTGAGGGACGTCAGATAAAAAAACGGGCCGACTTACATAGGTAAGAAGAAAAAATATGAATAGCGAGTAAAAGTCGAAATTTTACGCTACTCTTTGTATATATATATATATATATATATATATATATATATATATGTGTGTGTGTGTGTGTGTGTGTGTGTGTATGTATCATTTGGTCCAGTTAAACCGGAGTTGGGAGTAATTCCATCAGGACAAGAAAACTATTCAAGAGTGAACATTTAAATTTTCCTGGTAAAGAGCTCAATGTAACTGACATTACAGAGCAATAATTTCATTAATTTTTTTAAAGATTAATTTACTATAATTCTAACCGACAATAAAATAAAAAGCGGAAGTGGGCTAAATGAGGAGATAACTCTTCACCCCTCTTCTATCCCCTCCCACCCTTCTTTACTGTGTCTATTCTGATTTATTTTATCAATGAGATCTGAAGAAGTCCTGTTAATTTTTTTCGTGTTTTTTGATTTTTCAAAAACGCATAACAGGATGGAAATAAATTTATAATCCTAATGTGAATGGTTTTGTTGTTTATTCTTAATGAAATGATATATATATATATGGGGGATGTTCTGCGGTGCAGTGGCTAATGTACTGGACTGCGACCTCAAGGTAAGCGAGATTAAACTCTAGTTGCCCTATTATTTTCCCTATCGAACTAATACCTTCTTGAAAAACCCCTTATCCCCCGGCTATGCGTTAAATAGTACCAGTATTGTTATTTGACAAGGATAGCTTTGGTATTAAATAACCCATAAAGGTTGATATGCCATCTAACCGAAGAAACCGTATTCATAGGATTTTGCTAAAATATTCGGGGTATCAATATTCTAGTATTATTTTAAAAAAAATCAACACAGAAAATAAATCGTGGATTATCATCAGTCCATCTGCCTATAAATCAAAATTATTTCCTAAAAATATAGTTGTTTATTATATTTTTGGCAACATCACACTAGATCCCACGTGATATATAAATATGTGTGTGTGTGTGTGTATGCATATATTCATATATGTGTATATACATTATATACAAAGAGATATGTACAAATATATATTTCCATATATATATGGAAATATATATTTCTGACAGTGTGTTGTGTAGTATCAATGACAAATTAGAAAAAAACTTTGGTTAAAGATGTTTATTTTTTACAGAACGTGTTTCGCTATATAACACAGCATTTTCAACGGTAAGTGTGAAAAAAAGAAATGTTTGTTTTTATGTTGTTGTTGAAAGCACAAACGCTACATTGTTACCAACAACAACATAACATAAAAACAAACATCCCTTTTTCACACTTACCGTTGAAAATGCTATGTAATATACCGAAACAAGTTCGGTAAAAAATAAACATCTTTTACCAAAAATTATTTCAATTTGTCATTAATACTACACAATATATATATATATATATATATATATATATATATATAGTGGCGGAAATAAGTATAAGACACCCCATTAAATTGCTAATAGTTCTCTTATTACTGCATAAATTCCTTTGAAAATTTGTGTGTAGTACCAATATCCGATGGGTATTAGTGTACATATTCAATTTTATAACAACTTTCCACCCCCCCAAAAAAGTTATTCAGAAAAATACGTTTTCGAGGGTGGAAATGAGTATAAGACAGTTTTGAAAATTTGTATTTAACAGCAAAATTGTACAAAATTCAATATTTACATTGATTCCCTTTCATTTGTAATACTTCAACACATTTGTTTTGGATTGAATCAATATGTTTCTTGAGAGTTTTAAATGGAATTTCATTCCAGTGCTGTTTAATGGAAATTTACTAAGCTTTTTGCTTAGATGTGGCACAAGGCCATATGAAAGGGGCACCCTATGAGACTCGAACTCACTCGTGTAGGTTTGCTAGTCGAGCTTGCTAACCATTACACCACCAAAGGCGCCTCTCCAGTACTGTTTAATGGAAGATTTTAAAGTTTCTCTGTCTTCAAATTGACGTTTATTTTTAGTCTTCTTGATAAAATTCCCCACAAATTTTCTACTGGTTTAGTGAGCCAGTCCCAAACTTCAATATTTCTTATTTTGAACCAGTCTTTCGTGAGCTTAGAAGTGTGTTTGGCTGCGTTATCCTGTTGAAAAATGGCATTATTGGTTACTTGACAATTCATAAATGAGAAGACCTTTTTCGAACACATTGATATATCCATCACTACAGCCTTTCCTGACGCAGAAAATGTTCCCCAAACCATAACAGATCCTCCTCCAAATAGTCTTTTTGAAAACAGTCGCTTCTCCTTTCTTAAATCATGCTAATAACACTGGGAGCCGTCGGGCCCATCTAAATGAAACTTTTTCATATCAAAAAACACCACGGTTTCATATTTCTTCTTGGTTCATGTTATTTTCTTCTTTACTCAATCTATGCGCATTTCCTTGTGTTAAGCGGTTAAAGCAAAGGCTGTCTTCTGGTTTCGGTATACTAGATTTGGAGAAGTTGACGAACTCTTCTAGGATTGATGGGTAAATTCTGAGATTTTTGCAGATCTCTTGAGCTTGATTGTCTTTTAGAAGCTTCTCGAAAAAGTTGACGTCTGGCTGCATTTGCAATTTTAAGTGGACAACCTGGACGTTTTCTAGAGCCATATGATCCAGGGTCCTTTAGATAATTTCTCACAACTGTTCAGAACCTCGATAGTTATCTTGCAATGAAAATTACAGATTTTCCTTCCAGTTTATTGGCAGAAATTAGCCTTTTTCATTTTCATTAAATCGGGAGTTCCAAGGAATTTTCCAAGTACTGTATTCAATTATGAAATGTTTAAATGGGACACACATGGGTTAAAATCGTAATAAGAGTCTTTTTAAAATTTGCGCATGCACTTATTTTTCCTTTGGCATTTTAAAATAAACCAGATATGCAATTTTTCAAAATGGTCTTACAATTATCTCCACCCTCAAAAATGAAGTTTTGTTAATAACATTTTTTGGTGAAAAGTTGTTATAAAATCGAATATGTATACTAATACCCATCGGATCTACGTACCACAAACAAGTTTTCAAAGGAATTTATGCAGTAAAAAAATCATTAACAATTTAATGGGGTATCTTATACTTATTTCCGCCACTATATATATATATATATATATATATATATATATATATATATATATATATATATATATATGGCCCTATCTATGGGTTAAATAGAACTAATCTGCATACTTATGCTAAACTAGATTACTTGAAATAGAACTGTTTGATATTTAAACTGCGTACCCATGCTAAACTGAATTGTTTGAAATAGAACTGTTTTTAACATTTAAACTGTACTTAAGAGAACTGTTTTTGACATAGATACTGTACTTATGCTAAACTGAGTTGTTTGAATTAGAACTTTTTGACTAAGCTGAATTGCTTAAAATAGAAATGTTTTTCACAATTAAACTGTGTAATTACATTTCAACTGCGTACTTATACTAAACTGAATTGTTTGAAATAGAACTGTTTTTGACATTGAAACTGTTCTTACGTTAAACTGAATTTTTAAAAAATAGAACTGTTTTGATATTTAACTGTGTGTAAACAAAATATACACTTATACTAAACTGAATTAGTTTTTGATTTAGAAACTGTACTTACGCTAAACTGAATTGTTTGAATTAGAACTGTTTGACTAAATGTAATAACTTGAAATAGAAATATTTTTTGAAATTAAACTGTGTACTCATGCTAAACTGAATTATTTGAAATAGAACTGTTTATTTGTGTTAAAGTGGATTTGGCATTAAATAACCAACAAAGGTTGATATGCCACAAAACCCAACCAACCAACCAACCAACCAAATAATCTAATTTTTCTAAACAATTTTACGATCTTTATTGTTCGTTTTAAAAAATGCCATATTTCCCCGTATATAACACGCATATTTTACAAAGGTATTTGAGTGCAACTCTTCCAATTTTCATAACTGTCAATTGCAAACGTCTGCAGATAACCTACATGTCATAATACCAGTGAATGAGACGCTGTGTGATATTGGTATGGAATTTATCTTAATGTTAAATATGCATCTTATATCCTGGGAAAAACGGCTGTTTCATGGAATTCGAGAAATAAGTATAATAATGATATAGTTTATAATATAGGCTTGCTAGCCAATTATTACACCGCACAAAATGCTTTTACTTCTAATAAAAAAGATATATGTTAAGCTTTCAGTAAGTATATACAGTATTTCCTTGCATACAAGACGCATGTTTTAAACAGGTATTTTGGGGATTTCCACTTACTGCAACTGTTTTAAGTCCCTTATAGATGTGAGTTTCAAACTTCAATTGTTTGGTTTGGTTGGGATTTAAGTCATATCAACCATTGTTGGTTATTTAATGCCAAATTCGGTTTATACATATATATTAAATACATATGATTTGGTTTGGTTGGGTTTTATGGCATATCAACCATTGTAGGTTATTTAATGCTAAATCTTCTTTATATACATATATTAAATATATATGATTTGGTTTGGTTGGGTTTTATGGCATATCAACCACTGTAAGTTATTTAATGCCAATTTCTCTCTCTCTCTTTATATATATATATATATATCAAATACATATGATTTGTGAACACATTTTATCGATAACATTTTTAAACGAGCTCGAGCTTTTTTTTTTTTGCACAGTTTCAAATATCTCAATCTAACACGAATAATTCTCTGAATTTCTGAGACGAAGCCAGATGATTTTTATCATTCAAGGTCTTTGGACTTTTTATTATTTTCATCTTTATTGTTATATTCAAAACGTTTCGGCCAATATGTCCTTCGGGCTTCTTCAGATTTTTCTTGTCGAACTCTTGTCTAGTTCGCCAAATGACATATCGGCCGAAACGTTGTGAATATAATAATAAAGATGACAACAATAGTCTGAAAACCCTGAATAATAAAAAAAGAATAATTCTATTTATTACAGACAATGAAGGGGTTACAAGTATTGCTATTTAACACTAATTATTCTATTCAGTATTACTCATTCATTTGCACACGGTTAAATGGTTCCAAGTATTGCGATATATCACTAACAATTTAATTAAACATCAGCCATTTGTTTTCAAACCGTTAAATGATTAAATGGTTCCATTTCAAACAATTCAATTTAGCATGTCTTTTGCTTGCACCGAGTAGAATGGTCAAAAAGTTCTATTTCTAACAATTCGATTTAACATCATTCATTTGTTTGTACACAGTTTAAGTAATCAAAACCGTTCTATTTGACCCATTGATAGGATGCTATCAAGTGCTATTACTTCGAGGCAGAGTGGACCTGGGAGCAATGGCAATGAAGAGGTACTCCACATTTCCCAAAGTCCCAAGATTGGAGCCTCACTATCAGATGGTTTTATGTCATATCCTGATCAAACGTTGGAGGCGGTGTCTTACCACTCAGCAGAGATGCAGTCGGTGTATTCAGTGCCAGCCGACTAGGCTGAAACTTCAATAGATGACCCTGTAGTTATAATACCAGCAAATAGGACGATGAATGATATCAGCATATAGATATTGCAGCGCTAAAGGTGCATATTATATACCGGGAAATACGGTAATCTCTTTGACCAGGAGGCATTTTTGTGGTAAAGTATAATTAAATCATATACAATTGATCTCTATAGTATATAATTTGAAATACTTTTGTATTATACATATAAAGTAAGTAAAGTTGGTGACCTTAGTCGAGGGTGCCCAGAAGGTTCCCTTTTCTATAGCGCCCTCCCCAACACCGAGGTGTTGGGGAGGGCGCTACTCTATTCCCTGGATTGCTCCATTTTACTCTTGATCCCCATCTTATAATGATGAGTGTTAAGCAAGGCGGCACCAAGTACCATTTTTTGAGTATTTGGTATGACTCGACCTGGGATTGAACCCGGATCTCCCGGACCATTGGCGAACACTCTACTCATTAGACCAATGGTCCGGTTTAATAGCTTTAATTAAAATATTACCGTATTTCTTTACATATAAGACGCATACTTTTGAGGATTACTAACTGAAACCCTTCCAAGTTCCATAGCTGACAATTTCAAACTACGGTAGATAACCATCTTGTCATAATTCCAGTAAATGGGTCACAGCGTGATATTGGCATAGAATTATTCTAATAGTATATAGGCATTTTATTTGCAGGGAAATACATTAGTTTAATGGTAATCGAGAGATGATGATAATAATTACACACGACTGAATGGGGAAGGTGATCCACTGGGAATTGTGCAAGAAATTTAAATTTGACCTTACTGTAACATAGCCATACATGAATATGTGAAATGTATATAGAATGTTCATAACTCATATATAGATAACATAGGAATCCCGAAACACAAAAAAACACTTACGACTTCTTAGTTTAAGTACGAAACTTTTTATTACCTTTGAGTTAAAAGGTATTTTCGACATAAGGAGAGAGATACCATCTTTCTGTACTGACTTTTCCATCTGCCCCCCTCCATCACGTGCGACACCTGTCACCAGGCCTCGGCGAGCAAGCGAAAGTCAACTGTCTTCTTCCGAAGCAAAACTCAACTAACTGACTTTTCTCAAATCTCAGCCCACGCTTCCGGTGCGTGACGTCACTCACATCCCTGGTCACATCCTCTATCTGTGATTTTTATTGTGACATCTGTGAATGACACATCCTACCCGCGCGCGCGTGAACACCTGTGCTCATGTTGCACCTAACTAACCCATGTACTAAGCAAAAGGTTCTCAGCCTAACTAAACCGAAAGGCAAGATATATAAAACGAAATCCCTCGGCCATTATATAATAATACTATCAAATGGTATATACACAACCTAGAATCTATCCTGGAGAATGAGACGCGCAAAATTCTCTGGGATTTTGAGATACTAACAAATTACCTAATCTCGTCTATTGATACTCAACAAAAGAAAAAAAAGAGAACCTGCCGAATGGTGGACTTTGAACGCAAAGTAAAATTGAAAGAAAGCGAAAAAAAAAAAAAAAAGAGATATGTCCCTCGACCTTGCTAGGGAATTAAAAAGGACTATGGAACATAAAGGTGACGATGTTACAAATTGCAATTGTTGAACTCGGAACAATCCCCAAAGACTTTGTAAAAGGACTGGTAGACTTAGTCATCAGAAGAGATGTGAAGACCAGACTACAGCATTATTAAGATCGACCAGAATACTGTGAAGAGTCCTGGAGACTTGTGGAGACTTGCTGTCACTCTAGCGAAAACCCCTCTGCAAATGCCGGTATTAAAAACCTTGAAAGAAGTAAAATAATAAAGAAAATGTAAAAGATAGATAATACTTGGACTTTGCCTGAGAACTGAAAAAAACTATGGAACATAAGGATGATAGTGATACCAATTGTAGTTATTGCACTTGGAATGGTCACCAAAGACTTGAAAAAAAAAAGACTGGAGGAACTGGAAAACAGAAGAAGATTCGAGGCCATCCAGAGCACAGCATTTAAAAAATCGACTAGAATACTGAGTAGAGTCCTTGAGACTTGCTGTCACTCAGACTCCAATACTGATGTAGAAAAACTCTGATAAAGTTTATAGCATTTGAAGAGATGAGTAAGAAAGCAATGTGATCGGATTTGTTTTGTAGAAATTTAGCGGTTCATGATTTAATGCTTTTTTACCGTTCGAATACGGGAGAAAAATTCTCATAGATAAATTAAAAAAAAAAAAAGACTAAAGTAACAACAACCCTGAAGTCTCTTTGTAATCTCGTCTAAGTAAAAAACAAAGATAGCAAAGGCTTATTGATATCTATGATATCTCGAACACACTAAATCTGTGAGCTACGAGACAGCAATGGTATGAGAAGTTCTGCGAGGTCTTTCAAACATCTTTTGAAGCAGAGTTTTGACGGCGTCCAAAAAGAGTCTAAAAACACTCGCGTTTGAAATGGATATTCCGCTCTTTACTTAACAAAAAAACCCCAACCTTTTAACTAAAATAAAATAGAATAACAAAAAACATGACAAAAGAGAACACTGCATGGAGTGCACCCTTGCGTGTGTGTGTGTGTGAGTGTGTGGTTGGGGTGGGGGGAAGATGTCGAAAAGCAATTTTTCGATTCCACAACTTGGTTTATATACGAGCAAGGGCAGATTACGATATTTGTGTGATGTCCATTTGGAGACACCATCTATCTATATATATATATATATATATATATATATATATATATATATATATATATATATATCTCTTTCTCTCTCAATATATATATATATATATAAAATTAAAATAAATGGGTATTTACAAAGAACTCCGTTTTAGAATGCCCCCCCCCAAAAAAAACTAACAAGAATAATAAAACAAAATCCACAATGTTTTATACATTATACACACACTCAGAGATCGGAGAGGAGGGAAATCGTTGCAGATGCCCCACGCCCCATACCCTCGTGCTTATTCCATCGTTCCCACCCAACTCATTTTTTTCTCTGTTTCGGCGATGTTTAAGTGGGACTGATGACAGAATATTTCCAGATACTTCGAGATTTAACCATCTTGGGTCGAACGAGCGGGAATGTGTTTGGAAAGGGATGCAATACTAGACAGTTTAAGGCTCGGTTAGAGAAACAAATTATTAGAATAGTTTTAAAAAGTTTTTTTTTTATTTAAGAGAGAGAGAGAGAGAGAGAGAGAGAGAGAGAGAGAGAGAGAGAGAGAGAGAGAGATTTTAAATAAAGAAAATGCAAAACTAACTGCATTTGTCTCTGTGTTCGTCTTTTCCTTCTCTCTCACAAACATTTAATATACATAAACACTATTATAATAGCTCCCGAAATTAATAAGCCACGACTATAAATCCCCGAACCCCTACATATAAAAATAAAAGACCTAGAATTAATAGAATTAACTTTGAAAATAGCGACAATGTTTTGAAATGCTTTTATTTCTTTTATTAGTTATTAACAAAGTGGAAAAATTGAAAGTATTCCATTTCTCTTGATAAATATTCTATTTCCATTGAGGGCGTTTTATGTTAAATTCTTTCGATGTCATTAGCATCTCAGTTTAATCCAACTACACGTTTACGTAACTTTTGCAATGTGATAAAAAGCTTAAAAACGTTCCAAAAAACAATCTTTACTTGCAAACAATCCCTGATGATGGCCTATAAAGGGTCCGAAAGCGCTGGGGACAATTTCCGTAAATTCATCAACCAACTTCAACCCAAAACCAAAACATTTGTCCAGAACCTTGAAAGGATCCTAATAAAATTACATAGACAAAATGTGTCTTTATTTATTACAACAGGTGAGCTAACCACACACACACACACACACACACACATATATATATATATATATATATATATATATATATACATGTGTGTGTGTGTGTGTTATATCTCCTTATATCATTCAATATCAATATAATCATTCTTCGACAAAATAATATTCACGTCCATTTATTATATATATATATATATATATATATATAGTAAAAGTTGGCGACCATAGTCAAGGGCGACCAGAAGGCTCCTTTTTCAAAAGCTACTACACTGAGGTGTTGGGGAGGGCACTACCCTGGATTGCTCCACTTTACGCTTGATACGTACCTTATATTCCTGAGTGTTAAGTAAGGAGGTATCAAGTACCATTTTTAAAGTCTTTGGTATGACGCGACCTGGGATTGAACCTAGGTCTCCCGGAACATTGGCGAACACTCTACCCACTAGCCCAATGACCCGGTTAATATATATATATATATATATATATATATTGTCATCCTCAGACAGACTGTTTCGTTCTATCAGAAGTCTTCAGTGTGGCTAGACACGCAGGACGCTCGAAGCCGGGATCGAAACCCGTCAAACTTTTCAGACCTCTCGGCTACCAAGTGGACCGCTTTGGCTAAGGGAATTTTTAAGGTATTTATTTAGCAACAGCGGCAGCAGCCGTTTGTTTACATTTTTTATACCCTACCGGCTACCAGAGAGCTCAATTCTTTCGAAGAGCTTTGCATTACGCTAGCGGCGGCCGACAATTCCTTCGCCAGAGGGCTCTAATATATATATATAATATATATATATATATATATATATATATATATATATATGTATTAGTTTAGTATATTTGTAATTAAAGAATGCCTAATATCGGTGAAGGTGCTCGTAGTGTGACGGTTATCGTCACAGGAAATGTACCCAGCGACCTGCATTCAAACACTGAACGAAGCTGTTTGCGTTTCACATTGCGCCTATTTGACTATTCTCCTTCCTGCTATGGGTAATTAGTAGGACAAAACAGTATCTTTAATCCAGCTATGACAACCAGTCTAGGAGAAGGAAAACGCTGAATTAAAATCTGGTAAATTCCGCTTAAAAACTGGCCTTGTGTCATGAACAAAACTATAAGGTCAGCCCATTCGGCTGGAGCTGTAGAATACACCGACTGCATCTCTGAAAAGGGGTAAGACACCACCCACGACGAGTGCCCAGGATATGACACAAAACAATCTAATGATGAGGCTCCAGTTATACTGGAGCTTTGGGGAATGCAGAGCACCACTGCATTACCATCGCTCCCAGGTCCACTCTGGTTCGGAGTGGTAGCACCTGATAGGGTCCTATCTATGGGTCAAATAGAACTGTTTGACATTTAAACTGAATGTCAACAAATATTTAAATTGAATTGTTAGAAACAGAACTGTTTGATCATTCAACTGTGTCTAAACAAAGACTGATGTTTAATTGAATTGTTAGTGATACATAGCAATACTTGAAACCATTAAACTGTATGCAAACGAATGAGTAATATTGAATTGAATAATTGCTGTTAAATAGCAATACTTGTAGCCAATTCACTGTGTACAAACAAAGGATTAATAATGAATGGGATTATTAATGTGAGATAGCAATAATTGAAACCATTTAACTGTGTATAAAAATAGAATTACTAATGTGCCAACAAATTGATTGTAACTCATTTAAAAATGAAATTACCAACTTATATATGTATGTCTATTTAAATGTTTGCAAACAAATGATAGATGTTAAAGTGCCCATGGTGTAATGGTTATCGTCGTAGGAAATGGACACGGCGACACGAGTTCAAATCCTGGACGAGACTGATTGCATTTCACATAGCACTAATACCCTTGAGAAAGGTATGAATTATTCTCCCTCCAGTTATGGGTAAATAGTAGGGCAACAAGTCTGGGAGAAGGAAAACTCTGAATTCAAACCTGTTAATCTCCGCTTAAAAATTGACCTTGTGTTATATCCTGTCCGAGCGGAGGGTTTGGGTAAATATGATAGATGATAAATTGTTACTGTTACATAGCAATACTTGAAACCATTTAACTGAGTGCAAACAAATCATTAATAGTAAATAGAATTATTCGTATTAGAGAGAAATACTTGAAATTATATAACTGCGCAAAAAGATGATGTACCACACCTATGATACGGATAAGCGAAACGTACATAGAATGTTCATATATATATACATAGAACATAGGAATCTCGAAACACGAAAAACACTTACGACTTCTTAGTTCAGGAACGAAACTTTTTATTACCTTTGAGTTTAAAGGTTCTTCGACATATGGAGAGAGATACATATTCTTTCTATTCTGGCTTTTCCATCTGCCCCCCCCCCAACACTTGTGGCATCCGCCAAAAGGCCAAGCGAAAGCCAACCGTCTTCTCCCGAGGCAGAGCTCAACTAACTGACTTTTTCAAAATCACCCAAATCCTCCGTGCGCTTCCGGTACGTGACGTCACCGCACTCTAGCACCGCTTCCCATCTGGGCTATTGTGACATCTCTGAGTGACATGTCCGCTCCGCCCGCGCGTGTGAACACCTGCGTTAATGTTGCACCTAAGTAACCAATGCACTGAGCCGAAAGGTTCTCAGCCTAACTAAACCCAAAGGCATAAAACGAAATCCCTCGGGCATTATATTACAATGAGCTCAGACTGGTTTTAAAATGTTATCAACAAAATGTATTCAAAAATCATTTACATATTTAATATATATGTATGAACAGTATTTGGCATTAAATAATCCACAATGGTTTACATGCCATAAATCCCAAGCAAACCCAAACTATATGGTATTAGTTGTATTTTGATTTCAGGTGTTTAAAATGAAAGATAAAAGAGAATTTTTTTATCAAATATAACTCCAATGGTTATCGTCGCAGGATATGGACACGGCGACATGAGTTCAAATCCTGGACCTGACTGATTGGATTTCACATAGCACTAATACCCTTGAGAAAGGTATGAATCCAAATATTCTCCCTCCAGCTATGGGTAAATAGTAGGGCAGACTAGGTTCTTCAGCCTTGGTGAGGCAACTAGTCTAGGAGAAGGAAAACTCTGAATTGAAACCTGTTAAACTCCGCTTAAAAATTGACCTTGTGTCATATCCTGCCCGAGCAATTTATATTCAACAATAATGGGTATTTTAATTCCTTCCAGTTTAATGGTCGGCTCGTTGTGCATTTTCCTAAGGGAACAGACGTGCACGCCCAGGGTTTTTGTTTTGGAGAATCTGAAACCATTTTTTGTTGCCCATCTATTGATGCTGTCCACATTCATTGGAGTTGGCGTTCTATTACATGGATGTATTGGATCTGTAACATATCATGATATAGTCAGTGTATAGGGCACTATTCCTAGGTTAAGGTATTTAATGAAGCTGTTAATTTTTATACTAATGAGGGTTACCGCGTGTATGCTTTCTGGTGGGATCCCTTCGTCTTGGTTGTGGTGGTCAGAGAAGGTGGATTCAACACGATTCTTGAGTGCTCTATCAGAAAATTGCTTAGGAACCCTGGTGGTCTTCTTTGGCCAAGATTTTGTAGATCCCTCATATTGCCATAGTTTCATGTTGAGCCATGTGCCTTTTCCAGATTGAAAAAGATTGCTGTCGGGTGCTCCTATTTTTATAAACGCTTTCCTTGTGAAGGTCTCTAGAAAATGTATAGAACTATAGAAGGTCTATAGTTCCTCTTTTTTTACAGAATCCATACTGAAGGTTTGTGATTAGTCTGTTTGATTCTCGGAACTATGTTAGTCTGTTGTTGATCATACACTCCATGGTTTTGCATTGGCAACTTGTCAGGGCAATTGGATTGTGGTTATCTGGATTCGTACTCTTCTTTCCATTTTTGGGAATAGGCACAACTGTTGTCTGTCTCTATGTTTCTGGGAATTAGTTGCTCATGCAAATATTGTTAAACCTCCGGAAGATAAATCTTTGATTAAGAAATTATAATGCATTTCATCCAGACCATCAGATTTACTGTGATAGTGTTTTTTGTTTTTTTTATTGAATTCTTCTATTATTATTATTAATATTACTATTATTATTTATGAATCACAAACTATATTATTTTTCAATAATAATCTTTACTTATTATTTTCATTATTATTATTACTTGCCAGTTTTTCTCACCAGTGTTAGGTGATGGTCTTTCAGTAGAGTTTAACTGACACACGTTTCCTCAAGTCTCCAGGATTCTTCACAGTATTCTGGCCGATCTTAACAATGCGGTAGTATAGATAATAATAATAATAATAATAATAATAATTATCATCATTATTATTTCACTCCTTGCATGTTTTCACACCTGCGCTAGCTAGTGCTCTTTCACTGGAATCTAAGTGACAGCAAGTCTTCTCAGATCAGCAAGACTTTTCTCAGTATTCTATCCCCTCTAAAAAATGCTGTTGTCTGGGTAGTCTCGATTTTTCTCACTGTTCGGTTTACTGTCATGATAAGATGTCCCAAAACAAAGATATGTAAAGAGACCAGGTAAAAGTCGCGTGCGCAGTCAGCTCTTTTTTAATGACCTTAGTAGTTGCCGTTGTTTGTTGATAATTATGAATTAACTATTGAGAGAGTGTCTACGAGATGGGTTGTCATAATGTTCTAAAAATAAGCAAAGTTATAGTCGAAACGTAAGAGTTCACAAGGAAAGCGTTTATAAAAATAGGAGCACCCGACAGCAATCTTTTTCAATCTGGAAAAGGCACATGGCTCAACATGAAACTATGGCAATATGAGGGATCTACAAAATCTTGGCCAAAGAAGACCACCAGGGTTCCTAAGCAATTTTCTGATAGAGCACTCAAGAATCGTGTTGAATCCACCTTCTCTGACCACCACAACCAAGACGAAGGGATCCCACCAGAAAGCATACACGCGGTAACCCTCATTAGTATAAAAATTAACAGCTTCATTAAATACCTTAACCTAGGAATAGTGCCCTATACACTGACTATATCATGATATGTTACAGATCCAATACATCCATGTAATAGAACGCCAACTCCAATGAATGTGGACAGCATCAATAGATGGGCAACAAAAAATGGTTTCAGATTCTCCAAAACAAAAACCCTGGGCGTGCACGTCTGTTCCCTTAGGAAAATGCACAACGAGCCGACCATTAAACTGGAAGGAATTAAAATACCCATTATTGTTGAATATAAATTGCTCGGGCAGGATATGACACAAGGTCAATTTTTAAGCGGAGTTGGAAAAACGCAGTTTGCGTAATGACAAATGCGAAAGCATGACTGACAATGCGCGCGCAATGATTGAATCATTTTGACTTTTAAAAGTAGATTGATTAGCGGTAAAACATAGTTCATGGCTGTGCAAGCAGAGGAATCTACTGCGCAATGGCCTTCAAAAAAAGGGGTCCCAGTTTGTACATTTCTCCTCTGACTGAAATGACCCGCCATGTTTATATTTTTAGGATACTTCCTGTTATCAAGGAAGGACATTTTTTTTTAAATCTGTATCGGCGTTTCTCTTTCTCAGTGGGTTCTGTTAACAGTTATGTTGGCGAGCTGAGAACGTAGGGGCATCGGTCCACTGAAATCCTTTCAAATCACTCATTTATCTTGTCATGTTACCTTATAGATTGGCGATATCGATTGTTGACATAAAATTGTAGATTAGTTCAATAAATCCCTACCGTTTGGATATCACGAGGTGGGGAATAGACCGTTGGATTTGAGCGATGTGTGGTGACCTCGAGATTAAATGAAAGCTTGGCTCTTATTGGATTTGGCTCATCACGTGATCCCAGAAATTTTAGAAGTTAGAAAGATATAGTTATTTGGCTAGGACCAATCGAATGGAACAGTTTGTTGTTCCACCTTTGCTCAACAATTCTCTGTAAGGTCGTGACGGGACATGAAGTCGAGTTGTAAGAAGTAAAAAATTTTGAGCAGATAGATTGTATCCGAGATTTTTTGTCATTCCAGCACCGAAAAACTAAAATGTTGAGGTTGCAGCCACAAATACACAGAGCAACACGAGACGGCTGATAAGATCACAAATAGCGGAAGAGGAGAGTAAGATATTGCCGGAACTAAAACGGTGGCGAAAGAATGAGTGAGGGTATGAATTTTGACCGGTGAGACAATCAATAGAAGTGAGACAGAGAAATATAAACGCCACGTATTAATGTAAATATAAATCCTGTAATGGATATATCCCGAGTAAAAGCTATAAAACAGCCAGAACCGGCCTTAGAAGGTGTAAGGCTCGATTAGGAATATATATATATATATATATATATATATATTGCAACGTTTACATGATCTCTCGAGAGTAGATTACATTCTTGCATGTGGCCCATTTAGGCACAGTATCCGATCGTGAACATATACATTGTATGTTGGAATTTGTTGTCGTGTGTACTTGGCGAGCCGAGATTAGATTACACAGTAGAACAGAGCCCATTTAGGCGCGGGGCCCAACTGGGGACATATATTGCAATGTGATCGTGTGTGTACACAGTGTCGTGGGGCTCAATTTTAAAGCCACTGGTCCAATTGGCTTACAGCCGACCCTAGCAACAGTTGGGGTTGGTTGGTATGGTTTTATGGTATATTAACCATTGTAGGTTATTTAATGCCAAATCCATTTTATACATATAAACAATTTTATTTCAACCAATTCAGTTTAACATAAGTACAGTTTAAATTCCTAAGAAGTTCTACTTTAAACAATTTAGTTAAGCATAAGTACACTTTTTAGTTCTATTTGACCCTATCAAGTGTTACTACTCCAGGCCAGAGTGGACCTGGGAGCAATGGCAATGAAGGAGTACTCTGCATTCCCAAAAGCTCCTGCATTACTGAAGCCTCTCCATTTGATTGTTTAGTGTCATACACAGGACATTCGCTGTGAGAGTTTTACTCCTCAGCAGAGATGTAGTCGGTGTATTCTCTAGCCTCAGCCAACTGGGCCTTCTAGCAACAATAAGTCACTCCAGAAAAATCATTATTTTTATTGTCTCCAAGAGTATCCTGGAATTGGAAATTGTTTTGAGCCCCTAATCGATTCATAGGCAACACGAGAAGAACCCAGACAAAGAAACCTCTCGCAAGATATCATTCTACAATAATAATTGCTTTGCCTTCATCGTCATGCAATCGTCTATAGATTATCTTATCACTGACACACCCTAATTATATTTTATAAAATGGACAATAAAATTCAGGAAAAGGAAATCTCATGTATAACGCGCACTGACGTTTAGAATTTCTAGCGGCTAAATTTACCTGAAATTTAACATTTGTTCAGTTTTTTTTATCAGTTTGCACTGACTAAAAATAAAAATTAAATATAGTTTAAACTTTGTCTTAAAACAAAATTTACACAGTATTTCAAGCAAATACACGGACACGTTCTCACAAAAATGCAACGAGCTTTTGGCGAAAATAAGTCTACATTGAGAGAAACAAAATCATAAACAAAACATATTACAGTGGATATTTCTCTGTGGCTGTGTAAAATACTTTAGTTTGGACTATAGATATAACTTACTTTCAATCATCTAGTCCAAAATATGGTGAGAAATGAGGCCGGAAAAAATTAATCATATAGTTCTTGTGCATGATATTGACCCCTAACTTTTCGACAAAACAATATGGAAAAATAATGCGTTTTATACAGAAGTAATTTGATCGTAAGGAAATATAAAACAATTGAAAATATCGTGAACTTTCCTAAAAGCGTATTCACAAATTATCTTCATGATCACTGCCAATTGTAAAACCAAGCATATTGCTTACAAAGTGATGTCTCGATTTTAATTTGCTCGTTGTAGTAAAAACAAAAGCGCCACCTTGTGAAAATACGTAAAACTAAGTTTGCTAAGAAAAGCTAAAGTTATACTATTTTCCGCATAGCATTTTGGGTTGCTGGATCCCTCAATATGTGACGTCATATCGGTTGAAATCGTGTCAGTCGGTGTAGATTAAAGACGTTTCTCGTGAGATATGTCATCAGCCAGTTCCAAATGGTTGAGAGAGAGAGAGAGAGAGAGAGAGAGAGAGATTTAAATAAATAAATAAAAGGCAATAGTGCAGTTCTTAAAATACAAAAAATTTATCTTTTATTTTCCCAGCGGTGAGTTAAATCATACCATTATTGTCATTCTACAAGGTTATTGGCCCAGCGGTTAGAGTGTTCGCCAATGGCCCGGGAGACCTGGGTTCAATCCCAGGTCGAGTCATACCAAAGACTTTAAAAATGGTACTTGATACCACCTTGCTTAACACTCAGCATTATAAGGTACGGTTCAAGGGTAAAGTGGAGCAATCCTGGGAATGGAGTAGCGCCCTCCCCTACACCTTGGTGTAGTAGCTATCGAAAAGGGAGCCTTCGGGTCACCCTCGACTATGGTCGCTAACTTTACTTTTACTTTTACAAGGTTAAATAACCTACGATGGGTGATATGCCATTAAACAGAAATCGAAACCAAGTTGTAAAAAAAAAAAAGAGTGTTGTAGCCAAAATGGCGCAAATCTTTTTGGACGGAGATACGAGGAGCATACAAAAAGTTTCCAGACTTTTTTCGTAAGGGCATCTAAAATTGTCGTAGACTCTTGAAAATTCACTATGTTAGTGCTATACATATATGAGATGACTGAAGAATTTTTATGATTTCAGGTTTAAATGAACAGCTACAGCACGAATTGGAATACCCCCTACTAAAGTCTGATTGTCACAGCTGGTCAATTTCAAAAATACTATCTGAACGTGAGGAAGAACGATATGCAATAAAATTCTGTTTTAAACTTGGAAAAAATGCCACAGAAACGTATGGAATGCTTCAGACTGCTTTTGGAGCATCTTGCATGAATCGATCATCGGTTTTTGAGTGGCATAAAAGATTCAAGGAAGGCAGGAAGTCTGTGAGGGATGATGAGAGGTGTGGGAGGAGTAAGGAAGTCGATACACCAGAGTTGATTGGCCAAAGGGTTAGGGTTAATATGTTGAGGTTTTAAGGGAGTTCAGGAAGAGAATCCGTCGGAAGAGGCCAGCACTCCTCAAATCGGGTCAGTGGCATTTCGAGCAGAACAATGCACCAGTCCACAACTCCATCCTTTTAACGGACTATTTGAGCAAGACGGGCATCAAAACAGTTCCTCAGCTTCCCTACAGTCCAGACCTTACTCCCTGTGACTTTTGGTTATTCCCTAAGCTCAGAGGCTGTCGTTATGAGACAATTGAGGAGATAAAAGAGGCTGTGACGAAGGTCATTGACACGCTCACACAGGAGGACTTCCATGGCTCCTTCCAGAAGTTGTTGGAACGGTAGGACAAGTGCATTGCAGCCGGTAGAGATTACTTCGAAGGGGACTCGAGTTTCATGTGTGTACAATCAATAAAAGTGCCCATACGAAAAAAGGCTGGAAACTTATCGTATGCACCTCGTAATAAACAATAGACAACTCTACTGATTTTACCCATCGTGTGACATGGGTGAAAACATTCAAAACTTGTTACGATTTCTATTCTATTAAGCATAATCGTAGGAAGAAAGTCTGAAAAAATCTGATTTAAAAACCATTAATACCAAATGTAAAAAAATAAGAAAAAAAAATCGCCTTTTCGGCATTGACTGTATCTTCTACTTAAAAAAGGGGTCTTGGTTAGGACACTAAACAGCATCTGATAGTGAGGCACCAGTTTTGTAGAATTGGTCAGTGTCGAGTACCACTTTAATGTTATTATTACCATTAACACCCAGTACACTCTGACCGGGAGTGGTCCCAACTATGTGTCAAATAGATCTGTTCAAAAATTATTCGTATTTCTTAGGAATACTTGATACCATATAACTGTAAATTATTTGTATGAAGAATTCTTAGTTGAAACTAGAATTTTTTTTTACAAAGGATTATTATTAATTACTTGAAACCATATAATCGTGTGCAAACAAATAATTGTTATCAAACAGAATAAACCATGCGATTATCCAATTTAAATAAGAGTAATGGAAGCATAGAATTGTGTGCAGATTATTTATCTTAGGAATACTTAGTATCATATTAAGTTAAGTTGGCGACTGTAGTCGAGGGTGACCCGAAGGCTCCCTTTTCGATAGCTACTACACCAAGATGTAGGGGAGGGCGCTACTCTTTTCCTGGATTGCTCTACTTTACCCTTGATCCGTACCTTATAATTCTGAGTGTTAAGCAAGGAGGCATCAAGTACCATTTTTTGAGTCTTTGGTAAGGACCCAGGGCTCCCGGGCCATTGGCGAACACTCGAACCATCATGCTATGTGCGAAAACTCTAAAGAGTTTTCTCACTTAGCATGATGGTTAGAAATAGCTACACATAAAATGTTAATATAAATGTACTATGAACACAGTTCCCTAACCTATAGGTATAAAATAACCTGCGACGGGTTAAACATGTCGTCAAAATAAATAAATAAATCGATCACACACACACACACAAAAGTAAGGTTTGGTTTCTTTGTTTAATGGCATATCAACCTTTGTAGGTTATTTAATGCCAAAGCTATTCTTCTAGAATAACAGTAGTGGTACTATTTAACCCATAGCTTTGAGGATAAGGGGGTTCATACCTTTCCCAAGGGTATTTGCCCGAAAGTGAACGTAATAGCGCTACTGGAGTACGAACTCGCTTTCTACGATTCCGTAGCTCATCGCTTTAACCATTACACCACGAGGACACCCCCTAAAAACGAAAGAAAAATGAAGATTTTTTAGTTAAAATCTTTTTTACACAAAATTTACACAAAATTTTTACACAAATTATACGACATTTCCGCCGGGGCACCTGCATCCTGTTTACTTTTGGCAGCAGGTGCATTTCCTGTTTTCCACCAACGCAATTTACGCGACATGTTAAATAGATCTTCAAGTCAATATCCAACAATTTGGTTAAATGGTATATCACCTTTTGTTGGGTATTTAATGCGAAATTCTGTTTATGCATATATGATTTGTAAGCGAATAGTTTGTCGGTAACTTTATTTTTAAACGAGTTAATAATTCTATCTACTTGTAATATTGATAATTTCGTTTGGTTATTTGGTTTAATTGCATATCAGCCCTTTACTCTTAATTCCAATTGATCTATCTATCTATTTATCTAATTTGTAAACGAATAGTTTGTTGATAACTTTATTTTTAAACAAGTTAGAACTTATTTGCTCACTGTTAAATGGTTTCAAGTATTGCTATTTTATACTGATAATTCCATTTAATATCAATCATTTGGTTTAATTATCAAGTTTAATGGCATATTAACCTTTGTCGGTTATTTAATGCCAATTAATACACACACACACACACACACACACATATATATATATATATATATGATTTATGAGTGAATAGTTTGTGGTTATTTTTATCTTTAAACGAGTTAGAGCTCATTCGTTTGCACACTGTTAAATGGTTTCAAGTATTGCTATCTCAGAGTCACTAACCCTCTCTCACTGCCTTTTGACACCTTTAAGAAAAAATAGAGTTATATACTCGTTTGCCACAAAAGTAATTTGAAAGACACGATCAGAACAATCGTATAGATGTTAGGGCTTGACCTGCTGACTGAGAGGATGGCTAAAGTGTGTAGTTATTGGAATGATAAACTTTTAAAAAATGTGAAAGACCAACCTTAATGAACTAATACTAAAATGCCGAAATGAGTAATTGGTTTTAGAAGAATAACGTGGTCAAAAGGATGTGAGGTAAAACATAGGAAAATATTTATATAACAGACCAAGAGGAATTTATGAAAATTATTATTTAATCTTTTAAAATTTGCTGTTTAATCATTTTAGAGCTTGGTTTTCTACATGTAATTTCCATCTATCAATCAGTGGCGGGAAGTACTGGTGGCTTGAATTCAGCTTTTCTTTTCCAAGACAGGTCACCCTACTAAAGCTAAAAAAACAGTCTCTACTATTTACACAAAGCTGAGGTGTGCAGAGAACAGAAATAAATGGATATATTGGATAGTTTATGTATGATTATATACATATTGCATGATAGATTTGAAAAAAGAAACAAAAAAAAAAAAAAAAAAAAAAAAAACACGCATGCGCACATATATATATATTAAGCAAATGCGGTGGTTCATTTACCTATGTACAAACATACATCTGCCTATATATATATCAGCCCAGTTGGCTGGGGCTGTAGAAAACACTGACTGCATCTCATGCAGTGGAGTAAGACCTCCCCCCCCCCACCACCAACGAGTTTCCTGGAAATGACACTAAACAATCTCATGTTGAGGCTCCAGTAATGCTGGAGCTTCGGGGAATGCGTAGTGCCCCTTCACCGCCATCATTCCCAGGTCCACTCTGGCCCGAAGTGGTAGCACTTGAAAGGTTCCTATCTATGGGTTGAATAGAACTGTTTGACAATTAAACTGAGGGCAAACGAGCAACTAATTTTAGATTGAATTGTTAGAAATAGAACTGTTTGATTATTTAATTATGTGTAAACAAATAACTGATGTTTGATTGAATTGTTTGTAATACATAGCCATTGATGTCTCTAGTTCAAAGGATGCATTTTTTACAGGACGCGTTCCAAATGACCGCCATTGCGCTGCCTCAGTAATAAATCATTATCATATTAATAGGTCTCTTCTATTTTGAGACACCCTGTAAAAATATTTTGCTACTTTGATTGCTAGCAGTCAAAGATTCCTAAGCTACATTTAAACGATTAAATTATGTATCTATTTACCTCGGTCAATTTATATATATGAATAGGCTGACTAGCGTTCTTTATATATATATATATATATATATATATATATATATATATATATATATATATAATTAATGATAACTATGTTATTTTGAATCATTCGAGTCGTTACGTAGTATTAACGTAGAAGAAACATTTTAATGGTGGTGTTTTGATACGAGCTCTGATTTAAAAGAATATTTTGCGATTTTAAATATGCAATGATAGCTATTTTCTTCTCAAAACAAAGGATATATCGTTTTGATATGTTGTTATATGCCAGTACGGTT
Organism: Sepioteuthis lessoniana; assembly: GCA_963585895.1. Lineage (NCBI taxonomy): Eukaryota > Metazoa > Mollusca > Cephalopoda > Myopsida > Loliginidae > Sepioteuthis > Sepioteuthis lessoniana. The sequence continues at coordinate 33,880,695 of OY757915.1, forward strand.
TATCTTATTTTCTTCAATAATGTTGGGGTACTACTTTTGTTTATTCTGCAGGTTTTAAACACAGTAATATATGAGAGAGAGAGAGAGAGAGAGAGAGAGAGAGAGAGAGAGAGAGAGAGATTAATACATAAGAACATACGAATAGGCACGATTGACAGATATATAGACATGAACAAACAGATAGAATGATAGCTAGATAAATATGAACAGATTTGACAGATTACACACACACACACACACACACACACACACACACACACACACACACACATATAGATATGAAGCCATTAGATAGACATATATAAAAAGAGTAGATAGATACATGGATAGATACTTCTTTTCCTGAATTGCTTCACTCACCCTTGATCCATACCTTATAATGCTAAGTGTTAAGTAAGGAGGCATCAAGTACCCTTTTTTCAGTATTTGGTATGACTCGACCAGGGATTTAACCTTGGTCTCTCGGCCCATGGGTTAACACTCTAACCATTATGCTTATATATATATATATATATATGTGTGTGTGTGTGTGTGTGTGTGTGTGTGAACAGGGTAGATAGATAGATAGATAGATAGGGATAAACTAAATAGATAAATATGTACAGATTAAATAGACAGAAATGAACAGATTATATATATATATATATATATATATATATATATGCAAAGAAAGAGAGAGAAAGAGGCCCACAGTCGAGATAGATAGAAACGGACAGATTGTATTTGTGTATATGAGAAGACACGATGATTAGATAGATAGATATGAGCAGCTTTGATAGATAGATAGATAGATAGATAATATGAGAAGGATAAATAGATATGAGAAGATATGAGAAGAATAAATAGATACGTAGATAGATAGATAGATAGATAAAGGGAAATCATTATAGAGGGCATTAACCAAGTTCACATAAGAGTATGTCGTATACAAAATAAACAGCACACAACACAAACGGGATGTCGACCTGAACTCAAAAGTAAATATCAAAGATTGCATAAACGCTTGGCGAAAAAACACTTTCTGCGCGGAGACAGACACACATCGCTGCCTACACAAATAAATGGACGAATATTTGTTCGGTGTTTATTGTTTGTTTTCAAGCTCTTTCATTTTGCTAAAATGTGATGTTGTTGGAGGGAATGGAGGGAGATTTTTCCTTGGCACTTACAGGCGGGTGAGGAGGGCTGCGGGCGTTAAACGTTTAAGCATCCATCGGTTGGAATCGCGAGGAAAAGAATTCAAGACAATTGTCTTCTAGAGAGGCGTTATTTATAACGTGGTGCTATCCAAAACAACTGGGAATCTGACCGTTTCTAATTTAAAACCAGGTTTTCAGTATCCAATTGGGACTACTTACCGCCGTATGTATTATGTGGACTTTGTGTTCATCGTCTCTTTCGAAATAGTTCTCATATCTCTCTTTACAGCGATCCTAGTGGTTCGTAAATTTCTAGGTTCAAGTAACCAAAATTTTTGTTTAACCTTCGTGGGTTATTTAATGCCAAAGCTATTCTTGAAGAAGAACAGTTGTGGTACTATTTAACCTATAGCTGAAAGGATAAGGTGGTTCATACTTTTCGCAAGGTTGTTGGCACGAAAGTGAACATAATTGCGTGAGTAGAGTTCGAACTTGCTCTCTTCGAGGCCGCAGTCCAGCACGTTAACCATAACACCATGCGGACTACCCGACAACAACATTACGCCATGTTTAAATAACATCTTAAAGACACATTTTTGTATTTCAAGTACTGCATTTTGGCTATCCTATTTACCCAACCCCTCCGCTCGGGCAGGATATGACGCAAGGTCAATGACTTTAAGCGGAGTTTAACAGGTTTGAATTCAGAGTTTTCCTTCTCCTAGACTAGTTGCCTAACCAAGGCTGAAGAACCTAGTCTGTCCTACTATTTACCCATAGCTGGAGGGAGAATAATTGGATTCATACCTTTCCCAAGGGTATTAGTGCAATGTGAAATGCAATCAGTCTCGTCCAGGATTTGAACTCGTGTCGCCGTGTTCATTTCCTACGACGATAACCATTACACCACGGGCTCCTCCGAATTTTGGCTATAAAAGACAAGTGATGTTTTATTTATTTATTTGTTTATTTATTCATTTTACTCTCTCTTTCTCTCTTTCACCACTCCCTCACACACACACACACACACACACACAAACTTTACTTAATCATTTGGAACTGGCTAACGACATATCTCACGAGAAACGTCATTCTCCCACACCGACATAAAAGACTTTCAACTGTCACACATTGAAAGGTTCTGTAACCGAATTTTTTGGGTCACGGCTTTGTGTAATACAGCTCAAGGCTAAAAGATGTTTAAAGAATATGGAGTTCCTCATTCGAGTACTGGTCAGGCTTGACACTGCTTAACTTCAGTAAACAGATGAGAGTCGATGTTTTTAGCAAGAAAATTATTAGCCTTGTTACTTTTATTTTGTTTTTCCAGGAAGAAATGTAAACAGATATGGATGACATAAAGACGTTACATGTACAGTGATACCGATTGTAAATGGAGTTCTCGGAATTGGAGCCTAGAAATAATAGTGGAACTGTAGATCAGAGAAAGCATTGAAACCACCCTGACCACAGTACCGTTAAGATCGGCTTGAATACTGAGAAGAGTCCTGGAGACCTGAAGAGACTTGCTGTCACTGAGACTCATGTGAAAGACCACCAGCTAACGCTGGTATGAAAAACTCTCAGGGAGTAAATAATAATAATAATAATAATAATAATAATAATAATAATGATAATAAAAAGAAGAATCTGTGGAACATGAAGATGACGGTGATACTAATCGTAGTTGGAGCCCTCGGAACAGCCCACAAAGGTTTGGAAAAGAGACTGGTGAAACTTGAGATCAGAGAAAGAGTCGAGACTATCCTGACCACTGGACTGTTAAGATTAGTTTGAATACTTAGAAGAGTCCTGGAGAGCTGAGGACTTGTGATCACTGAGACTTCAGTGAAGCAAAAAAAATAAGTTAAAATCCAGGGAAATGTTGAAATGTTTGTTCCGGGGAAAAATGAAGAGAGAATGAATGAAAATAGAATCACAAATAATTAAGACAAATCTTACGAATTAAGTGAAATATATTATATTTTCAATTAAAATGTCTTAGAAAGGTTCGTCTGCCTTGTCGGCGGGGCTTAGGATACGCAGAAAGTATCCCCTGCTGATGAGTAATACCCGTCAAAAATGGGTGTTCTGTCTTCTTGGTGTCCTGGGTATGACACTGAACAGCATCTGATAGTGAGGTATCAGTTCTGGAGCTTTGGTGAATATGGAGTACCCCCAGTACCCATTACTGCCAGGTCCCATCTATAGATAAAATCGAACTGTTTAGCCATTTGACTGTGTGCAAACAAATGACTGATGTTAAATTTAATTGTTACTTTTATATAGCGATATTTAAAACCATTCCACTGTGTGCGAATAAAAATATTTATGTTAGCAGTACTTAAAACTATTTAATTATGTGCAAACAAATGATTAATATTAAATAGAATTATTTGTATTAGACAGGCGGTTTGGGTGTGGGTCATGGTAATCTTTCGATGGCTGTTTTTATTCTCATCTACAGAAGCCTAACTTATAGATGAGCAGTAGTAGTTCCCCGATCGAACTATTCGATCCTGGCCGTTGAACCGAAGGATTCATACGCCCAGGATCTGGTTAGGCATTGCGTTGATCCGTCAGAGGGTTTATTCGCTCGCCTTTACGTCCACCATGCTGCTTCCCATGGCTTTCGAAAATATTTTTTGCCCATTACGTTTTTAGAACAAAAGTTACTAAAATAGCATCACAACTTATCAGTGTTGCTAGACACGCGAGATACTTGAAGCTGGGATCGAAATCTGGCTGACTCGACACCAGTCGGATATCCTATCGCGGGACCACCAATAAATTCAGCGTAAGCGAATGGATCTCCCGTATATGTATGACTTTTGCTTTCTTTACGTGAATACGCTTAATGAGCTTTGTATTACGCGAATGGCGACCAGTAATTCCTTCAAGAGAATGCTACCCAACTCGGTGGGATGCATATATATACGAGGATCATTAAATAAGTTTCCAGACTTTTTCGTATGGGCACTTTTATTGATAGCACACATATGAAACTCTAGTCCCCTTCGAAATAATCTCCTCCATCTGTAATGCACTTGTTCTACCGTTCCAACAGCTTCTGGAAGGACCCATGGAAGTCCTCTTGTGTGAGCGTGTCAATGACCTTCGTCACAGCCGCTTTCATCTCCTCAATTGTCTCATAACGACAGCCTCTGAGCTTAGGGAATTAGCAAAAGTCACAGGGAGTAAGGTCTAGACTATAAGGAGGCTGAGGAACTGTCTTGATGCCTATCTTACTCAAATGGTCTGTGACAAGGATGGAGTTGTGTTCTGGTGCATTGTCCTGCTGGAAATGCCACTGATCCGATTTGAAGAGTGCTGGCCTCTTCCGACGGATTCTCTTCCTGAACTCCCTTAAAACCTCAACATAGTAACCCTAACCCTTTGTCAATCAACTCTGGTGTATTGACTTCCTTACTCCTCCCACACCTCTCATCATCCCTCACAGACTCCCTGCCTTCCTTGAATCTCTTATGCAACTCAAAAACTGATGCTCGATTCATGCAAGATGCTCTAAAACAGTTTGAAGCATTTCATACGATTCTGTGGCATTTTTTCCAAGTTTAAAACACAATTTTACTGCATCTCGTTCTTCTAAAGTGTTCTCACGTCCAGATTGTATTTTTGAAATTCACCAGCTGTGACAATCAGGCTTTAATAGGGTGTATTCCAATTCCTGCTGTAGCTGTTCATTTAAACTTGAAATCATAAAAATTGGTCAGTCATCTCATAAGATGTATAGCAATAACATCGTGAATTTTCAAGTGTCTACGACAATTCTAAATGCCTGTACAAAAAATGTCAGGAAACTTATTGAAGGCACTGCGTATATATAATTTGAAAAAATAGATTGTAGGTTGGGTGGTTGTTTTGTTTTAAGGCGTATCAAACCATTTCGAGTCATTTAACGCTGAAATAGATTTCAAACAATTCAGTTTTGTAAAAATATAATTTTTGTTTTCAAACGGTTAAATGTCCGAACAGTTCTATTTCAAGCAATTCAGTTTAGCAAAAGGTCAAACAGATCTATTTCAAACAGTTCAGTTCAGCGTAAGTACACAGTTTGTCCTATTTGACCTACAGATTGGAACCTTTCAAGTGTTACCACTCCGGGCCAGAGTGGACCAGGGGGGCGATGGTAATGAAGGGGTATTCCGCATTCCCCAAAGCTCCAGCATTACTGGAACCTCACAAGCAGATTGTTTAGTGTCATATCAGGACAATTGTTGGGGAAGTCTAACCTCTCAGCAGAGAAGCAGTCGGTGTATTCTACCACCCTAGCCGACTGGGCAAGAATAGTTTTTAAACGCGCCAGAGCTCGTTTGTTTCGCTGCAATTAAATGGTTTCAAGTATTGCTACGCACCGGGAACGATTTAATTTAACATCAGTCATTTGTTTGTATACAGTGAAATGACAAAACAGTACAATTTGACCTATAGATAGAAGCCTATCAGGTGCTACCACTCCTGGTCAGAGTGGACCTGAGAGTAATGGCTATGATGGGGTACTCTCCATTCCCCAAAGCTCCAAAACTGGAGCTTCACCATCAGAATATCGTCATATACAGGACACTTGTTTGCAGGGCGGCGTCTTACCCCTCGGTAGCAATGCAGTCGGCGTATTCTACACCTCTAAACGACTGAACTGGTCATACTCAGGGTACTCTTTTGAGGGAGTTTTACCCTTCAGTAGAGAATGCACCCAATGTGTTCTGCTTCCCTAGCTGACTGAGATGTGTGGTATGCTACATAGAAGATTGGTGAAATCTATTACTGACAGTGTAGTGTTTGAACTTTGAGTACATTTTCTAAAATCTGTACTCAAATACTGTCAGCCCAGTCGGCTGGGATTGTAGAATACACCAACTGCATCACTGCAGAGGGTTAAGACTCCCCCACTCCAGAACGAGTGTCCCGGATACGACATTAAATCATCTAATGGCGAAACTCACGCATTGGAGGTTTGGGAAATGTGAAGTACCTCATCATTACCATAGCTGCCAGGTCGACTCTGACTGGGAGTGGTTGCAACTGATAGGATCCTATCGATGGGTCGAATAGAATTGTTTGATATTTTAACTGAGTGCAAATAAATTACTTATGCTGAATTGAATTGTTTGAAATCCAAAACTACCGCATAGATTGGATAATTTCAATCATGTGACCTTATAGTTCTAAAAGCCTGTTCAATGGTTAGATGATGACCACTTAACTAACTACAAGAGGTGCCCGTGGTGTAATGGTTATCGTCGTAGGAAATGGACACGGCGACACGAGTTCAAATCCTGAGCGAGTCTGATTGCATTTCACATAGCACTAGTACCCTTGGGATAGGTATGAATCCAATTATTCTCCCTCCAGCTATGGGTAAATAGAAGGATAGACTAGGTTCTTCAGCCTTGGTGAGGCAACAAGTCTAGAAGAAGGAAAACTCTGAATTCAAACCTTTTAAACTTCGCTTAAAAATTGACCTTATGTCATATCCTGCCCGAGCGGAGGGGTTGGGTAAATATGCTTAACTAACTACAAGTTTTGTAAACAGCCTGAAATCAGTCTACCATATCTAGGCAAAACTAAGTAAGTAACAATATTGAGAGGCTCGTGAGTCACATATGGTAGAATATGAATAAATAAATTTAATAAAGATATGAATAAAATTAGACCAACTTATGTGTGATCTTTTTTTTTTGAAGACTTTAAATCTTTATGGCAACAAAACGAAAATAAACACATTCTTGTCAAATGTTCATTAATGTACCAGTGAATGCTGTCGACAGAAAGGACTTATTGTGATTACTCGTGTAATCGACAAAATTCTGGGAAAAAATCTCTCGTGTGTAATATGCATTATTTTCAACATTTTATGCAGTTTGTATCGACTAGAAATAAAAATTAATATAGTTTATATAATGCTTCGATATTCAAAACCGACAAAATGTTCAGGGTAAATGGAAGGACATGTTCAAACGAAAATTTAACAAACTGTTATGGTCAAGGGGAGGTTCAAATGATGACACGACACAGAAATAAGGGATAAGAAATATATTGAAGGCAAATAGTGCATACACAACGATAGCTGGGAGAAACCCCTCTTCAGCTTAACAATCAGGAATATTACCGCTCTTGGTAACGGCTTGCCGAGACTGCGAATGTGCAGAAGAGAGTTCTGTTGGTACATGTCACATGAGGACGAGTACGTCTACAGGGGACATCCCAACGCAAAACTTTTGGCGAAATTAAGTTGACAAAAAAAAAAAGAAGAAACATAATAACCGGTTCAATCAGCTGGGGCTGTAGAATACACCGACAGCAACTCTGCAAAAGGGTCATACATCCACCAAATGAGAGTTCTCAATATCACACCAAATATCTAATAGTGAGGCTCATGTAATGGAGCTTTGGGGAATATAGAGTACCACTTTATTCCCAGGTTCACTCTGCCCCGGAGTGGTAGTGTCCGATAGGGTCCTAACTGTGGGTCAAATAGAAGTATATGACATCTAAACTGTGTGCAAACTAATAACTTATCTTGAACTGAATTGTTAGAAATAGAACTGTGTGAACAAATGACTGATATTTAACTGAATCGTTAGTGTAACATAACAATACTCTTAACCATTTAACTGTGTGCAAACGAATGAGTAATGTTGAATAGAATTATTAGTGTTCCTATTTACCCAAACCCTCCGCTCGGGCAGGATATGACACAAGGTCAATTTTTTAAACGGAGTTTAAGAGGTTTGCATTCAGAGTTTTCCCTCTCCTAGACTAGTTGCCTCACCAAGGCTGAAGAACCTAGTCTGCCCTACTATTTATCCATAGCTGGAGGGGGAATAATTGGATTCATACCTTAGTGTTAAATAGCAATACTTGAAACTCTTTAACTGTGTGCATAAATTGAAATATTGGTATAACAGAGCAGTATTTGGAACCCTTTGACTGTGTGCTATGAATGAATTGTGTTGAATAGAATAATTAGTGTTGATTAGTAATACAGGTAACCACTTCACTGGGTGCCAAAAAAAAATCAATATTTAATTGAATTATTAGTGTTAGATAACAATAATTGAAACCATTTAACTGCGTAGAAACAATTGCAGTACTAGAGTGCAAAAGAATTAGCTCTAACTCATTTGAAAATTAAATCATCAACAAACTATATATGCAGGTAAATGATTGTTGTTGAACTGTGATTGTTAAAATAGTAATACTTGAGGCTATTTAGATTTGTGCCGTCAATTGATTGGTAGTAAATAGAAATACTTGAAGCAATTCAAATGCATGCAAAAAAAAAAAAATGAGTTCAGCCTCGTTTAAAATGTTATCAACAGGATGTATTTACAAATATATTTGAAACATGTGTATAAAGAGGATTCGGCATTAAATAATCTACAAGGGTTAATATGTTATAAACCCAACAAAACCAAATCATATGTATTTAATACACATTTATTTATAAAGAGGGTTTGGCATTAAATAACCTTCAATGGTTGATAAGCGATAAAACCCAACGCAACCAAATCTTATATATTTAACATAAAGAGGATTTGGCATTAAATAACCTGCAAGGGTTGATATGCCATAAACCCAACCAAACCAAATCTTATATATTTAATATATATGTATAAAGAGGGTTTGGCATTAAATAACCTTTAATGGTTGATAATCCATAAAACCCAACCCAACCAAATCTTACATATTTAACATAAAGAGGATTTGGCATTAAATAACCTGCAAGGGTTGATATGCCATAAACCTAACAAAACCAAATCTTATATATTTAATATATATGTAAAAAGAGGGTTTGGCATTAAATAACCTTCAATTGTTGATAATCCATAAAACCCAACCCAACCAAATCTTATAAATTTAACATAAAGTGGATTTGGCATTAAATAACCTGCAAGGGTTGATAGGCCATAAAAACCGACCAAATCAAACAGATTATAAACAAACATGCATTCCAGTGGTTATCTATTTTCAAAACATAAGTATTTACTAAACATTAGCTATTTTGGACTATGGATATAACTTTCTGTTATGGACATAGCTTGAAAAAGGTTAAAAATTACTTCTAGCGTGTAATACGCATTCCTAGCTTTAGGCTAAAAGATCTGAAAAAAGTTCATATTATGCGTGAGTAATTCTGGTAACAAATAACTTAAGAAAGAGAAGAAAAATTGTTCAATCTTTTAAAAGTTTAATACTGCAAATTAAGGGGCTAAATTCGGTTTCTTTGTTTAATGGCATATCAACCTTTGTAGCTTATTTAATGCCAGGTCATTCCGCTGGAAGATTAGCAGTGGTACTATTTAACCCATAGCTGGGAGGATAAGGGGGTTCATATCTTTCCTAAAGGTATTTGTCAAAAAGTGAACATAACGCGACCGGAGATTGAACTCGCTAACTTCGATTACGCAGTCCATCGCTTTACACAAGGACATCCCAAACTAAACGTCTTTATTTTCGTAGTAGTACCCTCTTTGATGATGATTTAATGTTTATCGTACTCAGTTGAGTCAGTTTCAGGTAAAAACAAAACAAAAAAAAACCCTGTTTTTAAAAAAACTTGGGATCCGTGCTGGGTAAACGAAATATTTATAAGCTTAAAACTGTAAAGATCTTTTGAGGAGAGGTTTTAAAGAAAGCAAACATTGATCTAGGTAGCAACATTAACAGATCTTTATGCATTCAACCAAACCTCTTAAATAGGGTCCGACCGATGTAAATAGACAGTGGGTGACTCTATTTATTGACCAACTATTTGACATGTTAGAAACCACAGATATTGGATACTTGTCGCATTGTGTCTTTAATTGTTCATTCAGTTTCACTTGATGAACACCAATTACTTTTACTTTGTTGTTTGGTTTGTAGGTTATTTAACGCCAAATCCATTTTTATGGGAATAATCTGTTCTATTTTAAACAATTCAGTTAAGCATAAGTACACAAAAACATTTCTATTTCAAACTATTCAAGCAGTTATATGTAACAATTCAGTTAATTGTAAATACAGTTTTAATGTCAAAAAACAGTTCTATTTCAAATAATTCAGTAAAGCATAATTACGTAGTTTAAATGTAAGTACGGTTTAATTGTGAAAAACATTTCTATTTCAAGCTATTTAGTTTACTCAAACAATTCATTTTAGCATAAGTATGCTGTTGGTTCTATTTAACCCATAGATAGGGCCCTATAAGGTGCTACCACTCCGGGCCAGAGTGGATCTGGGAGCAATGGCAATGAAGGGGTACTCCGCATTCCCCAAAGCTCCAGCACTGCTGGAACCTCACCATCAGATTGTTTAGTGTCATATCCAGGAAACTCGTTTGGGGGGAGGTCTTACCCCTCTGCAGAGGTGCAGTCAGTGTATTCTACACCCCCAGCCGACTGGGCAATTTTACTTTGTGTGAAAAGCAAACAAATAACTTATCCTGAATTGAATTATTAGAAATAGAACTGTGTGAACAAATGACTGATATTTAACTGAATCGTTAGAGTAACATAACAATACTCTTAACCATTTAACTGTGTGCAAACAAATGAGTAATGTTGAATAGAATTATTAGTGTTAAATAGCAATACTTGAAACTTTTTAACTGTGTGCCTAACTCTTTCTTTTAAAAAATTTTGATTAGAAGAAGAATATTTTTTTTTGTTATACTAACACTGTTATATCCACTTTTCTGTAAAATATACTTGCTATAAAACCATTGAAATGTGTGCAAACAAATGATTATTAAGATCCCCTCTAAAAAATTATTAGTTACTTGAATTCATAATTGTGTGCAAATTATTTCTAAAGAATATTCACTTGAAGACTAAGGATTATTATTTATTCATTGAGAGTTTTTCGCATCAGTTTTAGCTGATAGTCTTTCACTGGAACCTGAGTGACAGCAAGTCTCCTCAAGTCTCCAGGAGTCTTCGCAGTATTCTGGTCGTTCTTAATAGTGCTAAAGTTTGGATGGTCTCAACTAGTCCTCCTACCTCCAAGTCCCCCAGTCCCTTTAATAATCCTTTAGTTACTGTACCAAAAGCACCAATCACGATTGGTATAATTGTCACCTTCATGTTCCATAGTTTTTTCAATTCCCGAACAAGGTCGAGGTACTTATCCTTTTTTTTACATTCTTTCAGTTTTATTCTGTGGTCAGCCGGGACAGCAAAGTCCACAATTTTGCAAGTTCTCTTTTTTTTTGTTGATTACAATCAGGTCTGGCATTCTGGCCGAGATTAGGTGATCCGTTTGTCCCATAGGAGTTTATGTGTGTCATTCTCTAGGATAGCTGCTGGGTTGAGCATATATCATTTATTCGTAGGGTCAATTTTAAATTTCTTGCTCATTTCCCAGTGGATCACCTTTCCCACCCAGTCGTGTCTAGTCTTATACTCCTTCTATGCTAATATGCTGCATTCGCTTATTATGTGATTGATCATTTCGTCTCGATCACCACATAACCTACATTTGCTATTTTGTTACGTCTTATATATTCTCGCTTTGATATGATTGGTTCTTATGGCGATGTTTTGTGCTCCGAGTTGGAGAGATTCTGTTTCTCTCTTAAAGTTTCCTTTTCTTTGCCACGTCCAGATTTTCTCGTGTGAGATGTTGTTTATTAGTAGTTTAAAACGTCCATAGAGTTCTTTTTCTTTCCATTTTTGTTTCCTATTTATTGTCATTCTGTTTTCCATCGTGTTGTCTGTCTCGTTTCTGATGGCTGTAATCAGTCCTCCTTCGTGTTTTCCTATGTAGTCCCCGAGTCGTTGTATCGATATGTCAACGCTGTCTTCAATGCTGATAAGTCGTCTTCCTCCCTCCTTTCTTGATACATATAGTCTGTCAACGTCGTCTCAGGGATGTAATGCCTTATGCATGGTCATTAGTTTTCCAGTTCTTTGGTCTATTTGCTTAAGTTCTTCTCCGGTCCAGTTAAAAAAGGGTCCCGAGTATCTTACGAGGTAAACCGCCCAGTGTCACGTGATGGCTCACGGAGACGAGGAGGTGGGAACGATACTCCCCCCCCCCGTTGAACTAACATTATCTAGCAGTCAAAAAGTGACCGTTATGAGAGAATGTGGGTCACACAGATGTTCGCACCTAAGTGACCTTGGGTCGCTGGACATCGGAAGGGGAAGGAGAAAATGAAGCCAAATGATTGGTGGGGGGACCCCAAACGGAAGTGGGGTTCCCTTCCCCTCAACGGAAGTAAATACAAAAAAAAGGTAGTTTTTGAGCAAGTCTGGGGGCAGACGGACGATAGCCATTTTACTCCGGGCTAAAGACAAAAAGACTGAGACACGAGGGACTCCAAAATCCTTCAAGCCAGCATTAAAAGCAATACAAAGTCTACTAGCCCGTGAAAGAAGAGAAATTCTCCAGTGGAACCCCGTCAAAAAAATAAGATAAGTAACTTTGGGACATTTTTCCGTTACACCCAATTTTTGTTACCACTCTCTCTCTCAATTTGAAAAAGGATAAAAGCCAAGAAAAGACATTTATATTCATGGACTATCCTATTATATATTTTTGACACTTTGAACATATATATGTATATAACCGTAGTAAAGAACCTATGTATTTTCATTTTACCATGTGGTCTATGTTATTATTCCATGCTTTCCTTTCAGCTTCTATTCGCCTTACATTATCTTGCTTAGAACTGTCCTATTAATTCCTAAAGTATTACACGGGAAACCGGAGTTGCCGACTATAGCAATATTAATATTATTACAACTAAGACCTATAGGCCCGTATTCTTCTATTATCTAAGGGGAAGAAGTTTAGCGGCCTGGTGGGTGTGTGATAGTGTGAAATTTTGGACCCCTTTGCCAGCGGTGGCCAGTCTGGCCCTAAATTATTCCCTCACGTAATATGCCAGTTCTTATCTGCCTGAGAAAAGAACTCTGAACAGGACTTATTTCTGTAGGGGATCAAGTGCCAACCTGCCCCGTCTTCACACGTGCGAAAATAAAGTCCCATTTTGGTATTTTAGTCAATTTCCCCGTCACACCAGGTATTTATTCCTTTGATAAGGTTTCTGTTAGATAGTGTTGTCTCGAGTAGCTTTCTAGTTCTCCTGAGGTGTTCTTTCTTAAATTTTTCTTTCGTCTCCACTTGTTTGATGCTGTCCGCCTCCAAGATGCCCAAGTATTTGTAGGTTTCCTTTTCATCGAGCGTTTGGTAGTTTGGTTTGGTTGTCAGAAGTCGTTCGCCACATTTTATTTCAAGCATGGCACATTTTTCTATGCCAAATTCCATTCTTATATCTTGACTGTATATTCTAACTGCGTGTATTAGAGTTTTCAGTTCTTTTTCATCTTTTGCAAATAGTTTGATGTCATCCTTGTATATTAGGTGATTGATCTTTTCCTGCAATCTACTAAGTTTGTATCTGGCTGTGCATTTTCTGAGTATGTGTTTAAGTAGCACCATAACAATTATGAATAGTAACGGTGATTATTATTATCATTATTTATTTCTCATTCATTTTTTACTCATTTGAGAGTTTTGCACAACAGCGTTAGCTGATGGTTTTCCCACCGGAGTCTGAGTGACAGCAAGTCTCCTCAGATCCCCAAGACTATTTTTAGTATTCTAGCCGATCTCAATAACGCTGGAATTTGGATGGTCTCCACTCGTTCTCTAATTTCCAAGTCTTCCAGTACATGCACCAATCCTTTAGTGACTGTAACTAGCGAGCTAATTACAATTTCATGTCCTGTAGTTTTTTCGTCCTTTAGCAAGGTCTAGGTGCTTTTCTCTCTTTTCGCTTTCTTTCTATTTTACCCTGTGGTCAGCCGGAACGGATTATTATCATTATTATTATTATTATTTACTTGAACGTATGACAAGATTCCGAGAAAAAAACAAAACAAATTGATGAATAAACGCTAAAACTATTTGCCGCCTCATTTGTATAGGTCATGTGACAATTATTTTCAAATCTGAAAAAGAAGAATAAAATGTGTCTTCTACCTGACTAGTTTAGTTTCTGTGATGATTGTTATTTTTAATTTTTGCATATATATATATATATATATATATATATATATATATATATATATATATATATATATATATATATATATATATATATATATATATATATATATATATATATATATGACCCGGCCCATTGGCCTAGCGGTTAGAGTGTTCGCCAATAGCCCGGTAGACCGGGGTTCAATTCTAGGTCGATTCATACTACAGACTCAAAAAATGGTACTTGATGCCACTTTGCTTAACTCTCAGCATTATAAGGTATGGATCAAGGGTAAAGTGGAGCAATCCAGGGAAAGGAGTTGCGTTCTCCCCTACTGTAGGGGAGGACGCTACTCCCTCGGTGTAATGGCTATTGAAAAGAGAGCCTTCGGATCGCCCTCGACTACAGTCGCCAACTTTACTTTATATATATATATACCCAACCTTTAAAAAATATATAAAGCCCTATAAAGCCGGGTCTCCAGTCTCGTGTCATAGAAATTGGAGTATAATATTGAGATCGGAGGGCATACAAAAGCGGGTGACAAAAATAATAAAAATAATTAAAGATTACAGTTGCAGGGGGAGATTGGAAAAATTAGGATTAACTAGTTTACTTGGTGGAAGAATGAGAAGGGTCCTATTTGAAACCCCTAAAATTATCTATGGAATGTTTAATTGCGCGACAATATTTCTCTTCAAATTGGTAGGTATGAACACTCTTATCCACACAGCTATGGGTTAAATTGTATCACTGCTGTTCTTCTACAAGGATGGCATTAACATTGAATAACCCACGAATGTTGATATGCCATAAAACAGAGCACCCAAACCAAATCATCGAATTGGAAATTTACTGTCAAGAGAGATTTCAAGAACAAAGTTTACTCATTGATTGGATAATTTTTACTCATAAAGTCATATATTTTTGAAACAAATTGCCTTATCAGATCCAAACAGCAATTGTGCCAAAAATTTTAAGATTATATTAGATGATTTCAGAAATAATGGTACGAAAAAGAATATAAGAAAACATTTTTGAGAACTATTTGATGAATTGAATTTGTATATTGATATTGTATTAATTGAGTATATGTTCTGTGCAAAGATTTTTTTAAAGGTTGATATGAGAAGAAAGTAAAAATCAAAGTTGGCTAAGCCGGCTTAATGAACAAACAAAGAAACAACAACAACAATAATGAACCTTTTGAGAGAAACTGAATAGCAGCACAAAACAACGCCCTAAGAATCAATCATATCCAAGCGAGAATAGATAAGAAGCATCGAAACAGCCAATGTAGGTTATGTGGTGATAGAGGCGAAACGATCAATCTAATAATAAGCGAATGCAGTAAATTACCAGAGATAGAGTACAAGACTAGACACGTGCATGGTGATCTATTGGGAAATGTGCAAGAAAGTGAAAAGAACGATTAATACCTCGACCTTGCTAGGGAACTGAAAAAACTGTGGACCATGAAAGTGACGTTTATACCAATAGGAATTGGTGCTCTTGGTACAGTCACCCAAGGATTAATAAAAAGAACTGGAGGACTTGGAAATAAGAGGAAGGGTGGAGACCTCTAAACTACAGCATTATTGAGATCGGCTAGAATACTGAGAAGAGTCCTGGACACTTGAGGAGACTTGTTATCACTCAAACTTCAGTGAAAGACCATCAGCTAAAGTTGATGTGAAAAACTCTCAAGTAGTAAATAATAATAGTAATGATAATAATAATCTAGAATCAATTTTTACCTGTATGTATGTATGTATGTATGAACAGTGACGAAGAAAAGGGGAAAAAAGTGGGAAAAATTAACATAAATGTAGTTGTAGCATTGTCCTATTCCTATTTCCAAGTCACGTGACAAGAACTCTTTTGACACCATAAGAAATATTCTGTAAGTTAGATGTGAAAGAACTGAAGAAGGCAAGAAAAAGGTAAGTCTCGATTCTAAATGTTTTTGTAAATTTATTTTCGTTGATAATAACTGTCACTTGTCTGTAAATATCTCGTAAATTATTTAATACCTTCATTATTGATTCTAGAATGTATGTATATATACATATATATATATATATATATATATATATATATATGTATATATACATATATATATATATATATATATATATATATATATATATGTGTGTGTGTGTGTGTGTGTATGTGTTCTTCAGTCCAGTAAATCCGAGGTAGGGAATAATTCCGTCAGGACAATTAAATTATTCAAACTTCTAATATCTAAATATTCCTGGTAGTAGAAGTCCTGTTAAATTTGGAGTTATTGATTCATATCAATACTCATAGCAGGATGGAAATAAATTTATAATCCTAAACTGACCGGATTTTAGTTTTTCTTAAAGGTATATATATATATATATATATATATATATATATGGCGGAAGAAAAAGGAAAAAGTTATGAAAAAGCGTGGAAATGAACATAAACGTAATAGTAGTATTGTCCTCTTCTTAAGTCACATGACAAGAACTCTTTCTGACGAAAAACCATTAAACAAAAAGTGTCCGACAGGGATGTTGTAAAGGAATTGGAATACTTGAAATGCTAGGGCACTGAGTAATATCACAAAATTGTTCAAGTTTAAACAACTTAACAGTAGTGTCAGTTATAAGCCAATGCAAGCCCCAAATTGAAAAACAAATGATGTAAGTCAAACAGGGTTTTTTTTAGATAAAAGGTGACTGTTGAATTTGAAGTTAAAACTATGTAAATTTAAAACCGGAGTTTTTTTGGTTTTTTTTGTGATTTGCTTATGTGTTCTTAGAACAAAACACGATGTTTTGAGGGTTGAGTTATTTTTATAAAATAATTGGCATTTTCTAATTCTAAGTTAATTTGGTATACAATTATCCTTTGGTTTGGTTTGGTTGCTTTGTTTAATGGCATATCAACCTCCGTGGGTTATTTAATGCCAAAGTTATCCTTGTAGAAGAATAGTAATGGTACTATTTAACCAATAGCTGTGGGGATATGGAGGTTCATATCTTTCCCATGGATATTAGGCTGAAAGTGAAGATAATAGCACGACTGGAATTCGAACTCGCTTAGTAAGATATCGCAGTTCAGCACGTTAGCTACAATGTCACAGGGACTCTCCCCACAAAAAATAAAATAAAATAAAGTAAATAAATAATTGAATAAATAAATAAATTGAGGATCGAATTTACTTCTAATAGCTTACGACATCAATTCTTTAAACTTTGGTTTATATCGCAATTCCAAAATGATAGACATTTTCTAACTTTAGTCAAGTTTGGTCTAAGGCCGTTGTTGAAGAGCATCTCGCCAGAATAATACTTTCTTCTCACTAGTCTGAAATAGATGAGATTATTCGGAATACAGCTAAGTTTCAAGACACGCAACTATTGATACAAAATACTTAAACGACAGGTTTATGTTCGTGTACAATGAACATTATGTTCCCGGTGTGAGATGTCTCGCGTGGACTAAATACCCGCGCAAAATATGTCTAGGGTGGCGCGAACTTTCGGAAGATTATTTTAAGTGGTTGCGAAATGGTGTAGAGTTTGGCAAACACAGAATGCCACAGACGAGATATAATGGCAAATGAGGAACATTTATTTTTCCACTTGTCTTTGACATCTCTAATGTTACTGTAAGTGTTTGATGGCAAGAACAAATAAACGAATCAGACAACATTCCGTCTCACACAAATATACAAGTAACGTCAAACATATAAGAATGGATTAATACAAAAGAGTGCGCGCGCACACACACACACACACATATATATATATATATATGTATATACACACATACAATTTACTGGATTACAGTCACACACACACACATATATATATACTCATATTATTTACTGGATTACTGTCACGCATACACTTAGATATATACACATATAAATATACAACGGATAGTCACACACACGTATTTATATATGTATATACTCATATACACATACAATTTACTGAATAACAGTCACACACACATATATAAATACATTTTATTTCATTTAGTCAAATACTCACTATCTCTCTTTCTCTCTCTCTTACACACACACACAAACACACACACACACACACATATATATATATATATATATATATATATATATATATGCACATGAATTTTACTGAATAACAGTTACGCACACACACACACACACGTATATATATATATATATATATATACGCATATACACATACAATTTACTAGATCACAGTCATACATACACACACACACACATATATATATATACATAATTTACTGGATTACACACACACATACATTATATATATATATATATATGTGTGTGTGTGTGAGTGTGTGTGTGCAAATTTGGCTAAAGATTACGGAACTTTCTTTTTTATGATCTTGCTGGTTTCTTTGTATCAGGATCCAGTTGATAGAGAAGTTACTCAAAGTACTCTTGATCAAAACCACTGAAAAAGAAGACCTGTTCGATTGTGACATGACGTCATAAAAGTACTCCATGAGGTTAAGGAGACAGACTGAAATCATAATTTAATGTCGATAATGAAGGATTGTAAACTTTAACAAAAAAAAAAAAAAAGAAAAAAAGGTTTTAAAAGCTTTTTATCATTACATTTGAAAAAAAGAATGAAATGAAATTGGATTTTATGCTGAACTTTATCAAATATTCCTTAGAAAATTGTTGTCGAATGCAACATTAGGTTACGTTTGATTAAATTTTAAAGACTAAAATTCATTCATTTAACAATTACAAATTTGAAAACCATTTAAAAAAAAATTATAATCACCATTGTTTTGATTTGCTTGTTTTGTTTTAATTTTGATTATTATTCTGTAAAGTTACCATATTATTAAGTAATGATTATGTAATTATTAAATGATTATTACTCAAATACAGGGGTGTCCTCGTGGTGTAATGGTTAAAGCGATGGACTGCGGAATCGTAGTACGCGAGTTCGTACTCCAGTCGCGTTATTACGTTCACTTTCGGGCAAATACCCTTGGGAAAGGTATGAACCCCCTTATCCTCCCAGCTATGGGTTAAATAGTACCACAACTGTTCTTTTAGAAGAATGGCTTTGGCATTAAATAACCTACAAAGGTTGATATGACATTAAAAACAAAGAAAGAAAGTCAAATACAGCAATAACTGAATTATGAATAAGGGAACAAACAAATAATGATAAAATTAATCTACACTCAAGCAAATTACTAATAAATGGTAAATAAAAAATTAGAAATAAGAAACAAATAAATTACATACAAAAATATGTAGATTAAAAAAAATCAAATAATAATTATAGAAAAATTTGTTACAGATAGAAAATTTAGAAGAATATTTTGTGGCACGATGGTGGGCATTCGTTTCTGTGGGTGTGGGTGAGCGCTTGTCAGAGGATTCATTTATCTGTTTTAGCGCGAAACCCACACAAAGGGCTTACGCGTGAGATTTCCCACGGAAGAAGACAAAGAAAGGCCAGGTCCCTGAGCAGAACAGAAAGGAGTTAGCGTCACTCAGGGAAAGGCGACGGCCAGAGAGAGGCGGCTCCTGAAGGAGGAGTTGGGACCAGTGGACCCAGAAGCCAGGTCAGCCAACGCGAGATGAGTCTGCGTTCCTGGTAGCTGTGTGGGAATTTTGTTCGAATACACGCTCATGACAGCACAGAATGCCGGAAAAGTGCCCAAACTTCTCGCTTCGTACGCTTATGGCTAACCCTAATTGTGATTGTTTGTTCTTCTTTCTTCCACTCTCGGTTATATACGTTATATCTGCTATATATTTGTAAAACATGTGAAATGCCCCTGGCCGGAGATGAGAGAAACCACTAGACGATCGGATGGCCATGAGCTGATTTAAGAAGTTGAGATAGTGGGTACCGGCCGTGCGGGTATATTGTGACAATTTGAAGTTTTTGTTTTTGCCTAACTTGTTACTAGTAATGTCATTTTCCTTAGAACAAAAATTATTTGCCGATCTTCAGACAAACATTCTTTCTGTTATTTTTCATGCTGTGACCCTCATCAAAAGTTCATAATCTGCCAAAACATTTAATGTTATGTGCACGGCTAATATTCCTTGATTTACTGAATCAAGAAAAGAATAATCTTTGATCAATTTGCCCATTATTACATAATTACATTGAACAACATTTGCAGTTTTATCCGTAGTATCGTATATAAATTAGATCCACCCATAAAAGTTGTCCATCAGAATGAACTGGCGTCTTGCTTATGCAATTAGCCAGTCAAAATTTATTCAGGGATTTATACACATCATAACAATGGCATCACAAATAAAAGTTTTCACCACATTGGACAAACCGGAACATATAGAAACATGGATCAGATTATTCGCAGCGTTGGCAAGGGTTAAGAAATTAAAAGAAGAAGAAAAAGCGCTAATGGGGGAGAGAATGAAATCAAAGACTTATTTCTATGGGTAAATAATGGGGCAGACTGAGTTCTTCAGCCTTGGTGGGGCAACTAGTTAAGAAGAAGAAAAACTCTGAATTCAAACCTGTTAAACTTCGCTTAAAAATTGACCTTGTGTCATATCCTGTCCGAGCGGAGGGGTTGGTAAATATGTATATTTCTGATTACAGCAGGCTGTGAAGCGGTGATTAAAAACTATCGACTAAGAAAATTTGAAGAATTAACTTATAAAGAGATTTTTAGAATAATTAAGAAAAATATACGATAAAAAAAGAAGATTATTTGTCGTTAAGAACCAAATTCATAGAGACAGAACCCAAACGAGTTTATAATGCAATACGTGCACAGATTAAAAGAAGCATCGAAATATTGCGAATTAAAAAAAGAGAACTAGGAACAAAAGGCACAATTACCGAGGATAAATTAATCCTTCTCAGATCAAGTGAATGCATACAGGACACATCACACAAACACAAAATACTTGAAAAGTTACAATTTAGAAATATGAATTTAGAAGCGAGTACATAATTTTTACTACGAGAATTAATGACTACAACCAACAAAAAAATTATCAAGAAACCTACAATACAACTAAGTTCGTGGTCAAATGCACATTGTGTGTCAAGGACTATGAGAGAAAATGGAATTAACGCAATAAACTTCATAGACAAATAGAAACTGTTGTGTTGAAAGTGGATACCACAAAACTCATTATCTTTTACAAAAGTAGAGTTAAATAGCATAGGATTGTTAAGAGGTTAATGAGTAGAGTGTTCGTCAATGGTCCGGGAGATCGGGGTTCAATCCTTGGTCGAGTCATACCAAAGACTCAAAAAAATGGTACTTGATGCCGCCTTACTTACCACTCATTATAAGGTAAGGCTCAAGGGTAAAGTGGAGCAATCCAGGGAATGGAGTAGCGCCCTCCTCTACACCTAGGTGTAGTAGCTATTGAAAAGGGAGCCTTCAGGTCACGCTCGACTAAGAACTAAGGTTAAGAGGCTCGTCAAAATAAAAATCAAAATCACCCAAGCCTTGTGGAATTTTGAAAGTTGCCAATTCATATTCTATCTATTGTAGAGGCCAAATTCTAAAAATGTTACAGTATGAAAAGTCTCCTCAAAGTGGGAGCAATGGGGCTTCAACGATTATGACCATAAGAAAGTTCGATAGGGATTTAAGAATATGGGGAGATTACAAGATAGGTGTGAATCACTAAATACTTTCAGACTAATTCTCGTGCCAAATATTGAAACTGCAAGCCATAAATTTGTAACTATGAAATATTTTGCAAAAATAGATCTTAAGTCAGCACACAACCAGATTGAAATTGACTAGAATTTCAAGGAAATTACCACAATAAACACCCTAATAGGTTTTAAACCGACTCCCCTCAATTTTCCAGGGTCCATCTGGTATTCGTGCCGAGAGGTGTTATTTTGCTAACTGCCTGGGCCCTCGGAAATGCCTGCATAGCAGTACTGAGTTCATCGCTCGGAGCCTGAAGCATCCCTAAATAGGGAACGCCGACGGAATCAAGCCTTTTTAAACCTGCGCGCGCGTCACGATTGTCCGTCCCCACTCACTATAAAATAACCTTATGTCAAATCCAGGTTGGTTGGTTTGGCTTTATGGTATATTAATCATTGTTGGTCATTTAATGCCAAATCCTTTTTATACATATATATTAAATATATGATTTCTAAATACATTTTGTTGATAACATTTTTAAATGAGCTTGAGCTCATTTTTTTCATACAGTTAAATGGTTTCACTTATTTATATCTATTACGAATAATTCTATTTATTATTAATTATTTGTTTGCACGCATTTTAATGTTTTCAAGTATTGCTACGTATCATTAGCAATTTAATTAAACATCAGTTATTCGTTTACACACAGTAGAATGATCAAACAGTTTTATTTCAAACAATTCAGTTTAGCATAAGTCATCTGTTTGCACTCAGTTTAAATGTCAAAGTACACAGTTTAGATGTCAAAACGTTCTATTTGGCCCATATATCAGATGCTACGACTCCGGTCCCAGAGTAGACCTGGTAACAATGGCAATGAAGGGGTACGCCGCATTTTCCAAAGCTCTGGCATTTCTGGAGCCTCACCATCAGATTGGAGGTGCCTGTGGTGTAGTCGTTATCGCCGTAGGAAATGAACACGGCGATACGAGTTCAAATCCTGGACGAGACTGATTGCATTTCACATAGCACTAATACCCTTGGGAAAGGTATGAATCCAATTATTCTCCCTCCAGCTATGGGTAAATAGTAGGGCAGACTAGGTTCTTCAGCCTTGGTTAGGCAACTAGTCTAGGAGAAGGAAAACTCTGAATTGAAACCTGTTAAACTCCGCTTAAAAATTGACCTTGTGTCATATCCTGCCCGAGCGGTGGGGTTGGTAAATAGTACCATCAGATTGTTAAGAGTCATATCAAGTACTCTCGTTGGGGTTGTCTTACTCCTTTGTAGAGAGGCAGTCGGTGTATTCTGTAGCCCAAGCCAACTGGGCCACGACCTGGTGGGAGGTTGGATAAATATCAAACACCCTGATAGATTGTTTGTTATGAAGAGTTCAAGTCTCATTTTTCAAAAGCAACTGAAAAAATACCATTTTGACAAAACAAATGTACAGCAAAATTAGATTCATTTACAAGAGAGATTGATTTTTGTGTATGGGGATTTGTGTGATGCTGCATATAATAAGTGTCTCTTCCGGGCTGACAACATTCCAGTAATTTCTATAAAGAAAATTTAATTTCCCTTCTAGATCATCAATATTATGGAATTTCTTTGCTGTTTGTATGCTAATTAATCTTTAATACTTTGATTTAAAGCACCTTTTAGGGAAGAATTAACCAAGAATCTGGTTACTCTATTGTGGTAGTCATTGAAGATAAATATGAGGGACAGTTTGGCAGAATTCTAGGGATAGCACCATCATGAAAATGTGTTTTTTTGAAGTCCAACTCCAATTGCGGCACCTATTTTTTCGCTAAAGGGTGATGCTTTTCTCTTTATGTTTTCAAGTCGAAAATGTAATTCACATACCTAAAGAGATTTAAAAAACGAAACCTATTTTAAATTCATGTAAAAGTCTAAGAAAAGTTAATAAACAAAAATCTACAATATGAAATATTTTTCTTGGAATCAAGGGAAAGAGGAAGAAACTGTTTTGATTTTTTACGGAACATAATTTAATGTATTAATTCAACGAATTTTTAACCTTCATAAATTCTTAAAATTAGAATAATGAATAAAAAAAAAGTTAACGAATAAAATAATTCTAAAAAAATTACTAGAATTATTAGACTTATTTATTCCTTTAAGAATTCATTAAAAAAATTTCTTTAAAAAAATGAGTTTTTTTAGCTTTTAACAATTTTGCTAGATTTATCTGACATAAGTTTGTTTTAATGTATTGAGAATTACTGTTGTATTTTGACCAAATTTGCCATTCCAAGGAAGTGACAACAGGCAGTTATGAGAGAAAATCGCGTGGGCGGAAATTGGCTAACAAAATGGGACAAGCTAAAATTCCCATGGTACACTCATAGACTGATGCACGGGAAGAGAGTGACCTGTGAACTGCATGACAGTTATTTCCGCTTGATGACGATCAAACATGCCATTCCAAAGGTCGAGTAGGCGATTGAGTGGGCGTTGAACTTTTATATAACTCAGTCAAGACAGAAGTCAGACAGTTGGAGACGGAGTTATAGACGAGTGTGGTAGGGAAAGCCACATCCGGATGAAGGGGCCCTTGGGGCCCCTGATGAGTTGGTATCCAGAGAAGTTGGTGACAAGATGTGGTAGAGAAAGCAAGCACTCAGCAGAAAGCTGAGCCCCTGGGCCTCCGGTTGAGCAGCCCTGGAGAACGAGAAAGACACAACGTTGACGGCCATAAGAGTGGGGGGTCAATATATTGCTGTTATGTTCGGTCTCCAACTCCCTCTCACACGCAAACCTTGAGTATCCCTTTTCGAACCCTTACAATAAAATGAGAGGTACATATTTTTCTAAAGGAACCTTCGCTCGTCCATTATCATTGTGACATTGTGATTCATTCTGCATGTATATGCATGCATGTAAGTAGATGTATATGTATATGACATACAACATTACAAGGACATAAAACAAATTTAATCATTAAAGTTTCAATTAAATTTACTCGCTTTTTAATTAAGAATATATTCACTCTGGTAAATTTCATTGGAGTAAAATCTATTCTTTTGATTATGAGGGTCCTTTTATCAGATAATGTTTTATATTTCGGAAAAGAAAACGTACGGACTTTAGGTTCATTTTCATGGTTTCCTTTTTAATGAGGTACAACTACACGTCTATAAGGCATCGTTTTTGTTTATAAGTAGATTCAATATTTAAAAGAAAAAGATAATTCAAAACACTGAGAAAAATCTAATACACTAATAACATTTTTCTGAAAAGTTGGAAAGACTCAAAATAGTGACGTCACACATTTTTATCCCTCCACATTGCTGGCCTTCTTTTTCGGAGGTCTTGTTGCGATCAGTTACCACCCTCTCTCATAATCGTTTTTGTTTATAAGTAGATTCAATATTTAAAAGAAAAAATAATTCAAAACACTAATTCAAAAATCTAATACACTAATAACATTTTTCCGAATAAATGGAAATAAAATAGTGACGTCACACATTTTTATCCCTCCACATTGCTGGCTTTCTTTTTCGGAGGTCTTGTTTCGATCAGTTACCACCCTCTCTGATATCAGTGCCATTAACAACATATAACTGCAACATATAGTAATAATACAGATAAAATGACAACTGAAATACGTAAAATCGTCACCATTAACACAAAAATCAATAAGAAAAATACCCCCACAGTAAAAAGAAAACGCCTATAAATCCTCGGAACCATCAGAATTAAAAATAAAAGCCAAACATAAATAAAATAGCATTCAATATTCGTACTAATAAAGAAAGCATCTTTAACAACTAACGTACTAACTAAAGCGTTCCCATTAATAATAAACCCTTTAAACTAAGTAAATATTGCACCCAACTATAAAAAAATCAGACAATACCTATAAAAAATCCACTGAAGAAGATCAATCGATATGATCGAAAGCGCTAGGAAACAAAACCTTTGGAAACTTCTCTATCAACTGGACTCTGATACAAAGAAACAAGAAAGAAAGCTTAAGAAAATAAGATAAAAAAGGAAATTTATGTGGTCTTTAACCACGTGCACGCGCACACACACACACACACACACGGGGGTACTATTTTGTTTTTAGTTACAAAGAGAAAACTTTTCATTTTTACTGACCACATTGAAAAAGGGATTGTTGGACTTCTGTTAAGTTAAAACTTAAAAAGTGGGTGCATTAAGTCTAAGAAATTCTTATTTGGGTTATGAGTTTCGTTTAAAATCATAAACAATAAATATAGGAATATTGGTCCTGCGAAGTCAGGGGAAAATAAATTCCGATTGACCTAATCCCATTTCCCCAAAAAAAGAAAAAAGAAAAATTTCATTTCATACGCTTAACTTTAAATGAAAGTTTTGAAAATTTCAAATTGGTAGGAGGAAGAAAAGAAAAAAAAAATGATAAAACTTTGCCGGCACAATTCACCAAATTGAAATGAGGAATATCTAACCCTTGAGAACAGGTTTGGTTTTGGTTTGGTTTGGTTTGGTTTGGTTTCTTTGTTTAATGGCATATCAACCTTTGTAGGTTATTTAATGCCAAACCCATTCTCCTAGAAGAACAGTAGTGATACTATCTAACCCATAGTTGGGAGGATAAGGGGGTTTATACCTTTCCCAAGGGTATTTGCCCGAACTTGAGAACAGGTTTGCATGCCTAAACACTTAAGTCTAAAAAAAGAGAAAGAAGCTAATGGACATACACCAACCAAAATAAATCAAAAGTACAGCTAGATTATATATTTGTTAAAAAAAGTAGATAAATATCACTTTGAACTGTGAGGTATACTCTCCTTTAGAAAAATTTTCTTCTGATCTACGAAAATCGTCTCGGCAAAGATTCACCTGTGTCTACGCAAAAAAAAAAAAAAAAAAAAAAAAAAAAATTAAAGCTTCACGATTTCATTGGTCCTTGCTCACAAATAATGATATTAGAAATCACTATACGATAACTGTGAGAAAGACTTTTGATACTCTTCGGGTGATATCTGAAATACTTACTCAGAATGCCAAACAGTTGCAGAGTGCAAGCCAGTCAAACTAAGAGCCAAGATGTTGAGTTCCATAGAAAAATATTGCACTTAGAGAAAAGCCTACAAATGCCAATGTGCAGAAACTTACGAAAGGCGAGAAAGAATTAACACATACTAAAAAGGACTACAAGAATACATTCAAAGCCAAATCAATAAAATCAGAAACTCGGTAGAAGATAGACAATCATGATTAGCATGGCGAGAGTAAATAAAGTGAGCAGAAGGAAGAGCACTTCGAGAGCCAAAATAAAAGCTGTCAGCAAAGAAAAAATGTAGAAGTGGACAGAACATTTCAAAAATCCGCTTTGAAACGCTCCTAAATTCACTGATAAACCTACCGAAAAAACTAATAGCCAAGTAGATATCCATCTACGACACTTTACAGAAGGAGAACCTAATATGGTACTGAAAAAAAAAGTTCTTGGACAACAACACATGGACACGTCAGTTTTGGCCGACCAGCAAAGACTTACATAAATCAGTTCTGTGTGGACACAGGATACAGTCTAGAAGACCTACCTGGAACAATGAATAATTGGGATGGATGCCTAAAAAGTGTCGGGGAACTCCGTGCTGTTTGTGCAACTTGATGATGATGGATAAAACTCGATAAATTTTTACTAGGTATACAAAATAATTCAAAAATTTTCTAGGTATACTAAAAAAATTCAAAAATTTTCTAGGTGTACAAAAAAAAAAAAAAAAATTCTAAAATTTACGAAGTATACAAAAAAAAGAAAAGATATCTAAAATTTACAAAGTATACAAAAAAAAGAAAAGAAAAGATTTCTAAAATTTACAAGGTATACAAAAAAACGAAAAGATTTCTAAGATTTACAAGGTATACAAAAAAAAGAAAAGATTTCTAAAATTTACAAAGTATACAAAAAAAAAAAAGAAAAGATTTCTAAAATTTACAAGGTATACAAAAAAAAGAAAAGATTTCTAAAATTTACAAAGTATACAAAAAAAAAAAAGAAAAGATTTCTAAAATTTACAAGGTATACAAAAAGAAGAAAAGATTTCTAAAATTTACAAAGTATACAAAAAAAAGAAAAGATTTCTAAAATTTACAAAGTATACAAAAAAAAAGAAAAGATTTCTAAAATTTACAAAGTATACAAAAAAAAAGAAAAGATTTCTAAAATTTACAAAGTATACAAAAAAAAAAGAAAAGATTTCTAAAATTTACAAAGTATACAAAAAAAAAAAAAGAAAAGATTTCTAAAATTTACAAGGTATACAAAAAGAACAAAAGATTTCTAAAATTTACAAGGTATACACACAAAAAAAAAAAAAAAGATTTCTAAAATTTACAAAGTATACAAAAAAAAAAAAAAGAAAAGATTTCTAAAATTTACAAGGTATACAAAAAGAAGAAAAGATTTCTAAAATTTACAAAGTATACAAAAAAAAGAAAAGATTTCTAAAATTTACAAGGTATACAAAAAGAAGAAAAGATTTCTAAAATTTACAAGGTATACAAAAAGAAGAAAAGATTTCTAAAATTTACAAGGTATACAAAAAAAAAAGAAAAGATTTCTCAAATTTACAAAGTATACAAAAAAAAAAAAGAAAAGATTTCTCAAATTTACAAAGTATACAAAAAAAAAAAAGAAAAGATTTCTAAAATTTACAAAGTATACAAAAAAAAGAAAAGATTTCTAAAATTTACAAAGTATACAAAAAAAAAGAAAAGATTTCTAAAATTTACAAAGTATACAAAAAAAAAAGAAAAGATTTCTAAAATTTACAAGGTATACAAAAAAAAAAAAAGAAAAGATTTCTAAAATTTACAAAGTATACAAAAAAAAAAAAAAAAAGATTTCTCAAATTTACAAAGTATACAAAAAAAAGAAAAGATTTCTAAAATTTACAAAGTATACAAAAAAAAAAAAAGAAAAGATTTCTCGAATTTACAAAGTATACAAAAAAAAAGAAAAGATTTCTAAAATTTACAAAGTATACAAAAAAAAGAAAAGATTTCTAAAATTTACAAGGTATACAAAAAGATAAAAAGATTTCTAAAATTTACAAAGTATACAAAAAAAAAAGAAAAGATTTCTAAAATTTACAAAGTATACAAAAAAAAAGAAAAGATTTCTAAAATTTACAAGGTATACAAAAAGAAGAAAAGATTTCTAAAATTTACAAGGTATACAAAAAAAAAAAGAAAAGATTTCTAAAATTTACAAAGTATACAAAAAAAAGAAAAGATTTCTAAAATTTACAAAGTATACCAAAAAAAGAAAAGATTTCTAAAATTTACAAGGTATACAAAAAGAAGAAAAGATTTCTAAAATTTACAAAGTATACAAAAAAAAGAAAAGATTTATAAAATTTACAAGGTATACAAAAAGAAGAAAAGATTTCTAAAATTTACAAGGTATACAAAAAAAAAAAGAAAAGATTTCTAAAATTTACAAGGTATACAAAAAGAAGAAAAGATTTCTAAAATTTACAAGGTATACAAAAAAAAAAAAAGAAAAGATTTCTAAAATTTACAAGGTATACCAAAAAAAAAGAAAAGATTTCTAAAATTTACAAGGTATACAAAAAAATTCTAAAATTCAAACTTTTAGTCCATGACGTAGTCCACTTCCCGGTCGGCGAGGCTGACCCAATCCTAAAGAATAACTACAGGATAATAAAAACTCGAACCTACTGAAAATTTCCTGACGTTTTTTTTAGTTCTCTCGTTAAAAAAAAACTTTCTTGTACGTCAATTTTTTAAATACCACTCGACAATCGGTAAACCCCTTGTATCAACGGTCTGTGATGATTCTGATACTTTTATTCAGGAAAGAGTGAAAAATTCTATTTTGCCTTTCTCTGTTGTATAAAGAATTTGGATTATTAAAAAATGACATTCAGTACGACTACAAACCTCACAAAATTACTATTCGTTTGCAAATTGAACTGGAAATTGTTTTATTCTCTTACCCCATTCTAAGTGTGTTCTTTTAATAAAAATATTACTACGATATGACATTTTTGCAGGGTTACGGTGTGCAAATGGCTCGGAAGACCGGAGTTCAATTCCAGGTCAAGTCATAGTAAAGACTCAAAAAATGCCACTTGATACCTTTTTAATTAACACTAAGCATTATAAAGTACGTATCAAGGGTAAAGTGGAGTATTCCAGGGAAAGGAGTAGCACCCTCCCCTACACTTCGGTGTATTATCTATTGAAAATGGAGCCTTCGGGTCGCCTTCGACAACGGTCGTCAACTTTACTTTACTTACATAAATACAAATATAGCGAGAATTTTAGTAGTACATAGATGTACGGTGGATTCTGTTGAATAGAACCATCGGTTATTCGGACCAACGACGCAGCAGGACCGATTCTATCAGAAAATATAGAGATGATTGTAATTTGTTTTGATTATTATGACAATTGTGGCGCTATTTCGGAATAATCGGAATTAATACCGTATTAAAATTGGAATAAAATCGGATGATATGACTTAAAATAAATCTTTTATTTTCTAAATAAGAGTATTTAAAATATAGAAAATATGCGTTAGTTTGTAGGGAACGAATAAATAAATAAAAAATTAAATTAAAAAAAAAAAATTAATAGATAAAAAGAAAAGTATTAAATTTGAAGAAACTCCCAGAGTTCTCTAACGGAAAAGGAGATGACGCATGCGTAAAAAGAAAAAAGGATTTTCCTCTTGAAAAAGGAGACGATATTATCTTTCTCTTTCAGGCAGTGACCGTCGAACAAACGACACCATTTTGCTGTCTGGTGTTTTAGGCACCATGCTACGTCTTGGAACGTAGCGTTGGTTAGTCCCTTCACCTAATAAATAAAGGAAAGTATAGAAGAAATATTTTCGTCTCTTATCTATTTCTATCTTTTCTTTTTGTATATTTCTTTTGGGACTTTCTTTGGGCAAGGCAGTCAACGTGGGATAAAATAATATAACCAAAATATGGAGTCAGATATCTACGGCAACACAGCCTTGCCCTTAGCCCCTGACCTTCAAAGTCTTCAAACCCCACAAGTTCTCAATAAAATAACTTCTATTTTTTTTTAGTTTGTGAGTATAGTTAAATAACTGAACACTCAAAAATACACCATTTACTATTTTGGTCGACTAAATTATCTCCCTTGATTCAAACAAGGGTTATTTATAAAAAAAAAATCTTTTCGTAGAAAACTACCGTATTGAATAGACGACTTCATATAATAAAAGACCCCTATCTTTCAGCCACAAAAGATCTTTTTATCATATATTGTGTGTAATGAATGACCCCTAACTTTTGGTTATGCTATTTCTTCAACATCCAATGATATAAAGAGAAAACATTCACTTATTTATATTTTCAAAACTACAATCAGAATCAGTGAAATACTGAAAATTATCAATGTAGTCTGAACCTTGATGTAGCTTACCGTATTCACTTGGGTGTTCCTAACATACCACAACCACACCTCTGATGTACTATAGCATTGGTAATATAATAGTTATTATTTAGTATTTACTTTTCTTTTTATCTTAATGGCTTTTGTTTAGATATAGGTTATGCGGAGACACTTTGGTTAATCGGACCAGACAGTTCCAATTACCCGGAATCCATGATTCTCCGTCCCAATTACCTGGAATCCATGATTCTCCGTCCCTATTACCCGGAATCCATTGTACGTCGCGTCTTCAATAAGTTTCCAGACTTTTTGTACAGGCATTTAGAATTGTCGTAGACTCTTGGAAATTCAGTATGTCATTGCTATACATCTTATGAGATGACTGACCAATTTTTATGATTTTAGTTTCAAATGAACAGCTACAGCAGCAATTGGAATACACCCGACTAAAGCCTGATTGTCACAGCTGGTGAATTTCAAAAATGCAATCTGGACGTGAGGACACTTTAGAAGAACGATATGCAATAAGATTCTGTTTTAAACTTGGAAAAAAATGCCACAGAAACGTATGGAATGCTTCAGACTGCTTTTCGAACATCTTGCATGAATCAAGCATAAGTATTTGAGTGGCATAAGAGATTCAAGGAAGGCACGGAGTCTGTGAGGGATGATGAGAGGTGTGGGACGAGCAAAGAAGTCAATACACCACAGTTGATTGGCCAAAGGGTTTGGCTTAAGGTTACTATGTTGAGGTTTTAAAGGAGTTCAGGAAGAGATTCCGTCGGAAGAGGCCAGCACTCTTTAAATTGGGTCAGTGGCATTTCCACGAGGACAATGCCCTAGTCCACAACTCCATCCTTGTCACAGACTATTTGAGCAAGATAGGCATCAAGACAGTTCCTCATCCTCCCTAGAGTCGAGACCTTGCTCCCTGTGACTTTTGGTTATTCCCTAAGCTCAGAGGCTGTCGTTGAGACAATTGAGGAGATGAAAGAGGCTGTGACGAAGGTCAATGACACGCTCACGCATGAGAACTTCCATGGGGCCTTCCAGAAGTTGTTGGAACAGTACAAGTACATTGCAGCCAGAGGAGATTACTTCGAAGGGGACTAGAGTTTCATGTGTGTAATATCAATAAAAGTGCCCATGCGAAAAAAGTCTGGAAACTTATTTAATGATCCTCGTATATATATAAAACTGGAAGCGTAGCATTCCCATTTCGAGCCTACGCTTATACGTCACGTTTCTATTTATATTTCGATCGTCTTGTCGATCAGCGCCCAACTCCTCCACCATTTTCCTGTCTTCGTGTCTCTCCTTGTTGCAACTTCAACTTGTCTGAGCAGACAAACAACTTTTGTCGACCTAATATTTTTCATCGACGAAACTTCTCGATCCAACAAAACAGCAGCTACATAGCCACCTACCTCCCATCTCACAGTGATGGAACTTAACTATTAGGTGCAGTTTTGTATAACCGCGTTTGGATATTCATTGGGAGAAGAGTTTTACTCCTCTTAAGAGGATGCAGTCAACGTATTTTATAGCCCTAGGCAGTGTCGCCGGGAAGTGCGGTGGCCGGGCGCCCGGAGTAGAGGTATCTGTTCCTCTCCTTACACGCTTTTCAAGGTCAAAGACGGATTCAAGACCGAATGGTTCTCGGCTTCGGCTGGGTCACTTGCTGGTGGGTGATGACGTCATTGACAAGCATTGCATAACACTGGACTTATGAGACTTCCTTCCAGTGTTGTGCTGGGACACACCTAGGTCGGCCGCGTTGGTCGGTGCACGGTTCTAGCTTTGTGCGTGGATAATATTCCGTCCTTCTTGTTAATTAACTCTATTCTTATCTTCTTTTTCTTTCTCTTTCTATTTCACAGTTAATCAGAACAACGACCTTCCCCGCCCTGCCGCATCGAGTCATATTTGTCTCTGCCTCCCACCAGACAGGACTTGACACAAAGTCTTTTTGATAGTGAAGGTTTTAGGGAGGTGGTGTCGGGAATGAACCGAGGCTCGATCCCTGCTGGACGTATGCTGGTCATCGGCTCACTTAGTGCTGGACTTGAATTCACTCGATATATTATGTGATACCGGCACATATACCTACTCATAGATTGACCAAGACCCAAAAGTCGATATTTGTCGTTCGTCCCACCGGCCAGACGAGTGTGGTACAAGTCTGACAGGAATTCCGGTTGGCTGGCATTTATGTTGGGTGCACCAAGACCGGCATCCTAGAGTTTTAGGGGACCGTCCCCCCTGGCTATAACCCTTCTTTGATGGGCCAGGTTTATTACCTGGCGCCTGAGGCGCCGTTTTTAGTGTAATGCCGACGGGGCCAGAGGCATTTTGGAGCTGTCAGGACTGTCTGGGCTACGGCTCTGCACCTGAACCCATCTAAAAAGGCCTTGTGCCACACTCATTTGGTCGGTGGGACGAACGACAAATACCGACTCCTGGGGCAAGTTCAAACTATGAGCAAGTATACCTGCCGGTATCACGTAATATATCGAGTGAATTCAAGTCCAGCAATAGACTCATCTGGCTCACATTGCCCTAAGTGAGCTGAACATCAGCATACGTCCAGCAGGGCGGTTCATTCCCGACATTCCCCCTCCCTAAAACCCCACAATATAAAAGCCTTGTGTCAAGTTCTGTCTGGTATGACACGAGGCGGCTGAGCGGGAAAGGTCGTTGTTCTGATAAACAGTGACATAGAAAAAAAAAAAAAAGAAAGAAAAAGAAGAGAAGAATAGAGTTAGTTCACAAGAAGGGCTGAATATTATCCGCGCACAAAGCATTTACAAGTGAAATCTCTCTCTCTCTCTTTCTCTCTCTCTCTCTCTCTCACACACATATATATGTTGAAATGACATATTGTGGCGAATCTGACAATGTGATAGAAATATGTGGAAAGTTGGATAAATAAAACACTTAAAATCGGTTGAGAAACGCTTCGCCAATGGTTCGGGAGATCGTAATTCAATCCCTGGTCGAGTCATACCAAAAACTCAAAAAATGGTACTTGATGCCGCCTTGCTTATAAGGTAAGGATGAAGGGTAAAGTGGAGCAATCCAGGGAATGGAGTAGCGCCCTCTCCTACACCTCAGTCTAGTATCTATTGAAAAGGGAACCTTCGGGTCACACGATTAAGGTCACCAACTTAACTTTATTTCATTTTTAAGAACTTTCTCAAACAACAGTTTGAGTAAGTTCTCAAAAATGAAATAAAAGAACAAAATATCACGCTTCTAAACCGGTTTTGAGTGTTTAATTTACTCGACTTTCCACATATTTCTAACATGTATATATATATATATATATGTGTGTGTGTGTGTGTGTGTGTGTGTGTGTGTGTGTGAGAGAGAGAGAGAGAGAGAGAGAGAGAAAGAGAGAGAGTATGTGTGCGCGCCTATGAGGATTATTCAATAAATAAGGTGAATTTTGCCTAAGTAGTTGGCAGAAGGAAGCACTGTTTACAGATGCTCATTTTTCCAGGAAAAAAATGTCCCAGAACACTGTCAGCATAACCTTCTTTACTGACTGCTGCGCCCGGAACGATTTACCGGAGTGTCAGCGTATTTTTACTTCAAAGATTGTCTTTTCCACTCAGGTTCGTTGTGATAACCCATGTCTTGCCCATTTATAAAGATTTTTTTAAGGATGCTTCCCCACATATATCCCGAGTTCTTATGTAAATTTCCAATGATTTGCACTTTTTAGCCAGCCTAAATGGGATTACTGATATCTATTTAAGCTTGATTTGACGCCATTTCGAATAGCCTCAAAAGTGCACAGTGCAGTTATAAATATAGTCATCCACGTTATATATATGTTTACTAACCACTCCGCATGAGCAGGATGTAAAACAAATTCAATTTTTCAAGCGCAGCTTAACAAGTTTGAATTCCGAGTTTTCCTTCTCCTAGACCGGTTGCCATACCAAGGTTAAAGAGCTTAGTCTGCCCATTGCTGGAGGGAGAATAGTTGGATTTATAATTTTAACACTATATGAAATGTAAACTGCCTCGTCCAGGATTTGAACTCAGTTCACCGTGATCATTACATCACGAACGCATATATATATATATATATATATTGTGTGTGTGCGTGTGGGTGTATGTTAGCTGGGATACATAGACACGAAAATGAATTATACTATATTGAAAGGAAAGGTGTGTGTGTGTGAGAGAGAGAGAGAGAGAGAGAGAATGATATGGCTTCCAATCTGGCTAAGGATGGTGAAACAATTCCGATCCCATTCTTACAGTTTTAGTTATATTCATCAACGCCAGGTGTCAGAATGACGTCGGTTGCTTTGGTCGTTATTAACCGTTAG
This sequence comes from Sepioteuthis lessoniana, assembly GCA_963585895.1. Taxonomy (NCBI): domain Eukaryota; kingdom Metazoa; phylum Mollusca; class Cephalopoda; order Myopsida; family Loliginidae; genus Sepioteuthis; species Sepioteuthis lessoniana. The sequence continues at coordinate 33,916,220 of OY757915.1, forward strand.
CTACTGAATAAAGGAACAGAATAAACTAACATCAATTATCTTTACCGAGCCAAACGTAATTCTTCAAGTCGAGGCCAATATTTTTATTGGAAGAGCAAATTCCATTGCTCTATTACAGATTTATTAGAAAAAGGAACGGCCGTTTTCAAGTGATATCGCTAAAGACAAATAGCAATGATAAAGATAAGCAAGAAAAGATTATCTATCTATCTATTTCAGTCTGATTATCTATCTATTTCAGTTTAATTATCTATATAAATTTCTCGTTCTGTTCATATCTATCTATCTATCTATCTAAGTCTGATTATCTATATATCTTTCTCGTTCTGTTCATATCTATCTATCTATCTATCTATCTATCTATCTATCCCAGTTTGTTGAGTGGCAGCTTTCGTGACATTGTGGCAAACGTGCTGGATAGTGATATCGAAGTAAGCAAGTTCGAACTCTAGTCGCACTATTACGTTCACTTTTAGACTAATACCCTGGGGAATTATCCTCAAGCAATAGGGGGAATAGGACTGCTGCTGTTCTTCTATAAAGATGGCTTTGGCATTAAATAACCCATGAATATTGATATGCCATTAAACAAAGAAAGCAAACACAACCAGTCTCTCTCTCTCTCTCTATATATATATATATAAAGTTGGCGACCGTTGTCGAGGGTGACCCGAAAGTTCCCTTTTCGATAGCTACTACACCAAGGTGAAGTGGAGGGCGCTACTCCTTTCCCTGGATTGCTCCACTTTACCCTTGATCTGTACCTTATAATGCTGAGTTTAAGCAAGGAGGCATCAAGTACCATTTTTTGAGTCTTTGGTATGACTCGACCTGGGATTGAACCCAGGTCTCCTGGGCCATTGGCGAACACTAACCGCTAGGCCAATGTCTGGTATATATATATATATATATATATATATATATATATATACACGTAAATATATATCTGTCTAAAAAAGAAATGAATTTTCTTTGCAGAAAATCCTGACAGCAGTCATATTCATTTGAATTTTAAGGAATTATCTTAATGTTTTATTAGCTCACAAATTATTTTATTATTATTTACTCCTTGAGAGTTTTTCACATCAGTGTTATCTGATGGTCTTTCTCTGGATTTTGAGCGACAGCAAGTCTCCTCAAGTCTCCAGGACTCTTCTCAGTATTCTGGCCGTTCTCAATAATGCTGTCTCTTGGATGGTCTCCACTCGTCCTCCAACTTCCAAGTCCTCCAGTCCCTTTAATAATCCTTTACTGTACCGAATGTACCAATCCCGACTGGTATAATCGTCACCTTCATGTTCCATAGTTTTTTTCAATTCGAGGTACTTATCCTTCTTTTCACATTCTATCAGTTTTATTCCGTGGTCAGCCGGTACAGCAAAGTCCCCAATTTTGCAAGTTCTCTTTTTCTTGTTCATTATTATAGTGTCTGGACATCTAGCCGAGATTAGGTGATCCGTTTATATGTCAGAGTCCCATAGAGGTTTGTGTGTGTCATTCTCCAGAACAACTGGGTTGTGCATATACCATTTGTTCGTATGGTCAAATTTGAATTTCTTGCACATCTCCCAGTAGATCACCTTGTCCACCTACTCGTGTCTTGTCTTATACTCCTATGCTAATTTGCTGCATTTGTTTATTATGTGATTGATGGTTTCGTCTCTATCACCACATAACCTACATTTGCTATTTTGTTGTGTATTCTCGCTTTGATATGATTGGTTCTTATGGCGTTGTTTTGTGCTGCTATTAGGAGAGATTCTTTTAATGTTTCCTTTTCTTAGCCACGTCCAGGTTTTCTCGTGCGAGATGTCGTTTAAAGTTGTTTTTCCTCCCATTTTTGTTTACTATACTCCTTTGAGAGTTTTTTTTTACACCAGGATTAGCTGAAGGTCTTCTAATAGAGTCTGACTGATTGCAAGTTTCTTTAAGTCTCTGGGATTCTTCTCAGTATTCTAACCAATCTTAATAATGCTGTAGTTTGGAGGGTCTCCACTTGTCCTCTTATTTCAAGGTTTTCCAGCCCCTTTATTAATCCTGTGGGGATTGTTCCAAGCACACTAATATCAATTAGTATCACTGTCATCTTCATGTTCAATAGTTTTTGAGTTCTCTAGCAAGGTCCAAGTACTTCTTTCTCCTGTCGCTTTCTTTCAATTGTATTCTTTTGTCTGTCGGAACGGCAAAGTCCAGTATTTCGGCAGCCTGTTTACGTCATCTCTGGTATGTAAAGCCTTATGCATTGTCATGAGTTTTCTTGATCTCTGGTCCATTTTTTAAAAGTTCTTCCTTCGTCCATTTCAAGAATGCTCACAATATTCCCAAGTACTTATAAGTTTCCTTCTCTCCTTCTGATTTTTTCTTAATTTGGTAGTTTTATTCCTTCCGTTATTTGTCGTTTCCCACTCCTCATTAATCGCATGGCGCATTTTTCTATGCCAAACTTTATCCCTATGTAAGTTGGCGACCGTAGTCGGGGGCGACCAGAAGGCTCCCTTTTCACTAGCTACTACACTGAAGTGTAGGGCGCTATTCCTTTCCCTGGATTGCTCCACTTTACCCTCGATACGTACTTTATATTGCTGAGTGTTAAGCAAAGAGGTATCAAGTACCATTTTAAAAGTCTTTGGTATGACGTGACCTGGAATTGAACCCAGGTCTCCCAGACCATTGGCGAACACTCTACTCACTTTGTACTGAACGCATATTCTCACCACCTGTTTTATTGTTCATTATTATTATACTCTTTGAGAGTTTTTCACACAAGTGTTAGCTGAAAGCCTTTCACTGGAGTTTGAGAGACAGCAAGACTCCTCAAGCCTCCAATACGTTTCTCAGTATTCTGGTCGATCTTGGTAATACAGTAGTTTTGATGGTCTCGATAGTCCAAATTTTCCAACCCCTTTTCTGAGCCCTAGAGGACCCTTCCAAACGCACCAATTAGAAATGGTATCACCGTCACTTTCATGTTCCATAACATTTTAAAGTTCTCTAGCAAGATCCAAGTACTTGTTTCTTTTTTTATTTTCTTTGATTTTCACTCTGTGGTTCACTGGGACGGCAAAGTCCACAAAATGGTAAGTTCTCTTCTTTTGTTAACTATCACTAGGTCTGGTTTTCTAGCCGGGATTAGATGATCTGTTTGAATCTCAAAATCCCAAAGAATTTTGTTTGTATCATTCTTGAAGACAGATTCTGATTTGTGCATATACCATTTGGTGGAATGCTCAAATTTCAATATCTTGCACAATTCTCAGTAGATCACTTTCCTCACCCAGCCGTGTCTAGTTTGGTTTGTTTGGTTTTATGGCATATCAACCTTTATAGGTTATTTAACGCCAAATCCATTTTTATGTAAATAATATGTTCTATTGAAAACAGTTCAGTTTAGCATAAGTACACAGTTTAATTGTCAAAAACATTTCCATTTCAAACTATTCAAGCAGTTATATGTAATAATTCAGTTAAGTGTAAATACAGTTTTAATGTCGAAAAACAGTTCTATTTGAAATAATTCAGTTAAGCATAAGCACGCTGTTTAAGTGTAAGTACGGTTTAAGTGTCAAAAACGTTTATATTTCAAGCTATTCAGTTTCCTCAATTCATTTTAGCATAAGTATGCTGTTAGTTATATTTAACCCATAGATAGGGCCCAATCAGGTGCTACCACTCCGGGCCAGAGTGGACCTGGGAGCGATGGCAATGAAGGAGTACTCCGCATTCCCCAAAGCTCCAGCACTGCTGGAACCTCACCATCAGATTGTTTAGTGTCATATCCAGGACACTCGTTAGGGGGGTCTTACCCCTCTGCAGAGGTGCAGTCAGTGTATTCTACAGCCCCAGATGACTGGGCAACCAGCCGTGTCTACTCTTTGGCACCAGTTTGCTGCATTTGCTGTAAGATGATATCGTAGGTCCAAGTTAAAAAGAGAAGAGTGGCTAATTTCTGGGGAAGGAAAGAGAGAAGAAAAAATAAAAAGAAGAAAAAGCAGACATAGAGTCTACCGGAATGGTCAACTGGCGTCTGTGTGACTCAGGCTCAAGCACTGGTTGTAGGACAGCCAATCACCGGTGAATGACTACGGTAGTCAAAATAGACGAAAAATAAAGGGGGTCCCAAATCTTCTGCCCATGTATCGGACCGCCGGAAACGGATATTTTCTCCTTCCGGCGGAAGCCAGAGCACGACTCAAGTTTGAAAGTCAGTTAGCAGTCGAACGCGAAGAGGTAAAAACGACAGTTAAACACAAGCTACAAAAATGTAAAGACAAACAATAATCACGGCCCCCATTTGGGGGTGAGCTCCGAAAAGGAGTTTCACACCAGACACAAACCTGTGAAGACGAAATCAGCGAACAGGCACGTTAGAATTACAACAGAAAACCAGGGAGAAAATTTAAGGTCGCTCTCTGTTCTTTTTCACATGGCAGGCTGTTTTTGTCCAGCGCATTCGGTCGACTCAGCTTTTATATTCTCTTTCTCTCGGTGGCTACTTAAAAAGTGTAGAAGTAAAAAAAAAATCTTTAGTGTTAGTAAACTAATACAGTTTCGTGTGTTCGTCAGCTTTTCCCACTTTGACATTATAATAGGGTCCGGCTAACACTTAAGATGTAGCAATATACACATTAACCCGTTCGAGCAGGCAGTGGTTGAACCGTACATTTGGTGTGTAATGATACAATGTCTTATTTGGTGCTGAATCATTACAACTTGCAATTTGAAACCCGATTAATCGTTTCGTTTCTGTCACCACGCAATTTACACTTACTATTCTGTTGCGTCTTATCTATTTTCGCTTTTACATATTTAGTCTTCATGGCGTTGATTTGTGCTGCTATTAGAAGAGATTCAGTTTCTCTGTTAAGTTTTGCCCTTTTTTGGTCTTCTCGTGTAAAAATTCGCTAGATTATTGCTTGAAATATCCCTACAGTCATTTTTCTTCCTATTTCTATTTCCTTGTTATTCTTGTTTTCCCGGTCCTTGTGTTGTCAGTAGGACTACTGGTCACTGTAATTAGTCTTCCTTTGCGCTTTTTATGTTGTCTTCGAGTCTTCGTATTGATGCATCTACGTCATCATCGAGTCTGGCAAGTCCTCTCTCTTCTTTTTTTTTTTTTTTTACATATATAGTTGTCTGTGTCATCTCTTGAATGTAAGGCATTGTGCATAGTTATCAACTTCCTTGTCTTCTGGTCAATTTGTCTGGGTTCTTCCCTTGTCTATTTTAAGAATGGTCTCGAGTATCTTTCAAGGGAGACAATCCAGGTGTTTATTCCTTGGATGAGATTGCTGCTGCCTAGTTTGGTTTCGAAAAGCTTTCTTGTTCGTCGGATATAGTCTTTTATCATTTTTCTTTCATTTCTGCAAGTTTGATGGTGTGCTTTTCCAGTATTCTCAAGTAATTGTGATTTTCCTTTTCTCTGAGCGTTCTTATTCTTTCTTGATTTGACAGTCCAATTCCTTTCGTTATTTGTCTTTTTCCTCTTTTCATAATCAGCATGGCCCATTTTTCAATGTCAAATTCCATTCCTGTATCCTGGCTATATATTCTTATTATTTGTGTCAGAGCTTCCAATTCTTTTTTTTTTTTTTGCAAGCTGCTAGATGTCATCCATGTACATAAAGGGATTAATTTTTTCCTGCGATCTTGTAAAATTATAGTCGCCTGAGCACTTAAGTATGTAATTAAGTGGCTTCGTTGCTATTACAAATAGTAATGGCAAAAGCGCATCTCCCTGGAAGATGCCTCTCTAGATTTTTAACTCTGCTAAAGTTTTTCCCTCTTGCTGTTAACTTTCCAGTTTTTCATAGATTCCTTGGTGATAATAATAATAATAATAATAATAATAATAATTATTATTATTAATGCGAATAATTTCTTCACTCCATATAATTGGCTGGATCAGTCAGATTTTTAAAAGTTAAGAAATGAGAATTAGACCCCAAGGGAAAGAGTCGTTTCTTTTTCTTTGGGGGTGGTGGTGGCGCGGGGCTTAATTGAGGCCGCTTCGTTACCCTCCGTTGGATACGGGCAACAGTTTATAAAAGAATGAACCTTTTCTTAATCAAGAAACCTTCTCCCGCATCTTCCTGTCCCAAGAGGAAGTTGTAACATCCGAAATAAACGCAGGTCGGTTTTAATAGCGAAATATTTCTTTCTTTTATCAGTGGGATCAAGAGGCAACCGGTTCAGCTACATCCCCTCCTTCACTTCGTCGATTCCTCAGCGTTTTCTTCGATGATTTTCTAGTTTACTAACAACGTAATAGGATTTTACATGCATATTAATCTACTGACTGTCATAAGTGAATAAAGATACTGAGTCGGCACCTTAACTTAATTAGTCTGTCGAAGATATAAAAATTCTGAAATGAAATGATTAATATCATAATAATTTTTTTGGTTTGGTTTTGTTTTACGGCATATCAACTATTATTGGTTATTTTATGCCAAATCCTGTTTTAATAGCAAAATATTTCCTTCTTTTATCAGTGGGATCAAGAGGCAACCGGTTCAAATATATATTAAATATATGATTTGTAAACACATTTTGTTGATACACACAGTTAAATAATCAAACAGTTCTATTTCTAACAATTCCGTTTAGCATAAGTCAACAAATTTAAATGGTTCTAAAAATTGATATTTATCACTAACAATTCAATTAGACATCAGTCATTTGTTTATACTAAGTTAAATGATCAAACAGTTTTATTTTAAAAAAAATTCGATTTAGCGTAAATCATTTGTTTGCACTCAGTTTAAATGTCAAACTGTTTTATTTGACCCATAGATAGGACCCTATCAGGTGCTACCACTCCGAGTCAAAGTTAACATGGGAGCGTTGGAAATGAAGGGGTATTCTACATTCCCCAAAGCTCCGGCATTACTGGAATCTTACCATCAAATTGTATAGTGTCATATCTAGGACATGTGTTGGGGTGGAGGGTCTTACACATATTCAGAGGTGCAGTCGGTGTATTCTACAGCCCCAGCCAACTGGGCTTGTTATTATTTGTGTATTCTCATCATCATCATGTCGTGCCGCTAGCACGGATATCCCTGACCCTCTCTCGCCACTTCTCCCTATCATTCATCGCCTCTGGCAGGTCTTCAGGGCTTCATCCCGTGATGGGTGGCAGGTGGCCGTATAGTTGGTGCCTTGTGGGGTGTTGCTGCCAGGGCTTGTTCAATATTGCTCGCAACATTCTTGTGTAATTGCCGTCAAGCTTCATCTCCAGCCGTTTAGTTAGCGTCCAAGTAGTGCATCCATATAGCAGTATCGACACGACCACTGCTTGGAAGGAACTGCGTTTCATTTTATCGGTCAGGTTTGATTTCCATATGATCGAAAGCCTATCGATAGCTGTCCATGCCTTCGTTAGTCGTGTGTCGATGTCTTTTTCGGTTGATGAGACGCTGTTTCCTAGGTAGGTGAATTTGTCTACCAGTTTCAGAGAGGTTGTGTATAAGACAAACAATTTCAAATATATTTTCAATACAAAAGTTAATCACACGTATTATACAAGAAGCAAATATAAACTTTTTTCCGCCCACGAGCATCGTCGTGTTCGAGACGACATGACCAAAAGTAAGTTATATCTATGGTCGAAACTGACTAATCTGTAAGAAACACTTCTGTTTTCTATCGCTTAAGAGAAACAGCCATGTGTCTTTGTTTCTAATTTGTTTCTTCTTTTGTGAATTTATTTTCACCAAAAATTTCCTACATTTTTTGTGTCAACAGGCTCTTCACTTTACTGTAAATATCATCATCATCATCATCATCATATCGCGCTGGTAGCACGGATATCCCTGACCCTCTCTCGCCACTCCTCCCTATCGTTCATCGCCCTAGGTAGGTCTTCAGGACAGCATCCTGTATCCTCACATAGCTGCTGAATGTACGTTCGAGCTGGTCGTCCTGCTTTTGCGCGGCCATGTGTGGGGATCCATAAGAGTACATCTCTTATGAGTTCATCTCTGCTTCTCCAGCAGTGTCCTGCATGTCTGGTTCGTCTAACTTGAATAGTTTTCGTGATAGGGGGCAGGTGGCCGTACAGTTGGTGTCTTGTGGGGTGATGCTGCCAGGACTTGTTCAGGATTGCACGCAGCAGGCTATCGATTATATGGAAATCAGACCTAACCGATAAAATGAAACGCAGTTTCTTCCAGGCAGCGGTCACATCGATACTGCTATATGGATGCACTACATGGACGCTAACAAAACGGCTGGAGAAGAAACTGTAAATATTGTGTGCCGAAACATTGTAAATTCCTATTTTTAGTCAATACAAACCAGATAAAAAAAAGTTGAATAAATGTTAAATTCAGTTTAAATTTAACTGCTACAAATTCCCTCCCCTAAAAAAAATCAATGCGTATTATACACGAGGAATGTTTCTTCCAGAATTTCGTAGCTGAAAGTTCGGGGTGCGTGTAATATACGAGAACTAAATATTAACTTTTTTTCCGCCCACGAGCATCATCGTGTTCGAGACGACATGACCAAAAGTAAGTTATATCTATGGTCTAAACTGACTAATCTGTAAGAAACACTTCTGTTTTCTATCGCTCAAGAGAAACAGCCACTGAAATGTGTCTTTGTTTCTAATTTGTTTCTTCTTTTGTGAATGTATTTTCACGAAAAGCTTCCAACATTTTCGAGTGAACAGGCTCTTCACTTTACTGTAAATTTTATGTATCGAAACATTATATAAATTCCTATTTTTTGTCAATAAAAAGATTAAAAAAGTTGAACAAATGTTAAATTCAGTTTAAATCTAACTACAACAAACTCCAAAAAGTTAATGCGTATTATACACGAGATATTTTTCCCCCAGAATTTCGTAGTCCAAAAATTAGGGATGCGTATTACAGATGACTCATAACGATATTTTACAAATTTCCCGCTGGTATTTTCTATACTTATTTTTTAATTTATAGCTTTGAGTGGATTTTTTTAGGCAAAGACTACAGTCGCCAACTCTACTTTATTTTTTATATATGCTGGGGTTTCATGACGAATTGAAAGCATTGAATCAATTCTGCCCGTTCAGTTTTAGGATTTAATTAATTTTTTTTTCACACTTCGGATGATGAAAAATGAAATAAAAACAAAAGGAAGGGATAAAATCTACGGAGAAGAAGGAAAAGATTTTCATTTTTTTCTTCATTTTACAAAGAAGAGTAGATAAAAAAAGTGAAAAGAGCTTTAAAAGATTTTGGCTTGGTTTCATTTATCAATGGCATATCAACCTTTTTCGGTTATTTAATGCTAAAGCCAGCTTTGTAGAAAAAAAAAAACAAAAAAAAAAAAAAACAGCGATGATACTATTTAATCCTTAGCTAGAGTGGATAAGGGCTTTCATATTTTTGCCTAAAGTATTAATCCATAAGTCAACATAATAATACGACTGGAGTCCGAACTCGCCTACTTTGAGGCTACAGACCAGTACTTAAGCCACTACGCTACGTGTACAACCCAACGTTAAAAAAAAAATGAATTGTGTAGGTAAAGAGGAAAGAGAAATGACAAGTCGAACAAAAAGAAAAAAAACTAACAAAAAAAAAAAAACGAATAAGTAAGAAAGTAAAAAGAAGATAAAAAGGAAATTTAAGCTATGAAAGAATTAATAAAAGGCATAAAAAAAAAAAGGGAAAATATAAAAAAATAAACAAAACAAAAACAAACTAGAAAAAAAGTAAAACACAAAACAATAAAAACAATAACAAAGAAAGAGATATAAAAGAAAATACAGAAAATTAGTAAAAAAAAGAAAAGTTGGTAACGAAGAATACAAAACAACAACAACTGAAAACAAAAGAGTGAGAAGGAAAAACAATATAAAAGAGAACAAGTGAAAATATAAAAGAAAATGAAGGGAATGAGTAAAAAAATAATAATAAAAAAAGAGAAGAGAAAAGAGATGAATGAATTTAGAAAGAAAGAAAGAAAGAAACTATGACAAAGAAAAAAAAACGAAATCAGAAAGAAGAAAAAAGAAAAGCGAAAGAATACAAAACAAAACAAAAAAACTAACAAAAACCCAAAGAAGATAAAAAATCTAAAAAAAAAAAAAAAAAAAAAAAAAAAAACGAAAGAAAGAAACTTTGATAAAAGAAAAATATTAAAAAGAAAAAAAAAAGAATACAAAGAACAGAATATAACAAAAAAGAAAGAAAAAACTGGGACAAACGAAAAATGAAAAAAATTAAATTAAAAAAGAGGAAAAAAGAATGGCGGAAAGGAGCAATAAAAAATCAACAAAGAATTAAGAGAGAAAGGAAGATAGAAAAAAAGGAAATATCAATTTAAAGCAAAAAGTAATCAATGGAATATACCAAAAGAAAAGAAAAGAAAATGAAGCTAAAACGAAAAAATTACAAATGAACGCAAAATGAATAAAAACAGACGATAACTGTAGGTAGGTGGGAAAAATGACAAACTGAGCCTAGAATGAAATGCAGAACGAAATAAAAGACTGAAAACACAGATGGAATAGTGATTACACAGAGCTCTAAGTGGCAGGCTTTGCTGTTCTTCTGTACAAAGAGGGCGACTGAACGCATCAAAATAAATAGTAATTATCCACCTCCCTTACTGGAGAGCGCTTGATCTCGCATCAGATTCGGAGTTTCAAATTTTCCATTTACACTTCAATTTGGTAGTTAGCGAAATACAAACGATGTATTAGGGACTTCGCTTCGCACAGCAGACGACCACTACCACCTCGATCCCAGCCGACAGAACTTTTGGACTTTCCTTGCAGTTATGATGCCACAGTCGCCATTTCTTGAGCTTAGATCAGTTTTATTTCCCAACGATCAAAATAATATTTATTTGGGTTGTTAAAGCATCGCACAAGATTATATATATATATATATATATATATATATATATATATATATATATATTAGATACGTATTCCTTTAGCAAAGATTTCATGGAAACTTGCTTAAATTGACTTAATTTCTAAAATTATAATGTTTGATGCTTCATTTATTTTAAAAAATTCCATACGAGCGGAATTATGTTTGGTAGTACAAGATACAATTAAAACAAAGCAAGGGAGAAATGGTATAGAGAGTGGGCAACAGGAAAAAGTAGAAAACTCGCATTCATGGTTCAAATGTATGTACGTCTATTTGTAACCCAATCTCTCAACCACAAGCTAGCTGTGATACAAGTACTACTTGTTTGTGTTCAGTTTTCCTTCTCCTAGACTGGTTGCCATACCAATGCTAAAGAGTCCAGTCTACCTCACTATTTACCCGACTGATGTAGGGGGGTTTAAAATCGAATGGTTACAGGCCAATAACGAAAAAGTATATATACTTGTTTCAAACGTATGTATGTACATATTTATCAACCCTTCCGTACAAGGTCAGATTTTAAGCAGATTTTAATAGGTTTGAATACAGAGTTTTCCTTCTCCTAGACTGAATAAAAGCTATAAAAAAATCCAGTTTACCTATAGCTGGAGGGTTATGGAAAATACAAACAGTCTTGTGAAGGATTTGAAATCTTGTCGCCGTGACCATTTCTTACGATGATATCCATTGCACATCCACAATGCATGTATGTACTTACTCACCCAATCCCTCTGCCACAAGATGGATGTAACTTTAGATAATACCCGTTAGGGTCCAATCTATGAGTCGAATAGATGTATTAAAAATTAGAGCGTATGGAAAAGCTTTTCAAAAATCAACTTGACAAAAAAAAAAATGTAAATATATGCACGTAATAAACGCGGTTCCTCAACTTTAGATGACCGACTCATTGCCTTAGTGGGTTGAGTGTTCATCAACGGTCCAGGAGACCTGGGTTCAATCCTAGGTCGCGTCATACCAAAGACTTAAAAAAATGGTACTTAATACCTCCTTGCTTAACACTCAGCGATATAAGGTACGTATCAAGGGTAAAGTGGAGCCATCTTGGTGTAGTAGCTATTGAAAAGGGAGCCTTCTGGTCGTCCTCGACTACGATCACCAACTTTATACATATATATATATATATATATATATATACACACACACACACATATATACACACACACATATATATATATATATATATATATATATATATATATATATATATATATATATATATATTCCTTTTGGCAAGAGATTGCGGTGCTCATTGATTATTTTCATGCAGTACGGATTTTTTTTTGTTTTTTCTTTTATTATTGACTTTTTCCCCCCAGATATCAATTTGAGAAATATTTTTTTTATTTAGAAACTGCATCAACTGTTTTCTTTCATGCCACCTGAGTTATAGAAAAAAAAACCCAAATATATATGAGTCTTAAAAAACGCAAAATCTTTTATTCTTAAATTTTTTATTTTCATAAATCTAAACACTACATTGCTTCTAATTGGTTTATTGCAAAAAATTACTTCAATCTCGTCAAAAAGTTGTTTTGAGGCTTTTCAAAATGGCGGCAAATCAAATCAAATGCTTCAGGCTTGAACACAGGTCTGTTATCAAAGTTTTGGTGTCTGTGAGGTGCAAATCATGTGAAATTTATAGAAGAATTTGTGAAGAGTACGGAAAAGCATATTTTAGTCAAAAAATCTTTACAAATGAGCTAAACATGGGTTTTGTTACTAGGAGCCTGTGTAGAAAAGACAATTCATAAAGAAGAAACACATTGAATCTCCGGTAAAAAAAAAAAAACGTTCCGGACATAGTGGTTAGTAAAGAAGATTATGCTGACAATGTTTTGGGACATAAAAGCACCAATCAACTGTTGATTTCCTGGCAAAATCTGCTTTTAATTGCCAACTCCTTTGGCAAAATTCACCTTATCTATTGAATAACATTCATATATATATATATATATATATATATAGGTATTCTTCATTCCCATGAATTCGGAGTAGGGAACAATCCCGTCAGGACAATTAAATTATTCAAATTTCGAATATTTAAATATTCATGGTAAAGGGCCCAATGTAAATGAAATATTTGTCTAATTAATTAGAATCGATATTATTTTTAGTTTCAATTTTAACTTTTTAAAAATCTATAATATAATTTTTCATTATTTTATTTTATTCATTTTATTACATTTTATTGATTTATTTTATATTATTTGACTTAATAATTTAAATTTCTCTTAATTTAGTTCCAAAGCCATCCTTGTAGAAGAATAGTAGTCGTATTAAAGGATATTAGTCGGAAAGTAAGGGTTATATCGTGGCTGGAGTTCGAACTTGTTTATTACAATGTCATAGTCAAGTACGTTAGCCACGACACCCTGGTGACTTTCCACCATAGATCAGTCCAAACCAATTTACTAATTCCTTAATTAAAGATGACACTTATACTAATATATGTATGTATTTACCAACCTCTCTGCTCAGGCAGGATATGACGTAAGGCCAATTCTTAAGCGGAGTTTAACAGTTTTGAATTCAGAGTTTTCCTACTATACATAATAGCTTAATAATAGAAAATACTCATTCTATGTTATACATCTGTAAGTGATGTACTCCTATGGACCCCCGCATATGGCCAAGCAAAAGCAGGACGACCAGTTCGAACATACATACAGCAGCTATGTGAGGATACGGGATGTAGCCCTGAAGACCTGCCAGAGGCGATGAAAGATTGGGAGAAGTGGCGATAGAGGGTCAGGGATATCTGTGCTAGCGGCACGACATGATGATTATGATGACTCAACTAATAAAACTTATATTTATTTGATAATAAAGTATACTATTTCCTGTAATTAAACTTTATAATTTTTGTTTTACTTTATTGGATGAATCAGACCAAATTAATTTGATAACACCCTTAATTACAACCGTCTTATAACGACGTAATAACGATTCTCCGATTGAGGGTAATTTAAATTCTAAATGTTGTTTATTCTATTTATCATTATTATATTTATAAGTAAATATCTGCCCCTTTCTGGGCGCAAGTATCAAAATTTAATGTCATAAGGTATAATTTTAAATTAGAAACACAAGCAAAACTAAATAAGTTACAAGAACCAAATCTCTTTTAAAGGAATTTGTATTAAAAGCAGGTTTTAATTTAGAGTAAATAAATAAAAATATCACAAATCATGGAAACGATCTCACCACTCAAAAAAATAGAATCGTAAGTGTTTACTATTTATTTGTGCCCAAAGTAATAAGAAAATCCTAAACTTCATAATTCAATAAAAAGAAAAAGTAAAGTGGAAGAAAAAAAAAACAGGGTATGTAATTTATAAAGCTTTTTGTTTAGATGTAGCGCAGGGCCGCATGAATGGGGCATCCAATGAGACTCGAACTCACTCGTGAAGGTTTGCTAGTACTAGCTTGCAAACCACTACACCAACTGAGGTGCTTCGAGCAAATTCTATTGGGGAAAAGTATGAACCCCTTTATCCTCCCAGCTATGGGTTAAATATTACCAACTACTGTTCTTCTCAGAAACCAAAAACGAAACGAAACCAACCGAGGTGCCTTGAGTATGCATCATCATCATCATGTCGTACCGCTAGCATGGATATCCCTGACCCTCTCTCGCCACTTCTCGCTATCGTTCATCGCCTCAGGCAGGTCTTCAGGGCTACATCCCGTGTCCTCATATAGCTGCTGTATGTATGTTCGAGCTGGTTGTCCTGCTTTTGCTTGGCCATATGTGGGGGTCCATAGGAGTACATCACTTATGAGCTCGTCTCTGCTTCTCCAACAGTGTTCTGCGTGTCTGGTTCGTCTAACTTGGATAGTTTTCGTGATGGGAGGCAGGTGGCCGTATAGTTGGTGCTTTGTGGAGTGTTGTCGCCAGGAATTATTCAATATCGCTCTTAACATTCTTGTGTAATTGCCGTCCAGCTTCTTCTCCAGCCGTTTTGTTAGCATATAAGTGATGCATCCATATAGCAGTATCGACACGACCACTGCCTGGAAGAAACTGCGTTTTATTTTATCGGTCAGGTTTTATTTCCATATGATCGATAGTTTATCGATAGCCGTCCATGCCTTCGTTAGCCGCGTGTCGATGTCTTTCTCGGTTGATGAGATACTGCTTCCAAGGAAGGTGAATTTGTCTACCAGTTTCAGAGAGGTTCCCTCTAGTGTGGAAATGTCGCCTGTTTGATTAAAGCACATATATTCAGTTTTGTGTGCATTGACATGGAAGCCAATGCCTGCGGCGGCTCGTTCCAAACTATGCTGTAGTGTTTCGGCTTGATTGGGCGTATTTGCCAGTATCGCTATGTCATCGGCGTAGTCAGCGTCGGTAATTGTTTTTGCGGGGTACTTTCTGCTTCTTTTTTTTTGTCAGCTCGAAGCTGTTTTCTCTGATTTTATCAATCGATGTTCTAAGCACGTAGTCTAGGCAGATGATAAAGAGGTATGGGGTTAGCGTGTCCCTTTGTAGTACTCCTGCTACAATGTCAAAGTATTCTGTGTCTCCATCCGGTGAACGTACTTTCACTTTTGTGTTTTTGTAGAGAATCGTTATTGCTGCTACGGTTTCTATTGGTAGGCCGTATGCTTGTAGGATTTGTTCCATCTTCCCTCTGTGAATGGAATCGAAGGCCTTGGTAAAGTCGACAAATAGTAATATCGCCTGTAGGTTTTTTGCCCGTACGCCTTCAAGGATTCTACAGATGGTCAATATTTGTGAGGTCGTGGATCTATTTCTTCGGAAGCCATTTTGGTTTTTCTTAAGGATGTTGTCGATTTTGGGTTCTATGTGGTTTCGTAGTAGGGCATTGTAAATTTTTGCTGCTATGGATGTAAGTGTTATACCTCGGTAGTTTTTGGCTAATCCGAGGTCACCCTTTTTAGGGAAGGGGAGAATGCATCCGTTCATCCATCTGTCTATCGGATTTTGATTATAGACTGCGTTGCAGTGTCGGAGCAGTATGTCGTCGAATTGTCTGGTTTTCTATACTTCAAAATGTTAGGGACAGTTTCAGAAAACAGGCGAAAATAAACAAAAATAAAAAATCCTATAAATATACATTAGTCCTGGAGTTAGACTAAGTTAAAACATAAGGGTAAAGGACCCTCTTTTGTTTTTGTTTTTTTGTTTTTTTTTACGTACACATGGGAAGCAGCATGATGGACGTAAAGGTATGCGATTAAACCCTCTGGCAGCCAAACGCAATGCCTAACCTGGTTCTGGACGTGTGAGACATGCGGCTCGACGCTCAGAATCGTCAGTTCGATCGGGGAACTACTGCTGCTCATCTATAAGAGTCGCTTCTATAGATGAGAAATAAAAACAGCCATCGAAAGATAACCATAAGAGTATGTATAGTAAGGAGAATATCAGATTTACCCAAATAAAAATTCACACAAAACCAATAATGAAATACAATGAGAGGGACTTGGATAAGAACACCTTTTTGGGGATAAAATCAAAATGCTAAAAAAATCTTAACTTAAAATTTTCTTCGGAAAAAAAAAGTCTTCTGAACAAAAATAATTGTCGTTTTTTTATTTACTCCATGGAAACTTTCTTTGCAACACACTTTCGAAGAAACTTATTTTGTTACTCAACTCTTGAAGCGCCTTTTTCAGGAGTTTTCAAATTTGATTTTGAAAAAAAAAGAAACTTTCCATGTAAAATTTAAAACAAACCGAAAAAAAATATCACAGTAAAAGATATTTTTGTTTGATCAATTTGATTCAATAAAATAATGCTTCGATTGATAAATTTAAATGAATGATCAAATAATTAAACAATAAATTTTCATTAATTATTATTTCTTAAATAAAAAAAATAACTGTAGGATGATGTTTATATTTTTAAATTACATAAAAATTTACTCATTCATTAAAAAAAAAAAAATCTGTGTGTGTGTGTGTGTGAATAAATATTAATCTTATTAATCAAAATGAAAATAATTTATACTTTTGCATGATTGCAGTATAGTTGTTTAATTTTTTATTGATAGATTTATCAAGTTTTTTTTATATATCCGTTTAATTTCATATTTTTTATGCGTATGTGTGTGAAAATATTCAAAAAAAATATTAATACTAAGCAAAGCAAACGAATGAAAGAAGTGAAGTCGGCGACCTTAGTCGAGGGTGATCCGTATCTTATAATGCTGAGTGTTAAGCAAGGAGTTATCAAGTACCATTTTTTGGTCTTTGGTATGACTCGACCTGGGATTGAACTCCGGTCTCCTGGGCCATTAGCGAACACTCTAAGCATCCATCATGCCAATGTCCGGTATAAAGTATCGCATGGCGCATTTTTCTATGCCAAACTTTATCCCTATGTAAGTTGGCGACCGTTGTCGAGGGCGACCAGAAGGCTTTCATTTCAATAGCTACTACACCGAGGAGTAGGGGGCGCTACTCCTTTCATTGGATTGCTCCACTTTACCCTTGATACGTACCTTATATTGCTGAGTGTTAAGTCAGGAGTATCAATTTCCATTTTTAAAGTCTTTGGTATGACGCGAACTGGGATTGAACCCAGGTCTCCCGGACCATAGACGAACACTCTTCCCACTACACCAATGAGTAAATAAATGAATGAATATATTTATAAATAAATAGTATTTAATATTATTCAAAATTAAATTTTAACAGTAAACTTTTTTTAAAAAGACTTCTCGTCATTTCTGGTTTTTATTGCTAAATTTTTCTTAATTTAACAATGAAACTAAATTAGACAGTAATGGATAAACTTACAGATATTTCTTTGAAGATTTATTAGCGAGATTGTTGTTTATGTTTATGAAAATAAAAGTAAACTATTAGAAATCGTCAATACAAAGCAAATATTCATTAAAATTAAATTTTACAGATCCATATGTAAATTAGCCTTCTTATTCAAACAGTTAGCCACAATTTAGTTCTATATATAACCACAATTGCATGTTATACGAGAGAAGGCCACCAACAATATAAAACAATTTTCTTAATTTGAATAAAAATAAAATTATGGAGAATGTACAGTAAATTATTAAAAGTGATGTAGTTTCTGTTATAGACAGATGCATATTCCTCGTTAAAATAGGTTATGCTATTTGGTTTAATAGTTTATCAACCTGCGTGGCTTATTTTATGTCAAATCCTGTTCATCATTATATATATATATATATATATATATATATATATATATATATGCATGTGTGTATGTGTGTGTATTCTTCAGTTCAGTCAATCCAGAGTTGGGAATAATTCCGTCAGGACAATCAAATTATTCAAATTTCGAATATTTGAATATTCCTGGTAAAGAGCTCAATGTAAATGACATCACAGAGCAACAATTCCTGAAAGAAAAACTAAAATCCGGTCACTTTGGAATTATAAATTTATAATCCTAAAGTGACCGCATTTTAGTTTTTCTTAAAGATATATATATATATATATATATATATTATATATATATATATGATTTGTAAGCTAATAGTTTGTAGGTAACATTAATTTCAAACAAATCAGAGCTCATTTTGTTCGTACACAGTTAAATAATTCCCAGAACTGCAATCTAATACCAATAATACTATTTAATATATTCACCTGCTTGCACACAGTTAAATGGTTCCAAGTACTCGCCTCGGGTGGTGTAATGGTTACCGAGCTAGACTCCGAAACTTACACGAATGAGTTCGAGTCTCATTGGATGCCCCATTCTTTCGACCGTGTGCCACATCTAAACGAAAAGCTTAGTAAGTTACAAAATGGTTGCAAGTACTGCTATCTAATACTAATAATTCTATTTAATATCAATTATCTGCTTGCATACAGTTAAATGGTTTCATGTTTTGCTTTCTAATCCTAATAATACTATTTGATATTAATCATTTGTTTGCATACAGTTAAATGGTTTCAAGTATTGCTATCTCAGAATAGTTAAGCCTCAACCAGCACATTCTAGCACATTTAAGAAAAAAAAGTTTTGGTTGTTCTTTACCACTAGAGCAATTTGAAGAATACAGTCGAGACAATGATTCTGGTGCTAGGGGTTGACACGACTTGCAGATTGATCGGATGGGGCCTCTCCGACCACCCGTCAATCCCAGTAAGGGTGGAATGTTGCCGGTCGTATGGCCACTTCTCTTGTTAGCTCACGGACTACTCAGTCACCGGGATCCGGTCCTCAAGCATTACAGGTGGCCCCTCACGGCTAACAGGTGGTCTTGTTTTTGGAGGAGAGTCTTATCCCTCTGCAGAGGTGCAGTCGGTGTATTCTACAGCCTCAGTCGATTGGGCATGCCAGATAAAGATTAATATATAATTATATCATATAACAGTTATATGTTTGTTCATAATTGGTACACAGTATATTTTAGCTTTTGGGAATTTCACAAATTCATCTTATTCCAGCGGGGTGAGTATCTTACCCTTCCGCAGAAATCCTGGCAGTGCATTCTACCGCCCCAGTTGACAGGGCGGAATTTATTCGTTCATTTAATGCATTTTATTTCCTTTTAAAAAATATGTACATTTTTTAAAAAGTGGGCACAAGGCCTGAAATGTTTCGAGGGGAGGGGAAGGGGAGAAAACTGTGCTATTAGGAAAAAATTCATAGCTGTTCTAGGGAGCCCTAGCTAGCCACAATCATCATCAGCCACTCTTTACAATAAATTCATTCTTGCATCTTCTTGCGCACGACAGTCACCACAATACCTCATTCGCTCAATGAAAAAGACCTACGAAAAACACCCGATGAGATGAAATGATGTATATACAATTGAACAGAGCATGATGGGGGATTGGAGAAAAAAGCCCCGAGGAAACAAAAAAATAAGCCCCGTTTGGTTTCCCTCCTATCTCCCACTATGGTGTGGAGAGCCGACTGTTTTCCGGCCTTAATGCAAATTATTTTATTGATGCTATTTAAATTTTTCAATTTTATTGTAGAGAACAG
Source organism: Sepioteuthis lessoniana (assembly GCA_963585895.1). Classification (NCBI taxonomy): domain Eukaryota; kingdom Metazoa; phylum Mollusca; class Cephalopoda; order Myopsida; family Loliginidae; genus Sepioteuthis; species Sepioteuthis lessoniana. The sequence continues at coordinate 33,936,071 of OY757915.1, forward strand.
TCCAAATACGCGGGATTAGAGTTTTGTATGACGTCATCATAATGAAAAGGTGTAACTTAAATTTGGACGAATCCAAAATGTTTTTCATTTTTCGATATTTTTGATACTTCTCATTTCCCGACTGTACCAAAAAGAAACTATCAAAAGACAGTGGAAAAGCTGACGAAATAATTGATGCTATGCACAGAGGCGATACCATAGCTAATGAAGATTTTCCGAGGCGTGGTTATTGCTAGTTGAAATAATTGATGGTTTGTGATAAAAGAGTTGCTACTTTTTTTTATCAAGCTTCAATCACAAACGCACGATGATCACCATTTCAATCCATTATGACAACTGAAAGGGTATATATAGCTGGTGTTGCTCAAAGACTATCTTGCAAAGACGACTAGGGCTGTAGAATACATCGACTGCTTCTCTCCAATGTGGTAAGACACCCCCCACGAGTGTCCTGGATGTGACACTAAACAATCTCATGGTGAGGTACTATTAATGCAGGAGCTTTGGAAAATACGGAGTACCCCTTCATTGCCATTGCTCCCAGGCTCACTCTGGCCCGGAGTGGTAGCGCTTGATAGAGTCCGATCTATTAGTTAAATAGAACTAAATTGTGTACTCATGCTAAACTGAAGTGTTTGAAACAAAACTGTTTAAACATTTAAATGAACTGTTTTGACAGTTAACTGTTTGTAAACAAAAACTATACTTATACTAAACTGGGTTGTTTGAAATTATTTCAGCGTTAAATGGCCCGAAAAGGGTTGATACGCCGTAAAAAGAGACCAACCAAACAACCAATCAAAGTCCCCCACCTCTTATAGCTTACCGCTATTAGCGCCTGTGATGTGGCTTTTTAAAACTCTGAAGATTATTCTGTCGAACTTTCTATCTGTCTGTAACTGTTTCTGTCTCAATATATCTGTATATCTGTCAGTTTATTTTTCAGTCTTTCTCTTCTCCTCTCTCCATATATGTTTACAAATGTGCCTCACAACTTCGAATTTCACGTACAATTAAAAAAAAAATCTCTATGAAATATATATGTAAAAAAAAGTATCTTTACATGAATTGCTTATTCAAGGATTGTCTAAACTTTGGTTTGGTTTGATTTAGCTTGGTTATATGGCATATCAACCATTCTTGGTTATTTAATGCCAAATCCTTTATATACATATATATACTAAATATATATGATTTGGTTTGGTGGGGTTTTACGACTCATCAACCCTTATAGGTTATTTACTGCCAAGTCCTCTTTATATATATATATATATATATATATATATATATATATATATATATATTAAATATATTGGATTTGGTTTGGTAGGGTTTTTACGGCTTATCAACCCTTATAGGTTATTTAATGCCAAATCCTCTTTATACATATGTATTAAATATATAGGATTTGGTTTGGTGGGGTTTTATGACTTATTTAATGCCAAATCCTCTTTATACATATGTATTAAATATATAGGATTTGGTTTGGTGGGGTTTTATGACTTATCAACCCTTATAGGTTTATTTAATGCCAAATCCTCTTTATACATATAATATTAAATAAATAGGATTTGTCGACACATTTTGTTGATAACATTTTAAAAGAGCCTGAGCTCTTTTTTGCATACAGTTAAATGATTTCAAGTATTTCTATATAGCAGTCACAATCTAACATCAGTCATTTGTTTACACAGATTTAAATATATATACATGGTTTGTAAGAGATTAATTTGTATCTAATTTCCTTATTAAATGAGTTACAACTAATTTGTTTGAACACAAGTATTGCTATTGTTTCTACATAGTTAAAGGTTTTCAGTTAGTGTCATCTAACACTAATAATTCTATTCAACATTAATCATTAATTTGCAGACAGTTAAGTGGTTACAACTATAGCTATTTCACATTAAATATTCTATTCAACATCACTATTCGTTTGCACACAGTCAAATGGTTTCAAGTATTGTTCTGCATTACTCCCAATTCAATTAAACATCAGTCATTTGTTTACGCACAGTCAAATTATCAAACAGTTCTATTTCTAACAATTCAATTTAGCAGAAGTCATTTTTTGCACACAGTTTAAAAGTCAAACAGTTCTATTTGACCCATAGTTAGGACTCTTTGAGGAGCTGTTACTCCGGGCCAGGGTGAACCTGGTAGCGATGGCAATGAAGGGGTACACAGCATTCCTCAAAGGTCCAGCATTACTTGAGATTATTTAGCGTCCTGTTCAAGACTCTCGTTAGAGGTGGGGGTTATCTCTCAGCAGAGTTACAGTCGCTAAACTCCACAGCCCCAACCGACTGGGCTACCGTTTAATCGGGAAACCCGGAGTAATGAGGTAAGTTTGTAAACTTTACACACACACACACACATATATATCTGTATATATATATTAAAACAGTGTTGGTTGTCACTAATATATCCTTACCTATTTATATCCATTGTGATTCTGGTCCATGGAATCAAATATATAAATCTAAAATATATATATATAACAGAGAGAGAGAGAGAGAGAGAGAGAGAGAGAGAGAGAGAGAGAGAGCACATACAGATACATGTAAACAACCACTTACGCACCCATACATGCATACACACAAGATCAATCATACATATTTTCATATTCTACCCCCCCCCACAGATATTCGGACACCCTAACTCAAACAGATTTAAAGATGCGCACACATATGTACACTGAGAAAAATTACTTGGAAAACATGCTCAAACTTCTCTTTATAAAAAAAAGGAAGAAAAAATGAAAGAAAATTTTCTTTTTTTTCAAAGAAGAAAGAAAAGGAACAAATAAAAGAAAGAAAAGAAAAAGAATGTTGAAAGAAAAAAGGAAGAAAGATTGAAAGAAAATGAGTAAAGAAAGAAAGAAAGAAAATGAAAGAAAAGAGAGAAAGAGAGAGAAGAGAGAGAGAAAATTTTCTTTTAATGAGTAAAAGAAAATAAACAAAGAAAATAAACAAAGAAAATGTGCAAAGAAAGAAAGAAAGAAAGAAAGAAAGAAAGAAAGAAAAGTAAGAGAGAAAAAAGCAAAGAAAGATAAAATGAAGGAAGAAATGAAGAAATGAAGGAAGAAAGAAATAAAAGAGAAAGAAAGAGGCCAGAAAGAAAATAAAAACGAAAGAAAGACAAAAAAAAAAAAGAAAAAGAAAATAAACAAAGCAAGAAAGAGAGAAAAGAGAGAGAGAGAGAAAAAAGAACAAAGATAAAAGAAAGATAAATAAAGAAAGAGAGCAAAAAAGAAAGAAAAAAGAACAAGAAGTAAAATTGGTAAAAAAAGACCAAAAGAAAAAAAAAAGAAAGAAAGAAAGAAAATGAACGAAAATAAAAAGAAAGAAAGACAAAGAGCAAAAAAAGAAATGGAAGGAAGAAAGAAAGGACAAAAAGAAAAAAAGAAGAAAGAAAGAAAGAAAGAAAAAGAAAACGCAAGGGAAATAGATACAAGAAAGAACAAGAGAAAAAAAAAAGAAGAAAGAATGAAAGAAAGATAAAATGAACAGAAATGGACATGAGAAAGAAAAAGAGAAAAGAACGACAGAAGAAAGAAAGAAAATAATATGAACGAAAATAGATAATACAAAGAAAAAAAAGAAAAAAAAGGAAAAATAATGAAAATGAATGGAAATGGATAAAATAAATAAAAATAGGAAAGAATGAAAGAGAAAGACAAAAAGAAAAAAAAGAAAGAAGATGAAAGCAAGAAAGAAAAAGAAAATTAACGAAAATGGATAAAAGAAAGCTAGAAAGAAAAAGAAAACGCAAGGCAAATATATATAAGAAAGAAAAAGAGCAACAAAAAAAGAAAAAAGGAAGAGGGAATGAAAGAAAGATAAAAAGAACAGATATGGACGCGAGAAAGTAAAGGAGAAAAGAACGACGGAAAAAAGAAAGAAAGAAAGAAAATAACTTGAACGAAAATAGATAAAAAAAATTAAAGAAAAATAATGAAAATGAACGAAAATGTATAAAAGAAAGAAAAATAGAAAAACAAAGAAAGAAGAAAGAAAGAAAGAAAGAACAAAATTTAAAAAGAAAGAAAATCAAAGAAAGAAAAAATGAAATTTACGAAAATGGATAAAAGAAAGGAAAACAGCAAAAAAAAAAAAAGGAAATAAAAAAGAAAAAAAGATAGAAAAAGAAAAAAGAAAGAAAAATAGAATAAACGAAAATGTATAAAAGAAAGAAAAATCACAAAAAAAGGAAAGAAAAAAGAAAGAAAGAGAAAGAAAAATATGAAAAAAGAAAGAAAATGAAAGAAAGAAAGAAAAATAGAATTAAAGAAAATGGATAAATGAAAGAAAAATAGCCAAAAAAAAAAAAAAAAAAAAAAAGAAAGAAAGAGAAAGAAAAATAATAAAGATGAAAGACAGAAAGAAAAATAAAAGAAAAGAAAATTGATAAATGAAAGAAAAATAGCCAAAAAAAATAGGAAAGAAGAAAGAAAGAAAGAAAGAGAAAGAAAGAAAAAAGAAAGAAAGAAAAATGAGATTAACGAAAATGGATTAAATAAAGAAAGAATCAGCATGTTTGAAAATCTGTGAAAACAATGAAAATATTCTTTATTTACGAAAAACCCAAAAATTAAATAGTACACGATGAATTAATGAATAATACAGTGCATTATCAAATAAAAACATCTATAAAACTCCCCAATCTATCTATCTATCTATCTATCTATCTATCTATCTATCTATCTATCCCAAGTAGCATAGTGAATAAAACGATATCTACCACGTCATCAGTTAAAATAAGGCCAAACAGTCGAGCTGTGTGTGTGAAGACAAACTGCTGGCCCCAAGATAACGCTTTTTTGAAAACATAATCCTAATGGCCTTGAATGACGGTCAATGTTGCAGACAACGCCATCTTTTGTCTTTCTTCTTTTATCGGCCTCTACACCGAACGACCCTTCAAATTCAAAAACTTTCATCTTAACTGATCTGTCCAAAAGATTCCCGAGCCTTCTTTCAGCTAATCTAAATAAATTAAACTACACAAAACGACCAATGAAAAAGACGAATGTGAACATATATTTATTTATTTGAAGAGATGATTCAAAATCACTGGCGGCATCCGCTGAGGAAGTTCAAACGTACATGACTCATCACACTTTGACCATGGTAGATCTGCGCAACTCAATCGTCTTGTATTCACACAAGCTGAACACTGATGCCAGTGAAGGTTGATGACAGGTATAACAACTTCTTACAGTTAGTGATGGGAAAGTGATTCACCCATATTCTCACTGACCCACTCTCTTCGCTAATAAACAGTGTGCAAAATAATAAATAATTAACCATCATCATCATCATCATCATCATCTTGTGGTGCTCAGAGCACGGAGTTCCCTGACTCTCCCTCGCTATCTGTCTCTATTGTCCTTCGCTCCTGGCAGGTCCTCTAGACTGCATCCAATGTCCGCACAAAGCTGATGTATGTAAATCCTTGCAGATCAACCAACACTGACACATGTCTAGAAATCCATAAGGGAACGTTGCTTATAAGTTCATTATTACTTCTCCAGCAGTGCCCACGATGTTTTGTCTTACTTGAATGATTTGTGAGATGGGAGGTTGGTAGGCTTACAGCTATTGTTTCGTGGGATGCTGCTTCTAGGATTTGTTCAAAACTGCACGTAGCATTCTGTTGTAGTTCCCATCTAGCTTTTTCTCCATGCGTTTCATTATAGTCTAGATGGTGCATCACCATAAGTGTATATATATATATATATATATATATATATATATATATATATATATATATATATAGTTAGAATTTAACATCAAACGCGCCTCTAAATCCTAAAATTTTTACAGTGTTCAATACATCAAAATGTTGAGCTGTGTCACAATATATTATCAATTACACACGTCTGACGTGTGAATTACAAGCTAATTAGACGATCGAAGACGTGAGTTTGTACCCGGATATACATTTTTTAAAAATTGACAATACATATATTCATATTTTAGAATAGTTTTAAGTAAACCATGCACAGATTGTAAAAGAAGGCCTTTTTTTAGGTCACGTCTTGTCATAGAACAGACACCGTGACAAAAGCAAACATTATAGAAAAAAGAGGAATCAGATAGTAGTTGACGACTGGAAAAAATTAAAAAAAAAACCCACAAAAAAGGGGGGAACGATTACCTGAAAGTATTGGTGATTTTTTTTTGTTATTCTTGTGAGTCTTTATCTTTTTTCTTTTTTAATGTCGCCTATTACTATCTGTATTGCTGGCGTTTTTCACGGTGTTCTCTGATAAGATGTGACCGAAAGAAAGGTCTTAGTTTAGAATTAATCATCTATGCTCTACTTAAAGTTGGTTAGTCGGTTATTTAATGCCAAATCTATTTTATACAAATAATCAGTTCTATTTCAAACAATTCAGTTTAGCCTAAGTACAGTTTCAATCTCAAAAACAGTTACATTTCAATCAATTCAGTTTAGCATAAGTATGCAGTTTGAATGTAATAACACAGTTTAATTGTCAAAACATCTCTATTTCAAGCTATTCAGTTTAGTAAAACAGTTCTAATTCAAACAATTCAGTTTAGTATAAGTATAATTTTTTCCACAAACAGATTTCAAAACAATTCTATTTCAAGTAATTCAGTTTATCTGGATAGTTTTCTTTGACCTATAGATAGGACCCTATCAGGGACTACCACTCCGGGCCAGAGTGGACCTGGGAGCGATGGAAATGAAGGGGTATTTCCCATTCCCCAAAGATTTAGCATTACTGGAACCTCACCATGTGATTGTTTAGTGTCATATGTAGGACACTCATGAGGGGAGTCTTACCCCTCTGCAGAGAAGCAGCCGGTTTATTCTACAGCACCAGCCGAATTGGCAACTACTTAAAGTTATTCAGAAATTTTCTACGTACCACAGAATATAAAATAAACGAAAATGTATTAAAGAAAGAAAAATAGCAAAAAAAAAAAAAAAAAAAAAAAAGGAAAGAAAAGAGAAAGAAAAATATGAAAAAAGAAAGAAAGAAAGAAAGAAAATAGAATTAACGAAAATGGATAAATGAAAGAAAAATAGCCCCCCCCCAAAGGAAATTGTAAAAGAAGGCTTTGTCTCCTTATTGAACTTTTATAGAAAATTACGTCTATGTCACCATTCTTCTTTATTAGTTCAACAATTGGATTTAGTACATTTTGTAGGTTCTGTAAAATACTTCTTTTTCAGAGAATCGATTGTAACATGGATGTATGTGATAAATGAAGTGGTTTCAAAATAGTATTTCAATCCAGTTATTTTAAGATCTTCAACTACTGGGTCATTGTTATGTGTATTTCTGTGTATATATATATATATATATATATATATATATATATATATATATCTGTTCCTGTAATCATCTTTCTCTTTTTCAATCTCTCTGTGATCATTTATCTTTCTTTCTTTCGGTGATCCTCTCTCTTTGGAAGGTATAAATCATGCAATACACTGAATACGTGCGCCATATTTTGATGTAATAACAATAAAAATAATAGTAAAAAGTACGTTGTCAAGGGCGACCAGAAGGCTCCCTTTTCAATAGCTACTACACCAAGGTGTAGGGGAGGGTGCTACTCCTTTCTCTGGATTGCTCCACTTTACCCTTGATACGTACCTTATATTGCTGAGTGTTAAGCAAGGAGGCATCAAGTATCATTTTTAATGTCTTTGGTATAACGCGACCTGGGATTGAACTCTGGTCTTCCGGACCATTGACAAACACTCTACCCACTCAGGACCAGGTTATAACTATTTTTGATATTGCATTTTAGAAAAGCGGATCTTTTTTTCTTTCCATTTTTTTTCTTGTACATTCCATTTTTGTTCTCCCTTCTTGCTTTGAAATTCGTCGCTAACTGTTTTCTCATAGAACTTTTCTTTTTTTTTTTTTTTAGAAAATTCCTCAATGCTGCCATTCTTCTGCTACACTTTAGTACAGTTAGTAAGTTGGAGTGTAATCTTGAGATGGCGATTGTGTCATAAAGAAGAGTGACAAAACTTATAAAACGAGTAAAAGATTGCAGTTACCGGAAGAGATTTGAGGAAGTGGTATTAACTACTTTGCTAAAAGGAAGAATGAGAGGTTATCGAATTGAAACTTCGAGGATAATTTATGGAATTTCTTGTTATAGTAGACGTTTTTCCTCAAACTGGAAATTTACTGTCGGGACAGATTTCAAAATTTAAGTCTACTTACCAATTAGACTTTTGCTAATAGAGTAATATATTTTCGGAACAAATTGTCTAATCAAAAACAGCAATAGTGTAAAAATTTTAGGATTAAATTGGATGGTTTCAGGAAAAATCATAAGAAAACAAATATAAAAGAGCATTTTTGGAAACTTTACAGAATTTGAGAATCAATTTTTATTTATTGCGGTGATTTACCGCGACCTCGGATAGTAATGCTGAGTCTTGTAACCGTATCCCCAGTAATTACTGCCTTCCATAGTTGTTGTCTATAACACCACGTTTTTGACCAAGTAAACCTCTGGCCGGCTTGGGTAGGATTTGAAACCGCTATCTTCTGACAATGCTCACCTGGGGATACGGTTACAAGACTCAGCATTCCTATCCGAGGTCGCGGTAAATCATCTGAAGAAGGCCAGAGATGAAATTTGGCCGAAACGTAGTGAAAGAGGAAACAACACAAAAACTTCCAAGATGAGGACAAAAAGTCTGCAATAAATAAAAATCAATTCTTAGATTAAGAAGCCTCATCTCAAAATGATTCCAATTAAAGACAATTTACAGAATTTGATTTTCATATTGATATTTTATTAATAGTGTATATGTTCTTTGCAAAGATTATTTTTTAAAGGCTGGTTTGATTTCTTTGTTTTGAGGCATATCAAAAACACCAAGATTAAATTGGATGGTTTCAGAAGAAAATGGTGAGAAAGAGAATTTAAAAAGGAATTTTTGGAAATTTTACAGAATTTGATCTCTATATTGATATTGTATTAATAGTGTATTTGTGCTGTGCAAAGATTCTTTTTTTTTTATAGGTGAGAAGATGATAAAAAGGAGAGATGCCCGGGGAGACATAACAAACGAACAAACAAATAATAATAATAATAATAATCCAAACGATAGCACTGCTAAGAACGGCCAGAATCCTGAGACGAGTCCTGGAGACTTGCAGAGACTTGCTGTCGCTCAAACTCCAGTGAAAGACCATCAACTGACACTGATGTGAAAAACTCTAAAGGAGTATAATAATAATAATAATAATAATAATAATAATAGTAATAATAATAATCACGACTTTGTGGGAAAGGAGATCTACGGGGAATTGTACAGGAAATGGAAATTTGACCATACTACCAAAAGGTATATACATAAAGCAGAATCCGTCCATGAGAATCTTGGGATTTTCAAATAGAAACCAATCCCTTAATTCCAGCAAGAACGCCAGATCTGGTGATCTCAAAACAAAACATAACTTGCTGTGAAAAGGATTTTGCCGTTCTACCAGATCTCAGAGTGAAAATCGAAGAAAACGAAAAGAGAGACATGTACTTAGACCTTGCTAGAGAACTAAAATAGCTGTGGAGCATGAGGGTGACGATAATGCGAATTGCATTTGGCGCGTTTAGAACGAAAATACTTGGAAAGGGGACTAGCTGAGTCGGAAATCAGAGGAAGAACCGAGATCCTCCAGACTACAGCATTGTTGAGAACGGGTTGAATATTGAGAAAAGTCCTAGAGACCCGAGGAGACTTGCCGTCACTCAGACTCCAGTGAAAAATCACTAGCAAACGCTTGTGTGAAAACTCGCCTGGAGGAAAATACTGATATAGAAAAGTACGCTATGCTAATAATGAGAAGCAGGAAACGACAAAGGACGGAATGAATAGAACTACCTAATCAAGAGAAGATCAGAATGTTCGGAGAAAAGGAGACTTTCAAGTACTTGGGAATATTGGAAGCAGACACCATAAAAAAATTGGAGATGAAAGAAAAAATTTAAAAAGAGTATCACAGGAGAACGAGAAAACTACTTGAAACCAAACTATATAGCAGAAATCTCATTAAAAGGATAAACGCCTGGGCTCTTCCCCTAGAAAAATACTCTGGACCATTCTTGAAGTGGACGAGGGAGCAACTTCAAAAAATTGACCAGTGAACAAGAATACTCATGACGATAAATAAGGCCCTACATCCCAGAGATATGTATCAATAAAAGGAGGTGCCTGTGGTATAATGGTTATCGTCGTAGGAAAAGGACACGGTGACACGAGTTCAAATCCTGGACGAGGCTGATTGCATTTCACATAGCACTAAAACCCTTGGGAAAGGTATGAATCCAATAATTCTCCCTCCAGCTATAGGTAAATAGTAGGACAAACTAGGTTCTTCAGCCTTGGTGAGGCAACTAGTCTAGGAGAAGGAAAACTCTGAATTGAAACCTGTTAAACTTCGCTAAAAAATTGACCTTGTGTCATATCCTGCCTGAGCGGAGGGGTTGGTAAATATGGATATGTATCAATAAAAGAATGAGGAAGAGCCAGCATTGAAGATAGCGTTGATGCATCAATACAAAGACACAAATACTTTAATTTACGAAGCTCTTTTACTTCGATGTGGCACAAAGCCGATTGAATGGGGCACCCAAAGACACAAATACTTCATTAAAAACGCAAATGGCTGGTGATTACTGCGACCAGAAATAATACAGACAACACGAGCAACAAAAATGGGAAGAAAAACAACTGTATGGATATTTCAAGCGACAAACAAGCGAAATCTCACACACCAAAAAAAATTGGACATGGCTAAGAAAGGGAAGCCTTTGAAGAGAAACTGAATCTCTTCTAAAACCAGCACAAAGCAACGCCATAAGGACAAACTATGTCAAAACAAGAATAGACAAGACAAATAGACGCAACAAAAAAGCAGATGTAGGTTATGTGTTGATTGATTGGTTTGGTTTGGTTTCTTTGTTTAATGGCATATCAACCTTTGTAGGTTTTTTTAATGCCAAAGCCATTCTCCTAGAAGAACAGTAGTGGTACCATTTAACCCATAGCTGGGATTCATACCTTTCCCAGGGGTATTTGCCCGAAAGTGAACGTAATAGCGCAACTGGAGTACGAACTCGCGTACTACGATTCCGCAGTCCATCGCTTTAACCATTACACCACGAGGACACCCCCTGTGTTGATTGAGATGAAACGATCAATCATATAATAAACGAATGCAGTAAATTAGTACAAAAAGAATATAAGACTAGACGCGACGGTTCGGAAAGGTGTTCTACTGGAAATTGTGCAAGAAGTTTAAATTTGACTATACGAACATATGGTATATGTCCAACCCAGAATCCGTCCTGGTAAATGAGACGTACAAACTTCTAAGGGAAAATGGGCTACAAACGGATCACCTAATCTCGGCCAGACGAACAGACCTAGTGATAAAAAAGGAGAATATGCCGAATAGTGGACTTTGCCGTCCTGGCAGACCGCAGGGTAAAACTGAGAGAAACCGAAAAGAGAAATAAGTACCTAGACCTTGTTAGAGAACTGAAAAATCTATGGAACAGGAAAGTGACGTTAATACAAATTGTAACTGATGCGCTCGGTACAGTCACCAAAAGATTTGTAAAAGGGCTGGAGGACTTGGAAATAAGAGGACGAGTGTAGACCATCCAAACTCCAGCATTATTAAGGTCGGCTAGAATACTGAGAAGAGTCATGGAGACGTGAGAAGACTTCTTGTCTCTCAAACTCTAGTGAGAAACCATGAGATCCCCTTTGCGTGAAAAACTTTAATAATAATAATGATAGGTCCTACAGCACACCCTGGGGCCAAATTAGCATTAATTCTTTTTTTTATACATTTTGTAATAGTAGGTATTTTTTCTCCCACTTTTCTCTTTCGACTTCCGCTCCTACGCCATGCAGTAATTTTTTGCACTGTGCGAGAAATATTGGGTATTTCTTCTTTGTTAATTCTGCACACGTTTCATCTGAAGGTGATATTTTTCCCCCAAATGCGTGAAACTTTTAGTCATGGGACTGATATGACAAAGTGAGAACACAGTATATTTTAGGTTTTTATCTTCCTCTACTGCTCAACAATTAAGCACTTTTCTTAGTGTTGTGTGGTTGTGTTTTGTGGCATAACAACCCTTGTGTGTTATTCAATGCCAAATCCTATATATATATATATATATATATATAATTTGTGAGCGAATACTTTGTGGATAACATCATTTTTAAACGAGCAAGAGCTCATTAATTTTAACACAGTTAAATGGTTTCATTCATTCTTATCGAACACTCATAATCCTATTTAATAATAATAATTTGTTTTCAAACTGTGAAATTGTTTGTAGTATTGTAATCTAACATTACTACTTCAATTTAATATTCATCATTTGTTTGCACACATTTTAAATAGTTTCAAGTATTGCAATGTTAGCGCAATTGACACTCAGGTACTACCTTTTAGAACCTTTAAGATAAAAGGGGGTTACGTACTTGTTTGCTACAAGAGCAATTTGAGGAATATGTTCCGGACAATCCTATAGGTGCAAGAGCTTGATATGTTCAGCCGATTGATCAGACCTGACCTCTCTAATCTCCTATCTAACTCAGTAAGTGCCAAAGTGGAGAGTTGCAGGCCACGTGTCACTTTGACCGCCAGGTCATGGACTACTCAGCTACCAGGATCCCATTCGCAAGCACTATGGGTCGCCAACCAAGGCCGATTGGTGGCCTTGTTGGTACGTCTTACCTCTCTGCAAATACTTTTCCCAAAGAAATTTGTGTGTAGGGAAAGGCTTAACAGCCTCGCCCGTTCCCTAAGACAATAACCGTTACTCTTGTGGAGGTGACCGTGGTGTAATTGTTATCGTCGTAGAAAATGAACACGGCGATACGAGTTCAAATCCTGGACGAGACTGATTGCATTTCACATAGCACTAATACCCTTGGGAAAGGTATGAATCCAATTATTCTCCCTCCAGCTATGGGTAAATAGTAGGACAGACTAGGTTCTTCAGCCTTGGTTAGGCAACTAGTCTAGGAGAAGGAAAACTCTGAATTCAAACCTGTTAAACTCCGCTTAAGAAATTGACCTTGTGTCATATCCTGCCCGAGCGGAGGGGTTGGTAAATAGGATAACCGTTACTCTTAGCACGCCTCTAAGAAGGTTTAATCTTGTCTTTTCCAAGATTACAACCATCGTATTCTTTGGGAAGACCGAGTAAGAGTCTCATGAGAGTGACCTGTGAATTATTGTTTTGTCCGAAACCTAGAGCGTACCTTTGTAAGAATGATCTCCTTTCAAATACTTACTCGTTAGACTTGTTGCTCCATTAACCTAGTTATGCGAGACATGAGGAAAAACACCCCCCCCAAAAAAAACAAGTTGTTGCAGTATGCTAAGTCTTACAACTGAATTTTTTTGCTTCCTCTTTGGAATTGGTATTACCAACTTTCAATTCTAAACAAAACTCTACCAAAATGTGCTCACGAGCACAACTCATACTACAGTCACGTACACATGACACACGTACTTGTGTGTGTGTGTGTGTGTGTGCATAAAGAACTCATTCACTTGTTTAATCTTTACTTTCATTTTTCTCTCTCTTGTTCTGAACATACTGACATTAACCTTTATAAGTACACGTGGTAACAAGAAAACCATTTTTGTTTTTTGTTGTTTTAATTCGTATTCTGTCGATATATATATATAAAATATCACAGCAGGACTTGAAATATAAGAGAGAGAGAGAGAGAGAGAGAGAGAGAGAGAGGAGGAATAGAAAAAAAAAGAAAAAGAAGAAGAAGAAAGAAAAGAAGAAAAAAGAAGAAATAAAAGAAAAAAAAAGAAAAGAAGAGAAGAGATGACGTCGGTCCAGTTAAAGCAAAATTTCTCGCTCATTTGCACAATTGGTGGCGATATTGGCGCCCGTAGAAGAAGAAGGTTAAACAGAAAAGGAAGAAAGAAGAAGAAAGAAAATGAAGACAAGAAGAAGAAGAAGAAGAAGAAGAAGAAGAAGAAGAAGAAGAAGAAGAATACCCTCACCATAAAAAAAAAAAATCAAAACAAAAATAAAAATGGTTCTATACAAATGTTCCATTGTTTTTGTGAGTCTGAAGCATTTTTCTCACTCGTTTAACTAGAGTTTATTCTTGTGGAATATTTTTTTTATGTTTGTGCATATATGCATCAACGTATATGAGCGTATGCGCAAGCGCGTGTAAGTGTATGTCTGTACGTTTAAGGGAACATATACGTGCGTATGTATGTAACCGTCTGTGTATATGTGAGTATGCGTGTACACATATGTGTATATATAAGCGTGGGTACGCGTATTTTTGTTCGTATGTAAGCATGTGTGTATACCTGTATACATACATTTACCAGAGTTCGTACGCGTGTGTATACGTATGTATGTGGGCGAATGAGTTTGTTTACGTGTGTGTATTTAGGTGTATGGATAAGTGAGTGTGTGTGTATATGTACGTACGTGTACGTATGTATGTGTGTGTATACGTCTGTATACTATGTGTATGAGTTTGTCAATGTGTGTATGTGTATGCATATATGCGAGCGAGTGTATGTGGACGTATGTTTGTATACATGTATGAGTATGCGTACTCGTGTGTATATAAATACGAGCGTGTGTGCGTGAACGTGCGTGAACGTGCGTGAGTGTATTAGTGTACGTATATAGTGCGTTGGTGTTTTTACTTGTATATGTGTGTATGTGTTTGGGAATGTGTATATGTGTGTATGTTTTTACTTGTATACGTGTGTATGTGTTTGGGAATGTGTATATGTGTGTATGTTTTTCCTATTTACCAACCCCTCCGCTCGGGCAGGATATGACACAAGGTCAATTTTTAAGCGGAGTTTAACAGGTTTGAATTCAGAGTTTTCCTTCTCCTAGACTAGTTGCCTAACCAAGGCTGAAGAGCCTAGTCTGCCCTACTATTTACCCATAGCTGGAGGGAGAATAATTGGATTCATACCTTTCCCAAGGGTATTAGTGCTATGTGAAATGCAACGAGTTTCGTCCAGGATTTGAACTCGTGTCGCCGTGTTCGTTTCCTACGACGATAACAATTACACCACGGGCACCTCCTATGTGTGTATGTTTTTACTTGTATACGTGTGTATGTGTTTGGGAATGTGTATATGTGTGTATGTTTTTACTTGTATACGTGTGTATGTGTTTGGGAATGTGTATATGTGTGTATGTTTTTACTTGAATACGTGTGTATGTGTTTGGGAATGTGTATATGTGTGTATGTTTTTACTTGTATACGTGTGTATGTGTTTGGGAATGTGTGCGTGTACGAGTCTATGTACGTGTATATGTATGCTAATGAGTATGTGTATGCATATTTATATGTAAATTGTGCGTCTGTGTGTATTTGCATCTGCCATCGAAAGGCAGCAGATGTTTAAGGCGGGAATCGTGAAACTTCCGTTTGTGAAGTTTTCGCGGGAAAAAATTAAAGAAAAAGTTGAAGATGCAAAATAAGAATGAAAGTTTGAAAAGAAGTGAGGAGTCGTTATTAAGAAAGAAAGAAAGAAAGAAAGAAAAGAAGGATGTAAGAAAGAAAGAAGGGAAGAAAGAATAAAAAGGAAGAAAGAAAGAAAGAAAAAAGAAAGAGAGGAACAAAAGGAGAAATAAATAAAGAAAGGAAGAAAAGAAGGACGGAAGAAATAGAAAAAAAAAGAAGGCCGAAAGAAAGACAGAAAGAAAGAAAGAAAGGACTAAAGGAATAAATAAGAAAGAAAGAAAGAGAGAAAATAAGAAAGGATGGAAGAAAAAATGAAAAAGAAAGAAAGTCAGAAAGAAAGAAGGAAAAAAGATTAGAAGAAGGAAAAGAAGGATGAAAGAATAAAAAAGGAAGAAAGAAAGAAAAAAAGAAAGGGAGGAACAAAAGAAGAAATAAGTAAAGAAAGGAACAAAAGAAGGACGGAAGAAATAGAAAAAAAAAAGGAAGGCAGAAAGAAAGAAAGGACTAAAGAAATAAATAAGAAAGAAAGAAAGAAAGAATGGAAGAAAGAAATAAAAAGAAAGAAAGTCAGAAAGAAAGAAGGAAAAAGATCAGAAGAAGGAAAAGAAGGATGAAAGAAAGAAAGAAAGAATAAAAAAGGAAGAAAGAAAGAAAAAAGAAAGGGAGGAACAAAAGAAGAAATAAGTAAAGAAAGGAAGAAAAGAAGGACGGAAGAAATAGATAAAGAAAGGAAGGTAGAAAGAAAGACAGAAAGAAAGGAAGAAAGGACGAAAGATAAATAAAAAAGAAAGAAAGAAAGAAAGATGGAAAGAAAAGAAGAAAGAAATGATGGAAGAAAGAAATGAAAAAAGGAAGAAAGAAAGGACGGAAAAAAGAAATAAAAAAGGAAGAAAGAAAATAAGAAAAGATGGAAGAAAGTAAGAAGCATGTAAGAAGGAAAGAAAGAAAGAATAAAAAAGGAAGAAAGAAAGAAAAAAGAAAGGGAGGAACGAAAGAAGAAATAAATGAAGTACGGAAGAAATAGATAAAGAAAGGAAGGCAGAAAGAAAGACAGAAAGAAAGGAAGAAAGGACGAAAGAAATAAATAAGAAAGAAAGAAGGAAAAAAGTTTAGAAGAAAGAAAGAAAGGTGTGAAGGAAGAAAGATAGGTAGAAATTAAGTAAGGAAAGCGAAGTGAAATGCAAACAGCCTTGTCCTAGATTTGAACTCTGGTCGCTGAATCCATTTTCGACGTCAATAACCTTTTTGCTAAGTGGGCTTGATAACTGCATGTCACGTCTAACTTTCTCAGATATAGAAACAGACAGACAAGCTGTCATACAGATAGATTGGTAGGATGCGCTCGTTGTGTAATGGTTATAATCTTAGGAAATAGTCTTAACAAACTGAGTTCAAATTCTTGATTGGTGTGTTCTCGTGGTGTAATGGTTAAAGCGATGGACTGCGGAACCGTAGTAAGCGACTTCGTACTCCAGTCGCACTATTACGTTCACTTTCGGGTAAATACCCTTGGGAAAGGTATGAACCCCCTTATCCTCCCAGCTATGGGTTAAATAGTACCACTACTGTTCTTCTAGGATAATAGCTTTGGCATTAAATAATCTACAAAGGTTGATATGCCATTAAACAAAGAACCCGATCAAATCCTTGACAAGGTGTTTGCATTTCAAACAGCGCTACTACTCTTCGGAAAGGTATGAATCCAACTATTCTCCCTTCAACTATAGTTAATAGTAGGGCAGACTGGCTCTTCAGTCTGCGTATGGTAATCGGTCTAGGAGAACGAAAATTCTTAATTAAAATTTGTTGAATTCCGCTTAAAAACTGACCCTGTGTCATATGCCGCGAAGAGGATGGCAAATAAATATGTTAGTTTGGGTGAGACTAAAAAAATGTTAATCGTACAAAAAAAAAAAAACCCAAAAAAAACAAAAACAAAAAAAACTAGAGCTAGTTTTTTTCCCTTCTCCTACACTGGTTACTTTGCCAAGGCTAAAATGCCCAATCGTAGTTCGCGGAGTGAGATAAGAAAGATTTATACTTTTCTTAAGAGAATTAGCGTAAGGGGAAATGCAAAACAGCCTCGTTCCCGGTTTGAACTCGCTTTATCAATTCCGTCTCCTACAGGTGGCGCTAGTAGATTATGCTTAAATATTTGTAGTACGTTATGTGGCACTGTGATTCGAGTGTTCACCAATGGTCTGGGAGACCAAAAACTCTAAAAGTGGTACTTGATGCCTCCTTGCTTAACACTCAGCGTTATAAGATACGGATCAAGTGTTAGTGGAGCAATCTAAGGAAAGGAGTAGCACCCTCTCTTATACCTCGGTGTTGTAGTAATTTACAAAGCTTTTTGTTTAGATTTGGTACAAGGCCGTATAAATAGGACACGCAATGAGGCTCGAACTCACTCGTGAAAGTTTGATTGTCTAGCTTGCTAACCATTACACCACCCGAGGCGAGCTTTTGGGTCTTCCTCTATTACGGTCAGCCAACTTATATATATGATTTGTGTATACTCACATCTACAATTCAATTATGTGTGTATATATATATATATATATATAAATTCAAGGCAATTGTAAATACGTATTATGGTATCTATGGTACGGTCGGCCAACTTATTTAAAAGTCTATTACAAATAATAATAGACAGATTGATTTTAACGGCATTTCACCTTGTATAGTTATTGGCGACCTTAGTCGAAGATGACCCACAGACTCCCTTTTCAGTCGCTACTATACCGAGGTGTAGGGGAGGGCGCTACTTCTTTCCTTGGATTGCTCCACTTTACCCTTGATCCTTACTTTATACTGCTGTGTGTTTAGCAAGGTGGCATCAAGTACCATTTTTTGAGTCTTTGGTATGACTCGACCTGGGATTGAACCCCGGTCTCCCGGATCATTGGCGAACACTCTACTCAATAGGCCAATGGCCCGGTTTTAACTTGTATGGAGTTACTTTATTCCGGCAGGTTCGGGTATCGTGTTCATTGTCCGTTGTGTGACATAATGGTTAGAGTTTTAATCCCAGGTCGAGTCATAGCAAAGACGCAAAAAATGGTACTAGATGCCTCGTTGCTTAACACTCAGCTTTATAAGATACGAATTAAGGGTAAGTGGAGCGATCCAGAGGAAAGAGTATCACCCTCCCCTGCGCCTCGGTTGTTGGTTGTTTGAGTTTTATGGTATATCAATCCATATTTATACAAATAAACAGTTCTATTTCAAACAATTCAGTTTAGCATGAGTACACAGTTTAATTGTGAAAAACCTTTCTATTTCAAGCTATTCAGTTTAGTCAAACAGTTTTAATTCAAACAATTCAGTTTAGCGTAAGTACTGTTTCTACGTCAAAAACAATTCTCGTAAGTACAGTTTTCATATCAAAAACAGTTCTATTTCAAACGATTCAGTTTAGCATTAGTACGCAGTTTAAATATCAAAACAGTTCTATTTCAAGTATCTTAGTTCAGCATAAGTACATAGATTAGTTCAATTTAACCGATTGATAGGGTCCTATCAGGTGATACCACTCTGGGCCAGAGTGGACCTGGGAGCGATGGGAATGAAGAGGTGCAGTCGGTGTTTTCTATAGCCCCAGCCGACTGGGCAACTGCACCTCGGTGTAATAACCATAGAAAAGGAGCCTTCAGGTCGCCTTCGACTACGGTCGGTCATTTACTTAACTTACGTCTATTTCAAAGAATAATTGATAGATTGATTGATTATAATGGCATTTCAACTTTCATATAATTACTTTATGCCGAGACGTTAGGGAATCATGTTCATTATACGTTCCTATTTGCATTTTTGTGCAATAAGGAAAAAATAGAAAAAAAAAAACGACAAAAAAAAAACAAAAAAAAAAACGATTCCTTAACCTTTCGGCATAAAGTATCTCTACATGAGTTGAAATTCGAATAATCTTTAAAATAAATCTATTAGACCCATAGATACGACTCTAACAAATACTACCACTTCAACCCAGAGTGGACCTGAGAGTAATTGCAATTAAGGTTATTAGAAATAAGCTAAAATAATTAAATCATTGACAAGAAACGAATAAAGGGTGAAGGCTTACTAAGATCAGTAGGTTTTGTAATCAATCTGAGTTTGCAGGGACGATTAAGTACACATTATAGTAAGGAAGTTCAAACTGCCGTCGCGCTTTTGCCTTCATTTTTGAACTAATATCCTTGGGAAAGGTATGAACTTCCTTATATCCCTATTGTTATTGGTTAAATAATACCACTACTGCTCTTCAACAAAGATTGTTTTGGAATTAAATAAGCCACAAAGGTTGATATGCCATCAAAAACAAAGAAACCAAACCAGTCCGAGTCCTGTTTGCCAGACAGGGCAAAACTTATTCAATTCCAAGATTGAGAGGTTCATTTGATTTAACCCTATGTCGACTCATCTAGGTTTATTTCATATTCAGGGGTAAGGTGTGGTGGAATGTCAGATTCTAATTTTTTTTTTTTTTCAAAGAAATTTGATTTTTATATTGAATTGTCTGAAGTTGTTTGTTACTAGGTGGTTTTACAGTCGTCGTGAGGGGTTTGTAGAGTAAGTTCAAGTTTGAGGTTTTATATTTTTTGGTATAATTTTATTTTTTTCAGGCAGGATAAAATATCATCAATACAGATATTTCAAAATGTATCTCCCGTATTATTGCAAACAAATGACTGATGTTAAATTTTTACTGTTACATAGGAATACTTGAAGCCATTTAACTGTGTGCAAACAAATGAGCTCAGGTTCATTTCAGAAAATTTTGTACAAAATATGTGGACAAAACATATATGTTTAATACATGTGTATAAACAGGATTTGGTATTGAATAACCTAAAAGGGTTGATATGCCATAAAACCCAACCTACTCAAATCTTATATATTTAATAATATATTTGTATAAAGAAGATTAGGCATTAAATAACATAAATGGGTTGACATGCCATAAAACTATCCCGAATCTTATATATTCAATATATATATGTGAAAAGGAATTAGCATTAAATAACCTATAAGGGTGGATATACCATAAAACCCAACCAAATCAAATTATATATATATATATATATATATATATATATATATATATATAAATAAAGAGGATTTGGCATTGAATAATCTACTAGGGTTGATATGCCATAAAACTCAACCCAACTAAATCTTAGGTTTGGTTTGGTTTTTTTTTTTTTGTTTAATGGCATATCAACCTTGTAGGTTATTTAATGCCAAATCTATTCTCCTAGAACAGTAGTGGTACTATTTAACCCATAGCTGGGAGGAATAGGGGGGTACCAAATCTTATATATCTAATATGCATGAATAAATAGTATTGGGCATTGAATAATCTTCAATAGTTGATATGCCAAAAAACCCAACTAAACCATATCTTATATATTCAATTTAATTAAATTTAAGAGGATTTGGTAGTAAATAACCAACAATGGTTGATATGCCATAACACCTAACCAAATTAATCTTATATATTTATTATATATATAAAGAGGATTTAGTATTGAATAACCTATAATGGTTGATATGCCATAAAACCCCAAACTCATGTTATTTGTCTTGTTGAAGCGTTTTCAGATTAGAGCAAAATGACCACATTCTATTAGAATGTGGTTAACTTCATAGGATGTAAGACTTTATATCCATTCTGGTTGTTTTTTTTTTTTGTTTTTGTTTTTTTTGTTTAAGCAAAAAGGAGTCAATTTTGCGTGACTAATACGTATGTTATATAGTCACATATGCAGATTCACATCTACATACATGCACATATATATGTAGAATAATTCACAACGACACAATGATAACGACATTCGCAGTGACAAACGACGCATGAACGGATAAACGACGCAGGAAGAAACGACGCATGAAGGCTTCTTTACAAATATATTTTACCTCTCACTTTATTGCAAGGGTTCGAAAGGGTTGTTCAAGGGTTGCATGTGAGAGGGAGCTGGAGACCGAACATAAACTGTAATTTCTTGACCCCACTGTTATGACCGTCACGTTGTGTCTTTCTTGTTCTTTAGTGCTGTTCAATCGGAGGCCTAGGGCCCACTGCTGGATGCTGGCTTTCTTTATTGCATCTTATCAGCATCTTCTCTGGACCCCATCGGGGTTTCCGAGGGCCCCCTCGGTCGGGTGTGGCTTTCCCTACCACATCTGGTCTCTAGCTGTCTGGAATTCTACTAGCAACTGCTTCTTGGACTCGAACTCAACTGAGTTAAATAATAATTCAACGCCCACACGATCGCCCTCTTGTTCTTTGAAATCGAATGTTTAATCGTCATCAAGCGGAAATAACTGTCATGCAGTTCAGAGGTCACTCTCTTCCGGTGCATCAGTCTGTATTGGCACAGTGGGACCTTCACCTTGTCCCATATTATAAGCCTTAATCCGCCCACGCGATCTCTTTCGATTACTGGCCATTAGAATGTGTCACTTCCTTCCGGTGCATCACCTTGGAATAGCATTTTTTGGGGCCGGGTCGAAGGTCAAAACATAACACGTAGTCATGGTAATCTTTCGATGGCTGTTTTTATTCTCATCTCACCTACCTAGGAAGCAATGTCTCATCAACTGAGACAGACATCAAAACACGACTAGCAAAGGCATGGACAGCTATCGATGGGCTATCGGTCATATGGAAGTCAGTCCTGACCGATAAAATAAAACGCAGATTCTTCTATGCGGCGGTCGTGTCGATACTGTTATATGGATGCACAACATGGACGCTAACTAAACGTATGGAGAAAAAGCTTGACGGCAACTACACAAGAATGTTGCGTGCAATATTGAACACGTCATAGAGGCAGCACCCCACAAAGCAGCTGCTGTACAGCCACCAACCACACATCACGAAAATTATCAAAGTTAGACGAACCAGACATGCGGGACACATCTGGAGAAGTAGGGACGAGCTCATAAGTGATATACTCCTGTGGACCCCTTCACATGGACGAGCAAAGGCAGGACGACCAGCTCGAACCTACATACAGCAGCTCTGTACGGGGTGTAGGCTTGAAGACCAGCTGGAAGCAATGGACGATAGAGAGGGGTGACTAGAGAGGAGCAGAGATATCCGTGCTGATGGTGCGACGTGATGATGATGATGATGAATACGTAGTCGGGATTGAGTTCATTTCTGGACTTTCTGAAGCCTGGTTTCCATTCTCCTATTTTGGGTTTTATTAGGAAGAGTTTGTTGAGTATGTAGTTTCTTCAATTTTGTTGCCATTCTTTATAGAAGAACACATTGATTTTCATCTTTAGGTTTGTATACGGGATTTTGTATACGTCGGGGAACATTTTTAGTGTTGATTTGGCTGCTGAAACAGCTTTGTCATTTCTTTTCTTTTTTTTTTCTTTTTTTTTTTTTTTTTTCTTACAGGGCTTGAAATTCAGCAAAAAATGATTTTCTCTGAGTTGAGATTCATGCCAAAAAGAAGTTTTAGGTTTTGTGTATGAAAAATTCTTTTCTTCGTAATAATAATATAATCACGTTCTCTTAAGGGAAAATGATATCGTTAATTTTACAGGGCTTGAAATTCAGCAGAAAATGATTTTCTCTGAGTTGAGATTCACGCCAAAAAGAAGTTTTAGGTTTTGTGTATGAAAAATTCTTTTCTTCGTAATAATAATATAATCACGTTCTCCTAAGGGAAAATGATATCGTTAATTTTAGGAGGATTCATTGGATTTAACAATATTCTTTATTCGAATTAGTGAAATATTTGTTTTAGTAAAAAAATCTTTGAAACGAGAGACGAAATCACTTCAGTAAAATCAGAATTCTTTCATTTAGAATATGAGATTATTTCAACAAGGACAAAAAGAATTGATCCTCCTTCTGGGCTTTGGCTATCTGTCTATCTAAATCTGTTCACTATTTATACCAGTCTGTTCATTATCTATCTATCTATCTATCTATTGCTAGAACTCTCATTGTTTCTGTAACCTATTGAAAACGGCACATTACTGCAAGATTTTTTTTATATTAGTAACACACTTTAAAATGCTCAAAATCAATTTCCAGTCCATTTTGTTACTGAATGATCATTTTACGGAGTATGAATTCTCACCGAACGTCACTTAAAAAAAAAATCTATGTTCTATCTAATGCAGTTTCTTATTCATTTTGTAACTGATTGATAATTTTACAGGATCTGGATTTACACTGAATGTCACTTTTTCATCACCCATATTCTGTGTATCATATAGTCACTAATGGTGGTTATTTTATTTGAAATAAATTCAAACGGGTTAATATTCTGCTCTTCGCAACTTTCGTCATATAAAACTTTTAGAAGTATTCAGATGTGAATGTAGAGCAAGAAGAAGTTGCAGAGAGAGAGAGAGAGAGAGAGATGACTAGTTTAATTTTCAACTGAATGATGATTTTGTGAGCTCTATCTTTGCTTCAAACATAATTGTTTAATCATTGAAATTCTCGATATAACAGAAAAGAATAGCAGAAAGAAACAGGTGGTAGATAGAGAGAGAGAGAGAAGGATAAAAGAGAAACAGAGAGAGCAAAGGAAAATTGATTAAGAGAGAATAAGAGAAAGAGAGAGATAAATTGATACATACACACACACACATGATTGAGAGAGAGAGAGAGAGAGAGAGAGAGAGAGAGAGAGACCAGACAAAGAGAAACAAAGGGAAATAAATAAATACAGATAGAGCAGAAAGAGAGAGAAAGAGAGAATGTATAGGTCCCTCAGTGTGCATATGAAGGAGAGAGAGCGTGGGAAGGAGACAGATGAAGAAAATACAGAGATAGGGAGAGAGAGAGAGAGAAACAGAGATGAGAGAGAGAGAAAGAGAAACAAAGGGAGATAAATAAAAACAGATAGAGAAGCAGAAAAAGAGAAAGCAAAAAGAGAGAGAGGAAGGGTGGAAGAGAGAGAGAGAGAGAGAGAGAGAGAGAGGAGGGAGATGGGATTAGTAACATGTAAAAATGGTTTAATACTATCTTCACACGCTGAAGAAAACGTGACGAAAGAAATTAATGAAAAGATAGAAAAACACGAAAGGAATAAAGAAAGAAAAACAAGTGAAAGATTTATTCTTCTGTCTTCTTTCCTTTTGCCGTGACACAATTGTAAATACGAATAAATAACGCTGGAAACATCAAATGGTCGGTATTACAAATGTACATTTATAACTCTCCAATGGACGGTTGGCTTTAATTTCTTCCTCACTTCTCCATCGACGCCATTTATTTGGTCGACGCAATCTTCACAATAGTTGAGGGAGTATAAAACTCGTTGTCTCACATGGCACAATTCTGTTTCTTTTCGCAAACATACCCGATGAAATACAAACATTCTAAATTATCTAAAAAAGAAGAAGAAGAAGAAAAGAAAGACTGTACTAAATTTAAACATTTTCTTTTCTTTTCTTTTTTAGAAGTCTATTAACACGATCGTTTCTATGTGGCGCACTGTTTCTGCTGGTGACCCGTCGTCGTGTCGTATCAAAAATATCCATGTTGTTATAAGCTAAAAAAGAACCCAAATACTGTAGACCATTACTACTACTATTATTTCTACAGTTGTTATTACGTGCAACGATCGAGGGTTAGACTAGAAAATCGCAATTTCAGAGAAATCTACAACCATTAAGAATTTGAGGACTCAAAGAAATAAAGACGACCTATTTTTTCAACGTTCAGATGACTTGATGTATAAATTATCGGACGAAACAAAAAACGCACTTCATTCAGAAAGTCACCTTACGCTTGACACTAAATTGTTTCAGATGGTGAGGCTCCTGTTCTGAAGCTCTGTGGAGTATAGAGTCACTTCTTCCTTGCCATTATTCACGAGTTTCCTCAGACCTGGAACGATAGTGCCTATTTGTGTCTCGTTGTTAGATATTAAAGAAAAAACTTACAACTCATAATAGTTTTTTCTATAATTCTTATTGAAGAAAAACTTTTGACGATGACAATTATAGAAAAAAAAAACTTCCGATAATGAAAATTATAGAAAAAAACTCCAATTAGAAAAATCATTGAAAAACTTCCAAACATAAAAAATTATTTAAAACAATCTCCAATAATCAAAATTTGAGAATAATCTTCTAATAATACGAATCAATAATAACAATCACAGAAAAAAAAAAACTTTTATTAATAAAAATTATTGACAAAACTCCCCGTCTCAAAAATTATAGAAAAAAAAACTTCCAATTATAAAAATTACGGAAAAAACTTCAAGTAACAAGAATTATTTAAAAACATCTATCATGACCCCCCTCCAAAAAAAAACTTACAATAAAAAATTAAGATAAGAACTTCCTGTTATTATCAACTTCCTTTCTTTGTTTAATGGCATATCAACCTTCGTGGGCTATTTAATTCCAAAGTCATCCAGTAGTGGTACAATTTAACCTACAGCCGTGGGAATAAGAGAGTTCATACGTTCCCCAAAGGTATTTATCAGAAGTGAAAGTGATAGCGCGACTGGAGGTCGAACTCACATACCACAATCTCGCAGTCCGGCACTTAAATCTCAATATTTGAATAAAAATTAAAGAAAAAAAACTTTCGATTTTGAAACTTAAATTTTTTTTCTACTTGACCAAAATTTTCAGTCTGTATAGTGAAAAGGCAATACCTTTCCTTTTTAAATAACTTTTAGTGTTCTGGGTATGACATTATACTTCGCCCGTTGGTGAGGCTCCAGTTCCAGAGCTCTAGAGAGTAATTTAAGATGATGCTTAATATGATTTTTAATTAGATTAATATGTTAACATTCTTAACGCATTGATATTGAAACTAAATATGTTTATCTGCTAAACGGGTTGGTTGGGTTTTATGGCATATCAACTTTTGTAGGTTATTTAACACCAAATCTGTTTTTATGCAAATAATCATTTCTATTTCAAACAATTCAGTTTAGCATGACTACACAGTTTAATTGTCAAAAACATTTCTATTTCAAACTATTCTGTTTCTTCAAACAGTTCTAATTCAGCTAATTCAGTTTAGTAAAAGTACATATTTTGTTTACACACAGTGAAATATCAAAACAGTTCTATATATAACAATTCTGTTTAGTAGAGTTTCAATGTCAAAAACAGTTCCATTTCAAACAATTCAGTTTAGCATAAGCACGCAGTTTAAATGTAAGTACAGTTTGTCAAAAACATTTCTATTTCAAGCTATTCAGTTTAGTCAAACAGTTCTAATTCCAACAATTCAGTTTAGCTTAAGTATGCAGTTGTTCTATTTAACCCATAGATAGGGCCTTATCAGGTGCTACCATTCCGGGCCAGAGTGGATCTGGGGGTAATGGCAATGAAGGGGTGCTCCGCATTCTCCAAAGCCCCAGCATCACTGGAACCTTACCATCAGATTGTTTAGTGTCACATCTGGGCACTCGTTGGCGGGGAGGTCTTACCCTTCTGCGGAGGTGCAGTTGGTGTATTCAACAGCCCCAGCCGACTGAGTTGATAAAATAAGAATAGTTTATTGATTATAATAATGAGAAAATTGGAAGTTGCTTGAAACCATTTTATTTTTGGCAACTTATTTCTGTTAAAAGAAAAGTTACTTCAAGCGGTAAATTTTGTCGAAAAATTCAGTCCTAAAATACAAAAAAAAATCTATTTTATCTATTACTACCAGCAATACCCAGTGTTGCCCGTGAATAATAACAAATTAACACCTGTAATGTACTATTCTTATTTTATTAACAACCAGAAAATAATTGGAGGGTAGACAATATTCATTACAATTAATTTATTTATTCCATATGTTCTACATATTTAAATAATAATAAATATTAACATAGTTAAGTAAGATGGTCGACCGTAGTCAAGGGCAACCCAAAAGCTCCTTTTCAAAAGTTACTACCTCGAGGTGTAGGAGAAGGGGCTACTCATTTCCCTGGATTTCTTCGCTTATCCTTGATCTGTATCTTATAATTCTGAGTGTTAAGCAAAGAGGCACCAAGTATCATTTTTAGAGTCTTTGGTATGACTCAACCTGGAATTGAACCCCGGTTTTCCAGACCAGTGGCGAACATTCTACCCACTATACCAATGGGAATAATAAGTAAAGTTGGCAACCGTAGTCGAGGGTGACCCGAAGGCTCCCTTTTCGATAGCTACTTCACAAAGGTGTAGAGGAGGGCGCTACTTCTTTTTTTAGATTGCTTCACTTTACCCTTGATCCGTACCTTGTAATGCTGAATGTTAAGCAAGTAGGCATCAAGTACCATTTTTTAAGTCTTTGGTATGGCTTGCCCTGGGATTGAACCCAGGTCACCCGGGACATTGGCGAACACATTACCCGGTGTGGGAATAATATTATTATTATTATTATTATCATCATTAAATACTAATATGAGTAATAATATTAAATGGCTAATCATATTTGAATTTTTCTGAGCATCTCGGATCGTGTAATTGTTAGCAAACTAGACTTGCAAACCTTCACGAGTGAGTTCGAGTCTCATTGGGTGTCACATCTAAGAGAAAAAAAGTTTATAAATTACTACTATTTGAACAATTATTGTGTTATTCAATATTTGAAAAGACGACGACGGTGTGTTGATAATTTACCCATATTTTAGCCATTTAAATTCCATATTTTTTCATTTTTATAAAAGTTATTTTATGCTTACAATTATTCAAATGGATTAAAAGTTGTATTTTTTTAAGTAAGGAAATGAAGAAAAATGTCTGTAATTAAAAGAAGAGGAAAAAGATTCGTTTATTGCCCGTATATTATCCCCCCAACAACAACAAGAGCAAACAATTATGATGTGCTAATTCAGAAAAAATATTTTCAATTTGATTTTTTTAAATTTATTATTATAGTTTTTAAAAAATCATCTTCAGTTTTATCAGATTCAATTTTTTGCTACTGTTTACCAAAATGAATAAATGAAAAAAATAAATTAAAATGAATGAATAAATAATAAAGTTAAAAAAATAATAATTTTGAATTTTTTTTCATGATAAAGTTTGTTTGTCGTAGCTAAAAAAAAAAATGTACATATGCAAAAAGAATTTTTTGAATGAAAATGAAAAAAAAGAAAATGTTAAAATAATTCCTCTGAAATTTAACCTTAAAGTTTATAAATCACATAAGATTAAGTCTTATTCCAGAATGTTTTTATCACATAATTTCAAATGATTACAAAACCAACTTACCTCATTTGTCCTTTTTGGCTTCTGAATTAAAAATCTGGTGATGTTAAGCGGAAGTGAATAGCTGTCTTAGAAAAAAAAAGGAACTCAGAATAATTTATCCGGCGGTCTAATTTTCTTTGGTCGATTATGGCTTCGCTATAAATTTATGATACAATTAAAATAATATAAATTGAAAAGTGATCTTTCGTACCTAACTTCAACGGTTTTGGTGTTCATAGATACACACACACAAATAATCATCTTTATTAAGTAGATAACCGACTCCGGTTTATTTATAAACTGGTGTGTTTATTGATCATTTATTTTGTTTACATTACTTTGGCAATGCATAAGCTAAAACAGTTTATCCTGCCTCGAACTTTTAGAAGTATGGAGATCACAAGTGTAATATTATTTATAATGTGTTGAATCTTGTTTGATTTAACTTTGTAAACGGTATATTTTCTAAAGTATATCTAAAAAAAAACAAACTGTGGGTTAGTATTTTTGGTCAAACAAGAAAGAATAATTTGAAGGAATGTTAAAAGAAATGAACGCGGACAAATCTTTCGTAGCAGACGATAAATAAGTCTTATCAGCCAACCGGTTAAAGAGAGTTATTGTCCCGTAAAAAATTTATAAAGCAATGAACTTGCATTTAAAAAAATATCGTCCAGTGAAAAACCACTCTCGACAAAAATAAAAATTCATGATGAATAGTTGCGCCAAATATTTTTTCACCATTTCGGTCGTATTTATTCAACGTTGTTACATTCAAATTATAAAATATCGGTAGAAGAATTATTGCTAATTTGGAAAACATCCCTGAAAATAAATTAACAAGAATATGTTTTCGTTTTTTGTTTTATTGACAAAATCCTTTGTAAACAAATTTTTTGAAATTCAAACAAAAAATTCCATTGAGAAAAGCTACATTTACTTTAATTTTCCTCTTTGGTAATTTTTTTTTTTTTCAATCAGTATTTAAAAAATTTATATAGTTACATATCCAGGATATAGTAAACACGCGAGTTTCTAATCTGAATGGTATTTCATTTATGGTAGATTCAAGATGTAAATCTAAAATCTCCCCCCGCCCCCCAAAAAAGAAACGAAAAGCAAAAATAAACAAGAACAAAAAACGAAAGAGAAAAACATTATAGAAAACTCCCAAAAGTAAGACTTTCGTTTACGAAAAAATCTAGATAGTTACATATCCAGGATATAGTAAACACGCGAGTTTCTAATCTGAATGGTATTTCATTTATCGTTGATTCAAGATGTAAATATAAAATTTCTCACCAAAAAACAAAAAAAAAAAAAAAAAAAATCAGACAAACAAGAAACAACAAAAACAACAACAAAACAAAAAAAAAAAAACATTATAGAAATCTCCCAAAACTAAGACTTTCATTTACGAACAAAGACCATCTTAAAAAAAAAAAAAACTAGCTAAACATATATATCCAATGAATTATCTTTAAAAATGTAAAATTTATCATCTTTCGTCAAATTAATTAGAAAAAAATATTTAAAGCGATTGGTAGGGGTGATATAATGAAAAAAATCTAAACAATAAAATAACACGATGGCTGGAAATTTGTAAGGGGAAATTTCTTTGGCAATAAAACTATGACCTTTTTACTTAAGTATCGAAAAATTAATCCAAATCCAATAAAAAACCGATTTTCAGAGAATTTTAGGATTCGGCGGATTTTAGGTATGAAGTAATTTACAAAGCTCGTTGCGGCACAAGGCCGAATAAATGAGGCGCCCAATGAGACTTGAACTCACTCGTGTAGATTTGCTAGTCTAGCTTGCTAACCGTTACACCACCAGAGGTGCCCACATTTTAGGTATGAAAAAAGAGCGGATTCTTTGTTAATTCCTAATGAAAGAAAAGTCGTGATTTTGTCAGTGCCTAGTTCCCAAACGTCCCAGACACCCTGTCGGTGGGGATTAGAATACGCTGACTATCCACTCTAGAGGGGTAAGACCATCCGACAAGAAGAGATTTTCTGGGTATGATACTAAACTTCATTCGGCAGTGAGGGTTCAATTTTGGAGATCTTCCAAGTCCACTCTGCCCTGAGTGTTCGTACCTTTTAGGGTTCAATTCATAGGTCGAATATATATATTTAAGAATTATTCGTATTATATACGAATCCCTGATACCATATAACAGTAAATTATTTGTATTAAGAGGTGCCCGTGGTGTTATGGTTATCGCCGTAGGAAATGGGCACGGCGACACGAGTTCAAATCTTGGACGAGACTGATAGCATTTCTCATAGCACTAATACCCTTGGGAAAGGTATGAATCCAATTATTCCCCCTCCAGCTATGGGTAAATAGTAGGACAGACTAGGTTCTTCAGCTTTGGTGAAGCAACTAGTCTAGGAGAAGGAATACGCTGAATTCAAACCTGTTAAACACCGCTTAAAAATTGACCTTGTGTCATATCCTGCCCGAGCGGAGGGGTTGGGTAAATATGGTAAATTATTTGTATTAAGAAGAGTTACATAATATCAATATAGAAGAGCTATAATTGTTGATTAGGGATTATAATTAGTAACTTGAAATTTTAAAACTGTGTGCAAATACATGATTATTATCAAAGAGAAATAGCCTCTAGAAATCATTGAATTATGTATTAGCGTTAGATAAGAATACTTGAAACCATTCAACTGTATAAAAAAAACGTCTTAAGAAACAACTAAACAAAAAATGTAAATACAAACGAAGAATGTACGCGATTCCCTACCTTCTAGGCATAAAATAACCCCAGAGGGGTTGATATACTATCAAAATCAATCAATTAAACATAAGTAAGGGTTTAGTTTAAGAAGAAGCAGGATTTTTTTAAAAAATTAAACAAAACCTATTTTTTTAGAAAAAAAAGTTGGAAAAATCTTCTTCTTACATATCAATTTGAAAAAATAAATCTTTAGATGAAGCGAAGTGTGGTTGACACAAGAAAAATATTTTGGAGGTGAAAATTCTTTTAAAGTAAATGTACGGAAAATTTTTATAAAAATAATTAAAAAAAATAAACCTATTTTCTGTTAATTTTTAAAATTCGGTGCTTTTTAAGTGTTGAAAAAGTGCGTGTTTTTTTTTTCAGACCAAATGAAAGAAAAGTTGTTATTTTATCAGTGCATGATACCAAAATGTCTTAAAGTTACAAAAGTCTTTTTTTTTTTCCTACAAAACAACCGACGCTGAAATGTCCAAATCAAATATACGAGCGCTAAAATATCTTGAACCAAAATATCCGCCTCAGAGGTGACGCCCTAAAATGAAAAAAATTTCTAATTTCGGGTTTTATAAA
This sequence comes from Sepioteuthis lessoniana, assembly GCA_963585895.1. Classification (NCBI taxonomy): domain Eukaryota; kingdom Metazoa; phylum Mollusca; class Cephalopoda; order Myopsida; family Loliginidae; genus Sepioteuthis; species Sepioteuthis lessoniana. Next base: position 33,968,082 of record OY757915.1, read on the forward strand.
CCCTATCTCCAATTCCCTCCCACTTATTTGTTAATCCAATGCTCCATTAAACTGATTATGTTAATCCCAACAGATTCTCTTACTCCTTGAATTTAAAAGGACTCGGAATTAGAGCTGGCATTTTGATATCAAAATTGAGTTTGTTACAACCTTCAACAATTAATCTGAGTGGTCGTTAATTGAATTAATAAGAAATCTTGTATTAATACTGATAGATCTTAAAAGAATTAATTTTGTAAATCAGAGAGAGAAAAGGGAAAACATTGGATTTTGAAAATCTAGTTTTTCGACCTGACCAAATTTTAACACTTGACTAAATTTTTACACTTGACCAAATTCTAACCCTTGAATAAATTTTTACAGTTGATTAAATTTTGATTAAATTTTTACACATGACTAAATTTTGACTATATTTTTTATTATTGACCAAATTTTGACTAAATTTTTATTATTGACCAAATTTTGACTATATTTTTACACTTGGGAAAATTTTGACTAAATTTTTACACTTGAAAAAATTTTCACTCTTGAAAAATATTTTACTGTTGAATAATTTTCCAGACAGTATAGAACAATGCTAAAAGTCAATACTTAAAAAAAAAACTTTCAGTGTCCTGGGTACAACACTAGAGACCCCTGGTGGGCTTAGGACCGCAACCAGATCAAGTGTCTGGTACATGTTAAGAGATAGCTGTTGCAATACTACGATACTGATATAAGAAATATCTTCCAACACGAAAAATTAAAAAAAAAACTTCCAGTTATAAAAAAAAAATGAGTATTTTTGTAGACTTTCGCTTTTTTCTGACCAAAATTTTACTCTAGGCCTATTTCTTCAGACGTTTTGGAAAAAGAGCTGCACCATCTAAAAATATATTTTAGTGTCTTGAGTATAACATAAAAATGCATTTAATGTTGAAGTTTCGTTTGTGGAACTCTGTGCAATGTAGAGAACTTACTGGCTGCCATTACTCTAAGTTCCACTCTAAACCAGTCTTACAGGGTCCAATCTATGAGTCAAATATTTCTGTTTGAAAGTTATTCGTATTGGATAGGAATAATTGAAACTTAAACAGTTTGAGTGCAAACTATTTATTATTGAATATAATAATTATTGTTAGATAGGAATACTTGAAACAATTTAAATGTATGAAATTTATTTTTATTAAGAATAATTACTTGAAGACATAATTGTTTAAAAAGAATTATTATTTTTTACTTCAAACCATATACTGGGTGCCTCCAGTAGTGTAATGGTTTATGAACTAGGCTCGCAGACCATTGTTAGTACTTTCGATTCTTATTTCATGTCATACTTCTGAGCTCATGTCAATATAAGCAAATCTAAATAAATGACTTTTGGTGCCTAGTGTAGTATAATGGTCAATGAGCAAGTACATCATTGTTAGTGAGTCGCTTCTCGATGAGTACCCCATACCTTAACCTTGTAACAAACTTAGCTATGTTTAGTAAATAATTCTGGATGCCTCGTGTGATGCTATGATTAATGAGCTATGATAGCACACTATTGTTGGTGAGTTCGATTCTCAATGAATGCCTCATACCTTTTGCCTTATGTCAAATTAAACTAAGCTTAGTATACTGCTAATTATCCCTTCACTATTTTGTATGAACTCCAATGAGTAGAGTGTTGGCCAATGGTCCGGGAGGCCGGGGTACAATCCCAGGTCGAGTCACACCAAAGACTCAAAAAATGGTACTTGATGTGGCCTTGCTTAACACTCAGCATTGTAAGGTACGGATCAAGGGTAGAGTGGAGCAATCAAGGGAATGGAGTAGCACCCTCTCCTGCACCTTGGTGTAGTAGCTATTGAAAAAGGAGCCTTCAGGTCACCCTCGACTTAGATTGCCAACTTATGGATTAAATAATATCACTGCTTTTCTACAAGAGTGCCTTTGGCATTAGATAACTCACAAAGGTTGGTATGTCATTAAATAATGAAATCAAACCAAACCAATGTTTTGTTTTGCAGTTTTTCAGAGTAGTAATTTACAAAGCTTTTTGCTTAGATGTAGCACAAGGCCGCCTAAATGGGGCACCCAATGAGAATCAAACTCACCCGTGAAGGTTTACTCGGCTAGTCTGCTAATCATTACACCACCCGAGGAACCCAAAGTAGTAATTTACTAAGCTTTTTGCTTAGATGTAGAAGGCCGCATGAATGGGGCACCCAATGTGTACTTTTTCAGAGTAGCGATAAATGTTGTCTGGCTCTTGTATTGTTGTTAGTTCGATTCTAATTCCTAATTAGGATCAACACTTGTGGCCAGACTCAGCCAAGATTTGCAAATAACATTATTTACTTAGTAAATATCAGTATATCGGAGGTAGGGTAGAATATTATTATTTTAATTAATGTAAATATGTTGAAAACCTGCTGAATATAAGAATCTGTGAATACGTTTGGCTCCTACACGATTGGAAGGTCGTATTAGTTTTCTGTCATTCCTTGCGCGACCCTCCGCCGGGTAATTTAGTGCATATTTTTTTTGAGTGGGTTACAGTTGCTTTCTATGTATATACATACGTGTAGGACATTAAGACAACATAGTTTGTTTAATCATCCAAGTTTTTTTTTTTATCAGTTGTCGCTTATTTGGCTAAACTTACGAATATCAAGACTTATTCAAAACGTAAGGTTGGCTTTTTATTGAACTGTTTAAAAATATCCATGTTGTCATATGCTAAAAAAACCGTAAATACTGTCGACCATTACTACTACTTCTGCAGTTGTTATTGCTTGCAACGAGAAATTTTGTAATTTCAGAGAAATCTGCCACCATTAAGAATTTGAGGAATCAAGGAAATAAAAACGACCTCATTTTCCAACGGTACGAAGAAGTGGTGGAATATCAATTATTGGACGAAACAAGGAACAAACTTCATTCGAAATGTCACCAAACTCTTGACACTAAAATGAATCTGGTGGTGAGCTTCCAGTTCAGGATCTCTGCGAAGTATGGAGTCCCCTCTTCGTTGTCATTACTTGCTGGTCAGTTCTGACTTAGACAAGTAATACCTGTTTGGGGGTTACATTTTGGTTGGTTATTTGGATTTTATGGCATATAAACCTTTGTAGGTTATTTAACACCAAATCCATTTTTATGCAAATAGTCAGTTCTATTTCAAACAATTCAGTTTAGCATGACTACACAGTTTAATTGTCAAAAACATTTCTATTTCAAACTCTTCAGTTTATTCAAACAATTCTAATTCAGTTTAGTATAAGTACAGGTTTTGTTTATACAGTTAAATGTCAAAACAGTTCTATAATTCAGTTTGGTGTGTATAGAGTTTCAATGTCAAAAACAGTTCCATTTCAAACAATTCAGTTTAGCATAAGGACGCAGTTTAAATGTAAATTCGGTTTAATTGTCATAAACATTTCTATTTCAAGCTATTCAGTTTAGTTAAACAGTTCTAATTGAAACAATTCCGTTTAGCATAGACAGATTGTTTCGTTGTATCACAACTCTTCAGTGTGGCTAGACACGTAGGACGCTTGAAGCTTGGATCGAAACCCGCCCAATTTTACGTTAGACTTAGTATCATACCGCTCAACCGGCAAGCGAACCACGAGCTACATCTTTAAAGATTCAAAGAAAGATGATTTTCCAATAATAAAGATTTCTGAAAGAAACTTCCAATGATAAAAATGAAAGACAGATTTCCAACAATAAAAAGAAAAAAAAAACCTTTGGATTTTGAATACTTCACAAAGGCTAATAATCATTAAAAATAACTTTTACAGTCTTCAATATAATATTAAATTACATCCAGTGGTGAAACTCCGATTCTGATGCTCTGGGTAGTATGAAGAACACCTTCAATGCCATTACTCCTAGGTCCACTCTGACCTGGAGTGGTAGTACCTGTTATCGTCCCATCTGTCGGTTCAATAGGTCCGTTTGAAAAAAATTATTAGTATTTGTTAGGAATTTCGTAAAACCATATAATTGCTTGCAAATTATTAGCATTAGTTTGGAATACCTGAAACAATATAACTGCATACAAACAATTTATTATCAAATTGAATTATTTATGTGAGAGAGGAATAATTGATATCATTTAACTTTATGCAAATTATTTGTAATAAAAGTATCCAATTGTTCAGAAAGACACAATTGTTTGAAGGAATAATTATTGGTTACTCAGAAATAAATAATTGAATGAATTATAAGTCAGAGTTGTCGGTGGGTGGGTGGGTTAAAATAAACCGACTGCATCCTCCGCAGGCTTCAATCTATGGAGCAAATTGGTCTGATTAAGAGGATATTTAGAATGATTTTGAACTATTATAAGATATTGGCTCTTTAAACATTGCTATTGTAACGAAGTACGAAGTATTTACTTGTTTAAAATGATTGTGTACTTTATTAATATGTTGGAAATTAAAACATTGATATTGTAAATAAGTACGGATTGTTTACCTGTTTAAAATAATTTTGAACGTTATTAACACATTAGATATAAAAACATTGATATTGTAACTAAATACGAAGTGTTTGCCTGTTTAAATTGATTACGAACTTTATTAATATACATTGTCTCTTAAAACATTGATATTGTAAATAAATACGAAGTGTTTATCCGTTTAAAATAATTTTGAACTATATAAATAGATTAACTCTTAAAACATTGATAGAGTAACTAAGTACGAAGTGTTTACCTGTTTAAAATGATTGTGCACACATTGGGTCTTAAAACATTGATATTGTGATTAAGTATTAAGTGTTTACCCGTTTAAAATGATTGTATGTTACATTTAACTGCTGACTAAAATTGTAACATGTCTACGTCCTAAAATTCGACCAAGATATGTGATATGTACATAAGGAATCCCGAAATATACGGAATTGGTTCAGGTACGAAACTTTTATTACCCTTTTGAGTTTAAGGTTTTTCGACATGAGGAGAGAGAGACACAATTTCTTCAACAAACGCGCGGCACATTTCGTAGACCCCAACTGGTCTGGCCTCGAAAATCGACTACATTCCTCTAGACTCGAATCTCAACTTTTTCGTTCGGAGTTTAAATCTCAACAGTTTTTTTTTTTTCAAATCCCAAAATCCTCAGCGCTTCCGAGCATGACGTCATTTACGTCCCCGGTCCCATTTACAATCTGGGGTTTTTATTGTGACATCTCTGATTGTCACATCTGCCCCGCATGCACGCGCGTAAACACCTGCACTCAATGTGTGCACCTAACTAACCCATGCACTAAGCGAAAGGTTCTCAGCCAAACTAAACCGAAAGGCAAGATATATGAAACGAAAAATGATAATATAACAAAAAATCCCTCTGCAATTATATTACAAAATTATTTTTAGTCTTAGATAAGAATGGTGAACTGAAGTTAGTAGATTATTTACATTTTTCGGACTATTGTTCTCATCTTTGTCACCATGTTTATCACGATGTTTCGGCCGTTGTACGCTCCGGTCTTCTTCAGGTGGTTGGAATGTCGAACTTAGCCCTTTATTTCGCTCACCTGGGTAGAGTGTTCTTGTTCCACGAGCCATGTTTAATGGGTGTCAATTATCAAGGACACATGACACAGTGGATAAAGGCGTTTCTTAGATCTAGTGACATACCCAAAAGAGTATGAGTTCAATACCCGAAGAACGCAGTGGAGAACTTTCAGAGGGGTAATTAACAGGAGATAACTGATAACTGGCATCCATTAAACATGGATCGTGGAACTAGAACAGTCTACCCCGGTGAGCGAAATAAAGGGATAAATTCGATATTCCAACCACCTGAAGAAGGCCGGAGCGTACAACAGTCGAAACGTTGTGATAAACATGGCGACAAAAGAGGAGGACAATAAAGAGGAGTCCGATAAATGTAAATAATGTACATAATATCTCATCTCAGAAATATAGACAGATATTGAAGTTAGTAGATTAGTTATAAATAAGAAGCTACTCGAAACCATTTAAATTTTTAGACTAAGGAAAGTTACTTGGGGTTAAAATTATTTACAAATGATTATTATTAAATATCAATATTAACTTAAAAAATCATCCTGCACCAGTGGAAGCGACCAATTTTTTATTACAGCGAAGACGGTCTGTACCATATTCACAATTAACGGTATGTGCGAAATGGACATATAATGTTCATTACTATAGACTATATAAAGAACATAGGAATCCCGGAATTCGAAAACACGTAACGACTTCTTGTTCAGGTACGGAACCTTTTTATTAACTTTGAGCTAAAAGGTTTCGACGTAAGGAGGAGAGACACAATCTTCTATGCTGTCTTATTCATTTGGCCCCCAACTCGAGCGGCCCCCCATAGGGCGCAAGTTCGCCTTGCGCCTGCGAGCTCCAAAAGTCGATCCTTCTTGTTTGACGTCTAGTACCCGACTCTTATTTTCTTCAAATTCTCACGCAAACTTCCGCGTGCTTCCGGTGCGTGACGTCACCCGCACCTTGTCACCCAGTATCGTCTCGGACTGTTATGACATCTGAGTGACACCTCTATCCGCCCGCGCGCACCCGCGTTAACACCTGCTTCAATGTTACACCCAACCAACCCATGTGCTGAGCCGAAAGGTTCTCAGCCTAACTAAACTCAAAAGCATGAACCGAAATCCCTCGGCTATTTTATAACAGGTGTCGTTGATGACAGATTTGGTTTCTTGATGTAATGGAAGGTCAATTTTTGTGGGTTATTTACTGCCAAGGTCATCTTTTTAGAAAAACAGTATTGGTACTATTTAACCCGTAGTTGGGCGAGGGGATAAAGTGGTTCTTACCTTTTGCAAGAGAATTTAGTCTAAAGTGAACATAAAAGCACGAATGGAGTTCGAACTTGGTAACTATAATTTCGCAGTCCAGCACTTTAGCCACTACGCCTCAAGAACTCTCCCAGTGTATTTAAGATTTGTTGGTAAAAGATTAGATATAACAAAATGGTGGATATGACAAAGGCTGTATTCTAGAAGAGAATATCTTCATTATTTCTTCCGATTGTGTTTGTTACTGAGTGACTCAAATTCATATATAATTATATTATCATTTTAGATAGTATAACAATAAATAATTATATCTGATTATAGCTAAAACTATGGAGAGAAGCCAGCATTTTAAGAATTAGGTCGATGAAGATATCTTAAAAAAAAAGTAACCGATTAAAAAAATAAAGAACGAAAGAAAGAAAAAGAAAGCATTTTTTTTGTTTTAAACTTTAGAGGTTAGGAAATTATATAAGCATTAACAAAAAGAAAATTGGCTTTTCTTTATTTTCAATATCAATATATATATATATATGTGTGTGTGTGTGTGTGTGTGTGTGTGTATATATATATATATATATACATATATATATATATATAAGAATATATTTACATATACATATAGTAAAAATTTAAGTTAAAAGTACATATATATATGATTAAATTAATATATATATATAAATATATGTAAGAATATATATATATATATATATATATATATATATATATAAAATACAGATCAAATTTCATCTGTAACCGCTACCTTTTAAAACCTTCAGAAATATTAGGTTTGTTATTTCAGAATGTGACTAAACTGAAATAGAAGAGTAGTAATAAAGAGAGTGGGGAAAGATAAGAAAAATGACCCACAGGGGTTGATATGCCGTTAAACAAAACTCAAACTCAAACTTATCTATAAAAACCCGGATTTATTTTTAAGAATAGAATTTTATAATAATATTACTCTGGCAAAAATATGGAATTAGCACATTTAGAAAACGTTCATTTACGTTTTTATTTAGCGTCAGATAAGACGCCAAACATCTTTTTAAATAGCTGAACATTATGGCATAATAAAAATATTCCTTAAAAAAACGCGATAAAATTATTTAAAGTAATGGAATAATTTTTCCCAAGCTACAAGGAAGAAATGTTGAGTAAAAAATTATGGAGTTTATTGAAAAAGAAATTAGAATTAATACCTACTTGTCAATAATCAATCTTTCATGATAACCTTAATTCTTTCAGGTATGGATTTCATTAATTTAAAGCAATATTCTTTATCAAAGTGGTTCCAACTTTCCAAAATTATAGTTAATAGATCTTCTTTGGAGGATGGAGCCTTAATTCTTTCAGGCATGGATTTCAATAATTTAAAGAAAATATTTTTATAAATGTAGTTCCAACTTTCCTGAATGACAGTAAATAGATCTTTGGTGGATGGAGCCTACTCATGGTTCATAAAAATATTCCACCACAGATTTTAATTAGTTTTATTCGCTGGCTATTTTATCGATGTATATAACTTTCACGAAGAAATGGCTGGTATCCCTTTTTCTCTGAGACAAGATTATCGTCCTGAAAAAAAGACTTCATCATCACCAAACCAATTTTCTATGAGTAGAATGAGAAAATTATCCAGTATTTCAATGTGAATACGTGCAAACACTGTTGTGGTAATGATCGCCATCTCGCCATGTCCCCTAAATGATATGGAACCCCATATAATGAATGAAAAAATGCACTCGTTATGTTTATAGAAAATTGGCACGGTGACTTAATTCATTTGTAAATGTTACAATATTTTAAAACTGAGAATTGATTTTTATTTATTGCGGACTTTTTTCCTCATCTTGGTAGTTTTTTTGTGTTGTTTCTTCTTTCACTACGTTTCGGCCAAATTTCACCTCTGGCCTTCTTCAGGTGATTTACCGCTATATATATATATATATATATATATATATATATATATATATATATATACTAGCTATTTATCTATGTATGTATGTAAACAAACACAGATGAGGAAAAAAGTCCGCAATAAATAAAAATTAATTCTCAGATTAAGAAGCCTCATCTCAAAGTGATTCCAATTAAAAAGATATATTTTTAAAGTGTCATTGCAATTTTTAAATAGCGCTTTTTTTTGTCTTGGATCATTTGTTTGCAAACACTTACATACTTTTAAGGTTTGGTTTGATTTCTTTGTTTAATGGCATATCAACCTTTGTGAATTATTTAATGCCAAAGCCATTCTACTAGAAGAACAGTTGTGGTACTATTTAACCCATAGCTTGGAGGATAAGGGGGTTCAGACCTTTCCCAAGGGTATTTGCCCGAAAATGAACTTAACAGCGCGACTGGAGTACGAACTCGCTTACTACGATTCCGCAGTCCATCGCTTTAACCATTACACCACAAGGACCCCCACTTTTAAGTATTCCTATTTATTAATAATAATTAAAGTAATTATACAGTTTCACGTAACTATTTCTATTCAATAATAACCATTTATTTTCACATAGTTATATGGCTCAAAGTATTCCTATTCAATACTAATAGCTTTTGAATAGATCTATTTGATCTATAGATGGAACCCTACAAGATTATACCGCTCCGGGTCCGAGTGGATCTGATGAGAGTACTGACAATGAAGGGGTACTCTATATTCCTAAGGATTCCAGAATTGGAGCCTCACTACCAAATGCTGTTTATTAACATACCCAGGTAACTACTTTTCGTGGGGATCTTACTCTGAGTTTTCTAAGCCATATTGACAGTGCGAGTAAAAAAGAACGTGCTCCCAAATCGGACTTAATAGACACCAAAGGAAGCCTTTAGGGGAGCTTGTATCGTTTGTTTTTTAAAACCTTGGAATCGAAATCAACCCTAAGTTCGATAAAAAAAAAGGTGACGGTTGTTTTTGAATTAGCGAAATTACGTACTCACCAAGTTGACTGACAAAACATTTTTTGCTTTTTGTTTTTTCTTTAATAGGGAAAACACACATTTAGTTTCACCGACGAAACTTAAGCATGGAGGACGTATATATACTTATGTAAGTACGTCGTTATCAGTCTAGCTATTTATCTATGTATGTATGTAAACAAACACACACTCAAAAAAAAAAAAGAAAAAGAAAGCCTCGGGCGTTTTTAGAGGAAGACGTAGAAAAAAAAGCCCCCAAAAATGCATAAATAAATAAATAAAAATAAAAATGTAAAGGGAGGAAGAAAGGTGGAATTTCGTGATAGTTGGGTCCCGAGTATACGTCGACCACCCACGAAGAGTTAGGAAGCTTATTAGACTCACGTCATACGTCAGTTGTATCAAAATGACTTCGAAATTGGATGGGGGTATGGCAAGGTAGGCTGACGCTGGGGGCAGAGGATGGTGGAAATGTTGGAGGCGGGAGTTTTTGAGGGGAGAGGTCGTGGGGGTGCTGACATGTGATGGTTGTCGCAAAAACAGAAATGAGTCTTGTTATACATACGATTCGGGTAAGGAGAAACAGTAAGATCTCATCATCCGCGGAATCATCCGTCACGGTTTCACTTATACGCCGATGGCAACATTAATGAAATATTTGTGATCAAAATTTTTATTGAATTAAAACAACACTGTAAAATATACTTCCAATGAATAAAATATAAATAAAATAGAGACATAATGTAAAGACGCTGTCTATGCAGATAGTTGGTATATATATATATATATATATATATGTATATTTTTGCAGCATTTCTTCGTTGATACAAATTTCATTAAACATAATAGACATTTTATGTCTACATATTTTCTTCTGGATCCGTTCGAATTCCCGTATTACTTTTATCGTATTCGGAGGGGAATTGATTTATGTATTGTCCATAGTTGTATGTATCCCTAGTACGTTCTGCTCGACTTATGGCCATCACCAGGGGAGGATCTATTACAAAAGTGATGTAACTTTTGTTTTAGCATATTACCACTGTGTAAGGGCGTCTTTACCGTTGAAGATTATGGCGTTTGCTTTTAAATGGAATTCTCTCTCTCTCTCTCTCTCTCTCTATATATATATATATATATATATATATATATAAACGCAACTCACGACAACAAACAATAAAACACAACCCTTGAGGACGAACAAGGAAATTGTCGAAAGCACTTGGGCTAGTATGGGACACATTCTTCACCATCTCAACCCAGACGTAAGGAAAATAATAAGAACATTTGAACGTCTTCACTAAAAGATCCTAAAAGGAAAATACTCCGCTGTCTTCAACAGAACATATTAAATCATGACTTGCTGCCTAAGTACACAATATATATATATATATATATATATATATATATATAGTGTAAACTCGATACCACTTAGTGACTATCAGTTTTTCGCTAAGCTTTTGATCTACCTTTGTATGTAAGGTTTAGCATATACTGACTGTATCCCTTGCAAAGGAGTAAGACCTTTTCCCCTGAAAGAAGAGTTGTCCTGAGTATGGCACTAAACTGCATCTGTGGGTGAGTCTCCAATTCCAAAGCTCTGAAGATTGAGGAGTACCCATTCACTGACCTGGACTGGTAGCACCTGTTAAGGGTCCTATCTATGGATGAAATTGATATGTTTAAAATTGTTCGTATTCTATAAGAATTCTATAAGAATATGATGACACTAAACAATCTGACGATGAGGCTCCAGTAATGCTGGATCGTTGGGGAATACGGAGTACCTCTTTATTACTATCATTCCCAGGTCCACACTGGCCTGGAGAGGTACTGACTGATAGGGTACTCTCAATAGGTCAAATAGACACTTAAAACTGGGTACTTGTCATTTAAACTGAATACAAACAAATGACTTATGCTAAACAGAATTTCTTGAAATAGAACTGTTTGATCATTTAACTGTGTGTAAGCAAATGACTGATGTTTAATTGAATTGTTAGTGATACATAGTAATACTTGGAATCATTTAATTTTGTTGACTTATGCTAAACTGAACTGTTTGAAATAGAATTGTTTGATTATTTAACTGTGAGTAAACAAATGACTGATGTTTAATTGTTCGTGTTGAATAGCAATACTTGAAAACATTAAACTTTGTGCAAACAAATATTCTTAGTGAATAGACTTAATCGTATTAGATCCACATAAGTCAAGCCACTTAACTGTGTGCCAAAAAAAGTGTGCTCAGTCTCGTTTAACAATGTTATGTACAAAAAACTATATATTTGATATATATGTATAAAAAGGGTTTGGGATTAAATTATCTACAAAGGTTGATATGCCATAATATCCAACCAAACCAAATCCTATATATTTGATATATATGTATAAAGAGGATTTAGCATTAAAATACCAACAATGGTTGATATGCCATAATACCCAACCAAACCAAATCCTATATATTTGATATATACGTATAAAGAGGATTTAGCATTAAATAGCCTACAATGGTTGATATGCCATAAAACCAAACCAAACCAAACCATAAGAATATTAGATGCCGTACAACAGAAATTACTTGTATTAAGAATAGTGACTTGAAGGGATAATTGCATATTAAGGATTATCATTAGTTACTTAAAGCCATATTACTGTGTGAAAAGAAATAATTCTTAATATCTATAGAAATAATTACTTGAACCGAAATAATTATTCATAATAGATAGGAATACTTAAAAGCATACAAGTGTGTACAAATTATTTGTATTAGATCAGAATACTTTCTAAAATATAACAACGGGTAAAATAAAACCTTCTAAAGAAACAATTGCAAACAAATCTAAATATAAATGTACAATGAACACAATTTCCTAGTATACTGTTAAAACGGGTCTATCAATGATATATATATATATATATATATATATATATATATATATATATATATATATATATATATATACACGGTAGTAAAGCCATAAAAACTGTTGCAGTGTTCAATAAATGGTTGGTTGGTTGCTTGGGTTTATGGCATATCAACCTTTGTAAAGTATTTAATGCCCAATCCATTTTTATACAAAAATCCTTTCTATTTCAAACAATTCAGTCAAACATGAGTACACAGTTTACTTGTCAAAAACATTTCTATTTCAAGCTATTCAGTTTTGTCAAACACTTCTAATTAAAACAATTCAGTTTAGCATAAGTACGCAGTTTACTTCTATTTAACCCATAGATAGGGCCCTACCAGATGCTACCACTCGGGAGCAGATGTTGCATAGCCGTAATACATATACAACTATACACATATACATGCAGAAGCAAAATCAACAATAATGACGAACGAACACACTTCTTTAGAAAAATATACCTCTCACTTTATTCGAAAGGGTTGCGAAAGGGTTATGTGTGAGAGGTGAGTTGGAGACTGAACGAACTGCAACATATTGACCCCCAGTTCCTTTGTCTTTAGCAGCACTTCTTTCTCGTTCTGCTGGGCTGCACAATCGGGAGTCCTGAGGGCCCATAGCCCTCTGCTGGGTGCTGGTTCTCTCTACAGCATCTTATCTCCAACTCACTGACACCAACTAACTCGAACTGTCTGTCGCACCGGGTTACGTCCACCTGCTTCCTGTGAGCGTCGCATTTGCACCCAATTCAACCCGTCCACGGTCAAGGCAATATCTTGATGTCTTCGACTGGATGCACCTGTTTCTCGATTGACGGACAGGCCGAAGGTCAATATGTTACACAGAGTGGGTCTGGGAGTGATGGTAATGAAGAGGTACTCCGCAATCCCGCATGTGTTTGTCAGTGGAAAAACCATTGCAATTAAGTATTCAACGTTTAACTGTTTAAAATGATTGTGAAGACATTTTTATGGCATAGTTAATAGGAGGTCATAAATGCTAAACTCTTTGGCGTAAAGCAGTGATTCCCAACCGATTTCAGACCATGTCCCACTTTGATATTTGTAAAATTCCTTATCTCCCTACTGTAGTATTTAATTCTTATATATTCAAAATTTTACTGCAATTCACGTGAAGGAAGCTTCAAAGGTCATTAACTTACTCTCTAATAGGATGTGCCCGTGGTGTAATGGTTATCGTCGTAGGAAATGGACACGGCGACACGAGTTCAAATCCTGGACGAGACTGATTGCATTTCACATAGCACTAATGCCCTTGGGAAAGGTATGAATCCAATTATTCTCCCTCCAGCTATGGGAAAATAGTAGGGCAGACTAGGTTCTTCAGCCTTGGTGAGGCAACTAGTCTAGGAGAAGGAAAACCTGTTAAACTCCGCTTAAAAATTGACCTTGTGTCATATCCAGCCCGAGTGGAGGGGTTGGGTAAATATGATTAACTTACTCTCTAAATAAAGGGAATGACAGGCGTAAAGTAACCTAACAGGGGTTGACTTGCCGTAAAACCAACCATCTAAACAAGCAAAGGTATTTGTCGTACTTCTCACCAACCGGACGAGTGTGGTACAAGGCCTTTTTAGGTGGGTCCGGGAGCAGAGTTGTAGCCCAGACACGCCCGGCGGCTCCAAAAATGCTTCGGGGCCCGTCGGTATTCCCCTAAAATATACCTTGGAGGGGTTTGGTTTATCGCCTGGCGCCTGAGACACTCCTATAAGCAAGCAAAGAGTTAGTTAAACATTCCCAACATTTGTGAACTATATATTTCTGGTGGTTGAGAAAAACCATAAATTTTGTAATTTCTAAAATCTAAAATCACTCAGCTTTACCCAGAGAAAGAAAATGATTTTCACTAGTAAAGAATTAATGCTACTGTCATTTAGTGAATGGGGCAACTTTTTTCAAAGAAAACTTTTTTTATATACCGACGAAAAAAATCTCTGATGGTCACGTGAAAAAGATTGATTGAGTAATTGATTTTAACGGCATATTAACCTATTTGGGACTATTTTATGCCTAGAGGTTAGGGAACCTCTTTCATTTTACGTTTATATTTTCACTTTTGGTGTAGTTATTTCTTAACGTTGATTTGGTTTGGTTTGGTTTAATGGCATATCAACCCTTGTATGTTATCTAATGCCAAATCCTCTTTATACAGATATATTAAATATATATCATTTGTAAACGTAAGTCAACAAAGTTAGATGGTTTCAAGTATTGCTTTGTATCACTAACAATTCAAATAAGTATTACTTATTTGTTAACATAGTTAAATGATGAAACAAACAATTCAATTTAATTCGGTTTGGTTTGGTTTTATGACATATCAACCATTGTAGGTTATTTAATGCCAAACCCTTTTTATACATATATATCATATTTACCAACCCCTCCGCTCGGGCAGAATATGACACAAGGTCAATTTTTTAAGTGGAGTTTAACAGGTTTGAATTCAGAGTTTTCCTTCTCCTAGACTAGTTGCCTCACCAAGGCTGAAGAACCGAGTCTGCTGGAGGGAGAATAATTGGATTCATACCTTTTCCAAGGGTATTAGTGCTATGTGAAATGCAATCAGTCTCGTCCAGGATTTGAACTCGTGTCGCCGTGTCCATTTCCTGCAACGATAACCATTACACCACGGGCATATATACATATATATCAAACATATTATTTCTAAACCCATTTTGTAGATGACATTTTTAAACGAGCCTCAAGTCATTTTTTACACGCAATTAAATGGTTTGACTTATTGCTCTCTAATAAGAATAATTATATTTACTGTAAATCATTTGTCTGCACAAAGTTTAATGTTTTCAAGTATTCCTATTTAACACTAACAATTCAATTAAACATCAGTCATTTGTTTACACACTGCTAAATGATCAAATAGTTCTATTTCAAACAATTCAATTCCGTAAAAGTCAAAGTTAAATGGTTCCAAGTATTGCTATCTATCACTAATAAATCAATTAAGTATCAGTCATTTATTTACACAATTAAATGATCAAACAGTTCTATTTCAAGCAATTCAATTTAGCATGAGTTATTTGTTTGCACTCAATTTAAATTTCAAACAGTTCTATTTGACCCAGAGATAGGACCCTCTCAGGTGTTACCTCTGCGGGCCAGAGTGGATTTGGGAGCGATGGCAGTGAAGGGATACTCTGCTTTCCTCAAGGCCTCACCATTACTGGTGCCTCACCGTCAGATTGTTTAATGTCATATAAAGGAAACACGTTTTGAGTGTGTGGGGGGGTCTTACTCTTCTTCAGAGATGCAGTCGGTGCATTCTACAGCCCTAGCCGACTTGGCTTTATTTCTTAAATTTATTTTTGCATACAGTTTTATAATATCAAGTATTCCTATCTCATACAAAGTATTTAAATACAGTTGTATGGTTTCGAGTGTTCTTATTTAATTCTGATAATTAATACTCAATCATACGGTTTTTAGTAACTATTTTTTATTAAATAATAATATCTTCCCGGAATAAGGCGAAACATGGTCTTACTCCTCTGCAGGGGGGTGCAATGAGTGTATGAGACTCACTGACATGGTTAATGAAAAGAAGAACATATATCTGCTATGTTTACGCGCCGATAGAGAACAGCTGAGCGCACTCGAGAAAGAAAGAAAGAAAGAGAATGAAAAAGAAAAGAGTGAAAAAGAAAAGAGAGAAAAAAGAAAGAAAGGAAGGAAAAAAGAAGGATAGAAAGAAAAAAAGAAAGAGAGAGAAAAGAAAGAAAGAAAGGGATATATATATATATATATATATATATATATATATATAAATATATATATATATATAGAGAGAGAGAGATTGAAAAAAGGAAGAGGCATAGAGGCACTAAAATACAACATTAAACCTTTCATAACGAAAAATGCTACCGTTTCGGCTACGTTCATCTCCCGTAGAATTACTTATCGTCCCACAAAAAAAAAAAAAAAAAAGACGCTAAAAAAACAAACTTTCGGACATATTTTCTCCCCATTTGGAAATATCCGTCGTCAATTTCGTAGTTAATGATCCAGTTTGCCAATAACGAGGATTTATCTTTTGCATGCGTCTCTTGTTGCTGACCGAAGAACAGGCAGTCAAACAACATTCAGTTATGTTTAGCCTTATGCCGGGGAGAAATGCATTTTCCCAATACCTTTGTGATGGTGGATTTGCTTTTCATATATCTGTAAAAACATGTCGTCATGTTTGTCTACTGAGTTTAACGATTAAGACAATATATATACATAAATGTTTGAGACAGATAGGGAGTGAACGATTGCCTAGTAAAGAATAACACTATACTATCTATCTATCTATCTATCTATCTATCTATCTATCTATCTATCTATCTATCTATCTATCTCAGTCTGTTCCTATCTATCTGTCTATTTATCTCAGTCTGTTCCTATCTATCTATCTATCTATCTATCTATCTATCTATCTATCTATCTATCTCAGTCTGTTCCTATCTATCTGTCTATTTATCTCAGTCTGTTCCTATCTATCTATCTATCTATCTATCTATCTATCTATCTCAGTCTGTTTCTTTCTATCTATCTATCTATCTATCTATCTATCTATCTATCTATCTATCTATCTATCTATCTATCTCAGTCTGTTCCTATCTATCTGTCTATTTATCTCAGTCTGTTCCTATCTATCTATCTATCTATCTATCTATCTATCTATCTCAGTCTGTTCCTATCTATCTATCTATTTATCTCAGTCTGTTCCTATCTATCTATCTATCTATCTATCTATCTATCTATCACATGAAAGTCGTATTTTCTACCCCGCCAACACGATGACGGATAATCTATCTATATGATTTCTTATCTACTAATCCCTTGTAAACCAGTGCAGCTTTAAGTAACTTTTTTTCATGCAATATGCATACTGTATATAACATTATCAATAATTCTATTTAAAAATTATTATTTGTTTGCACACAGTTATATGGTATCCATGATTCTTATCTAAAACATAATTTGTATACATTACTTAGTTTCACATATTCCTGTCCAATATAAATAGATTTCAGATTTATTTGACCAATAGATAGGACCCTATGAAGTAGTTATGGGAGTCATTACAATGAAGAGGTTCTCAATAGTCCCTACAGCTCCCGAACGAGAGCTTCCTCACTGGATGAAGTTTAGTGTCATAAAAAAGACACCCTCTTTTTGTTGGGTTGGAAGATTTTTGCCCCATCTTCTGAGGATGCAGTCAGTGTATTCGAGCCAGTGTTTCATACATAGCTTAACTCCACAGGCTATCTCTACATTTGATATGATATATAATGTAAATCAATAGTTGATTGTAAAACGGAAATTTATTGTAAATCTCAGAAAAATATTGTCAGGACTATACAATGTGAAATGGTAATGGACCATACGAAAAAATGGTATATGTACAACACATCAGCTGTCCTAGAGAATGACACACATAAACTCCTATTGGACATACAAACGGATCACCTAATATCGGCCAGAAGACCAGACCTTATAATTGTCAACAAAAAAAGAGATCTTGTAAAATGGTGGACTTTACCGGCCCGGTTGACCACAGAGTAAAACTGAAAGTGAAAAGAAGGATAAGTACCTGGACCTTACTAGGGAATTGAAGAAATTATGAAACATGAAAGTGACAATTATGCCAATCGTGATTGGTGCTTTTGGTACAGTTACCAAAGGATTATTAAAGGGACTGAAGGACTTGGAAATGAAGACCAGTGGAGACCATCCAAACTTCTACATTATTAAGAACAGTCAGAATATTGAGAAGAACCTGGGAGACTTGAGGAGACTTGCTGTCACTCAAACTTCAGAGAAAGACCATCAGCTAACACTGATGTGAAAAACTCTCAAAGAAAGAGTAAATAATAATAATAATAATAAAACCTTATCAAAGGAATAGATATCTTGGCTGTACCACTCGTTAGATATTCCAGACCCTTTCTCAAGTGGACCAGAGACGAACTCAAACAAATGGACCAAAGAACAAGAAAATTGATAACAATGCATAAGGCATTACATCCCAGAGACGACGTTGACAGACAATATGTTTCAAGAAAAGAGAGAGGAAGAGGACTTGCCACTGAAGACAGTGTTGACGCTTCGATACAACGACTCGAAGACTATATATAAAAGCACGAGGGAGGACTGATTACAGCCATCAGAAACGATAATGATAACACAATGGACAACAGAATGACAATGACAAACAAACAGGAAACAAAAAATGGGAAGGAAAGCAACTCTATGGACGTTTTAAACGAAGTATAAACACTATCTCACACGACAAAACCTGGACATGGCTAAGAAAAGGAAACTTAAGAGAGAAACAGAATCTCTCCTAATAACAGTACAAAACAACGCCGTAAGAACCAATCATATCAAAGTGAGAATAGATAAGACGTAACAAAATAGCAAATGTAGACTATGCGGTGACAGAGATGAAACCATCAATCACATAATAAGCGAATGCAGCAAAGTAGCGCTGTAGGAATATAAGACTAGACAAGACTGGGTGGGCAAGGTGATCCACTGGGAAATGTGCAAGAAATTTAAATTTGACCGTACGAACAAATGGTATATGCACAACCCAGCACCTGTCCTAGAAAATAACACACATAAACTCCTATGGGACTTTGACATACACACGGATCACCACGGAATAAAACTGAAAGAATGTGAAAAGAAGGATAAGTACCTCGACCTTGCTAGGGAATTGAAAAAAACTGCGGAACATGCAGGTGACAATTACACCAATTGTAATTGGTGCTTTTGGTACAGAACAAAAGGATTACTAAAGGGACTGGAGAACTTTAGGTTGGCGGACGAGTGGTGACCATCCAAACTACAGCATTATTGAGAACGGCCAGAATACTGAGAAGATTCCTGGAAACTTGATGAAACTTTCTGTCCTTCAAACTCCAGTAAAAGACCATCAGCTAACGCTGATGTGAAAAACTCTAATGAATTATGATAATAATAATAATGATAATAGTAATAATAATAATAATAACAGAGAAACTGAATCTCTTCGAATAATAACAGAGAAACTGAATCTCTTCGAATAACGTCAGAAGGATCAATGTTGAAACAAAAATAGATAAGACACAACAAAATAGTAAATGTAGGTTATGTGGTGATAGAGACGAAACGATCAATCATATAATGAGCGATGCTGCAAATTAGCCCCAAAAGAGTATAACACTGAACACGACTGGGTGGGGAAAGTGATCCACTGGGAATTGTGCAAGAAATTTAAATTTGACCATACGAACAAATGGTATAAGCACAGTCCGGAATCCGTCCTGGAAAATGAGACTCACGAACGTCTCTGGGATTTTGAGATACAAATCGATCACATAATCTCGGCTAGACGACCAGACCTAGTGATAGTCAACCGAAAAAAAAAGAGTGCCTGTCGAATAGTAGACTTTGACGGGACAGCTGACCACGGAGTGAAAACAAAAGAAAGCGAAAGAGAGATAAGTACCTAGACCTTGCAAGACAACTAAAAAACAAAAGAAAACAAAAAAAACAAAAAAAAAAAAACAAACAAAAAAAATTACGGAACATGAAGGTGACGGTAATACCAGTAGTGGCTGGTGCACTTGTGACGATCCCCAAAAGATTCGTAAAGGGAATGGCAGACTTGGAAATAAGAGGACAAGAAGAGACCATGCAGACCACAGCATTATTAAGATCGGTCTGGATACTAAGAAGAGTCCTAGGGACTTGAGGAGACTTGCTGTCACTCAAACTCCTAACGCTGGTGTGAAAAACTCTTAAAAGAGTAACCATAATAATCAACAAATTTGTACAAAAAGAGTACAAGGCCTATATTTCAAGAGAGGAAAATCTTGTTTTAAATATATGTAAAACCCTAATAAGACTTCATTTAGAATACTGTACTCAAGCCTTGGTTCCAGTGTCTACACATGGAAATAGAAGTGTAATAGTGAGATTGGAGAGCAACAAAGAAAAGTGACAAAACTAATAAAAAGGATAGAAGTTTACAGTTGCAGGGAAAGATTGGAGAAATTAGGATTTATAACTTAATTATAGAGAAGAATGAGCGATGATCTAATTGAAACAAAAAAAATTAATGGAATTTATAATTATGCAAGAAATTATTCAATATTTCTCATCAAACTAGAAATCTACTGTGAAGACAGATTTCAAAAACTAAGTCTATTAACCAACTGGATTTTTTTATCAAAAGAGTAATATATTTTTGGAGTAAATTGCCTAAACAGACGAAAAGCAGCAATGGTTTTGAAGATTTTAAGATTAAATTGGATGATTTAATAAAAAACGGTACGAAAAAACAAATTAAGTGCGCATTTTTGGGAATAACTGGATAAATTAACTTAAAAGAATTTGATCAGTATATAGAAATATTATAATAATAGTGTAGATGTTCTTTGCAAAGATTCTTTTTTTTAAAGGCTGGTTTGATTTCTTTGTTTAAAGGCACATCAAAAACAGCAAGATTGGATAGTTTCAGAAAAAGTGATAAGAAAGAGAATGTAAAAGGGAATTTTTGGAAACTTTACCGTATTTAATCTATATATATATATATATATATATATATATATATATATTGTATTAATGTGTATATGCTGTGTGCGAAGCTTTTTTTGGAAACTTTGCCGAATTTGATCAGTATATAGATCTGTGAAGACAGATTTCAAAAACTAAGTTTATTAACTTATGGAATTTTTTGCATGAACAGAAATATATTTTTAGAACAAATTGCCTGATCAGACCAAAAAAAAAAAAAAAAAAAAAAAAAAAAAAAGGGAGGATTAAATGAATAAAGCTTAAATTGGATGATTTAAGAAATAATGGTAAGAAATAGAATTTAAGCGGGTATTTTTAGGATCTATCAGATGAATTATTTAATAGAATTTGATTTGTATATAAATATTGTATCAAAAGTGTATACATTCTGGGTAAATATTTCTTTTTAGTTTGTTTGGTTGGTTGGTTTTTATGGTATATCAACCTTTGTAGGATATTTAATGTCAAATCCATTTTTATACAAACAAACAGTTCTATTTCAAGCAATTCAGTTTAGCTTGAGTTCACAAGTTTATTGTTAAAAACATTTCTATTTTATGCTTCTCAGTTTAGTCAAAGTTCTATTTCAAACAATTCAGTTTAGTATAAGTATATTTTTTTTGTTTACACACAGTTAAATGTCAAAACAGTTTTATTTCAAAATATTCAGTTTTGCGTAAGTACAGTTTCAATCTCAAAAACAGTTCTATTTCAAGCCATTCGGTTTAGCGTACAAAAACATTGTCATTTCAAGCTATTCAGTTTAGTGTAAGTGCGTAGTATATACATCAAAACAATTCTATTTCAAGCTATTCAGTTTAGCATAAGTACACCGTTTAAATGTCAAAATAGTCCTGTTTCAAGCAATTCAGTTTAGGACAAGTACACTGTTTAGTTCTATTTGCCCCTTAGATAGGGCACTAGCACGTGCTACCACTTCGGGCCAGAGTGGACATGGGAGCCATGGCAATGAAGGGGTACTCCGCATTCCCCAAAGTTCTAGCGTTACTGGCGCCTCACTATGAGATTGTTTAGTGCCATATCCAGGACACTTGTTGTTGTTGGTGTGTGTGTGTGTGGGGGGGTCTTACCCCCCTGCAGAGAAGCAGTCGGTATATTCGACAGCCTCAGCCGAATGGGCAAATTTTTTTCTTCTAAGGTTAATATGAGAAGATAGTAAAAAGAGGAGATGACCAAGGAGTAATAAAAAAGCAACAACAAAGAAACACACAAAATAGCAGCGCAAAATAATGCCATTAGGTTAAAACGAAAATTGATGAGACACAAAAAATAGCAAGTGTAGGTTATGGAAAGAAAGAGATGAATCGCATTATAGGCAAATGTAGCCAACTACCACAGAAGGAGTACTAGGTGCGACTGGGTGGGAAAAGGGATCCACTGGGAAATTTGACCACACTACCAAATGCTATATACACAAATCTGAATTCGCCCTAGAAAATGAAACTCATATATTCTTTGAGATTTTGAGATAGAAGTGGATCACCTAATCCCAGCCAGAAGACCAGACCTAGTGGTAAATAACCAAAGAATAAAAAGAAAAAAAAGAAAACTTGTCAAATGGATTTTGCCGTCACAGCGGACCACAGAGTAATGAATAAAAGAATGCGAAAAGATAGATAATTACTTCGTCCTTGCTAAAGAACTGAAAATTCAATACCAATTCTAGTTGCTGCGCTTGGAACGGTCCCCAAAAGATTAGATAGAGGAACGGAACTTTTGGAAATCGGAGGAAGAATCGAGACAATCCAGACGACAAGATTGTTGAAACCAGTCAGAATACAGAGAAAAGTTCTGGAGGCCTGAGGAAACTTGCCCTCTCTCAGACTCCAATGTAAGTTCACCAGCAAACGCTGATTTGAAAAACTCGCAAAGAGACTACTACTACTACTACTACTACTACTACTACTACTACACACACACACACATATATATATATATATACAAAATGATTTTGAAAAAACATTGGTTCATAAATTTGTTTTTTTTATTCCTGTTGAATGTTCTTGAAAGCGAGAGATTTAAGAAACGATTTGCTTTGGGTGTTGAACTGTAGGATTTTTTTTTTTTAGTTTTGTTGGGTTTTATGGCATATCAATATTTGTAAGTTATTTAATGCCAAATCCTCTTTGTATATACATATTAAATATATATAATTTGTTTTGGTTGGGTTTTATGGCATATCAACCATTGTAGGTTATTTAATAACAAATCCTCTTTATACATATATATTAAATTTATATATGATTTGTACACACATTTTGTAGATAACCTTTTTAAACGAGCTGGAACTCTTTTTTCCACAGTTAAATGGTTTCAAGTATTGCTAAATAACAGTCACAATTTAACATTAGCCATTTTTTTGTAAACAGTTTGTTCTATTTGACTCATAGATAGGATCTTATCATGTGCTACCACTCCAGGTCCGAGTGGACCTGGGAGCAATGGCGATGAAGAAGTATTCTATATTCCCCAAATCTCTAAGGCTGGAGTCACGCTATCAAATTGTTTAATGTCATATCTAGAACACTCGTTTTGGGGAGGGTTTTATTACTCTGCAGAGATGCAGTCAGTGTATTCTACAGCCCTAGTCGTCAACGCCTCACTGTAGGATGAATATGTGGAATAGTGTGTACGATTCATGACTCTTGATCATTTATTTCTTGGATGGGCTAAAAAATTTTGAGTGCGCCAGCACATAAATGAATTAAAGACTGTATAGGAAGCTAATGGAAATATCAAAAAGGGTTGTCAGTGGTCAGAAATTAATACAACTGAGACTGACAGAATAGTGCTATTATATGTTTAGTGTAAGTTAATCTATTAAGATTGTAGTAGAGAAATATATCGTAAATCTCGAAAAAAAGAAGGGATTGTCTGAGGAGTGGTCAAAAATCAATGCGAGGTGACTGGCAGAATAGTGTTATATTTTTCACTTAGCTTTGTTCAGTTGTGGTACAAGGCAGGATGTATGGGTTAGTCAATGAGACTCGAACTCACTAGAAATGGTTTTCTCGTCCAGGTTGCTAACTAGTACACCGCGCAAGGGATCCATATGTATCATATGTACAAAATTAAGTAAATTGACCAAGATTGTACAGGGTTTCTCAAAATAGATGCAACCCATTAATATGATAATGATTTATTACTGAGAAAAGCACAATGGCGGTCATTTGAAACACGTCCCGTAAAAATGCATCCTTTGAGCTAGAGACATCAAATTAATGTTTTTTTTTAAATTGTTATTATATCAACGTTTAGGATATGCATTCTTTTTTTAAGATTCTCGTTTCAATTATAAATCATCATATTAATGGGTTGCATCTAATTTGAAACAGTTTTGAAATAAATAAGTGTAACATACCCTTACATGAATACGTGAAATGTACATAGAATGTTCATAACTCATATATAGATTAACATAGGAATCCCGAAACACGAAAAACTTTACGACTTCTTAGTTCAGGTACGAAACTTTTTATTACATTCGAGTTAAAGGTAATTCGACATGAGGAGAGAGAGACACAATCTTTCTATGCTGACTGCTTTTACATCTGCCCCAAACCACGTGTGGCACCCCATCTGCAAACTACTGGTCTGGCCTCGGCGGGCCCCGAAAGTCAGCCTTCTTCCTCCGACGCAAGAACTCAACTAACTGCTTTTTCTCAAATCTCAGCCCACGCTTCCGGTGCGCGACCTCACTCACATCCTTGGTCTCATTCCAATCTGAGATTTTTATTTTGACATCTCTAAATGACACACCTGCGTTAATGTTGCACCTAAGTAACCCATGCGCTCAGCGAAAGGTTCTCATCCTAACTAAACCGAAAGGCAAGATATATAAAACGAAATCCCTCCGCAATTATATTACATAAGTAGTGACGCAAAATATTTCCCTCTCTTGTCCAAGGCATTGTAATCAAGGATTAATAGTTGTTATAGCATACTATTTGCAAATCTGAAACAAAAAAGAACACAACATTATTATTAGTAGAGTTATTAGCTGTCACATGGGTCCCATGTATATTGAGACACCCTACATTAGAGAAGTATAGAGTAAATCCCAAAGAAATGGATTGTCAGGAGTCAGGAATTAATGCAAACATTGCAGACAGAATTTCCTGTATTTGTTGTTTCCTTTTATGGCAATTTTCAGAAAACTGTCTGTGTATGTTGAGGAGCGGTGCTTGTTGGTGTCCTCTCCTCTCGAAGTAAGTGGGTTGCTCATTAAGCCAAGAAACGATCCTTTAGTGAATTTTTGCTTTTGGTAAACGTCTTCGTTCAGCATGAGCTAAAATATTCTCAGTAGGAGCTGAAATTCAGCTCAACATTTCCATTTTCCGTACCGGTCACCGTCAGGCCACCCAAGCTCCAGCAGAATAAGTCTATTATGGGGATAATTCAGAGTCGTGACTACAGAGAAAAAGAGACTGCGAATAGTGAAAAAAAATATCAATATTATTACAAATAATGTATCTCACATTCAGAATTGTTTAAGGGAGAAAAGTCTATTATTTCCTTTCGGACATGCGAATGTACACACACACACACACGCGCGCGCGCAAGTACGTACATATGTATGTATGTATGTATGTATGTATGTATGTATGTCAATAGGGTGTTCTAAAATTCAGGGATATAATAATTTAACCCAAAGGTCACCGAAAACGCTAGACGTATAGGTTATGTTATTTTTCATTCATAATTACAATTTAAGTTCATTTTGTAAGTTCTCTTAAGAATAATAAATATATAGAAATAATTACGAGCCTGAAATATTAGAAGATTTTTAAAACTCTTCGTGACGTTTGACACACACACACACATACATACACACACACACACACACACACAGAGACACACAGACACACACACACACACACATATATATATATATATATATATATATATATATATATATATATATAAAGGAAATGATCAAAAAACAAACATTAGATGTAAAGAAAATAACCAGACTGCATAAAAGCTTCCCAAACTACTTAAAATATTTACATAATCTATACGTACAAAATGTTTCTACGAACACACATATTCATATATCGTCATACTTACATATAAACACCACTCCACACATATTCATGTATGTACATGGATACGCACTAACATATGATTTACAAGACAAGTTACTTAGGGAATTGTTTTACGTGTACTTATATTTGTTGTGTGGTCTCAACATTTAAATTATTTCTAATTTATTCGTCGTACAACGTTGTCATGACAACCACATAAACAAACAAAACGTATTTTTTGGTTGTGTTTAGGAGTCACCAGGGACAAAGAGATGTACGGGTCATTTTTGAACGCTGGGAGAGCTGAATAGATTCGAAAAGAATTTCATTAATTTCTTTTCTATTTCACTTCAGTTTCTGTGTATCTAATGTTTGGTTTATTTGGCATATCAAATTTGATGGGTTATTTCATGCCAACGCCAACCTCGCCGAAGAATAACAGAGATACTATTTAACCCATAGTTGACAGAATAAGAAGGTTTCCTACTTCTCCCACGGGTATTAGACCGAAAGTGAACGTAATGGCACGACTTGAGTTCGAACTTGCTTACTGAGTGGTCGTGAGGCTAGCGATTCAGCTATTACGCCAATGCGAATTTAAGGTATAAAACCATGAACTCTTCTTTTGTTTTCTTCTCTCCACTGTTCTTCGTTGTAAAAGGAGGAGCAATATTAAACAGCGTCGAGGCAGTAGCATGTCTTCTCAAGTCTAAATCAATCATTAGTACAAAATCTTTTCGGAATGAACTTGAGAAGGTGGAGAATGGAGAATTTATCAGGCCTTATCGACAGATCTTAAAATACGACCACTGCATTGTTTGGAGAAAAGTAAGACCTCTCTCCCAAAACGAAACGGTGTCTCGTGTATGACACTAAACTGCGTCTAATGGCGATACTCAGGTGCTGGAATCCCGAAAAATTTAGAGTTACCTCTTCATTGACATTACTCCCAGGTTCACTTTGACCGGGATTGATAGTAATTGTTAAAGTCACATCTATGGGTCAAATATACCTATTTGAAATTATCATGATTGATTGATTTTAAAGGCATGTCCCCTCGTTTAGAGTTATTTTATGCCAATATGTCAAAGAATCGCGTTCATTATATGTTTATATTTACTATTTTTGTTTGCACACAGTCCTATCGAATACGAACAATTTTCAAACCGATCTATCTAACCTATAGATGAGACTCTAACAGGTAATACCGATCCGAGTCAAGGTCTATTTAGGAGTAATTGTAACGAAGAGGTATTTTATCAGAACTGAAGCCTCACCACTGGGTGTAGTTTTGTGTTCTATTCAGGACTTTTAGGGGGTAGCAGGATCTTACAGCGTATTATATGCTCCACAGACAGGGTTAAATGTAGAGAAGAGACTTTTTTTGCATCTGGTCCCATTAAAAACGATTAATATTTCGACGCAACGCCGGATTTAATGTGGAAACAAACACAATAATCTTTCTGTCTCCTTTAATAGTATAATGAAAAGACCTTGCAACGAATTTGTTCAACTCAGTCGGCTGTATCTTTGCAGAGGGGTAAGATCCTGCCCAACGAATGTCATGGATGTGACATTTGGCAAGGTTCCAGCCTGGAATGTGGAGAACTTCTTCATTGTCATTCATCTGATAAGGGCCTATCTATGGGTCAAATATAACAAACTGTGAGCAAACAAATGACTTATTACTGTGAGCAAACAAATGACTTGTTACTGTTATATAGCAATATTTGAAACCATTTAACTGTGTGGAAAATAAGCTCCGACTCGTTTAAGAATGTTATCTACAAAATGTGTTTACAAATCATACATATACTTAATATATGTGTATAAAGATGATTTGGCAATAAATAACCAACAAGGGTTAATACGCCATAAAACCCAATCAAACCAAATCATATATATCTAATATATATGTATAATGAGGATTTGGCATTAAATATCCTATCATAGTTGATTTGCCATAAAGCCCAACTAAACCAAATATTATATATTTAATATATAAGTATAAAGAGGATTTGGCATTAAGTATCCTATCATGGCTGATATGCCATAAAACCTTATTAAGCCAAATCTTATATAGTTAATATATATGTATAAAGAGGATTTGCTATTGAATAACCAACAAGGGTTGATATGCCATAAAATCAAACCAAAACCAAATCATATATATTTAATTTATATGTATAATGAGGATTTACCAATAAATAACAAACAGTGATTGATTTGCCATAAAACCGAACCAAAACAAATCTTATATATTCAATATATATGTATAAAGAGGATTTAGCATTAAATAACCTACAATGGTTTATATGCCATAAAACACAACCAAAACGAATCTTATATATTTAATATAAAAGTATAAATAGGATTTGGCATTAAATATCCTACTATGGTTGATATGCAACCAAACCAAACCAAACCAAACCAAACGAATTTGGAATCTTCAGCGACCAGGCTTACTTCCTTTGTTTTTGTCATTTAGTTAAATCATAATTGTTTTCCAGTGATTGATATCAGGAGGTTTCTTAACTTTTTCTTCGCAAATTTTAGGCATCAGTGCATCATCCGTAATACATGTGGCGTTTATTGTCTTAAAATATCATTCAAAAATACGAACAGATTAAAAGCTGAAATTAATATCTGGAAAAATAAAGAAAGAAACCATTCTTGAGTTTTATAATTAGGCTTATTTTCTTTGATTTTTGCTTTGCGGGACGAAAATGAAGAATAAAGATGGCAATGTATTTTTTTCAAATTAGGTAAGACACAGATGGCAGTAATGAAAACAATGGCGTTAAAATTTAGATAAAATTAGAAAAAAATAAACAAAACAAAACAAAAAAAAACAACTGATTTAATTGCGGGAAAGTTGTGAACAGAAGATGTGAAGCTTAGAAAAAAAAATTAAAAGAAAAAAGAAAAAAACAAAAAAAACAAAACAAAAAAAAACAAAAACAAAAGACAAAACAAAAGACAAAAGACAAAAAAACAACCTGCCTCCAATCCGCCAAGAGAATCCAGATTTTAAAAACAACGACAGAAAACTGCACAATAATTATATATATATATATATATATATATATATATAATTAATTCTGCTTGTTAATTATTTCTGATTATTCATACAATTTTTTTTTGTCATTTTGGAACAATATTCAAGTGTCTAGGAAAAAGACTTGGGAAACTGGAGATCAGAGAAAGAACTAACATCATTCAGACCACAACACAGTTGAAATCAATTCGAATACTCAGAAAATGCCTGAAGACCTCAAGGGACTAGCTGTCACTCAAAGTTCTTTGAAAAACCACCAGTTACTAGTGGTGACGAAAACACACATATAATAATAATAATAGTAATAGTAATAATGATAATAACTCCGTTGGGTTTTTTAAATTCAAAGGGATCACCTAATCTCGGCCATACGACCAGACCTTACTATAATCAGCAAAAAAAAAAAAAGTAAAAAAGAGAACTTTCCGAATTGTTGACCACAAAGTAAAATTGAAAGAAAACAAAAAGAAGGACAAATTCATTGACCTTGCTAGGGAATTGAAAAAACTGTGGAACATAAAAGTGACGGTGTTACCAAATGTAATTGGTGCACCCGGAACAACCCCCAAAAGATTGGTAAAAGGACTAGAGGGTTTGGAAATAAGGGGATGAGTGGAGACCATCACAACTACTGCATTGTTGAGATCGGCCAGAATACTGAGAAGAGTCCTGGAGCCTTGAGGAGACTTGCTGTCACTCAAAATCCAATAAAAGACCATCAGCTAATGCTGGTGTGAAAAACTCTCAAGTAGTAAAATAATAATGGAAAACCTAGCTATCGTAGGGAGTGACTATAAAAAGGTATATGATGTGGTCCTGCAATAGACTGTCTCAAAATGTACATGATATCCGACGAAGTCAAAGTTCATAGAACGTACCAGGGAGAAGTGGAGGTATATGATGTGGTCCTGCAATAGACTGTCTCAAAATGTACATGATATCCGACGAAGTCAAAGTTCATAGAACGTACCAGGGAGAAGTGGAGAGTCGAACTGACATCAGGAGGAAAAAACTTGACCGAAGTGAAGATCCAGAGAGGGATCTTCCAGGGAGACGCCCTATTACCTTTACTATTTGTAATAGGAGTGATGCCACTCAATCACATAATTAGGAAATTCACAGGTGGATACAAACTTCATTAATCACAGGAAAAAAATCAATCACCTAATGTACATCATCATCATCATCATATCGTGCTGGCAGCACGGATATCCCTGACCCTCTCTCGCCACTCCTCCCTATCGTTCATCGCCCTAGGTAGGTCTTCAGGACAACAACCAGTATCCTCACACAGCTGCTGAATGTACGTTCGTGCCGGTCGTCCTGCTTTTGCGCGGCCGTGTGTGGGGATCCATAAGAGTACATCTCTTATGAGTTCATCTCTGCTTCTCCAGCAATGTCCTGCATGTCTGGTTCGCCTAACTTGAATAGTTTTCGTGATAGGGGGCAGGTGGCCGTACAGTTGGTGTCTTGTGGGGTGTTGCTGCCAGGACTTGTTCAGGATTGCACGCAGCATTCTTGTGTAATTGCCATAACTTTGCCAAAAATGAGAGAAAACTGGAAACCCTAATACAGACAGTGGGAATATACTGTGAAGATATAGGGATAGAATTTAGGAGAGAAAAATGTGCCACGCTATTGATAAAAGATGGAAAACGACATATCAGGGAAGAAATAGAACTACCAAATGAAGAAAAAATCAGATCGCTTGGAAAAAGGAAATCTACAGAATATTTGGGAATATTGGAAGCGGACGCCATTAAACATGAAGAGGTAAAAGAAAAAATAGAATACCTTACGAAAACGAGAAAACTACTCGCAACCAAACTATATATCAGAAATCTCATCAGAGTGATAAATACCTGAGCTGTCCCCCTTCTATGATACTCGGAACCATTCTTGAAGAGAACGAGAGAACTTCAACTAATGGACCAGAGAAGAAGTGAACTTATGACGATCCATAAAGCTTTACATCCCGGAGATGACGTAGACAGTTTATATGTGTTAAGAAAAGAAATGGGAGAGGACTTGCCAGCATTTAAGACAACGTCGATGCATCGATACAACGACTCTACATAAGTCTACATAAGTCTACATAAAAAAAAGCACTGAGGGAGACTGATTACAGCCACCAGAAACAACAAAGACAACACAAGTACCAACTGAAGTAAAATAACCAGAATGGAAAAATGGGAAGAAAAACAACTGTGTTGACATTTCAAGCGACAAACAACCGAAATGTCACACGAGAAAACTTGGACATTGCTAAGAAAGGGATGCCAAAAGGGAGAAACTGAATCTCTTCCAATAGCGGCACAAAACAACGCCATTAAAGATGATGTTAACGCAAAAATAGACAAGATGCAACAAAATAATAGATGTAGATTATGTGGTGATAGAGGCGAAACAATCAATCACAGAATAAGCGAATGCAGTAAATTTGCGCAAAGAAAGCATAAGACCAGACACGACTGAGTGGACAAGGTAACCCACAGGGAATTGCGCAAGCAATTTAAATTTGACCATACGAACAAATGGTACATTCACAATCAAGAATCCGTCCTGGAAAATGAGACACACAAATTTCTCTAGGATTTTGAGATACAAATAGATCATCTAATCTCTGGCTAGATGACCAGACTTTGAGATAATCAATAAAAAAAGAAAAGAAAAAAAAAACCTGCCGAATAGTGAACTTTGCCATTCCAGTTGACTTCAAGGTAAATCGGAAAGCAAGCGAAAAGAGAGATGAATACCGACACATTGCTCGAGAACTGAAAAAACTATGGCACATGAAAGTGACGTTGATACCAACAATAATTGAAGCACTCGGCACGGTCACTAATAGATTAGTACAGGGACTAGAGGAGTTGAAAACAAGAGGACGAGTGTAGACCACAGTACGAAAGCATTGTTGAGATCGGCGAGAATACTAAGACGGGTCCTGGAGATTTGCGGAGACTTACTATCGCTTAGAATTCTGTGAAAACCATCGCTTAACGCTGATGTTAAAAACTCTCAAGTGAGAAAAAAACGACCCCCCCAAAAAAAAAATCAATGCAGCAAGTTAGAACAAAAAGAGTATAAGGCTAGATACGGCTGGAGGATGATTCACTAGAAATTTTGCAAAGAATTAAAATTTGATCATACAACCAAAGGATATTGCCCAGTCAGCTGGGGCTGTAGAATACACTGACTGCACCTCTGCAGAGGGGTAAGACCACCCCCTAACGAGTGTCCTGCATATGACACTAAATGTTCTGATGGTGAGGTTCCAGCAGTGCTGGAGCTTTGGGGAATGCGGAGTAACCCTTCATTGCCATAGCTCCCAGGTCCACTCTGGCCCGGAGTGGTAGCACTTGATAGGACCCTATCTATGGTTTAAATAGAACTAACAGCATACTTATGCTAAAATGAATTCTTTGAGTAAACTGAATAGCTTGAAATAGAAATGTTTTTGACAATTAAACCGTACTTACATTTAAATTGCGTGCTTATGCTTAACTGAATTATTTGAAATGGAACTGTTTTTCGACATTAAAACTGTATTTACACTTAATTGAATTGTTACATATAACTGCTTGAATAGTTTGAAATGGAAATGTTTTTGACAATTAAACTGTGTACTTATGCTAAACTGAATTGTTTTAAATAGAACAGATGATTTACATAAAAATGGATTTGGCGTTAAATAACCTACAAAGGTTTATATGCCATAAAACCCAACAAACCAAACTAAACCAAAGGATGCATACACAAACCAGAATCTGTCTTGGAGAATGAGACGCATAGAATTCTCTGAGTCGTTCAGGTTTCAGTGAAGAACTAAATGATAAAAATAGCGTGAAAAACTCGCTTGGAATGAAATATTAAAAATGATAACAATAATAAGACTAGACACGAATGGGTGGGCGGGGTAATCCATTGGGAATTGTACAAGAAGTTTTAATTTGACTATACCAACAAATGGTATATGCACAACCCAGAATCCGTCCTGAAAAATGAAATGTAAGTTCTCTGGGATTTTGCGATACAAATGGATCAATCTTGCCCAGACGAACAGACCTTGTGACAATCAACAAAAAAGAGAACCTGCCGAATAGTGGACGTTGCCTTTCCGGTTGACCACATGGTAAAACTGAAGAAAAACGAAAAGAGAGATAAGTACTAAGACCTTGCTAGAGAACTGAAAAAAAATCCCCTAGAACATGAAAGGGACGGTAATACCAACAATAAGTGACATACTCGGTACGTTCTCCAAAGGATTAGTACAAGGACAGGAGGGCTTGGAAATAAGAGGACGAGTGTAGACCATCCAGACTACAGCATTGTTGAGATTGGCCAGAATACTAAGACGAGTCTAGGAGACTTGCTGTCGCTTAGACTCCAGTGGAAAACTATCGGCTAACGCTGATGTGAAAAATTCTGAAATGAGTAAACAAAAATCTCAAATTAGCGCAAAAGAAGTATAAGACTAGATATGACAGGGAAGGGAAGGGGATCTATTAGGAATTGTGCAAGAAATTGACATTTGATCATACAAGCAAAAGATGTACGCACAA
>OY757915.1:34006945-34024445 GCA_963585895.1 Sepioteuthis lessoniana
GAGAGGGAAGAGTTGTGTGGATGATATGGTTTGCAAAAGAACACATAATGTTCCTACACCAACTATATCTCTGCTGAGGGGCAAGACCACTCTTCATCGAGTGTCCTCGATATGACATTAAACAATCTGATGGCGAGGGTTCAGTTTTGGAACTCGGGAGAATGTGGAGTACCTCTTCATTGTCATCGCTTCCAGGTCCACTCTAGCCCGAAGTGGTAGCATATGATAGGGTCTTATATGTGGATCAAATAGAATTGTTTTACATTTAAACTCAGTACAAACAAATGACTTATGCTAAATTGAATTGTTAGAAATGGAAAGGATTGAACATCTAACTATTTGTAAATAAATGACTGATGTTTAATTGAATTGTTAGTGATACATTGCAATACTTGAAACCCTTTAAATTTGTGCCTAGATTGAATTATTGGATTTTCCTAACAATACTTCGAACTATTTGTTGGTGTGCAAATAAATAAAGAGTGTTGAATAGAATACTTAATGTTAAATAGCAATACTTGTAACAACTTCACTATGTGCAAACAAATGATTAATATCAAATAGAATTATTAGTTTAAGATAGCAATAATTGAAGCCATTTAACTGTAGAAACAATAGTAATACAAGTGTGTAAACAAGTTGGCTCTAACACATTTACAAATGAAATTAACTAAAAACTGTGTGCAAACGAATGGCTGTTTTTAATTTCATTTTATATAAAATGAATAACGTGTTTGTTATAGTTTATAATAAAAATCTAGGTCAGGAAATATTTTGATAATAAATCTTATCGGAACTGTTAAATTTAAGTATGATTTATTAGGAACTGATAAAAACTAATTTAGATACGAGATATTGTAACTATTTAGATCTAATTTAGTTTCAACTAATCTTCTTATTAAGTTAAATTAGTTCTAAATTAGTCACAATATCTCTTATTTAAATTAGTTTTTATTAGTTATTAAAAAAACATAATTTGGTTTGGTTTCTTTGTTTTAAGTCATATTAACCTTTGTGGGTTATTTAATGCCAAAGCAATTCTCGTAGAAGAAAAGTAGTGATATTATTTATCTCATATCTGGTGGGGTGGGGATAAGGGAGTTAATATCTTTTCTCAAAGTTTTTGTTCTAGAGAGAATGTAATTTCATAACAAGGGTTCGAATTCGCTTACTAGCATGTCGCAGTCCAAAATTAATTTTTTCATAGTTCGATTGAATTTCTAATTATAATTTTAAAATTATATATGTATTTGCAAACAGTAAAGAACACCTTATTTTATTTAATACAAAATTAAAATTAAAAATGATTAAAAAATTTATTTAAAAAATAAGTTTAAAACTACAAACATAGGCATTATATTTGAAATTTTTGAATAGTTTCTTATTCTTTATTTGGACTCAAAATATTTTTCTTTCAAAAATCTGCAGAAAATACCTAAACCTTTTCGAAAAAAAAAAAAAAAAAAGAAAAAAAAAGTAAAACATAATACAAAATAAGAATTTTTGAACACTCATTACGTTAAACCTATTTTGAATGAAGGGCCAGAAATGAATAACACAAAGAGATGTAAAATTTGCAGCAGTATATATTTACGGAAATACAAACAGTAACAGTTACCGGTAACTGACAAGTTTATAACTGACTAGTCACTATTTATAGAGTCGTGCAGGGCCCCTGCAGTGACGTCATGGGATATACCTCCCTAACAAAACGGAACACTATTAACGATAACAGAATACTGAATACGTTCTCATTTATATATAGCATTTTTTCCTTTCTTTTTTTTTTTTTTCATCCGAAAATTTTTTTTTTTTTTCGAATGAGACAACATCACATTGTAACATCGCCCTGAAGATGGTTAAAAGAAACAAAAACGTTAAAACGTTATTATTCACATTTAAATAAATGCATCTTTTGTATATCTATCTATCTATCTGTATATATATATATATATATATATATAGATTCAACAACTTTCTTCCTATATATATATATATATATAGGAAGAAAGGAGTTGAATCTGACAGATTCTACATAGAAAAGGTAAAACGGAAGAAAAACCAACCAACGACAAGGTTTTTTCAAAATTTCATTATCTATGGGAAAAATAATATTAAAAGAATTCAAAATTCACCCTAAAGATTAGCTCCCCTTTCTCTAAATATTTAAAGCAATAAAACGTAAAAATCCGTTTCTCAAACCACTAAACGCCATTTATTTTTTTAAAAAATCCCATCACATGACATGACGCAATTTGAACATATCAACCCGTATAAACCCGTTTTTTCACATAGCAAGATCTAGAAGCCCCGATGAAGAATTCTAATTAAATCAAAATTTATCTCTCATAATTATTCACTCATACTTAAGTAATTTCAATAAAACATTTTTGCATTCAAAAAAAGATTGAAGTCGGAACATGTTGGCAAATAGAGAAACCATCAAACATTTTTCTTCCGTTTTACCTTTTCTATATACATATATATATATATGTGTGTGTGTGTGTGTGTGTTGTTTCAAAAACAAGAAATCTAGAAGTTGTATTCTATTTTCATTATGAATTTATTTCGCTTATTCAAGCTCGTCAAAGCGAAATAAATTTATCATGGAAATGGAATACTATTTCTGATTTTTTAATTTTTTAAAGAAAAAAAAATTTTGCTCTGCAGGTATATTTTGTATTAGTCGTACATTGAGCACTCATTCTTTGGATATTCACAGTCTTTATATATATATATATATATATATATATATATATAAAGCTCTCTGCACGAGCAGGATAGGACACAAGATCAATTTTTAAGCGGAGTTTAACATGTTTGAATTCAGAGATTTCTTTCTCCTAGACTGGTTGCCATATCTACCCTATTATTTATCCATAGCTGGAGGGAACATAATTGGATTTATACGTTTACCAATGATACTAGCGCCATGTAAAATGTAAGAAGCCGAGTTCAGGATTTGAAGTCGGATTGACGTGTCCATATCTTACAACAGTATATATATATATATATATATATATATATATATATATATATATATATATATATGTTGACCATTTCTTTGAAGACTTCATCGTGTAAACATCTTCAAGAATTTGCTTCTTTTGTTGAAGATATGTTCATTTGTTACCTGCACCTGTTCGCATATCATTTTTACACGTACGTTCCGAGCAGTATTTTATCTTATGAAATTCTTCTTCACGTGGGATGTGTTCCACAGTCGCTTGAAGCACCGGACTTGAAGAAATCGGAGAAAGTACTCCTACGTGTCTGTTGTAATCAGCTCTGATTCCTCAGTTTTATAAACAAACTCTCTTTCTCTCTCTCTCTCTCTTTCTCTTTCTCTTTCTCTCACACACACACAAACACACATATATATGAAACACGATTTCTAACAGATACTGCATTCTGCAGTTTTAGATTTGTGTTAGCAGGTGATGCTGCTCATGCATTTTACCACACAATCTGGGGTCTTTTTTTTGTTCGTAAACTCAGATTTTCATTATTGCAGACAAAACACTGATTAGAGCCAAGACAAGAGCAGGGTAAAGTTCTCTAAAAAAATCTTTTGCCATTTTTTTCCAAGATGTTGTTAATAAGAATGTACACTTTTTAAAAACTTACAATCATTTATCTCAGATGCATGTCATTCTCTCTCTCTTTCTCTCTCTCTATCTCTCTCTCTCTCTATCTATCTTTATCATCAAGTCACGCTGCTCGCACGGATTTCCCTGACTGTCCACTCTTCATCCGTCCCTATCATCCATCGCTCCCTGCAGATCCTCTAGACTACATCCTGTGTCCGCACACAGTTTAGTTGGTTAGTTCTTGCTGGTCGACCAACATTGGCGCATCCGTGTGTAGTGGTTCAAAGGAAAACGACACTTATCAGTTAGTCCTTTCTTCTCCATGCTTATCACGCACGTCTTGCTAGTCTTACTTGAATGGTTTTAGAGATGGGAGGTAGGTGGCCGTACAACTGTTGTTTTGTGGGGTGTATCTTCCAATATAAATATATATGATGATATATATAATGATGCGTCATGGATATCGTCGTAGAACATGGACATGAAGACCAGTGTTCAAATCCAGGACGATTTTGTTTTCATTTTACATAGCGCTAATATCGTTGGAAAAGGTATGAATTCAACTACTCCCTCTCTAGCTATAAGTAAAATAGTTGGGTAGACTGGGTAAGGCAAACTGCCTAGAACAAAGAAAACCCAGAATTCAAACCTATTAAACTTTCTTAAAAAACTGACTTTGAGTCGAATCTTGCTCGTGCGGAGGAGTAGGGAAATATATATATATATATATATATATATGTGTGTGTGTGTGTGTGTGCGTGTGTGTGCGTGTGTGTGGGTGTGTATTCTCATCATCATCATCAAGTTGTGCTGACTTTCTTTAACCGTCCCTATCATCTATTACTCTTGGCATGTCCTCAAGGCAGCATCCAGTGTCCGCACAATGTTTATTTATGTACGCCCTTGACGAACGGCTAACATTGGCGCGTCCATGAATTCGCTCTTACTTCTCCAGCAGTGCTTTACATGTTATGTTCTTCTTGCTAGGGCGATTTGTAAGATAGGAAGTTAGTGGCCGTATAGCTGTTGTTTGTGGAGTTTTACTTCCAGGATTTATTCAAAACAGCGTGTAGCATTCTTGTAGAGTTCCCATCAAGCTTTTTTTCCCATGCGTTTTGTTAGCGTGAAGGCTGTCAGTCCATTTAAGAGTATCCACACGGTCATAGTTTAGAAAAATCCAGTTTTATTTTAAGAGAAAGATGGTTGATTTTGCCAAAGATGTTGGCAATAGGAATCACTATTTACAATAGCATCTTTTCCAAGGAAATCAATGGTGGTAGGTCCTTTCATGTCTCAGAACAATTTCAGCGTGA
Organism: Sepioteuthis lessoniana; assembly: GCA_963585895.1. Classification (NCBI taxonomy): domain Eukaryota; kingdom Metazoa; phylum Mollusca; class Cephalopoda; order Myopsida; family Loliginidae; genus Sepioteuthis; species Sepioteuthis lessoniana. The sequence continues at coordinate 34,011,849 of OY757915.1, forward strand.
CCTTCATTGACTGCTGCGCCTGGACCCTTTTCCTTTTACGGAGAGTCATTATGTTTCGACTCCAAGGAGTGTCTTTTCGACTCAGGCTTCTAGTAGCCCATATGTAAACATCTTTTTTTACTGGACATACTTCTCTGTACACATCCTATTTTCTTCTGTAAATTTCATGTGGTTTGCACTTCATAGACACCAAAAATTTGCTGACATACTTCTGTTCATGTCTGGAGTACTTTTGTTTCAATTACCACCATTTTGAATAACCTCAAAACAAGTTTTTTTTTCCGAGATTAACATAATTTTTCCTCTAAACCAATTCCAAACAATTCACTGTTTACATATTAGAAATTTATATATATATATATATATACATATATATATAATACTAACATTATGTATAATTATATAAATAGATATATATGTGTGAAATATTAGGGTTGGCCGGGCGTTTTAAGTTTGGTAGGGCAACTTCTCCAAAAGGAAAACTTGGAATTAAACTCCTGAGAAGTGCTATTGTTTTATCACGAAATGTTCTCTGTTCTACCTCATATTCAATAAATGAATTAACTGGGTATATTGTCAAACAATGGACATCTTTCTGTTGGAACCTCATACGTTAAGATCGACGGTAGAGTCTATTATATATAATTTCTTTTCATCATACAACGTGTGAAAGCACGTGCGATACCCTGCCCTCATCAACCGGCGACCAGGGGTGATGACATAGTTTCGGTAGCTCAAGGCGGTACTGCCACACCTGCCACTACGAAGCAGCTTTTGCCACCGGACAGAGTGTTTAAAAGAATTATATATATATATATATATATATACACACCAGATTAACTAAAAGCAGAGATTACATTGTACGTTCATCTTCATTTTTTTATGTAGTTTATGATTTTTAAAAAAGCGTCCGTTGATATCACTACCCGCTTACTGTAACCGTTTTTTGATGTTACGTAATCACACAAGAAAATGGTGGTTCCACGTGCATTTCATTCATGCTAAAGACTTTTCGCTCTCGACCAAATCCAACTCGATCCATATTGCAACTTAGTCAAAGGGCGCTTCAGCATCCTCTTTTCCGAAAATGAGTATATATATATATATATACCATAATTATAATCATATCGTGCTGATAGAAGGGATTTCCCTTCACCCCCCTCTCTCTATCTCTCGCTCTTTCTTTCCCTCTCTCTCTCTCTCTAGCCATCCGTACGCATCGGCCATCGGTCTTGGTAGGTCCTCTAGACTGTATCCAATGTCCATGCAGCGGCACCACATGGACTTTGACGAAGAGTTTGAAAAAGAAATCTAGATTAGAACTACTCAATGATGTTGCGTGTTGTTTTCAACCTATCCTGGAAGCAGCATCCCACAAAATAGCAGCTGTATGGTCACTTACCCCACCTCATCTCACGATACATCCATGTAAGACATGATAGCTACTGCTGGAGAGGCAAGGACGAACTCATAAGTGACGCTCTTATATGAATTCTCCTACCCATATATATATATATATATATGTAAAATATTCAGATGGTAAATGATGTGTGCAGGGATGATTTAATATCAAAAAATGAATGTGGGTCCATATGTCTTTGTGCATGCATATATATATATATATATATATAACGGTAGCAAATTACCAGTTTGGATATATATATATATATAGACTGCTATGACACATTGAATGATGTATGATATACATATCATACTATTGCATAATTATCATCATCATCAGGTTGTGTTTGATTCTCTCTCTCTCTCTCTCTCTTTCTCTCTCTCTTTTCTCTCTCTCTCTCTCTCTCTCTCTCTCTCTCTCTCTTTCCATCCGTCCCAATCGTTCATCACTCCTAGAAGGTCCTCTAGACTGCATCTGATGTCCGCACAGAGTTGACATATGTAAATCATTGCTGGTCAGCACATGCATATATATATATATATATGCGTGTGCTGACCAGCAATAACTTACATGCATCAGCTCTGTGCGGACATCGGATGCAGTCTAGAGGATCTCCTAGGAGGGATGAACGATTGGGAGAGAGAGAGAGAGAGAGAGAGAGAGAGAGAGAGAGAGAGAGAGAGAGAGAGAGAGAGAGACCTGATGATCATCATATTATATCATATATATACATACATATATACCCAAGATGGTAATCTGATACACATATATATATATATATATAGAGAGAGAGAGAGACTGATTGAAAAGTAACTCCTATATCATATGCGTCTTACGTTTCTCTGTATTTTTTTCTGTGTTGCCCTGCATGTGTTAGATTGTATGACTTTATTTTTAGCATGCTTACCTGTGTAAGTGCGAGTTTAAATTTTAATAATCTAGTAAAATAACGCACATAGAAAATTTTCATTTTCTGCTATCTAATCCTCGTGAGGTTTTTGCTCTAGCTCTGGGTGACAGTTATTCTCCTCTGGTTTCCCAGGACTCTTCTAAGTATCCTAGCTGATTTTAGCAGTGCTGTGGTCTGGATAATTTCAATTCTTCCTCTAATATCCAGTTCATCCAGTCCCTTTGTCAAGATCCTTGGGACTGTTTCAAGGACTCTAAGTACCATTGCTATCACTGCCAACAACTTTTTTTAGTTCTCTAGCAAGATTCGGGTATTTTTCCAGCTTTTCGCCATCCTTCACTCTCACTTAATAGTTTGCTGGCACGGCAGTATTCACAAGATGAGAAAATTTTTTCTTCTGTATAATTACGGGGTGACTCACCGTGGTGTAGCGGATAATATGGTGGTCTACAACATTGCCAAAGGTGAACTCGAACTTCAGTCAAACTATTGCATTCCCTTTCTGACTAATACCCTTAGGAAAGATATGAACCATCTTATCTTCCCAGCTATGGGTTAAAAAGTATCACCGCTGTTCTTCTACAAGGATAGCTTTAGCATTAAATGACCCAAAAAGGTTGATATGTCTTTAAACGAAGAAATCAAACTACACCAAACCCATCTCGTCAAATAAAAGTGGGCCAGGAATTTATTATTTTACTCCTTTGGGTGTTTTTCCTATCAGCATCAGCTGATAGTCTTTCACTGGAATTTTAGTGACGGCAAGTCTCCTCAAGTCTCCAGGACTCGTCTCAGTATTCTGGTCGACTCAACAATGCTGTAGTTTAGATGGTCTCCACTCGTCCTCTTACCCCAGTACTAATCCTTTAGTGATTGTACAGAATGCAACGATTGCAATTGTTATCACCGTCACCTTCATGTTCCACAGTTTTTTCAATTCCCAAGCAAGGCCCTGGTACTTACTCTTCTTTTTGCTTTCTTTCAATTTTACTCGGTGGTCAACCGGACAGCAAGTTTTACAATTCGGCAAGTTCTCTTTTTTTGTTGATTATTACATGGTCAGGGGATTCGTTAATTATCATTATTATTATTATTGTTGTTGTTGTTGTTATTTTAGTTTAGCCATGAGAGAAATGAACAATGACTGATCTCGATCAATTCTGAATGCACATCTATCTATCTATCTATCTATCTATCTAGTGTCTTGAGTAAGACACGATACTGCATTTGATGATGAGGCTTCCGTCCAGGAGTTTGGGGAATGTGAAGTATCCCTTCATTACCAATATTTTCAGGTCATCTCAGATCCGGATTAGTTCTACTTGTTACGGTCCCATCTATGGGTCAAATAGAACTGTTCAATCTTTGATCAAGAATTATTATCTGTTATTTGAAATCATACAGGTGTGTAAAAATCATTCATATTCCATAAAAAACACTTGATATATAGAATCAGTTATGTAAAATATCAATACTAAAAACGATTCAACTGTATACAAACATAGATTATCATCAAATAGAATGATCAGGGTTGATAATACTAGAAACCATTCAACTATGTGCAAACAAATGAAGTCAAACTCGTGTAAAAATAGAATTATTTACAAATTTTTCGCTTACAAATCATATATTTGTATATACAGCATTTTGTATTAAATAACCATCAAGCGTTGATGTGCCATTAAACCTACTAACCTAATCTATCTATCTATCTATCTATCTATCTATCTATCTATCTATCTATGTCAGTTCATATCAATCTATCTCTATCTGTTCATATCTATCTCTCTGTCTATCAATCTCACTTTGGTCGTATATATCTAGCTACCTATGAACAACTATATGGAAGCCTCCCTAATGTATCGGCATAGGTTAGAGAAAGACAGAGGGGACTCAGCGGACATTTCTAACGCCAACAGGGGAAAGAGGATTCAAAATAAAAGTTGGGGCGACAAACTTAAGGGAAAGTTACTAAAGAAAGTTATTCAGATGACACTGGGCAGTATTCTGTTAAGAAAAAAAATACATAAAAGCAAAATACAAAAAACAAAAAACAAACCAAACCAAAAAACAAAACTACAAAACACACACACACACACACACACACACACACACACACACACACACACACACACACACACACACACACACTCACACACACACACACACACAAAAGAAACTAAAACAAAACCAAAAAACATAAAGCAAAAACGAAAAAATTTCTTTTGAATTTTTTTTTCAACGCTACACATGTTTCCGATTTAATAAGCTTCTTCAAGCTTAAATGAATTTTTAAGAATCTTTTTGAAAGAAGAAAGCTTCTTAAGAAGATTCTCTCGATAGAGAAATTTCTTCTTCTTCTCCTTAAAAGCTTTTTTCTTTATAAATTTAAAAAAAAATTATTTAAGCCTAAAGAAGATTATAAAATCGGAAACACGTGTTGTATTGAAAAAATTCAAAAGAAAAAAAAAACTTAAACAACTTGTCGTACAATCTTTATTACAAAATATTCCCAGTGGTGTAATGGTTAAAGCCATAGTCTGTGAAATCGTAGCACGCGAGTTCGAACTCCAGTCGCGCTATTACGTCCACTTTCGGACAAATACTCTTGGGAAAGGTATGAACCCCATTATCCTCATCCAGGAGAATGGCTTTGGCATTAAATAACCCACGAAGGTTGATATGCCATTAAACGAAGAACCCTCCCCCCAAATGTATAGAGATGAAAAATACAAGGACTTCAGTGGATGATTAAGAGGCTTCAGTTTATGTTATTTGGTGATTGAGACAAAACGATCAATCACATAATAAGCAAATGCAGCAAACTAGCATAGAAAGAGTATAAGATTAGACACGACTGGGTGGGCAAAGTGATCCACTGGGAATTGCACAAGTTTAAATTTGACCTTACGAACAAATGGTATAAGCGAAACCCAGAATCCGTTCTAGAAAAAGAGATGCACCAACTGTTCTGAATTTTTGAAATACAAACGGATCACCTAATCTTGGCCAGACGACTGCGCCTAATAAAAGTCAAAGTGGAAGTGAAAAGAGAGATATGTACCTGGACCTTGCAAGAGAACTGAAAAAAAAAACTATGGAACAGGAAAGTGACACTTACATCACTTGTATCAGTGCGCTCTATACAGTCACCATAGGATTGGTACAGGGAGTAGGGGACTTGGAAATAAGAGGACGAGTGGAAAGCATCGAAACAACAGCATTGCTGCGATCAGCCAGAATACTGAAAAGAGTCGTGGAGACTTGAATAGGCTTGCTGTCACTCTACCGTTGAGAACCATCAGCTGACGCTGGTGTCAAAAACTCTCAAAGGAGTGAAATAATTATCAATTAGTTAATTTTTCAGTTTCTAAGTGTAAGAATAAAAGACACAGAAATATAGACAAAGACCTGGATCTTGCTAGAGAGCTAAAAAGGCAGAGAAATATGGAGGTTACAGTAATATCGAGTATAGTTGATACCTTGGGAAAGAGGCTGGAGGAATTGGAGGTCAGAGAAAGAATCAATAAGTAAGTAAAGTTGGAGACCATAGTCGAGGGGGACTCGAAAGCTCCCTTTTCGACTGCTACAACACCTAGGTGTAGGGGAGGGCGCTACTCCTTTCCCTTGAATGCTCCACTTTACCCTTGATCCTTATCTTATAATGCTGAGGATTATACACACTGATATCTGGGGAAAAATTCAATAAAAGAAACGAAAAGATTAAAGGCACCCGTACTATTTGAAAATAATCAAATAGTGCTGCGATGCCAAGCAAAAAGATTAAAAAAAATACTGGCGGAATCAACTAAGCTAAATCTTAAAAGTTGTCGATACTCTCAGTAAAGCGAATTTAAAGCAGTAAAGCCAACAGAGTCAGACCAAACTACACAGGTTTTACCTACTGAACCATCAGGAAAATTTTGGGCTCTTTCTCTATATTTTTGGCTTTCTTTACTCTCTTTTTTTTCTCTCTCTCTCTGTATATATATATATATATATATATATATATATATATATATATATATATATATATATAAAGTAGTAAAGCCGACAGAGTCAGACCAATCTACCTAAGTTTCATCTACCGGATCATCAGGAAAAATTCTCCTGATGATTTAGTAGGTGAAACTTAGTTACATTGGTCGGACTCTGTCAGCGTTACTACTTTTTACACACACACACACACACACGCACACACACACACACACAAATATATATATATTTATATATATATATATATATATATAGAGAGAGAGAGAGAGAGAAGAAGAAGAAGAAGAAGAAGAAGAAGAAGAAGAAGAAGAAGAAGAAGAAGAAGAAGAAAGAAAGAAAAGAGAGTAAATGACAGACAGTGACCGATAGACAGAAAAACTTTGAACTGCAGCGTAAATAACATTTCTAAAAAACGGGTATTAATGGGCAATGAAATATACATACATACATATATATATATATGTATGTATGCATATATGTATTGGCAGAAAATAAAATTGCAGCCATCTTGAAAGTGCCTTTGTACTATTACCATTTTTTGAGAAGGGTAACTTCGAATTCAATTATCCTAACAGCACGTTATTGATCTGCATGGCAGGATAAGGCCCATTACTCCTTTAGACCCTTTATAAGGTCTGAGTATATTGAGGAAGTAAATGTTTGGATGGAGGAATACTATATGTCTGTTTAAATTTCTAACCCGACTCTTCGTGTTGTGGCGATATGTGACACAAGGTCGGCTCAATATGGGTACTCCCCACGCTAGGATGTGACTTTACTGAGCAGACAATGTAAGAATTGTCCAACTGCGTCAGCATTCCTTCTTTAGGGTGAACCCCTGGCAATAAACTTAACCCAACAGCTTTGAGAGTAGGAGCGGCCTGGAGGAATCGGCCCTTTGAGACTTGGCATATTACTTTTTGAATATCTTATATTTTTTAATATAAAATTTGTTTTCTTTCTGTTGGTCTATTTAACGCAGTTTTGCGAGCTTTTTCGTCAGAAATAAATCCATTCAAACATCATATTTAATTTGTATATTTTTTCTTTACAAAAACCGTAACGGTTATTGTCGTTCGAAATGGAATGGAAGAACCGAGTTCAAAATCCCGGATGAGGCTGTTTGCCTAATACTCTTGGGAAAGGCATGAATCCGTCTCTTCTCCCTGCAGCTATGGGTAAATATGAACGAGATTGTGTTTTTTTTTTAGACTCGATGCGACAACCAGTCTGGGAGAAGGAACACTCTGAATTCAAACCAGCTATAAACCGCTTAAGCATTGACCATACCCCGCATCCTGCTCGTGGGGGAGTGGTTTGGTAAAAACATACAACTTTTTTTTTTAATTGTTGTTAACTGTTATATAAATTATAATTTTTAAAAAGATTTTAAGTTAAAATTAACTTTAAAAGTTATAAGCAGTGACGTGGCCATAAAGTAGGGGCTTAGTTTTCGAAATTTTTAAGTATAGTCCTTTCACATCATCATCATCATCATCATGTCGTTCTGGTAGCACGGATATCCCAGAACCCTCTCTCGCCACTTTTCCCTATCGTTCATCGCCTCAGGCAGGTCTTCTGGACAACATCCCGTATCCTCACATAGTTGCTGAATGTATGTTCGTGCTGGTCGTCCTGCTTTTGCACGGCCATGTGTGGGGGTCCACAAGAGTACATCACTTATGAGTTCGTCCCTGCTTCTCCAGCAGTGTCCTGCATGTCTGGTTCGTCTAACTTGAATAGTTTTCGTAGTAGAAGGCAGGTGGCCGTACAGTTGGTGTCTTGTGGGGTGTTGCCGCCAGGACTTGTTCAAGATTTCTCGCAGCATTCTTGTGTAATTGCCGTCTAGCTTCTTCTCCAGCTGTTTTGTTAGAGTCCATGTAGTGCATCCATACAGCAGTATCGATGCGACTGCTGCCTGGAAGAAACTGCGTTTCATTTTATCGGTTAGGTCTGATCTCCATATAATCGATAGTCTATTGATAGCTGTCCATGCTTTCGTTAACCTTTTCGGTTGATGCGAAGCTGCTTCCTAGGTAAGTGAATTTGTCTACTATTTTAAGAGGGGGGGTTCCGTCTAAGAGTGGAGATGTCACCCGTTTGATTATAGCACATATATTCCGTTTTATACTGTTGTATAAATAAAGTGTGTTCATATCATTAATAACTGGAAGTCGACTCTCAGCTTTCATTGCATGTTATATTTAATTTTTCCAGGGGAAGGAATAAGGCCTTCCTCACACCTCGGTGTAGTAGCTATTGAAAAGGGAGCCTTCGCATCGCCCTCGACTACAGTTGCCAACTTTACTTTTCCTTATATTTAATTTTCAATGCAAATCTTATGTAAAATGAACCCCGTGTTTATGTCCATTTTCAATTTTGTCGGAATATATATATATATATATATATATATATATATATATATATATATATATATATATATATATATGTATTTATGAAGAAAATAAAAAAAACAAATTATGAATAACAATAAAACTTCATTAGGACTTTAAGATAGTGAAAAATATTTCTTAAGCAGCGATGGATGTTTAATTAAAATAACAGAAAAGAGAATATATATATATATATATATATATATATATAAAGAAAGATCTCATCATAATTGTTCATACAGCGTTCTTTTATTTGTAAAAAAAATCCAGTTATTTTAATAAAACATCCATCGCTGTTTAAGCATCATTTTTCACCATACTAAAGTTTTGATGAAGGTTCATCAATATCAAAACGTTTTAACGTTGACTCGCCACTATAATAAATTCATTTATTTTTGGATTGCTTTATTTTTCTATTTTCTTCATAAAGTCCCATTTATTTCCATTTTTTTTTTTACCTCTATCTCTGTCTCTGTCTCTCTGTCTCTCTCTATATATATATGTGTGTGTGTGTGTGTGTGTGCTATGTTTTAAAATGACTTTCATTTCTTCGAGAATGTTTTTATTTTTGAGAAAAACTAAGTATAAAGGTGGAACTCAATGCGATAGCCATAAGTGGGTGTTTACTTTACAGTATACATATTATACATAATTGGGTACTGATTTGTGCCCGATTATGATTCCTTGATTTCAATTTATGGTGTAGATTTAATGTAGACTGACGCATAATTTTTGCCAATTATACGTGTATTGTAAACGGGACCCCCCTCTTTATTACTATCTTCCTCAGTTCCATCTTTTAGTTATTTTTTCCTCAAAAATTAAAAATAAAAAATTTCTGAAAAAAAGGGCTAAGTTCCTGAAAAAAATGGGCTAAGTCAATTTTAAAGATAGCAACACATAGGCACCTCGCGTGGGTAAGGGTTAGTAAGCTCGACTTGCAAACCTTCACGAGTGAGTTCAAGTCTCATTTGGTGCCCCATTCAAGCAAAAAGCTAAGTAAATTATTTCAACCATAAATACATACAAAGTTTTCCGATGGAATTGTAAATGGGCAGAAAATGAGGATCCAGTATTTCTCAACGCTATTTGCAATACATAATACATCAAATCTAATGAAAACGCTTAAATATTATTTCTGGTTTAAATGTTTTTTTAAATGGCCTGAAAAAAAGGAGTTATTTGCTAAGCTTTTTTTTTTTTGTACTAGGCCGTATTAATGAGGCACCCAGTGAGCCTCGAACTCACTCGTGAAGGGTTGCTAATCTAGCTTGCAAACCATTACACCTACGGAAGTGCTCGGCCTGAAAAAAGGAGTAATTTACTAAGCTCATTGGTCTAGTGGGTAGAGTGTTCGCCAATAGTCCAGGAGACCTGGGTTCAATCCCAGGTAGCGTCATACCAAAGACTTTAAAAATGGTACTTGATACCTCCTTGCTTAACACTCAGCAATATAAGGTACGTATCGGGAGTAAAGTGGAGCAATCCTGGGAAAGGAGAAGCGCCCTCTCCTACACCTCGGTGTAGTAGCTATTGAAAAGGGAGCCTTCTGGTCATCCTCGACTACGTTCGCCAACTTTTGCTAATGTGGTACACAGCCGTATTAATGGGCCACCTAATGTGTCTCGAACTCATTCGTGAAGGTTTGCTAATCAAGCTTGTAAACCATTACACCACCAGAGGTGCCCTGTCGAAAAAAAATACTTACCAACTATTCATTTTATACTCATATATGCACCTTAAAAACATAATATTGAGTTTATATCACGAACAAAACCAAAATTTTCTTATAATCGAATATAAATCCAGTGATTAATTCTGCATTTGTATATTGTAAGAAAAAAATTATTACTGGTAATTTTCCCTTTTTTTAAAAAAATTTAACCACTTTTTTGTTCCTGAAAGATCACAAGTCGTCTTATTTCATAATTGTATAAAAATGGTTATAAAGTAGGGGTTCAGTTTACGAAATGGATAAATAAAGTCTCTTCACATCATATATAGTTGTAGAAATAAAGTCTGAGCATCTCATGTGATGTAATGGTTAGTATGCTAGATTCGCAGATCATGGGTAGAGAGTTCGATTCTCACTGGTTACCCTATACATCTAGCCTTGTGCCATATCTAAACTAGGCATAGTAAATAACCGTATAAATAAAATCTCTTTATGTCATATTGTTGGAAATAAAATGACGACACGCTGGGGGAGAAAAGGTTGCTGTAGTAAGAATATGATGCGCCAATTCTCAAAGTGTGTAGGATCTGTCTCACTTAAAAACATTAAAAAAAATCTGCTTTTTCGTCGAGGCGCTGCAATATAGACCCCTGTTTTTCGTGTGTTTTCTTAGGGATTTCAATTATTCATGTTATTAGGTATTTATTTAACAACCACCATTACTGCTTTTGCAATTATCCGCGATGATTTAGCAAGGTTCTCTTTTAAAATAAAAACTTAATGAATGAATAATAATAACAACAAATTCTTATTTTAAAAGATCACATCAATTCGTAGGTTAGTTTTAGAAATTATTATAAATTTGAATTAATATATTAAAAAGACTACTGTAAATTTGACGTTCTTTCGTGAATTTGTAAAATATGAAGAGAGATTTGTTTTTCTATTTTATTTTGGTTTTATTTCTTTGTTTAATGGCATAGAAACTATTGTGGGTTATTTAATTGCAAAGCCTACTTTTTAGAAGAACAGTAGTAGTAGAATTAAACCCATAGTTGGGAGGATAAGGAGGTTCATACTTTTCCCAATGGTATTAGTTCGAACGTGAACGTCATGGCGCGACTAGAACTCGAACTCACTTACTATGATGTCGCAGTGCTGCACGTAAGCCTCAATGCTACGGGGACTCCCCTCTCCATATCTTACAAATTCATGAAATAATTTTTTCTCTGTAGAAATGATTACTGACCATTTCGATTCGAATTTCTTAAGTACTTACCAACTATTCATTTTATACTCATATATACACCTTAAAAATATAATATTGAGTTTATATCTCGAATAAAACCAAAATTTTCATGAAATCGAATATAAACCCAGTGATTAATCCTGCATTTGTATATTGTAAGAAAAAATTATTACTGGTAATTTTCCCTTTTTTTATAATGCGTTTTATAATAATTTTTATAATGCGTTTTTAAAATAATTTTTATAATGCGTTTTATAATAATTTTCATAATGCGTTTCCTCTCCCCACCTACCAGAAAAAAACAACCTTTTTATAACTTAATAGGACTCTTAAGATTGGTTGTGACACGTGTAATTTAATCTTAACGATGGTTAGTTGTTGATCTTTATTTATTATGAATGCATACATAGATATAACAATTAATGGATCCGAGAGTTATGAGATAAAGTTGGCGACCTTAGTCGAGAGTGACCCTCAAGGCTCCCTTTTCAATAGCTATTACACCGATGTGTAGGGGAGGGCGCTACTCCATTCCCTGGATAGCTCCACTTTACCCTTCATCCTTACCTCATAATGCTGAGTAGTAAGCAAGGCGGCATCAAGTACCATTTTTTTTAGTTTTTGGTATGACTCGACCTGGGATTGAACCCTGATCTCCCGGACCATTAGCGAACACGTTGTAAGATGATAAACTCAATATTATGTTTTAAAGATGATTATATGAATAAAAAATGAATTCTTGATAAGAAAGTACTTATGTAAAAGACAACGCACACACACACACACACACACACACACGTATATATGTGTGCGTGTATATATATATATATATATATATATATATATATATTCCTAGAATTCCTGATTGCATTTCATATAGCACTAATACTCTTGGGAAAGGTATGAATCCAATTACTCTAACTCCAAAAATGGATAAATAGTAAGGCAGACTAGGTTCTTTAACCCTGGTTA
>OY757915.1:34034445-34059445 GCA_963585895.1 Sepioteuthis lessoniana
AATGAAATTAAGTGGTATATTCTATCTTGTCTCTGTCCCTTTCTGCTTTCATCTCTTTGACTTCGAATACCATCAAGCAATGCCTCATGTAGTGTAATGGATAGGAAACAGTGTGTTCAGTTATCACTGGGTGCCCCATACTCCTAGCCTTGTCCTACTACTGAGCTAAGCCTAGAAAATAATTAACAACCAATCTTCCAAGTTACTCTCAGAACCAAGTTTCTCATTACCTTTTTACTGAGACAAGCTTGCATTATATATATATATATATATATATATATATATATATATATATATATATATATATATATATATATATATATATATATATATATAATGGAGTTTGCTCTATTTTGAAATGAAGAGTGGCAAATCTCGGTGAGAGAGCATATATAGATGTAAGTTAGGATAGCGTAGGCACAGAATCAACGGCACTTAGTGACTGTCAGTTTCTCGCCTATGTGATCATCAGACGTAGTGGGTCTTATAAGGGGGGAAATAATAGAGGAAGAATCGAGACCAACCTGATGATAGCCCTGTTGAAATCGGCTAGAATACTTAGAAGACCTGAGAAGACTTGCTGTCTCTTAGACTTCAGTGATAAATCGCCTAGTTCAGGGGTGGGAAACATTTTTGATGGCAGAGGCACATAACTGGGTCATGAATTATCAACGGGATGCATCTTTTGAAATTAAAAGAATTAATCTCGATTTAAGTGCAGGTGTTTATTTTTTAAATTTTTTTAGAGGCCCTCACGGGTTCGCACAGAACAGTGCAATTGGCCGTATGCTGCGCGCAGGTCGCAGCTTGCCCACCCCTAACTAAGTGGATTTCGCCATACCATCGGACAGAAGAGAGAAAATAAAAGAAAACAGAGAGATAGACTGATACTTTGATCTTGTTAGAGAGAATAAAAAAAAAAGCTAAGGAACATGAATATAACAGTAATACCATTTGTAATTGGCAGCCTCAGGAGTGTTCCCAAAGGCCTTGAAAAGAGACTGGGGGTAGCAGAGATCAGAGGGAGAATCTGGACCATTAATAGAACAGCATTCTGGAAATCGGCTAGAATACTTTGAAATGTCCTGGAGACCTGAAGAGACTTGCCGTCATTTCAGAAAAAACTACCAGTTAGAATTGGCGTTAAAAGCTCGCAAGGAGTAAAAATAATCACAAATTAAGAAAACCTCTGGAATTTCTGGTATATCTGAAATGCAAAAGGGGCTGGTGTAATGGTTAGCTCGCTAGACTTGCAAACCTTCATGAGTGAGTTCAATTCTCATTGACGTCTTTATATCGCTTTGTGACACATCTAAACAAAAAGTTTAGTAAGTTATTACTACTCTTGAAAACTGTTCTCTTACTTAGAAAAGAAAACAATTAATCTAATATGCTTAATTACTTTCTCAGAAAAATCCTCCTTTGCTGCTGGTAAAAGACTTGGTAAAGGATTTTATCAAGTAACAAACAAGAAAACTTATTATAAGAAATAAATGTGGTCAATTATTTTAATCACCCAAAAACTATGTTAATTTTTTTCTCCCTTTGATTGCTTTGGTTTGTTTAGGTTTATGGTATATCAACCTTTGTAGGTAATTTAATGCCAAATCCATTTTTATACAAATAAACAGTTCTATTTCAAACAATTCAGTTTAGCATGAATTAAAAATTTAATTGTAAGAAAAATGTCTATTTCATACTATTCAGTTTAGTCAAACAGTTCTAATTCAAACAATTCATTTTAGTATTAGTCTAGTTTTTGTTTACACATAGTTAAATGTCAAAACAGTTCTATTTTAAACAATTCAGTTTAGCATAGGAGCAGTTTCACGGTCAAAAACAGTTCCATTTCAAACAATTCAGTTTAGCTTACAAAACTGTTTCATTTAAAAACAATTCAGTTTAGCATAAGTACACAGTTTAAATGTCAAAACAGCTTTATTTCAAACAAATCAATTTTGCATAAGTACGCAGTTTAAATGAAGTAAGCAGTTTATATGTCAATACAGTTCTATTTCAAGCAATTCAGTTTATCACAAGCACACAGTTTAGTTCTATTCGACCCATAGATAGGACCCTGTCAGGTGCTACAACTCCGAGTAAGAGTGGACCTGGGAGCGATGGCAATAAAGGGGTACTCCGCATTCCCCAAAGCTCCAGTATTACTGGAGCCTCACCATCAGATTGTTTAGTGCCATATCCAGGATACTCGTTTGGGAAGTCTTACTCCTCTTCAGAGAAGCAGTCAGTGTATTCTACAGCCGAAGCTGACGGGGCAATTCGCTCTTTGAATTACGTCGATAAAATGGTTTGATTTGGATTCACTTCTTTGTTTAAGGTCATCTCAACCTTCGTGGGTTATTTGATATCAAAGCCATCATTGAAGAAGAATAGTAGTCCGACTATTTAACCTATATCTGGGTGGGGATGATAAGAGGCGCTTCTTTCCCAAGGATACCAGTCCAAAAGTCAATGTAAAAGCACAACTGGCGTTCGAACTCGCTTACTACGATGTGGCTGTCTAGCACTTAAACCATTATGCCGCACCCTACAGCTCTGGGGAGTATGGAGTACTTCTTAATTGCTATTGCTCCCTGGTTCATTCTGACTGGGAGTAGTAGTACCTGATAGGTTCCTATCTATTGGTCAAATAGAACTTTTTGACCATTTAAATAGCGTGCAAATGACTTATAACTAATTGAATTGTTAGAAAAAGAACTTTTTGACCATTTGATTGTGTGCAAATGAATGAATAGTTCTCAATAGAATAATTACAGTTAAACAATACTTGCAACCACTTCACTGTACGCAAACAAAGGATTAATATTGAATTAGTTAATTAATATTGAACTAGTGTTAAATAGCAACAATTGGAATCGTTTAGCCGTGTAGAAACTATAGCAATACTAGTCTGCAAAGAAATGAGTTCTAACTCATTTAAAAATGAAATTACCTAAAAACTATTCACTTACAAATCATATATGTATATCGATCTAAATGTATGAAAACAAATGATTTATAGTTAATGCAAAACTTGAAATAACTTGGATATGACACTAAACTGCATCTTCCGGAACTTTGGGCAATATGGAGTACTCCAATCATTGCCTTTACTCCCAGGTCTACTCTGAGCCGGATTGGGCACCTAAGGTGGTGTATTGGTTAACAAGCTAGATTAACAAGCCTCCACAAGTGAGTTTGAGTCTCACTGGGTGCCCCATTCTGATGGCCTTGCGCGACATCTAAGCGAAAAGCCTAATAAATTACTACTCTGACTCGGTGTGGGCACCTCGGGTGGTGTAATGGCTTACAAGCTAGATTAGCAAGCCTTCACAAGTGAGTTCGAGTTTCATTGGGTTCCTCATTCATATAGCTTTGTGCGAGATCTAAGCGAAAAGCCTAATAAATTACTACTCTGACCCGGTTTGGGCACCTCAGGTGGTGTATTGGTTAACGAGCTAGATTAGCAAGCCTTCACAAGTGAGTTCAAGTTTTACTGGGTACTCCATTCTTACAGCCTTGTGCGACATCTAATCGAAAAGCCTAATAAATTACTACTCTGACCCGGAGTGGTAGTACCTGTTAGGGTTCCACCTACCGGCCAAATAGAACAATTCAATGATTTACTACACTTGAAACCGTTTAACTGCGAATAAATGATTAATACAAAATTGAATTATTATTATTTGATAGAAATGCTTGAAATCCTTTTACTGAGTGCAAATAGAACATGGTGTTAGATAGCAATACTTGAAACCATTTAACCGTGTGCAAACAAATGAACTCTGGTTCGTTTAAAAAATGTTACCAGTAAACTATTCACTGAAAAATCATTTATAATATATTTGTATAAACAGGTTTTGGCATCAAATAACCATCAAATGTTGAAATGCCATTTAACCAAACAAGTAAACCTAACCTAACCACCAGGCCATAGGGAGCCTTTCCTGCAGGCAAAGTGTTCGGGGAAGATGAAATTATAAAGTTACCTGAAAGAAGCTTGACAATGGTGAATCAAATCCTTTACTATATGCAATAATGTAAAAAAAGAAGAAGAATATCATTTTCCTTATAGTAATAAAACAAAATGTTTTTAGCAATAAAAAAAAGTTGACGGTACGTGCAAGAACAGATGAAATGAGTTTTTCTAATACTGCGGTGAGTCAAACATTTTACAATAGTTGAGTAAATGCAGTCACGTGATAAAAGCAATTCAAGCCGTTTTTCGTCCAACCTAAACATATTCTTCGAGCTTAGCTCGCTCGGGGGAGATAACTTCTTGTTCCTCACGAGACATCTGACAGACAGACTGTAAGCCGAGCACGGCTAGTACTTCTTTTGTTGTTTGAGTTGTTCTTCCACCGGTCTTATCCGAAGACCACAACAGTTATTTAGTGCCAATTCCATTTTCATACATATAAACAGTTCTATTTCAAATAATTCAGTACGCAGTTTAAATATCAAAAATAGTTCTATTCTAAACAATTCAGTTTAGCATAAGCTCACGGTTTAGTTCTATTTAACCCATAGACAGGGCCCTATCAGGTGCTACCACTACGGGCCAGAGTGGAACCGGGAGCGATGGTAATAAATGGGTTCTACACATTCCCCAAAGCTCCAGCTTTACCGGGGATTCATCAGATTGTTTAATGACATATCTTGGACATTCGTTAGGGGAGTCGTAATCCTCTGCAGAGAAGCAGTCGGCGTATTCTACAGCACCAGCTGATTGGGCAAGATCAAGCCGTGGTAGGTACTGGCCGTGGTTGGTAGTACCGTGGTAGTTGGTGCGCTGTCACTTTGTGGGTTACTTTACTCCGTGTGTGACTTGAAAAGCGCACTGAGGAACGTGCAGTGTAGTCTGATCCGGGAACTTATGCTGCACGAGTTCAAACAGGGCCATAACGCCGCGGAAGAAACCGAAAACATTTGTTGCGCGAAAGGTGAATGCGCATTTCGATTGGGTTGCAAGAAACTCAAAGATCAGGCAAAGTCAGCTAGGACTAAAATAGCTGATCCTGAGCCGTAAACGCAAATTTGGAGAGTATCACTTATCGGGCGAGTTTAGCATCTCTTAGTCTAGGGTGGTTCGTCGCCTTCCCAATCACTGTAAAAACATTCGGAGCTGCTGAATTATGCCCCACGTCACCAAAATATAGCTAAGCTTTTGACTCACTTAAGTTAAACGACTTGACGGTCCCTAGAGTACAGAGAAATCAACTTTTATTTCTAATTAGTGATATCCTGTCGGCTTTTGGGAGTAGAATACTCCAGCTTCATTTCACCATGGCTGTCCTGGATATGGCCCTAAACTATCTAATGGTGAGGCTTTGGTCCTACTGCTCTGGGGAGTATGGAGTACTTCTTAATTGCTATTGCTCCCTGGTTCATTCTGACTGGGAGTAGTAGTACCTGATAGGTTCCTATCTATTGGTCAAATAGAACTTTTTGACCATTTAAATAGCGTGCAAATGACTTATAACTAATTGAATTGTTAGAAAAAGAACTTTTGGACCATTTAATTGGGTGTAAAGTAATGACTGTCTAATTAAATAGTTATCGATACATAGCAATACTTAGAATCATTTAATCGTGTGCAAACGAAAGGGTAATGTTGAATAGAATTACAAGTGTTAAATAGCAAGACTTGAAACTCTTTAACTGTGTGCCTACATTGAATTATAAGTATTACACAACAATACTTGGTACCATTTGATTGTGTGCAAATGAATGAATAGTTCTCAATAGAATAATTACTGTTAAACAATACTTGCAACCACTTCACTGTACGCAAACAAAGGATTAATATTGAATTAGTTAATTAATATTGAACTAGTGTTAGATAGCAATAATTGGAATCGTTTAGCTGTGTAGAAACAATAGCAATACTAGTCTGCAAAGAAATGAGTTCTAACTCATTAAAAAATGAAATTACCAAAAAACTATTCACTTACAAATCATATATGTATATCGATCTAAATGTATGAAAACAAATGATTTATAGTACTATTTACCAACCCCTCCGCTCGGGCAGGATATGACACAAGGTCAATCTTTAAGCGGAGTTTAACAGGTTTAAATTCAGAGTTTTCCTTCTCCTAGACTAGTTGCCTCACCAAGGCTGAAGAACCTAGTCCGTCCTACTATTTACCCATAGCTGGAGGGAGAATAAGGGGGTTCATACCTTTCCCAAGGGTATTTGTCCGAAGGTGAACGTAATAGCGCGACTGGAGTACGAACTCGCGTACTACGATTCCGCAGTTCATCGCCTTAACCATTACACCACAAATGATTTATAGTTAATGCAAAACATGAAACCATTCAACTATATTGAGAAAAAAAGGCGCTCTTGGGCATTTTAAAATGTTATCAAGAAAAATTTATTTACCCTGCCTCCTATCACGAAAATTATTCAAGTTAGACGAACCAGACATGCAGGACACTGCTGGGGAAACAGGGACGAACTCATAAGAGATGTACTCTTATGGACCCCCACACATGGCCGTGAAAAAGCAGGACGACCAGCACGAACATACATTCAGCAGCAGTGTGAGGATACGGGATGTTGTCCTGAGGACCTGCCTATGGCGATGAACGATAGGGAGGAGTGGCGAGAGAGGGTCAGGGATATCCGTGCTACCAGCGCGAAATGATGATGATGATGATGATGATGATATTTAATATACATGAATAAACAGGTTTTCAGCTGTAAATAACCTAGAAAGGTTATAAAATGTTTCATAAAACCAATTAATATTATAGATTAACGTTGTCGATACAAATTGGTATATACTCTGATACAAAAATGAAATGAGAATTATATTGATGACCACGGACCTGTCAAAAAAGTTGATATCCCCTGACAACAAATAAATAAATAAATAGATAAAAATCAAACTTATTTAATTTCATCGAACGATTTTATCAATTTTTATAAAAAAAATCGGGAAATGATATGATATAACAATAATTTTCTTAAATTGTTTATAAATGTAATTACTGGAATCTGTTTAAACTTGTCAAATCAATTGGAACTTTTTCTGTACTAAATAAATGCTTAGTATAAAAAAAATCTTCAAGATAGTTTTATTATAAAAAAAAATCTTCAAGATAGTTTTATTATAAAAAAAATCTTCAAGATAGTTTTATTATAGAAAAAATCTTCAAGATGGTTTTATAATAAAAAAAATCTTCAAGATAGTTTTATTATAAAAAAAAATCTTCAAGATAGTTTTATTATAAAAAAAATCTTCAAGATAGTTTTATTATAAAAAAAATCTTCAAGATAGTTTTAACTCATTAAATGGAATGAAATCAGTAAACCAGTTCATATACCTTGGTAGCAATATCTCATCTACTGATTCACATACGCATCGGTAAAGCGTGGATTGCTATTGAGAAATTTTCGATCATATAGAAATCTGATCTCTGATGAAATAAAACGGGAATTCTTCCAAGTTGTAGCAGTGTAAGTTCTACTGTATGGTTGCACCACTTGGAATCTAATGAAACTTAACCCTTCATGACTTTAAAAATGGAAATTGATACTCCTGGCTAAACACTCAGCAATATAAGGTACGTATCAAGGGTAAAGTGGAGCAATCCAAGGAAAGGAGTAGCACCCTCCCCTACACCTCGGTGTTGTAGCTACTGAAAAGGGAGCCTTCACTTCACCCTCGACTACGGTCGCTAACTTTTTTTTTTTACTTGAAACCATATACATTTACAATAGGATCAAATTTTGGCTTTAAGTAATCCATAAGGGGTTGATATATCATTAAACAAATCATTATCAACATCGTCATGCTGATTACACAGATTCCTTTAACTCTCTCTTGCCGTCCGTCCCTATCGTTTATCACTCCTGGCAGTTCCTCTAGACTGTATCTAGTATCCGCACAGAGCAGATGTAAGCAAGTATTCGCTTGTCGACCTACATTTATGTATCATATTTACCCAACCTCTCCGCTTGGGCAGGATACGACACGAGGTCAATTTTTGAAGCGGAGTTTAACAGGTTTGAATTTAGAGTTTTCCTTCTCCTAGACTAGTTACATAAATGTAGGTTCCAGCTATGGATAAATAATAGGGCAGACTGGGTTCTTCAGCCTTGGGAAGGCAACTAGTCTAGGAGAAGGAAAACTCTGAATTCAAACCTGTTAAACCCCGCTTAAAATTTGATCTTGTGCCATATCCTGCCCGAGCGGAGGGGTTGGTAAATATGGTTTACACAGAGCTAATGAATGCAAGCCTTAACTAGTCGGCCAACGTTGGCGCGTCTATGTGTCAGAGCCCATATGAAAACGAGGCTTATGAGTTCGTCCTTACCTCTCCAATAGTGCTCAGCAGGTCTTGTTCGTCTTAGCTTGTGAGATGGTTGGTAAGTGGCCGTACAACCACTGTTTTGTTGGGTGCTGCTTCCAGGATTTGTTCAAAACTGCCCGTAACCTTCTTTTATGTTCCTTATAAAACGTGATTTCTTCCAAGCAGTAGCTGTATCCGTACAACTGCATGGATGCACCAAAAAGACTTCAACGAAACACATGGAGGAAAACCTTGATGGGAACTGCCCGAGGATTAAACACATAAGCCAAACTTTTAAATGATCCAAATTTGATAGATCAAGATGAAACAGTTGTTGAATTGAATCTTTATGTTATATAGCAGTAGTTGAATCTTTATGTTATATAGCAGTAGTTAAATCTTTATGTTATATAGCAGTAGTTGAAACTATATAGCTGTGTGCAAACAGTAGCAATGCTTATGTGAAAAATAAGACTATCTTAATAGATCTGTAAGTAGATTGTTTTTGGTCAATGGGGATCAATATTTTTGACAAGTGCTGGATCATTACTTGTAAATCGTCAGAATAAAACAAGAGATCAATTTTGTTTTTAGTCAATTGGTTCGATTTTTATTACATTCTTTTGTTCATATTTTAGTCAATAAACAATTGATTGTTATTTTTCATTGGCTGCTTTATTTATCTGTTGTTTTTTTTTCAAGCAGTGATTGTACAAATAAGGGAAAAAAAGAGTAAATAAAAAAAGAAAGAAAGAAATTCAAACTTGAAAATAAGTAAACATGTTCATTATTACGTACCACGGTAATTTTCATTGGTTGTATAATCCTCTCTGGACACACAGAGAAAAATTTCAGTGAGAAAATTGTGAAAAGGTCCCTAAGAAAATAAGGCATTTGTCAGAATTATTGTTGTTGATGTGCAGGTAACTGCTCGATCAGTGTATCCGGATCAGACGTGTCTCTGTTCATATAATTGTATTTTTTCAGCGTTCTCGCGTCTAAATAGACGTACATTATACTTTGTCTGCTCGTGTGTATGTATGTATGTATGTATATATGAATGCGTTTGTGTGTACGTGTGTTTATGTGTATACGTATGTGTGTACAACCGTGTGTATATATATGTGTGCTTTCGACATACTGAAGAGACCGGTTAAACGGGTTGTCTGTTTAAAGAAGAAACCGTTTATCTTATTCGAACCTTGAAAAACCAAGACAAATCAACTACATTCATAATAGTTTCCTTCGCTTATTTGGATTATCAATCCGCTTAATTTGGTCATTATTAATTATACATATATATATGTAAACTGGAGACTTTTTGATTTGGTATTGTGTCTCACATATTAGCTTGCTTAAATCAGAGACTATTTGCAGTTGTGAGGAGCCTTTTAGAGTAGAGATAAAATATATTATTTAATGTATACCTCACAATTTTAACCCTAGCTGAAGTGTAGGTTTGTGTGGGAGAGGGATTGGACTGGACTATTTTAGTCAAGAATAACGATTTTGTGTAAAGGGCACCTTGGGTGGTGTAATGGTTAGCAAGGTTAGCAAACAAATGAGTGATGTTAAATTGAACGATTAGAATTACAGAGAAAGTTTTAAAACTATTTAACTATGTGCAAACAAATAATCTCTGACACGTTTACTAATGTTACCTACAAACTATTCGCTTATAAATCGTGACTATTTAAAGATTATGTATACACAGGATTTGGCTTTAAATAACCATCAACGGTTGATATACCATAAAAAAACTAACCAACCAACCAACCAACAAGCTAACCAACACACACACACACACACACACACACACACACACACACATATATATATATATATATATATATATATATATATATATATTTACTCAATAGATCTTTAGCATATGGCTGGATTCATAATCTGTGAAGTCATTAGTTCATTGGGGTGGAGGGTTCGGATCTTTTCTACATCGTACCCCCACGCTAAATTGGCCGGCATCGAACATCGGTGTTTATCAGTACTTCCTACGTTGCATTCTGCTAACTTTAAATGGCGCCGGGTTTTGTCTTCATATCGTGAATTATTTGACCAATAAGAAACTGGGTCCGGTCTTTTGATAAGGCAACTTTCTCTATGAATTAGTTGGTCGTTTGTATATTAGTTTTGGCCAACAGAGCAGAGGCAAATTCTTTATATGATGCACATGTGTGCAACGGAAAGCGTTGGTATGTTTGTGTGTGTGGGAATGCGCCTGTATGTGTGACGGAATACGCTACACACACACATATATATATATATATATATATAGGTGTGTGTGTGTGTGTGTGCGATGTCAATATATATGTGAGTCTTTGTGTGAGTGTGTGTTTTCATGTGTATGTGCGTAAGGTCGAGTGTATATATTTGTGTTTTAGTAAACAATCTGTATTGCACTTGTATTTTCACAGAGTTCCGTTTAGGGTAAGGCATATAATATAGTGTTTATCTGTTTGTTTGCAACCAGTACAAACATATGCAGACAGTACACAATGAAACTTGAAGAGGGACAATTTATAAAATCCAGTTCTTATCTCCTCCCTATTGGCTAGAATACCAGTGTCTGTTTCACTTATATATATATATAAGTGTTTTAATTTTGATAACTTAGGTCACGGCTGGCTATTTGTCCGAAGGAAGTCGTGACCAAACGTCCAGTTTTTAGCATCCAAAGATAAGGGAAGTCCGAATGGATTTAAAGCGTAAGGGGAACTACCCACCAAAGTGGGACTGACGGTAGCGGCAGCAGCGGCAGCTGCAGCAGCTGCAGTCGAATATTGAAAAAGAAGGGGCGTTAGATTATTAAACGACCCTTCTCTCGCTCCTGTGCCGTTCCTGATTTGTAGTCCAGAGTGAAGGGCTTGCGTTTGGCAAGCTCTCAGGGCTAACATCCGGTCGATGGGAGAACACATAGTGGAGGCAGGGGCAAATCCGAATCCTGCAGACGGATGTTGCAAGGACAAGGGTAAATTGGGCGATAATGTGAAAGCTGATGATATGTCGTAAGGTGGAGCCCGGCCACTTACCGCGGCCAGATCTGCAGCAAGGCGAGACGCAAACTTGGGAGATTTGGGTAGGGTCAGATCGATGACTTTCGGCGGAGGGCTGGGGATTTTGTCGAAAATGTCCGATCTTTTTGCTGTCGTCGTTTCTTGGGGATCTGAACTGGGACCTGCTGAAGCAGTGGATAGACTCACGTCATTTTCCATCTCTTCTTGGTTCTTACATTTTTTCTTCTTATTCCCGCTGGTGTTGAAGGATGCAGTTTCTCTCGTCTCGCCGTCACACCCGTTTTCAAGAAGGACGCGTTCTTGCCTAAATGGCGAAGCTCTGCTTCCCAGGTTTAATCTCTGTTTCTGGGCTGTACAGTCCGAAGAGCCACCTTCGCCGGGATCTTCGTCGCAGTGAGTTTCTGACAAGCTTGTGTCGATATCATTTTTCTTGACACCAAATTCATTACATTCTTGACAACCAGAGCAGTCTACTTTCACTTTCACTTTCTTGTTCAGCGTTATTTGATTGGAATCTCGACTCATGATACTATCGATGCTGAATTTTTTGAAGATCTTACTTTCCCGTGCAATGCAGACATCTCCACTGCCATTTCCGATCCCAGTTTCGGCCAAGGTCGAAGTTGCTGAACATCCAGGTTTGCGTACGGTGCACGAAGGCCGCTTTTCTTTGGTAAGGTGATTAAATGTTTTGGGTTGGATTGATTCCTGGTCTCTGTTTGAAGCGGCCGCGGACATGGGTGACAAGGAATGTTCGGTCAGAGAACTGGATAAGCCCCATTGGCTATTATCCTCTTGGCAAATGGATTCTCTTGAGGCAGAAGAATGTAGATTTTCTCTTGCAGTAACATCACTCTCTTCGTTGTCATCTTGCGTGTCATCGATACAGTCAGTCTCGTTTTGTTGTCGCTCGTCCATTCGCTTAAAATGTTTACTCGGTTTCTCGCATTTGACATAGGATGGGCTGTGTGGCGTTTGGCGGTTGGGGCATCCAGTGTTTTCCTCACTCGGAGAGAGTTTGTCCTGGGCTGAACTGCTTGAATATGATTGGTTATTTGCAGAGGACGGCATAGATATATTAGAAATGTCCTCATCTGTTGATTTTGGCCATTCTTTTGATTCTTTTTTAACTTCTTTCTGTCTTTGAGATTCGTGTATAACTTGGAGCTCATTATTATCATCATTATCATTATTATTACTGTTATTGGTATTGATTATATCTTCGTTTTTGTTGTTATTGTTGTTGTTATTGTAGAAATACTGGTGATGACTAGCAAGGTGGGATGAAGCGTCTAATCGCAAGAATGTGGACGGCGCGCTGAGAGCAGTTGAGGGCAGAGAAAGAGAAGTCGTCGTCTGAGAGGAAGACGGTATATCCGAATCGGAAGCGGAAACCGGAACGGATACACAGGGGGAAGGCACAAAACCGGGTCCCGCAGAAGTGGACCTCATTATCGACAGGGCCAACGCCATCTTTTTGTTTTCCTGTTCAATATCAGCCTCGAACCGATCCGAGACCGAACCGAGCGAATTAGTCGCAGCGATCGACCATTTATGACCATTTCTCAGCAAAGATAGCGACGGAGACGAGGACGAAGGCGAAGATCTCGAAGAGGAGGAGGAGGAAGAAGAGGAGGAGGAAGGGGAGGTAAGAACATCGCAGCCCTGTTCTATCTTGGGTAGCTGTTCCGGTGCAGAAAGAGAATGCCGGGAAGGTGCATGTTGTATTGGATGCTTGATACACGTCTTTACGCGCCTTTTGCGTCGGCGGTAATTTCCATTTTCAAACATCTCTTCACAGTTTAAATCTAACGTCCAATAGTTCCCTTTTCCAGGCTTACCTTTTTCGCGCGGAACCTTCACGAAGCAATCGTTAAGGCTCAGGTTATGGCGGATGGAATTCTGCCAGCCTTGCTTATTGTCGTGGTAATAAGGAAAGCGCTCCATGATGAACTGATAAATGCCATTAAGTGTTATCTTTCGATCGGGCGCATTTTTGATCGCCATTGCAATGAGAGCGATGTACGAATAAGGCGGCTTTTGGTGTTGTTCCCGCTTGTCTAGTTCGGAGAGAACACTGAATGAGTAGCCCTGTCCACCAAAGTTAGACGGCGGGTAGCACATACCGGGTAGGTAGGCCCTCTGGTTCTCCAGATATTGTCCGTAAAGGCTGGTAAGTGTGGAGCAAAGTGGAAATGGTTCGCTGAAGAAACCGCCATTGGAAAGAGGCATCATGGGAAGGATCCCCAAATTCCTCGATTACACTGAAAAGAAATAAAAACGAAAATAAATACGATAAAAATGATACAAATAATATAGACATGGATATCAAACCACCTGTAAATATACATTGGTTTTCATCTAATTCTCTGAGACAAATTGTTGCCATTGGGGCGTATACTTACCTGCTTTCGGTAGGGCTCACATTGCATTCGCACCGAGTGGGTGATATGGCTGATCAACTGTCCCAGGGCGCCTTACCCTAGAAAATACCTGCTTAGCAAATTTGAGACATCACTAAGGAGAATCCTGAGGATATCAAGCATTTTTTGACCGCCACGCATGCCTCAATTAATACATGACTCCCCACATAAAATGACCTTGTGTCTAATCTGGTCTAGTGGGTAGTCGGATAAATCTACTAAGACATATAACCCAGTCAGCTTGGGCTACAGAATTCACCGACTGCATATCTGCCGAGGGATAAGGAGTATCCTGGATATAACACTAAACAATCTAAAAGTGAGGCTCCAGTAATGCTGGAGCTTTGGGGAATGCTGAGTACCTCTTTATTATCATCGCTCTTGGGTCCACTTTGGCCCAGAATGGTAGCACCTAATAGAGTCCCAAAACTGTTTGACGTTTAAACTATGATTGGCCTAGTGGGTAGAGTGTTCGCCAATGTTCTGGGTGACCGGGGTTTCAATCTCAGGTCGCGTCATACCAAAGACTTTAAAAATGGTACTTGATACCTTCTTGCTTAACACTCAGCAATATAAGGTACGTATCGAGGGTAAAGTGGAGCAATCCAGGGAAAGGAGTAGCGCCCTCCCCTATACCTCGGTGTGGTAGCTATCGAAAAGGGAGCCTTCTAGTCGCCCTCGACTACAGTCACCAACTTTACTTACTTTACTTATGCTAAACTGAATTGTTTGAAATAGAACTGTTTGATGATTTAACTGGGAAAAATGACTGTTGTTTAATTGAATTATTTGTGGTACATAGAAATACTTGGAAAATATCAAACTGTGAGCAAACAAATGATTTATAGTTAATAGAATGAATCGCCTTCGATAGAAATAAGTGAAACCATTTAACTGTGTGCAAAAAAAAAAAAAAATGAGCTCAGGCTCATTTAAAAATGTTATCTACAAAATGTGTTTAGCAGTTATATATCTAACATATATGTATAAAGAGGATTTAGCATTAAATAACCTAGAATATTTGATATGCCATATAACCGAACCAAACCTTGCATAATAAACCGACTGCTTCATTGCAGAGAGGTAACTCCCCACCCCAAACGAGTATCCTGCATATGGCACTAAACAATTTGATGATGAGACTTCAGTAATGCAAAAGCTTTGGGGAATGCGGAGTGCTCCTTTATTGCCATCGCTTACAGGTCCACTCTGGCCCGGAGTAGTAGCACCTGATAAGGTCTTATCTATGAGTCAAATAGAACTAAACTGTATACTTATGCTAAACTAAATTGTTTAAAATAGAACTTTTTTTGACATTGAAACTGTGTACCTATATTAAACTGAACTGTTTGAAATATAACTGTTTTTGACGTTTAAAATGTGCTTATGTTAAACTGAATTGTTTGGAATAGGACTGTTTTTGATTTTGAACCTGTGTACTTATGCTAAACTGAATTATTCGAAATAGAATTGTTTATATGTTTAAAAATGGATTTGGCATTAAACAACCTACAATGGTTGATGTGCCATAAAACCAAACCAAACCAAATTGAGGCGTATCAAAATATTCACCTGAGTGTTAACGGGAGTTATTCTATAATTTCAACCTTCTGGTGTAACGGATATTGTCTAGGAAAATGGATACTGCGACTATGATGAAAAAAATACGATTCTAGAGAGAGAGAGAGAAGAAGAAGAATTAGAAGAAGAAGAATATATCTATGGAGAGAGACAGACAAGTGCAGAAAGACTGAGAGAGAGAAAAGAGAGAGAGAGAGAGAGAGAGAGAGAGAGAGAGAGAGAGAGAAAGAGAAGAATATATATATATATATATATATATATATATATACTTTCTTTAGGAAAAAACAACGAAACCAATCACAAACCAGACCGTCTGCATTTCACATTGATCTAATAACATTAGGAGAGGTATTGATAAATTATTCTCCCTCCAGAGTAAATAATAGCGGAGACAGACAAGTGCAGAAAGACTGAGAGAGAGAAAGAGAGAGAGAGAGAGAGAGAGAGAGAGAGAGAGAGAGAGAGAGAGAGAGAGAAGAATATATATATATATATATATATATATACTTTCTTTAGGAAAAAACAACGAAACCAATCACAAAGGATTATAAATTTATTTCCATCCTGTTGGTAAATTCCAACTTACAAAAATGCGTAACAGGATGGAAATAAATTTATAATCCTTTGTGATTGGTTTCGTGGTTTTTTTCTTAAAGAATTTATTGCTCTGTATTATTGGTACATTGAGCTCTTTACCAGGAAAATTTAAATATTCATTCATGAATAATTTCTTGTCCTGATGGAATTATTCCCAACTCCAGTTTAACTGGACCAAGAATACCCTATATATATATATATATATATATATATAAATTTATGGACAGAGACAGAGACAGACAAGCCCAGTAAGACGAAGAGAGAGAGAGAGAGAGAGAGAGAGAGAGAGAGAGAGAGAGAGAGAGAGAGAGAGAGAGAGATTTGATTTTTAAAAAGGAAATCGAGGACTATTCGGCATTTTTAGGAGTAGTTTGGTAAGTGCAAAGATGAAGGGCAAATCAGGCAGTAGACATGATCAACTCGAGATTACATACGCCTATCCGTACCTTGATGGATTGTGCTTACGTTAACACTTCAGGTGTCCAGACAGCACAGATTCATTTTGAGTTTCTCCGGCCATCCGTTCTTATCGGCGATCGCTCTTGGTGAGTTGTTAAGTCGGCATCCAGTGTCCGCACATAGCTGATGTATGAGTCTATTGAAGAATGTCGCTTATGAGTTCGTCCTTACTTCTTCAGCAGAGTCCTCCATGTCTTGCTCACCTTTTTGGGATGGTAAGTGGCCGTACAACAGTTTTTTTTGTGTTACTAAGAATATCCGGACTATCAACCTCGTCTTTATTATTATACTCACAACGTTTCAGCCGATATGTTCCTCGGCCTTCTTCAGGTGTTTCATGTCCGGCCAGGACACGTGTCACTGTGGATAAGGCGTTTGGTTGGAAAGTGCTTCTGAGTGAAATCATTTGGTAGTTGCGCGTTCAATCCTTACGACAGGTAAAAATAACTTACGATAACCTAACTCTTGTATTCGTTCATGGTTTACAAAATTGGAAGAGTCTATCACTGTGGTTCAAATAAAGAGTTCAGATCGATATTCTGTGTGGACTTCCGAGTTCGACATGAAACACCTGAAGAAGGCTGAAGGGCATACCGGCCTAAACGTGATTATAACAATAAAGATGAGGTATATAGTCCGAATATCATAAAATAATAACAGTTATCAAAGTTCATCTCAGAAATTTAGACAAGTAACTGCTGTTTTGTGGGGTGCTGCTTCCATGATTTTTTCAAAGCAGCATCTTTGCATAGTTATCGTCTTGTTTTTCTTTTTTAACGGGCGTTTCGTTAGAGTTCATGTGATGCATCCATACAGTAGTAATGACACGGGTACACATTGGGAGAATTCCTGTTTTGTTTTATCAAAGAGATCAATTTTCCATGTGATTGTTGACATGTCAATAGTAGTCCATGCTTTATCAATGTGAGAGTCAACATCGCCTTCAGCAGATGAGATATTGCTATCGAGGTATATGAACTATTTAACTAATTTCAGACGCTTGTCATTTAATGAGGAGATGGTACCATCCTGATTAAAATACATGAACTCGGTTTCAGCAAAGTTTATGTAGTGACCTAGGCCTAAAATCTAAGATTTTCCTCAGTTTTAGCCACGGGTAGACTTTGTCTGTAACTCTTTACAGAAGTCAAATAATGAATCAATTTTCTTTGGTCAGTGACAGATGCCGATTTGAAAGGTATTCGTAAAGTAGATTGTTAGTATAGAATAATTTTGGTGCAAAATCGTTGTAAACGCGTTCGAACTCCAGTCACGCTATTACGTTCACTTTCGGAATAATACCCTTGGGAAAGGTCTGAACTCACTTACCCCTTATCCAGAAATAGTAGCACAGCTTCTTATTAGTCATGACAAAACCATCCTTAAAGAAAAACAGTTGTGCTACTATTTCAGGATAAGGGGTATAAGTCAGTTCAGTTAAATAACCTACAATGGTTGATATGCCATAAAACCCAACCCAACCAAATCTTATATATTTAATATATATGAATAAAGAGGATTTGACATTAAATAACCTACAATGGTTAATATGCCATAAAATCCAACCCAACCAAATCTTATATATCTAATATATATGAATAAACAGGATTTGGCATTAAATAACCTACAATGGTTGATATGCCATAAAATCCAACCCAACCAAATCTTATATATTTAATATATATGAATAAACAGGATTTGGCATTAAATAACCTACAATGGTTGATATGCCATAAAACCCAACCCGACCAAATCTTATATATCTAATATATATGAATGAACAGGATTTGGCATTAAATAACCTACAATGGTTGATATGCCATAAAACCCAACCCGATCAAATCTTATATATTTAATATATATGAATAAACAGGATTTGGCATTAAATAACCTACAATGGTTGATATGCCATAAAACCCAACCCAACCAAATCTTATATATTTAATATATATGAATAAACAGGATTTGGCATTAAATAACCTACAATGGTTGATATGCCATAAAACCCAACCCGACCAAATCTCATATATCTAATATATATGAATAAACAGGATTTGGCATTAACCTACAATGGTGTTATATTTTGACCTTCGACCCGGCCCAAAAATACTATTCCAAGGTAATACACCGGAAGGAAGTGACACATTCCAACGGCCAGTAATCGAAAGAGATTGCGTGGGCGGATTAAGGCTTATGATATGGGACAAGGTGAAGGTCCTATTGTGCCACTACAGTGATGCACCGGAAGAGAGTAACCTCTGAACTGCATGACAGTTATTTCCGCTTGATGACGATTAAACATCCGATTTCAAAGATCCAGTAGGCGATCGTGTGGGCGTTGAATTATTATTTAACTCAGTTGAGTTTGGGGTGCCAAAGCAGTTGCCAGTAGAATTCCAGACAGCCAGAGACCAGATGTGGTAGGGAAGGCCACACCCGACCGGGGGGTTCTCGGAAAACCCCCGATGGAGTTAGGGGTCCAGAGAAGATGCTGATAAGATGCCATAAAGAAAGCCAGCATCCAGCAGTGGACCCCAAGACCTCTGGTTGAGCATCTAAGAGAACAAGAACGACACAACGTGACGGTCATAAGTAGTGGAGGTCAAAATAGGAAGTTTATGTTCGGTCTCCAGCACGCTCTCACATGCAAACCTTGAACAACCCTTTCGAAATCTTGAAATAAAGTGAGAGGTAAATATGTTATAAAGAAGTCTTCCTGCTTCCTTTCTTCTTGCATCTTCCTTCCTGCTTCCTTCCTTCTTGCGTCTTCCTTCCTGCTTCCTTCCTTCTTGCGTCTTCCTTCCTGCTTCCTTTCTTCATGCGTCTTTCTGTGTGCGTCTGTCTTTACTATTATTGAGTCGTTATGATACGGCAAATGAGTATATAACAATGGTTGATATGCCATAAAACCCAACCCGACAAAATCTTATATATTTAATATATATGAATAAACAGGATTTGGCTTTAAATAACCTAAAATTATTGATATGTCATAAAACCCAATCAAATCAAACCAAACCAAGTTGTCTGATGTTTTTCTCATCATCGGACACAATGCACTTCGTTTTCTTATTGATCTCGCCCTTAGCCTCAATCTTGGTCAAAATTGTTAAATAATTATCTTCCCATAGTCGTGAAGGTCTCCCGAGTGGATGTTTTTTGGTCTTTTAGATCCTAAGGCTACTACACGGGTCCATCTGGTGCTTCTGAACCTTATAACTTTTCGACATAGTGGAACTTCTGCTTTCGTTATTCCGCCATCATGTCCTTCTCTCCGTTCAACTCCCGAATTATCTCCCTTTGGACGTGTTCACGCAACGATATTCCCAGCAAATATCTATCTGAGTAAAGTAACCATTCGCTGTTCTTCCTGGTACTGTTAGTATTCTTTTTTTTTTTTATATTGCTCAATTTTTCTCGCTAAGAAAAGAAAACAGCTGTTCCTTTCACAAAGGCTTCCTCTAATGACGTCATGTGTAATTTTAATATCGAGAATTCTCGCTGGGAACGAGACTTGCTTGATTAGAGCATTCGCTATCCGATAACAATGGCAAATCTTGTGGCCTTGGCAAAACTTTGTATGCTTTGACGGCCTTGCTGGCTGGGGCTGTAGAATATGCCGACTTAGAGCTTCCTGTTGGCTGTGGATGGCGACTTGTAATACTTGTGGACTGGATCATTGTGGTTTAACAGTCCGTGAGTCTGCAATCAAAGTGGTCAATAGACTTGCAACACTCCAAGTTGGCACTTATTGGCCTAGATAGGCAGTCGTAGAAGCCCGATCTTATCATTCGGTTGCTCATCAAACCCTAGTAGCTCTATGATGGTTCCGATTTGTAACAAACAAGTGTCCAACCCTATTTTATCTTAAAAGTGAAGAAGATGATGACTGAGAGCTAACTGTGCTGAGATAGCAATACTTGAAACTATTTAACTGTGTGCAAAAAAGGATTAATATTAAATCGAATTATTAGTGCTTGATAACATCATCAACTTGTCGTGCAATCAACACGGATATCCCTGAGCCTCTCTCGCCATCCTTCCCTATCGTTCATCGCTTCCGGCATGTCCTCAGGTCTACACCCCGTATTCTCACAGAGCTGCTGCTGTATGTAGGTTCGAGCTGGTTGCCCTGCTTTTGCTCGGTCATGTGAAGGAGTCCATAGGAGTACACTACTTATGAGCTCGTCCCTACTTCTCCAGCAGTATCCTGCATGTCTGGTTCGTCTTTGATAGTTTTCGTGATGGGAGGTAGGTGGCCGTATAGCTGCTGCTTTGTCGGGTGTTGCTTGCAGGAGTTGTTCAATATTGCTCGCAGCATTCTTGTTTAGTTGCCGTCAAGCTTTTTCCGCAGCTGTTTAGTTAGTGTCCATGTAGTGCATCCATATAGCAGTATCGACACGATCACTGCTTGGAAGAAACTGCGTTTCATTCTATCGGTCAGGTCTGTTTTCCATATGACCGATAGGCTATCGATAGCTGTCCATGCCTTTGTTAGTCGCGTGTCGATGTCTGTCTTGGTTGATGAGACACTGCTTTCTAGGTAGGTGAACTTGTCGACTAGTTTCAGGAAGCTACCGCCCAGTGTGGAAATGTCACCTGTTTGATTAAAGCCCATGTATTCCGTTTTGTATGCATTGACATGGAGGCCAATGCCTGCGGCGGCTCGTTCCAGACTATGCAGTTGCATTTCGGCTTAGTAGCCTTTTAATTGAGTGTAAACAAATATGCTCTAACTTGTTTAAAAATAGAGTTACCAACTAACTCTTCTCTATAAATCATATATATATATACATATATATATATATATATATATATATATATATATATATACGTGTGTATGTGTGTTTGTGTAAAAAGGATTTGGCATTGACAGAAAACCGTTGACACATAAGATACAGCAATGATCAAACGCTTTTCGCCAATACACCTGCCAAAGCCGAATCTCTGCTAGATAGCATAGAGCATGCAGCAAGAGGCATTGGTCTCTACGTGAACGCAAGTAAAATAGAGTTGGTGTGTTTTAAACAAGATGGAGTCATCTCCACTCTAAGTAGTAAGCCTCTGAAATTAGTTGGTAGTTCACATACCTTGACAACAATATCTCATCTACTGAAAGCGATGTCATCATAAACATACGGAAGACGTAGATAGCTATCGGTGGTTATCGGTCATATAGAAATCCGATACCTTAGATAAAATAAAACGGCTTTCATCCAAACTGTGTCTTTGTCAGTATTACTGTACGGATGCACCACTTGGATGCTAACAAAACACGTCGAACAAAAAAAAAAGCTCGTTGGGAACTACACAAGACGGCTACGTGTTATTTCGAACCAATCCTGAAAACAACACCTCACTAAACAGCAGCTGTACAGCAGCTGTACAGCCACTTACCTCCCATCTCACAAACCATCCAAGTTATACGAACAAGGTATAGTGGGTACTTCTGGTAAAGGAAGGACTAACTCATAAGTGACGTTCTCCAATGGACTCACACGTATAGACACATCAGAGTCGACCAAGATGCAAGAACTTATTTCAGCTCTGTGTAGAGTCTGGATGCAGTCTTGAGGACCAGGATGCATGGTGTGTGTGTGTGTGTGTGTGTGTGTGTGAGAGAGAGAGAGAGAGAGAGAGAGATAAAGAGTGAGTGAGAGTATCGGGGAACACCATTCTATCAGCCCGGCTTGATAATATATATATATATATATAAAGGAAAATGAAAAGAAAAATATTAATAATAATAAAACAAAACAAAAAAAAGAAGAGGAAATATCACTTGGTGTACGCACCCACTCTATACAAGAGCAATGTAAAACCAATGGAAGAAGAGTATTTATCAATTTGATTGACAGGGACTGCCTGAAAACAATTAATACAATATTTAACAGAAATTCTGTTAAATTGAGTTCCAGTTGTACAGAAAATATGTTACAATTAATTAAAAAAAACACAAAAAACCAAACCATGAAATACAGAGAAACGGAAATACAATCCCAACCTTAGTATGCAATTATCGACAAAAGAATGAGTGTTCAGTTTCCAAAGAACAACTGAAGATGGACCCTACTTGACTTATATAGGGACTAAAGAAACAGATTTTGTAACCATAAATCTCCTTTAAAAATAAACCTGTGTATATCTACTTTAAATAAATGTATGAAGTCATCTCTGTCCTGGGTATGACATTAAACTGCATCCGGTGTTTAGGATCCAGTTCTTGAATTCTAGGGAGTGTGTAGAACCCCTTTCATTGCCATTACTCCCAGCGACACTCTGACCGGGAGTGGTAGTAGTGCCTGTTAGTATTAATCCTTTCTTTGTATCCTATTCTTATTCAAAGTATTTATATC
The DNA here is from genome assembly GCA_963585895.1 of Sepioteuthis lessoniana. NCBI lineage: Eukaryota > Metazoa > Mollusca > Cephalopoda > Myopsida > Loliginidae > Sepioteuthis > Sepioteuthis lessoniana. Next base: position 34,057,201 of record OY757915.1, read on the forward strand.
TTAGCGTCCTCCCCTACACCTCGGTGTAGTAGCTATTGAAAAATGAGCCTTCGGGTCACCCTCGACTATGGTCGACTATTTAATGCTAATAAATTAAACCACAGTGTCGACAGCGGTTAGAATATGCAGAATGTACCCCTTTTAAAATAGGGCGTGGCACTGAACTGCATCTGATCGTAAAACTTCAGTTCTGAAGAGGTGGGAAATGTAGAGTACTCCACCCATTGCCTTTCCTCCTTAATTCAATCTGACCGGTAGTACCTGTTATGATGCAATCTATTGGTCGAATAGATCTGTTTAAAAATTATTCGTATTCGTTTTCTAAACCCCTACATACAACTTCATATAAAACGTAAAAAAGAATATTACAATGAACGCCATTGGAAAACCGCGAGGCATATATTAACCCAACCCCATAAAATGAATCAATCTAAAATCTATGGTTTGGTTGGTTTCTTTGTTTAATGGCATATCAACCTTTGTAAGTTATTTAATGCCAAAGCCACTTATCCGAGAACAATAGAGGTACTATTTAACCCATAGCTGGGAGGATAAGGAGTTCATACTTTCCCAAGGGTATTTACCCGAAAGTGAACGTAATAGCGCGACTGGAATTCGAACTCGCTTACTACGATTCCGCAGTCCATCGCTTTAACCATTACGCCACGAGGACACACCCAATCTAAGATCTATGAAATCAGTAAAGTTGTAGATTTTTTTGAACATGGAATAGTTAGGTTTTAGATACATGTATTTTTTCATTAAAAATTTTCATTTTATTATCAAAGTTAAGCAACGATAACCTTGTTCAGTACTTAACTTGATAATATATGATATAATTTAAACTTACGTAATATATATGGGATGAAAAAAGAAAAGGAATTCAACAAAATATTAGTAACCGAATGGAAGATGATAAAAACCAATAGAAAGAGATATGTTCGACTGGATTGAGAATCAGTAAAATGTGCTCGGAGGAGAAATTTGAAAAAATCACATTCGCCGAAAAAGATTATCTACTAAATAAGAAACCTGATTGATAAGCATATGCAAACTATTAAACATATTTTATATTCATTAGCACCAGATGACAAAAAATGAGATTTGTTTTGTAAATTATACCCAATATTTTTTTTTCATCATACAACGTGTGAAAGCACGTGCGATACCATGTCCTCATCAGCCGCCAACCAGGGGTGATAACACAGTTTCGGTAGTTCAAGGCTGTACTGCCACTCCTGGCGCTACCAAGCAGCTTTTGCCACCGGACAGGGCATTAAGAGAATCATATATATATATATAATATAACGCCAGATCAATTAAATGCAGAGACTACATTGGACGTTCATCTTCATTTTCTGAGTGCAGTTTGTGATTAAAAAAAACGCGTTTACTTTCGGCGGTTGATGTTATTACGCGTTTACAGTAACCGTTTCACACGTAATCACACAGGAAAGGTGGTTTCCGCGTTTCACACGTAATCACACAGGAAAGGTGGTTCCGCGTGTATTTCCTTTATGCTGAAAACTTTCTCGCTTTTGACCAAATCCAACTTGATGCATATCGCGCATGGTCTGAAGACGATTTGAGGCAACTTTCAAACTGCGGTCAGTGATTCCTATATTTATATTGTAATATTTATGTATTAATAATTATATTTGTATTTTGCTAGCTGCAGCTGTCGCCGGTCCCAACGTCATTGGTAGAGGGTGACAGGTGATTTGCAGGATATAAATAGAAAGCAAATTCAACTTTTGAAAAGAACCACATTACACTACTTATAATTGAGAATAAATACTTCATGATACTAACAGTTACGCGAAGAAAGGGTTGGCGTATAAAATCCTCATTTAAACCGGAATCCCTAAGTTTTACATCGTATAAGTAGTTCTATCTTTGAGCACTGTATCAATATATATATATATATATATATATTTATATATATAATATATATATAATGCTTTCCAAATATAGGACTGGTTTGAGTGTATGTCGAAATTTTTTTATGAGGAAGAGACATATATATACTATATCTGATGGCTAGAATTTTATTATTTAAAGCGAAACGTTATGTAATGAAATAAACGAATATTATAAAATATGATTTATTACGAAATTGTACAGCTTTGAATTTATGTCAACAAATATAGGAATAAATAAGAGTTCAAACATAACTATACCTCATATATGTATGTGAGAATAATTTTTCTTATCTTTCGTAACAATTTTATTTTGATAACTCCAG